>OZ014480.1:38157062-38757062 GCA_963965965.1 Trididemnum nubilum
CTGGCACCCTTGATTTCTATCACACGCAATTCCTCCTTGATATATTCAATCGCTCAAACTTCAAAAACAGCACGTTTAGCGGAAGCTGATAACGCGGAAGAAACCAAAACAAGAAAAAAATGTAGATAACGCAGAAGAAAATAAAACGAGAAAAAAAATCTTTCTATCAGCAATCAGCATGTATCAACTATCTCGTGATCATGCTTTAAATCTGTAAAATCTAAATTTATTTATTTTTTGACAAGGACATGCAGATCAACATTTAAAAATTATTTTGTGATTGCGCATCTTGGAAAAAAATTCACAATTAAAGCGCAACAAATATTAGATTTACCGATTCGCAAACGCAAATTGCGCCAGCGCTGAAAAAAAAGGCATAGAGCGCAACGCAAATTGCGCAAGAGCGGAAAAAAAGGCATAGTGCGCAACGCAAATTGCGCAATTGCGCAACTTGCGCAATTTGCGCAACTTGCAAAACTTGCGAACTATTTTGCGCAACGCCCACCTCTGAAAAGTGGACAATGAAAGAAGTCTTACTGGATTGCAAACATGCGCAGGTCAGAAAGGTGGAATTAAAGGCGCCATATATGCAATGAAGGAAATCTATAGTGAAGACATATGTAAAGGTTTGCTTATGGTTGATCAATGCATTTAATTCACTAAATTGTAAAGTGGCCATGAAGAACATAAAGCTTGTTTGTCCCATCTTGTCACAATACATTGAGAACGCATATCAAAATGCAGCTTGATTTTACATTGCTCTAGGTAGTGGTGAATTCTTATACTCATCAGAAGGCACAGCCCGGGGAGAAAATATTGCAATGGTCTTTTGTGCTCTTAGTGCTAAACCAAATACAAAGCAATTACAAAATGTAGATGACGAAATCAAAGCAGAACCTGTTAAGCAAGTTTGGTTTGCTGATGATTCAAGTGCTGCTGAGACACTGAAAGGAATTTTGCAATGGTGGAAGAAGTTGACCAAAATTGGACAAAAGTATGGTTATAATCCTAACCCAACAAAACGTGTTACACACAATTGGAAGCCCAAACACGTCTCTCAATTTAGACATTTTAGCTATTGGTTTAAGCCCTCTCCTTGAACGAGTTCCTAGTTACGCGCCAACACCAGGCCATTGCTTCTGATCTGATCCATTCTACGATATCTTTGCCCCCACAAACAATTCCTCTTTCGAAGTTTCTGACGACGTCATTGCATTTGATTTGTGGTTTGCGCCCCCCCCCCCAATCAAAAATCCTGCCTACGCCTATGGGATCAGATGTATATTAGGTTCCAGGTTAAAAGCTGAATTCAAAACCTGGCTAAAATGTTTCGAAATGTTCGTCGCACGTCCTGGAACAAGTATGTAGACGAACTCGAACAAAAATTAAATGAACCAATTTTATCACCAGTACCAGTACTTTCCTCAAAAGAAGACACTGATGTGCTGACAAACAAGGTTCATTCAGTAATAACTAAATCATATGAAGCTGCTTGTCCTATGCGAAAGTCGCTTCGTAAGAAAGATAACATTTGGTGGAATTCTGAGCTTGCAAGCCTTCGAAAAGAGGCTTGTCGAGCTTTGAAAGAAGCCATTAAAACAAAACAAGGAGATTGGGAAGCTCAAAAGCTCTGCTTAGCCTATTTCAAAAAAGCTGTCACAAGAGCGAAGCGATTCATCACATAACTTTGTAGAGAGCATGAATAGTCAAACACCAACGGCTCAGGTGGTAAAGATTATTTGAAGGAATGAAACGGTGCGTGTTAGCAATGTAATTAAACACAACGGAGAATTCACGGTCTCCACTAGAAACTTTAAACTATCCGCTCAAAAATCATGCAAACCAGGTACGATTTAGTGGACAATCCATTCATGAGACCTGATGACACTTTACGATTGCAAACATATTATGTGTTTAATTGTTTTGCTTGCCATTTCTGCATCTATAGATTCACATATTACCTCATCTGGTTCTTGGATAAGCCCAGAAAGAATGGCATCCAAGTTAAATAGGTTAGCTGCGGGGTGTTTTTGTAAAATTTGATCTTTTACTTCTTCATTCATACACAAAAAACCTTCATTCGCTCTGTTGATAAGCTTTGATGCCTGAAAAAGCTTACCAAGCAACATAAGGTAAGTAAATTTCCTTGTCAAGTAGCTCATCTCTTTTGTCTGTAATTTTATCAATCTCTGTTGTATTTCGATGCATTCACGTAGAATAGAATCTAATTTTTCTTGTTCCTATATATGGATTTTTTTTTGTAGGAATTGGCTGCGATCTTTTGTCTTGGAGTTTCCAGCTGGCTCTGGCAACATTATAGGCATAAGCACCATTACTGCTTTCAAAACAACTTCTTTCATTATAGCGTTGTTATTGAGTAAATTGATCAGTCTCAACATTTTAGATATGAATTTTTTGCTGGCATTCTCACTGGAAACAAGATAAAAATTTTTCCTCCAAGTCACAATAGTGTTATAGCAATGGTCCATATCTTGACTAATCTGCTGAATCAAATCCATGCTTTACCAGAGACATTTTTGTTTCCTTTGCACTGAACATGAATTATTTGAAGCCTCAGTAATGGTGCACGATATCTTTTGTATTTTGCAGTCACTGCAGAACCAGCTTTTTATTGAGGTTGCTAGCTCCTTATGCCTGAAGTGAGTTCGTACGCGATGAGTCTCAACACGTAGTTCTTTAATGCTAGCAAGTAGTATTTAATATACTAATAATGATAACAATGATGTCAATAATAATGACGACATAATGCAAAGCAGCGATATATATGCAACAAGTGAACAAAGAAAAGCGAGAACAAAAACAACATTAATTAAATTCCTTTTGTCTCGCAATATCCGTTCATTACGCAATATAACCAATAGCAATGAGTGATATGTGCCAATAACCGGATACCGCAGACAAAACTACACAAGGACAAAATATATTAATTCACTCGGTTACCACAGGTCTCTTGGTTAATTTTTTTTTTTTACATATGCTGTGAAACCATGTGTTGCACTTATCATAGAATATTCGTTGTTGATCAAACTCAACCAGCAAGTTGCACACTCGACATACGTCACACTCCAAATCTAGCATTTTTCAAGTCATTTCAGTTCACTGCTTAATATGGTGTCCCAAAAAACAAAAGTTTTGAAAGTTTGTGCTCCGTCAGCGATTTTGGGATCACATCACTGAAAAAACTTTCCCCAAAAAATTTCCACCCAATCGGATGACGTTTAGGGGCGGCACCACCCCCTTTGTAATAGCGCTTATCCTAAAATTTGATAAACGATTATTTTGGCCAATTTTTGAGATAATAATATGATGTCACCATTCATTTTCAATGACTTTTGATCAGAAATTCGAATATTTTGTTAAATAAGCTCTAATGTTAAATTTTATTTTACCCAATTTTCTTTAATAGAGCAGAAAGATCCTATGGTAGCGCAAAAATGTCCTATTTTGGCATAATTTTACTGCTCAACTGAAACTGCCGGCAAATTTATTGAAAGAAGTACATGATGCATTGGTAGCACATGCTAATATCCAGAAACATCGTTGAGCTAGAATTAACAATACAAAACGAAATCATGCATTATCAGTAGGGCATTTCAAACACATCACAAGTAACCCAGTAAGCCCAGCAAAGTACAGTAATATCCTCAGTATCAAATTCACAAACATTTAAATACTCAGGATATAAATATTATGAGCAACTGAGCATTATGATCAGTGCACACTTAATTCCAGTGAACGTTTCTGTTTGAAAACGAAGCTCGCTGCAATGTGGTGTTTACAGCTACTTTGACATACCATCAACCAGTTACAGATGCAACAGAATGAAGACAAAACAGATTAGAACAAGCTAGTTTCAGAATAATCGTGCACCTACGGTTTGCGCTCGATTAATTGGTCTGGACTGTGAGCTGATTAAAAAATCACGTTTGCTTGCAAGTTGCTAACAACGCACTCAATTGCGGTGCTTCCTTGACCGCTGCTATCGCAAGCCCTTACCCAAAGGAGAGGGCCAAGCAGGAAAACTTGAGCCCTGTTTGGAAAAGTTTCACATGATGGTGGTGCTGTCTATTGACACGCCATATTAGCCATAAATAACGTCTCCGATTATCTTAAAACTAAAATATATCCTACTTTGGCCTCGGACTAGCTTTTTCAATCTCTACCTCATGTTTAAAAATTAACCCAAATTTTTGCCGGGGACGGTTTTATTTTTTTGTCTTCTTAATTGTGCACGAAATATGTTGGGCCCTATTTGATTTTTTCTGAGTCCCGTTTGAACAATTAACGCATTTCGCTACGAACTTACAGTCCTATCGTATGGCCTGTCGAATCCACGACCAAAACTGCAGTCATTTTGTAAGTTTGATTTTAGTGGATTTAAAAAATAAATGATTGGAATGGCTTGTCAACATCAGTAACTGTTGACTAGGCATTGTTAGCGTTGAACCAGGTTGAACTGCAAATCTATCACATGTGATCTTGCTGAGCTAAGCAGACATTTTATCTGAGACAGATTTAGCTGTATTAACAGTAGGCCTACAATAGCATACTAACAGTAACAAAATGTAGTAATGGCATTTAGAAATGGTCATATGTCAACATTTAAGAATTTCAAATACACTCTATGGCTGTGGTACAGTTTTAGCAAGATTAAGCAACTGGTTGAACAATTATAGTGTAAGTGCTTATAGGTATGAAGCCGATAGATTCAATTCTTGAATACTTTCTCTCCATGAACTTGGCCTGTCAGCTGTCATGTTCAAAGTCAAACGTAAGCTTGGAGGTCCAAAAAATATTCAGAAATCGGAACATACTTTTATTAAATGATATACAGCCTTATTTTGTGTTCTTGTTGAAATAAAAGAAAATGAAAAGCAGCAAATCAATTTCTAAATTTTAAAAATATCAAAAAGCAGGTATAATTGTTCATACAAAAAAGAAAACCAGGTTGCTTAAGGCATTTGATGAATGCTTTGATAGCATGTCGCTGATTATGATTGTTGCTATATATTTTCGTGACATTGGCATATGCTCTGCTCTTTGCAAAAGTTCTGGTGCTGATCTATATCTTTGCACAAGTCACTCTCAAACCTTCTATCTTGTAAGTTATGTATAGTTGGCAGCTCTGTCGCGTTGTACATTCAAGGTAATTAATTACTAAAAGTCTTACAATAATTCTGAAAAAGAAAAAAAAGGCAATTGATTGAAGATAATTTTCCTACAGGTTAAGGTTACCTTATCAGGACCTATCAAGCTTAGCGAACATTGCAATCAAGTGCATTGTTAGCAACTTGCAAGCAAACGTGATTTTTTAATCAGCTCACAGTCCAGACCAATTAATCGAGCGCAAACCGTAGGTGCACGATTATTCTGAAACTAGCTTGTTCTAATCTGTTTTGTCTTCATTCTGTTGCATCTGTACCAGGTTGATGGTATGTCAAAGTAGCTGTAAACACCACATTGCAGCGAGCTTCGCCTTCAAACAGAAACGTTCACTGGAATTAAGTGTGCACTGATCATAATGCTCAGTTGCTCATAATCTTTATATCTTGAGTATTTAAATGTTTGTGAATTTGATACTGAGGATATTACTGTACTTTGCTGGGCTTACTGGATTACTTGTGATGTGTTTGAAATGCCCTACTGATAATGCATGATTTCGTTTTGTATTGTTAATTCTAGCTCAACGATGTTTCTGGAAATTAGCATGTGCTACCAATGCATCATGTACTTCTTTCAATAAATTTGCCTGCAGTTTCAGTTGAGCAGTAAAATTATGCCAAAATAGGACATTTTTGCGCTACCATAGGATCTTTCTGCTCTATTAAAGAAAATCGGGTAAAATAAAATTTAACATTAGAGCTTATTTAATAAAATATTCGAATTTCTGATCAATAGTCATTGAAAATGAATGGTGACATCATATATTTATCTCAAAAATTGGCCAAAATAACCGTTTATCAAATTTTAGGGTAGTTTAGTTCTTATGCCAGGCATATTCTACTCTATAATAAATTTAGTACCACAGATTGCAGAAGCATGCTAACAAAGCATTTTGCGTAAGATAATAATACTGTTAGACATTGCAAAACGGTAGAAATTCTGTTCCTACCGGATATATTATCGTGCTCGGGACATATTCGTATTAACAGGGCTACAACTATGGGGGAGCAAAAGTGGGCGGCGCCCCCTAAACAAAAATTCCGCCTCCCTAAAATGCCCAGCATGCCCACCCAAACTCCCTTTTCCCTGGCGGCAGTTTCAATAGGGTGGCTTTTTTTTTGGAAACCGACAGAAAACTAGGAGATAAATAGAACAATTTGGCGAGATGACCTTTTTTTTTTGAGATCAACAGAGAACTCGGAGAAAAGTAGACCAACCCAAAAATTTTGGCCCACTCAGAAACAAATTTTGCACCCTATGGACAACGTTCTAGTTGCGGCACTGCGTATTAATTGACATATAATTTCGCTAGTAATTTTTTTTAGAACCATTGCGTATAGGAAGACGATGAAAGTCCTCGGCTAAGGACTTGAAAATGCCTTAGAACCTCAAAATGATGACGATGATGATGATATTTTCAAAGTGGTGCAATGCTTCGTTTGGTTAAACACTCTTTTTCTTATACGATCAAAACTCTTGACTGATGACGTCATCAAAAAGCGTTTGTGACGTCATCACTTTGATTTAAGCAATTTTTGGCTTGGAGCCAAACAGCTAACTCTCATTCACAATTTGAGTAATCAATGCAGAATATGCCATTTTTCCAAAACTAAAAAATTTGGCAATGACGTCACCAAAAATGACGTCATCAATTTTAAAATGAATTTGTTTATACCTTCACTTAAAAATTGATTACGATTCAAAATTTGACTCTTCCATAACTTTTAGATTGGCTTTTGGACAGTAAAGACTCTTTGATACTACAGTAGATGGCAGACTTTAAAGGCCAAAAATGGGGGAAGTCCCATGTCCAAAACATGGTGATTTTTTTTTGGTGGCTCAGGACATGGTCCTGAGTCATCGTGCCAAATTTCAGCTTATTATAAATTTTTTCCGGGTTTGCATGTATTTTGTCGTATTTCTACCGAACTATAGTCTAATAATGGTAATATTAACCAGTTTTCCTACTCTAATGCAATATTATCAATCAATTTTCGAAGCTTAATGCTTGCATTTAGCACTAAACTTTTAATCTACGAGTACTCGTAACACTAACATTCATCAATCAATTATCCTAGTTTAATGCTAACCTTTATCCATCAATTTTCCTAGCCTAGCATAAGGCTACGATAACATTTATCAATCAATTTTCCTAGTCTATTGCCAACATTCATCAATTATTTTTCCAAGTCTAATGCCAAAATCCTATAATTAACCTTCGTATACCAATGCTTACATTCATCAATCAATTTTCTTAGTCTAATGCTAACCTTTATCAATCAATTTTCCTAGCCTAATATCCATTTAATTTGCTACCCTAATATCCATCAATTTTTTTTGCCTAATGCTAACATTTATCAATCATTTTTCTTTGTCTAATACTAACATTTATCAATCAAATTTTTCTAGCCTAAAGCTAACATTTATCAATCAAATTTCCTAGTTTCATGCTAATCTTAGCATCAAATTTTCCAAACCTAGCGTAATGCTACAGTAACATTCATCCATCCATTTTCTTAGCCTAATACCAATATTTATCAATCAATTTTCCTGGCCAGCTTAATGCTAATACTTACCACTCAATTTTCCTAGTCTAATAATGGTAATATTATCAGTTTTTCTACTCTAATGTAACATTATCAATCAATTTTCCAAGCTTAATGCTTACATTTGTCAATGAATTTCCTAATCTATAACACTAACATTCATCAATCAATTATCCTAGTTTAATGCTAACCTTTATCCATCAATTTTTCTAGTCTAGCATAAGGCTACGATAACATTTATCAATCAATTTTCCTAGTCTATTGCCAACATTCATCAATTATTTTTCCAAGTCTAATGCTAAAATCCTATAATTAACCTTCGTATACCAATGCTTACATTCATCTATCAATTTTCTTAGTCTAATGCTAACCTTTATCAATCAATTTTCCTAGCCTAATATCCATTTAATTTGCTACCCTAATATCCATCAATTTTTTTTGCCTAATGCTAACATTTATCAATCATTTTTCCTAGTCTAATACTAACAATTATCAATCAATTTTCTTTGTCTAATACTAACATTTATCAATCAAATTTTTCTAGCCTAAAGCTAACATTTATCAATCAAATTTCCTAGTTTCATGCTAATCTTAGCATCAAATTTTCCAAACCTAGCGTAATGCTACAGTAACATTTATCCATCCATTTTCTTAGCCTAATACCAATATTTATCAATCAATTTTCCTGGCCAGCTTAATGCTAATACTTATCACTCAATTTTCCTAGTCTAATAATGGTAATATTATCAGTTTTTCTACTCTAATGTAACATTATCAATCAATTTTCCAAGCTTAATGCTTACATTTGTCAATGAATTTCCTAATCTATAACACTAACATTCATCAATCAATTATCCTAGTTTAATGCTAACCTTTATCCATCAATTTTTCTAGTCTAGCGTAATGCTACGATAACATTTATCAATCAATTTTCCTAGTCTACTGCCAACATTCATCAATTATTTTTCCAAGTCTAATGCTAAAATCCTATAATTAACCTTCGTATACCAATGCTTACATTCATCAATCAATTTTCTTAGTCTAATGCTAACCTTTATCAATCAATTTTCCTAGCCTAATATCCATTTAATTTGCTACCCTAATATCCATCAATTTTTTTTGCCTAATGCTAACATTTATCAATCATTTTTCCTAGTCTAATACTAACAATTATCAATCAATTTTCTTTGTCTAATACTAACATTTATCAATCAAATTTTTCTAGCCTAAAGCTAACATTTATCAATCAAATTTCCTAGTTTCATGCTAATCTTAGCATCAAATTTTCCAAATCTAGCGTAATGCTACAGTAACATTCATCCATCCATTTTCTTAGCCTAATACCAATATTTATCAATCAATTTTCCTGGCCAGCTTAATGCTAATACTTACCACTCAATTTTTCTAGTCTAATAATGGTAATATTATCAGTTTTTCTACTCTAATGTAACATTATCAATCAATTTTCCAAGCTTAATGCTTACATTTGTCAATGAATTTCCTAATCTATAACACTAACATTCATCAATCAATTATCCTAGTTTAATGCTAACCTTTATCCATCAATTTTTCTAGTCTAGCATAAGGCTACGATAACATTTATCAATCAATTTTCCTAGTCTATTGCCAACATTCATCAATTATTTTTCCAAGTCTAATGCCAAAATCCTATAATTAACCTTCGTATACCAATGCTTACATTCATCTATCAATTTTCTTAGTCTAATGCTAACCTTTATCAATCAATTTTCCTAGCCTAATATCCATTTAATTTGCTACCCTAATATCCATCAATTTTTTTTGCCTAATGCTAACATTTATCAATCATTTTTCCTAGTCTAATACTAACAATTATCAATCAATTTTCTTTGTCTAATACTAACATTTATCAATCAAGTTTTTCTAGCCTAAAGCTAACATTTATCAATCAAATTTCCTAGTTTCATGCTAATCTTAGCATCAAATTTTCCAAACCTAGCGTAATGCTACAGTAACATTTATCCATCCATTTTCTTAGCCTAATACCAATATTTATCAATCAATTTTCCTGGCCAGCTTAATGCTAATACTTATCACTCAATTTTCCTAGTCTAATAATGGTAATATTATCAGTTTTTCTACTCTAATGTAACATTATCAATCAATTTTCCAAGCTTAATGCTTACATTTGTCAATGAATTTCCTAATCTATAACACTAACATTCATCAATCAATTATCCTAGTTTAATGCTAACCTTTATCCATCAATTTTCCTAGCCTAGCGTAATGCTACGGTAACATTTATCAATCAATTTTCCTAGTCTACTGCCAACATTCATCAATTATTTTTCCAAGTCTAGTGCCAACATCCAATAATTAACCTTCGTATACCAATGCTTGTAGGCTTAAATTGAACCTAGTCAATTTGACCAAATCAGATAACCAAAGATTTTTTTCTCGCCCTCTAAACTGCAAGAAAATATAAAAAACGTCTGTCAGTATTAGCCTACTGTACTCTTTTTGTGTTGAAACTGTTACCGGTAAATAGCCTACCTGATGTAAATAATTAATTTGTGGACAAAACTGCATCAGTAGTTCTTCAAACGAACAATAAATTGACCGGTACTCTGCGATCCTTCAGGTTTCGCTTCTCGAAATCTCTGCCTATAACCGTGTTTCGTGTAATTGTATCGATTAAGCAACGCTGTCTTAAGCCTATCGTAGTTCAATGCCTCGTCCTCTGATAATCTCGAGTATACATCCAACGCCTTGCCAGACAATAACGCACTGATATGGTTGCACAACTTGCTTTCTCCCACTTAGCAACCGCAGCGTACCTCTCAAAACGGAAAAGGTAGCTGTCCAAGTCATCCTTTCCATTCACAAACGAAGGATGCTCCGGCGACTTCACCTTCCCTAAGGATCTACTCACCACATCTCGGTTTGCATCCTGTTGTGCCCTTTCCTGCTTTTTGGCTTCGACTTCCAATTTCAACTTCTCCAGCTCAAACTCCTGTTGCCACTGGGCCTCTTCCTGCTTCTGTCGAGCTTCTTCTGCTTCACGCTTTTCCTTTTCCGCCTCTCGTTTCTCCTTTCTTTCCTCTTTGTCACACCACCTCTTCCACTCATCCATTAGAAACTTATTCTTCGACTTCTCATCAAGTCCCTTATTATTCACTTGCTCCCGCAACTTCTCAAATACCTCAGAAACAAACTCACTCGCCATTTTTTAATTTATTCCCGGACGAGCCCCCAGATGTCACAAACTCACTTACACTAATGCCCCAGATGGCAAGAAGAAGCGAAGCAAGGACGGCGAGATCTTTGAAAATGCGAGCTCGTCGCTGCTGAGGTCTTTCAAATACTCATACACCTAGTTATTACCGCAACGGTATACGTATCCCTTATTCAAATAGAATTAAAATAAAGCATAATTAGCGCAAGTATATAAATATATCAAAATAATCAGTTAAAAGAAATTTAGTAAAAGTAATCAAAAGTATTAATCGAAAGTATTAAGACAAACTTATGGCAACCAATTTACAACTCGCACTTCAAAAGCGACAAATATGCTAAAATCACAAACTCATAATTCTTATCTCGGCATTCGCTAAACCAAGTTACAACAATAATCCTATAGCTAGACTCGTAAACTGCCAATTACGAATAATATAATCTCAAACAAGATCATGGAGCAAAACAGCAAAACTTCAATAATTTCTACACTCTCACAAACATTTAGAGTTTCTCAAATTTGGCGCTTTAGTTAACAAATGTGATACCGGTAGTTTAAATTAAATTTAAAGAGAAAAAGAGCTCGTAATTCGTAATATGATATCACCAAAACAAACTTTTATGCGATTTTAAACCACACGCTGACAAGCTTATAATAAATGACCACGATAATAACTAGAGCAAACGTGGCAAAAACAATTCGAAAAAACAACTCATTATCATTATTATTATTATTGTGACATAGCGTACTGCTTTTTGTTATGCATTAAATAAAGATTAAAATAAAACACTTCACAGTCGAATTGCTGCTCCTTGACACATGCCGAATTTTTGACTTTAGATGTGAAGCCTGCTTGCCTCTTGTTATTATTGTAAAGCAACTTTTCAACCACAAGAAACATCATGGATCTCTAGACCTCTCAGATCAAGAATCAATTGGTGAGTACAGACCACGTAGTAAAATATAAATGGAATTTATAAATAAGTTTAGCCACATTTTCAAATAATAATTTGAGCATTCTAGATGTTGAAAATGTGTTAAAATGTGAATCTGAAATCATAATTCGAAAATAAGCTATAATTTTTTAATAAAGTAACTTTTGATAATGTTTATTGTCAAATTGTCTCCATTACGTCAGAAAGGTGTGACTATAGTGTGGCTGACGATTGCTGATTGAATAACAAGTAGCTTAGTTAGTAGTCACATGTGTGTACTATTTGTTTTTGAAGGTTAATTTTATGATGAATAATTATGAGAGTTCTAATTTTTTTTCTACTAAGCAATGACATTGGTGCATAGTTGATTAAATAACATTGTTTCTGTTCATCTATTGCAGCTCTAAGATAAGCCATCAAAACTGACAATCAGAAGTGCCGAGTCATGAAGTAACAAAACAAATGCAGCTTCTACTAGCAAAGAAACGAGAGCTTTTTCAACCAGCGACGTCAAATGATACAGCTTCAACAGTCATTGGAAAATACCGTGTAAAGTTATGTGGAACTAGTAGACGTAACATCATAATGCTGCTCTTTCGAAACAATGTGACTTGCTTTGGCTTTGATACATCCTAATCCATGATTTTGTCCGCATTACATATATAAGATATGGAATTTCGTAGCCACTATCTCTGCATGAAATTAAAAGTTTGTTTCCTTTCAGGAAACGTTTGAAAGCATACTTGTATAACGTAATATTTTAATTTAGCCTTTGAGGATGTTAACACTGTTTGATACCTGTATTTGCAGCTTATTACTGTAGACTTAGTCTCTCTGTTGTGTATTGAGTGTATTTCAGTAAACCTTTTTTCTTTGAATGTTGTTATGGCCTTTAGTCAGATGCATGGATAATTGTTGGTGTTATCTTGAAAGAGGATAGCATATAAATTGCGTATTAGAGTAATAATCTGAATCTATCTCATAGGTTATGAGGAACTAAATGTTGACGTATTGTATGTTATTGCTTGTTAAAAATGATTTAAGTTTATACTAGCCTCCAAGTCAAAACAAGTCAATTTTTAGAAGTGGGCTTGGGAAGCTTAGTACTGTGTTAAAGTGTTAGTAACTTGTTTGCGGTAAGTGGTTACAGAACAGTACAATGAAGCGGTGTATGGTTGAAGATTTACTGCAGTATGCATCAGAAATAGAATCACTGCTTTCCTATCAATTTTTTATCTTGTTGGTTGACACTATTTCTGCCTTTCCTGTGGATGAGAATATCTGTAGAATGCAATGTCACTACGGAATCTCAGCAATGTGATGGAGAACTCAGGAAAAAAGTGATTATTTTCAAGCAGCTCTAGGAGTGGGTATCCTGTGGATAGCCGCACAAATGATTACTGCTCCTGGTGCCCAACCATCCTCTGGTCATGTTTTATAAGCAGCTGTGTGGGCGTCTTTGCTTTTCTACCCCGAAACAAGCACGTAGAAAAATTTTGCCATTCTTTTCTTTCACAGATTTTGATATTGTGAAGTTATAGATTGTGTGCGTGTAATTGTGTACTGCATACTTGGTCTTTTGGTTGAAAATAAAGTTTAGTTTGTTCTTTACCTTTGGTTGGCGATTGCATTACAAAATCTTTTCAATAATAATGCCAAGTGCTATACACTCTTAAATACACGTATTGCTTCGATACAGTACCCTGTGTTGTCATTCAATGTGTCCACTGTTCACTTTTAGAGTTGATGAACAAGTCGGACGTTCCGAAATCAAATAGCCATTTTACCCATCTCTTGGAAACCCATTCTACCATATACACTCTTTAGCCGGGGATGATTAGACTTTATCAATGCAGCCTGCAGGAGCGAGATAAAACAACGGACTACAATGTGAATACTTAAGCGACTATTAATGTAATGTAACAGCTGTTTTTTTATCCGCTTTTGTAATGACACAACAGTTTTTCCGCGCTTTGTTAACTACGCTAAACGAAAGTAGACTTTAAATCCTTTGCGACAGTGCACAAGACAAAACAACGTCACTAAAAACTAGTGTAGTAGATGCTGAAACCTGTTCCAACAAGGTGTGATAGCCTACTTGTGGTTGTACTCAGTACTTAAATAGTACGGGGGGGACGCGTTCCCCCATTCAGAGTTAGCGTCCCCCCATCGAAATTACAGCGTCCCTCCTAACGAGATTTCGCGCTCTCCATTGAGAGTAAGTGTCAGGCCCGGCGCCACGGGGGGCATTCCGGGACCGAGTCCCCCAAATGACTGCTTGTGTCCCCCCAAACAAAAATTGTGCCCCCCCCAAGCGAGGACTGTGCCCCCAAAAAATTAACAGGCTGAGGGCTACTGGAGTGCAAATCGAGGCCTAAGACTCCCAAATCGGAATTCGCAAGCAAGAACTGTTTTTTCGTAATTTTGTGGACTCACACCGGATTTCATAAAACTTTTGGGACGGAGACCTTTTTTTTTTAGTCTTCACTTAAGAATTCGTGGAAAATTGCAAGAATTTTGAGACGACAAGCTGGAAATTTTTGTACTGAAGACCTTTTTTTTTTGGTTTTCACCTTTTTCGTTTGATCCACATTTGAATAAACTTCTCGTGCCCCCGTGCTCCAATTCACATCACAAAAACTTTTCGTGCCGCCCCAAAATTTATTTCTGCCCCCAGTCACGCTATCCTGGCGCCGGGCCCGCTAAGCGTGTGGATGATCAGACGAAACAGTGGCTGTCAACACGAACAAACCCCAGATTTCGGCCGAATATAGCACCAAATTGCGGTCAAAACCTTGTTTTTAGTCTTGACTGGATTAAGGGGACATAAACCCTTCAATTTGCGCTAAAGACCTTTTTTATTTGGTCTTCAATCGAATTCGGGGACAGAATTTGACCTTGAAGCATAACCCGAATGCGTTTGGTCGAGGCAGCGTTAGCCCCCCACCCCCCCAATGCAAAATTTTGCAGTTTAAGAACTGGTTGTACTTGAGAGAAAATGGAGAGCTATCCTGATAAAGTTGATGTACAGTAGAAGAGAAGAGTTTGGTCTGTAATCATCAAGACAGACCTTGACAAAATATCGGACCTAAATTAATGATATGGATTAGCCTACACAATTCGCAGCCAAACTCAAATAATCTAACATGACACTGCAATGCCGAGTACTGTCATTACGATTTGAAAAAAAACAACGCAGGAAGAACAAATTCATATGTAACACTAACAAAAACAATTTTTTAACAGGTTTTTACACACACCCAGTGGCGGCTGGTGACAAAAACGTTTGTTGGTGCTGCAAATGTATTGCCATACTAACGTCTGGGGGGCGAAGCCCCCCAGACCCCGTTCATGAAAGCTACACTAACACTGTGACACTTGCAACTTTACACTACAATTTTAACTAACTTGTAAACCGGAAAGTAAGCACTATTACTTAGGCCCGGTCTACACTGTGCGTCATATCGCGATTATACGAGCGTATTTTGATTGTCAGAAATTAAGATACGCCCGGCGGACTGCCTTCACCAGGGTACAAGCTACCAGTTGGTTAAAATAAACTTAGAATACGCTCACGATTGTACGCCCAGTGGATAGACCGGGCTTAAAAGTTGTTGGTTTAGTCTGAGCGACACACAGAAATTAGCAAGATTTTCATTCTTGAATCTCATAAAATAGCACAATATTTACCTTGACTGGCTTATGGAGTCTGGAGAATCGACAAACTTAAAACCATTACATTGTTCACTTGATCTTTTACTAAGCGAAGTACCGGTGCAACTGTAATTGAAACAAGTAAAATTAATAAGTGCAAAAGATTGCTAGTTTTCACAGAAACATGAAGAGATGAACGCCACTTTTTTCAGAAAACAGTATCAATATCAAGGCATAATCACTAACACATACGGCAAAATGAAAGTAACAAAAGTCTGTCAACAAAAGTATAGCATAAGTAATGACGTAACTTCGATAAAAATAGGAGTACGAAATTACAGTATCAAATTAAGAACAGTAAGAAGAAATCATGCAATGATACGGTTGTAGAAGGCTGATTAATAATGCAATATCAACACTGCAGTACGTAACATTGAACAATATGTAACTTCAAGTGTTAAATCTACACTACAATATGCAATACGCACTGCTGTAGGCTACACGGAGACGTATCATGCTCATTCAAGCAGGATAATGCTATAAACAAAGAATACCATAAACACAAGACCAGAAATGCTAGTAAAGACAACGCTACCCAATATTGGGTACCAAATGGACTTCCTTGAGGTTTCCTTCATACACGGGTATCATGTTAATGGAATTACAGTAATGGTAAATTAGCTTTCAAGTTACAGTATACGTAACAGACGTACAATTGTATTAAAAAGAAATAGCTTCATTTCCAGAGTATAAAAGCACTAAATCAGTTGCTATATTGTCTGAAAAAATATGAGCTGGTTTTTTAAGATAATAACGTAAACATGATGTCAATGGTTCTTCTTCAGTGCAGTTCAGTTATCCACAGCTCATACTACCTGAAGCGTATGTATGTTTGGAAACATAATTATTATGTCTCTAGTGGTATGAACTGTGAAGAAGAGCCATGCCATATTGTTTATGTTATGATTCTGAGACTAATTTGTGGAGTGAAATTACAACAATTAAAGTTAAAGTCATCAGAGGTTTCATTTCAAAAAAAAAAGTGTGTAGAAGGCACCCCAAAGCATGCCATGATATTAGCCATTCTACAAATCAAGAAAGTTAATCACAAGAAAAATAGACAAGATAAATTGTCATTCTTTAAATGGCAGAAGAACTTATGGTATTCATTCTATTCTAAAGATTTGAATCATTCTTGAAAGCATCTTACCCAAAGTAAAATCAGGTTGACCATCGGAGGTTACACATAGTTCAAACTTAGCAAAAAGTCTATTTACAGTTTGTTACTAACATATTGAGACACAACATGTGACAAATGTAATTGCATCCTTGTTTAGAATAAGATCTTTCGTTACGTAGTAATCTTCAAAGATTCACTTTTGATTCTTCTATTGTACATTCAAGATTTTCAATAAAAGATTTTTCATTTGCAAAATCTTCGATTAAGATCAGCAGTAATCATCATCAAATACACTTTTTTATCTGGTGTTGTGCACGTCAATGTCGATGACTGGATTCACCTCGTATCTTCATGACTTTCCATAGATCAACATTGTCACCGAAGAGTTGAAAAATAAAGTTTCCTTAGATTCAAGCATGCTTAAATTATTTACATATACTGAATTGATTCACAATTACAGAATACATACAACTCATCCCTGAAATTCTGAATAAACAAAAAGCATGTTAAAACAAAGACATCTTGTTACAAACTCAAGTAAGAGTAGCTTTTGTGTTATTACTTATACTAAGTTTTAATACCATAGCACCAAACTTGTGTATAACTCAAAGAATATTAATATACTTAGGAAGGCTCTATTTCACCAAAAATTTTTATCTACTTTTTTATTAATTCTGACTCAAATCCAACCCAAACTCAAATGCTTACTCTAAAACTATCTTCAAATCAAACCCTAACCCAAAACCTAATCTTAACCCCTAAAAAGCAAATGAAAAATACGCAGATAAACAGTTTTCATTTTCGTTTTATTCTCTTTAACTTGAAAATTTTCGGTGAAATAGTCACTACTATACTGCCGCATACTTATTTCAAAGCAAAACCAAATTTTCCGATATGCACAGTGTATAATTTGCAATATGCACAACATTATAAAACTGATGATAAGCTATAGACAGTATCCAGACTCCAGAGTCTTATACGTACAATCAAATCTTTAATTAACAGCCTCAGACATACTGTTTTGGAATCGACATTCATCTGTTATTCCTCGTCAGTATACGTAGGACTACAGGTAAGACTGTAAGAACATCAGCGTAGAAAGTCAAAATTCTTCGCTTATGTTCATAACTGTAGTTTTAGACTTCTTGCTATACTGACGATGAATAAAAGACGAATGTTGATTCCGAAATAGTATGTCTAAGGTGTTAATCAAAGGTTTGATTGTACCTATAAGACTCTGGATACTGACTATACCTTATCATTTATTTTCTCAGTACATTGTTCTTAGTGAATCATAAAATTGCATTCACTATATTTGGGAAAATTTCACTAAATGTCATTGTTCTGAAGCTACCTTACAACTTAACAATACAAATTAATTGGTCACTCTTGAGTCAATGCCCTATTCAAATAAAATTAAAAATCAAATAAGACTGGTAAAACAAAAGGAGCAACACTACTAACTCAGGTACCAGTACGTGAACGGGTTGTTAGATCAATTGCCCATGACGTCTATTTTTATGGCTATTTGTACGTAAGCATTGCTTGTTTTTTGCTAAAAGGTTTCATGGCCGTACAGCAATGGCGAATTTAGCTCAACAATATTGCTAATAATTTTGTATGTTTTAAGCCTCCTGGCTTAGCCATGTTTTCCTGACGATGTTCTACTATACACAATGTTTTCGTAGCGTATTTGCCTTGCATCTTTGAAAAATAAATTTGAATTTGAAGTTAGTATAATGGCACTGGCAGAAAATTAATAACAATGTCTTTTAGTTGAAACTATTTTTTCCATAACATCAAAAAGATAACTAGATGGGAGTTTGCCAGCAAACCCAGTGAACGACCAACGCATAGCTAATGCTGTGATGCTCAAAAGTACTTTTAGTCTACTGTAAAATCAGCAATTATTCAAAAATATCTGATTATGGAACCTCCAGAAAAGTGGAGTCAAAATATTTGTCTGTTAAATATCTCCTGATATCATAAAACACTGGCACCCTAGCTCGAGCCTTTCAAAAATTGATTTTTGGGGGTCTATTTGAGGGGGTCCCCGGGGGGTGGCACCCCCAAACTATGTCAAAATATTTGTTTGTTAAATATCTACTGATATCAAAACAAACTGGCACCCAAGTTGAGCTATCCAAAAAATTGTTTTTTGGGGGATCCCTGGGGGGGTGGCACCCCCAACCTATGTCAAAATATTTGTCTGCTAAATATCTACTGACATCAAAAAAAAGTAGAGCTCTAGCTTGAGCCATTCAAAAAATTGATTTTTGGGGGGTCCATTTGGGGGGATCCCCGGGGGGAGGGGGTTGCAACCCCAAACTATGTCAAAATATTTGTCTGTTAAATATCGACTGATATCAAAAAAAAGTAGAGCTCTAGCTTGAGCCATTCAAAAATGATTTTTGGGGGGTCCATTTGGAAGAATTCCCGGGGGGGGTGGCACTCCCAAACTATGTCAAAATATTTGTCTGTTAAATATCTACTGATATCAAAAAGAACTGGCACCCTAACTTGAGCCGTTCAAAAAATTGATTTTTTGGGGCCCCATTTTGGGGGGGTTCCCGGTAGCGTTACCCCAAAAAATTTCAGAAGAAAAAATTGCGTTTGCAGCTCAACAACTTTACACAAAAATTAGATTTTGATGTGTTGTGGCTTAGGAGAAGAAGAGCGTACAAAATTTAGGAAGAAAAAAAAGGAAAAAAAAGGAAAAAAAGAAAAAAAAGGAAAAAAAGAAAAAAAAGGAAAAAAAAGGAAAAAAACCTCATCGCGGCCAAACGTGGGTTGGTTGGGATGAAAGGGTATCTTGAGACATATAACCATATGAAATATTTTTTGCCGTACTTAAGCCGTTTTTGACTGAGATCGCTTTTAATGCCAAACTTGCGGGGCAGTTTTCGGGTTCTAAAACCGAAGTCACGTAATCTATTGCCTCGAAATTATGTACAAACATACACCTCATTAATCTCAAACTGCTGTCAAAATTTCACGTAGCTAGACCAAACCGTTCTCGAGTTATAAGCAAAAGTTTGAAATTTCGCACTCGTTAGTTCGAAAATGGCTGAGTAAAAACAGAAGAACACGCGACGTGAGCGTCGGTCGTTCAAATAACCGAACTTATTTTTGGACATAAATTCTTTTTTTTTCCTGCCTGGTTTTGACTTCAGATCACTTCTCTGGTTCGGGCCAGTACTTTACAACTCTGGTGCGATTTTTTCAACCTTTGTCGCCGAAGCCGAAATTTGGTCAGACTTCAATAATAATCATTACAGTAAATTTTGTAAGAGCAGAAATTTTGTAAATATTCAGCCAAATTTTCTAAGTGCACGCAAAAAAAAGATCAGCCTTTACCTTAGGTCTACACTGAAAGTAAAATTGTGAGCGTGCGAGCGTATAACATTTATAGTATTTATATCAGAATCAAATCTTTCATTTTACTCGCTGCATTACGCCGAAGCGTGTAACGAGTTTGTGGGGCCCATCTCCGCGTCATTGCGCCCGAGCAACACGTTTCATTTTGAAAAAATGTCGCAGTGGTGGCGAGCCGTTGGCAACACTGTGTCCGATTTGACCGGCCCGAGATTTGAACCACAGACCTCTCGCACCAGAAAAGAACGCATTATACCACTTGACCACCTGGACGTAGCAAAAGTTTATTTTTGCCTCACTTTGAATTAAAGGTGTCAATTTGTTTGAGGTCAAGTTCGAAAAACAAATCTAAGCATGCTTAAACTTAGAAAACGATTTTTAATGTAGATTTTTGACAGTTTTGGTTTAGAGCAGGGCTGGGGAGCAGGAGGAACTGAATTTCGGAATATTATTAGCCTGCTGCATTTTACCACAAAGCAACAATGAATATTATTTCATAATTTTGTCGCAGTGTAACACCAAACTCCTACTTAGGCAAAAAAAAAGTAAAGTCAAAATCTTCATACCAACACAAAGTAGTTAATCGGGCCGGGCTATGCGGGTCGGGCTCAAGCTTAAGATTTACAAAATTTCGGGCTTAATTTTGGCCTGATACGTGCCTCATGTTTCAGGTTGCTGTAGAAATATACCGGTAATACAAATAACTTTGCAACACTGAATGAAGATTTTATTGAAGCTTCAATGCATTATTATTATGTCTAATATCCTAATTTGCCAATGTTATTGCGTCACAATTCATCAATAATTTGCTCTATTTAGCAGGGAAGTGCGGTCAGGGGAGGCAGGTGAGGCCGTGCCTCATCTGTAGAATTGTGCAAAGAAAAACGAAAATAAAGTATAGAATTAAAATAAAATGGTTTCACACAAATCAAAATATTTATCAAAAGCTTTACTAATTTTTGTCATATTTATTTTTTTTGCGTAGCCTATTCACTGCTTTTATGTTATGTCTTTCGCATTAAAACGCCCAAACTATTCGGTGTAATATTGCTATCACTACGGCGTGCATTGAGCATCGCTTCAAATATGCGAAGTGAGGCATTGTCAATTGTGCCTCACTTCAGCTAAGCAAATTTTAATGAACAAACTAAAAGTATGCCTTTTTTTCTCAAACAAATTGCGGACAACGCATATTCGCATAATGCTTTTAAATCTGATTTTGCGGCGCGCCTCACTTGTGACGTCATAGAATGAGAAAAAGTTAAAGCAGTTTTTTGTAGTCTTTCGTTCATTGCGAAATTGAACAAGTTATTTTTCTGGCCGAACAAAAACAATTTAAAACGAGAAAATGAACTAAAATGGAAGAGAATTTAGTCTCAAAGCTGAGAGACTTTCTAAACTAAGTTTTTTATCTGAACTTAAAGTTATAGAAATTGCTAAATTTATGTACTCTTATTATATGGGGTGCCATGTGTAAAATTATTTTTCAAAAAAGTCTACTGTTTTTTAGGCATATTTAAGACGAAGATTTTCTGATATAAGAAATTGGAATTCCTATTTATTAAATATGAAAATTCCAATTCCAATATAATAAATTTTCTGATATAAGATTTTCTGATATAAGAAATTGGAATTCCTATTTATTAAATAAGAAAATTCCAATTCCAATATAATAAATAAGAATTTTTTTGATTAAAAGTTATCTTATTTATTAAACAAGAATTCGTATTTGATATTGGAATTCTTATTTATTATATTGGAATTCTTATTTATTATATTGGAATTCTTATTTATTATATTGGAATTCTTATTTATTATATTGGAATTCTTATTTATTATATTGGAATTCTTATTTATTATATAGGAATTTCTCTTCATTAAATAAGAAAATTTTTCTTTTTTTGAACGAGAATTATAGCAGAATACGCAAGAAAATTATGCAAGACACTTTCTGATTTAACTTTCCAATTTAACTTTCCGATATAACTTTTTGCTTGGCAACACTGAATGAAATTGGCGGGAACTTGTTTTGGAAGTTTTTCGCTAAACAAGGCTCCTGAGAGTTTTGTGATGTGATCATATGAGTGGTGACTTGTGTTAAAAAAGGCAAAGAGAAATTGAAGTAAGGGAAGCCATGAAAATTGAGCATAGCCAAGCAGTATGCGTCAAAATTCTCGAGAGCTAGCAGGACGGCTTGGCAATAGCATGAGTTATTCTGCCTACACATACTGACTAAAAGTTAAACTAGGCTAAATGTGTAAAAGAAAAATTATTATATGATTGACAAGTGCCAGACTAGGATAGGATATCAAGTACTACAGATTGGAGTACGGATACTTAGTAAGATTAAACTAACTTATTCCAACAGTCCAGTAAGTGGTAACCACAAGTTCACAACGTAGTAGTTTGTTAAAGCAGCTGGGTGAGGGACATTTATTTCACCTCTCATATTCGGTAAAGTAGCCTAGTTTTTGTATGTGCAGTTTTAAGTGCGATACCTCTGCAATTAAGATGCAATCTAATATTAACATTAGAACCACTTTTATCTGTAGGTTTTGATGCAGCCTGATACATCACACGCTTGATAGGTAAATCATTTGGCATGCTCAATAATGAATAGCTAATGATTATGGTCAGATTGTAATTTGCAAGTATTTTGCCTTCTGGTCCTGGTTTAAGAGTTTTTGCAGCAGACTATTCAGTATTCATAATACAGTAGATTTGTCAGCATTGTGGCCAAAAGTGGTTATCACTATTTTTGCAATAACCCTGATCACACAACCTCATATTTGGGTTCATCTTGCAGTTTTGCACATTGATAACGTAGTTATGTCTTGAATAAGTTGCTTCATGGTAACAACTTAACAACTTATACACTAGTAGGATTACTGGATACCTGGGAGCAATAGAACTTTGTCAACTCCAAATCGGGTGGAGATTTATTTAAAGGCAAAGGCTGCTGTTACATTACGTAAGAATAAGAAAATAGATATCATAGCCCTAACCCCAACCCTAAACCTAAAACAAACTTTACCCCTAACCTTAATCCTACTCCAAACTCAAAACCAAACCCTAGTGTTAATAAAAAAATAAAAAAGTGTAAATGAGCAAATGAGTGCCCACTTTTCGATCGCTTATTCTCTTTAAGGACGTTACGTAACGTGATATTAGCCACTTCCTTATTTAAAAGGCAGCATCATTGTCTCTATCTGAGTTTGTGACAAATCCTGCATCACTTTCAAGAAAAAGCTTTAGTTTTCAATTACCAGCTACATGGAGCTGTATAGGCTAGCATATTCTGAAATTGGCATCACTAGCAACTTTTATAAGCTGTACTTGAGGTAATGACACTGGCTACCAGTTACTGTAGAGCCTAATTTGTTATTACTTTTATTATTTATAGTTGTTATATAGACATAGTAAGGCTGTCATTTGTCTAGGAAGGGTATCAGTTGTCTAGCCTAATTTTGTCAGTAAGATAATGCCACCTTTATTTGGTGCAACAGTTTGTTGAAAGTGTGAATTTTAATCGCCTGCATGTATTTTCAAAGAAAGTGTCTTGACACTCAACGCCTGCACTGAAATTAAACAAAATATAAGCCTAACACTCTTTTGATGCTCATTCTGAAATTATTTCTTCATATATGAATACGTCATGAAAAGATGCGCAGGCATTCCTCGTGCCAAGACATTGTGATTTTGTAAAAGTTAGGCACCAAAAATGGCAGTATTGCTTTTTTAGGTTGCTTTTCATAAAGGTATTCTGTATTAGTTTACTATTTTTGAATTAGATTAGATAATCCATTAGATATTAATATCAACTTTTGGACTTTTGCAGGATTTATATTAGTTTTTAAGAGTCCAATTTTGATAAAGCTTAAATCAGATATGTCCAGTGAGCCAGTTTCCAAACCAACTGTTGATGACATTGCTGGTGCAATAGTGGCAAGAGTTCACTCAATGTTAGTAAACTCTCCTATACCCTCCAGTTGTGCAAGTGTGAGTAATGCTACTAACACTAGCATGCCATCTACAAGCAGTACTACCAGTAATAATGCTGCTCAAGCCTCTGTTTCATCACTGGTAAGTAGGCTTATATTAAAAGTAACCAGTGTAGAAGTACCAATTCTTTTCAAACATACTATTTAGGGATGTCCATTTCAGAATAATTAGGTATTCTAGAATAATTCCAAATCTTTTTTTTGAATCCAGAATTCCGAATCCTAAATCTTCAAAATGGAGTCCAGCCATTATTATTTTACGATTACGGTATCCCTTATTTGGTTATGTTCACGGTTAATTGATGGTATCCCTTATTTTAGAGTTACTTAGCACTCCACTACTGCAAAACAACAAAATCCAGATTTTGTTTTATTTTTACTGAATTTATAGCCAGGATACATAAGCATTAAAAACCACACAACTATTGCAAACTGCAACTGCAATATATTTATCTAGTTTTTCTATTTTTTGTTTTTATTTGAAGCGGCAATGCAAACACTCGATAAGAACGCATGCAGCACGTCCGATAATAACAGGTGCAGTGTGTAGGGTCGTACAACGTAGAATAATGTAGTATTCTAGAATAATTCCAGAATAGACATTTCGAATTTAGAATTTCGAATCCTATTCTAGAATAACTCACTGCAAATTGGGATTATGCATAATCAATACAGTTTTATTGCAAAAATTTAAAAAAACACAATGGCGAAAAAATAAGTCAAACATGCGTGCACGCTTGAGTGCAATGCACTATCAATGAAATGCGGCTTGACAGTTAGGTTGCTTGAAACTGCATAATACGCACCACTCTTCGCGTTTTGGCGGTGCTTCAAAAGATTTTTTTCGAATCCAATTACCCGATAAAAAATGTGTTTTGAGATTCGTTTCTCTGGAGATTCGAATCTCAAGGATTTGAAATTCTACTTTGTACAACCCTAGCAGTGTGCATTGCCGTCGCACCTGGTTGTCGATACGCAACGTTTGAAGTTTTCAAGATTTAATACTACTGCGCGATTTTGCCCTACAATCAAACCGTATCCTAAAATTACAACCAGTTCAAAATAGGAATCGGTTCCTTAGGATTCGGTATTCTGAAATGGGCATTCCTAATACTATTTAGTTATTTTCAATGTATTTTGAAGTGAAAAAGGAATTTTTATTATCTCCAAGGTATTGAATAGCCAGATCACTTTGCAGCTAAGAATTTTTATTCTTTTCCTCAAAACGATAACCAAAAAACTTTAGTTCAAGATCTTTGAATTTAGAAACATGAACAAAGTACTGATATATTAATAATCGATTTCCTGAGTGTTTTCATTTACATTAAAGACAAAACAAAAAAGCTGAACACTAATAGAACATGAACAACTACCATATGTATTTTTAGCATTTGCTTAACTGTTAACTCGAAGTTGTTTCTTTGCTACTCACAACTAAAGTATCGTTAGTTTAAGTTATGGACATATTAGTACTATGCCATAAATCAATTAATCTTTTTAGACGCCTGCAATTCCTGCTCAGCCTCAAGCAATGATGGAAGACGATGATTTGGAAGATTTTGATACAGTAACTTCAACCCCACAATCTATTTATTAATTATGAACGTTTTAACATTACAGTTATAAAAGCTTTGTTCATAAATTAGTTAGGTTTAATTGTTGTCTAGTCGCAGGCTCGCAGCACATTACTGGCAAAAATGCTCTACATGTTGACACTTTTTCATTTTTCTGCAATGTCGTCTTTAAACTGCATAAGTTTCACTAACTGCAAGGATATGGGAACATATTAAATGAGCTGTACATAAAGATGCAAACTGCCATTTGTACAAGTTAAAATATTTCTTGAATTTTCAAAACGACTCTTAGTTCAAGATGTCGTCTTCAAGATTCAAATACTGAAAAAAATCCAATATATGTAAGGGTATAGGAATATATTACATGAGCTGTACATAGAGATGCAAACTGCAATCAATAATTTGTCAACTGTCAAGACTAATACAAAATATATCACCATATTGGTATTATGGTTCGTAATTTAGTTGCTCTTACGTTATTATGTTAATTGTGTTTTCAATTCTAAAAGAAGTAAAACGACATGTAAGCTCTGAAGTGGTACAAAGTCTCATAAATAAAAAAAACTTAATCAAATGATACTTGAATTCAACGGAGTCCAGTAAATAAATTCTCACCCTATAATGTTAATATATTTTATGAATAAAACGTTGCTTAAGACATTGCTACTTCAGATTCCAATGCAGTTGATTTATTTTTAGTTTATACAAAAATTTGTGAAAGATTACACAAAATTTGAAGCTGGTGATCATTAAAATTTATCTTTTAGAATCTTTTCCACTTGCCAACTTTGGTGAGATCTCGTGGAAAGCGAAGCTCACCACGCCCAGCCAAAGTTGTGCCTGCCAAACGAGCTAAAGCAAATCAAAAAACATCGATGAGGACCATTATATGTTTGCCATGTGGCTTTTCAAACTTACGTAATTCTGAAGAACTTCAGATCAAAATCCCCAGAGGAAAATTGCGCCAGACATTACGTGACTTTGGACTAATTGGAAAAATATGCATTAATCATAATTGGACGGAAAAAGAAATTAAAAAGGAAGTTTCTGGATTGTTCAAAACTTGCTTTGACGACCAGCAGCACAACTTTTCTTTTGTATTTCTAAACACATTTCCAGGAACAAAAGCTTTAAAAATACCTCGAGTAAATTCCAGTTTTGTCTGGGATGCTCGAGCTGTTTTATCGCTTAACAAAACTACATTGTACATCTTGTGCAATTACCAATTGGAAAATTGCAAGGATGCTGATGACGATGTAGCATGGAGAGACCATGACTTGGTGGATTCGGCAAAGGTAAAGATATACAACTTATGAAATCTATCATTTCAGCTATATTTCATAATAATTGGTCAACTTAACCAATGTTTCAGATAGTCAATCTTTCATTCTACTTTAATAACTGCTTTACCTGATTGTATACTGCTACGTTCATTTAACACTAGTTTATCTGTTCACTTAGAAAGTAAATTAGTTGTTTAACTCTTTAATTTTTCAAAATGGGTGTATCTTAGTTGGCCTGAAATTAGTTTCACAGATCTAGCTAGTGAGTTAACCACCAGGTAACTATAAGTATGAAACATTTTATTACACGATGGGATATACAATAAGCTGCGAACTGTAATTGTGATGTTAATATGACATTGTTCTCTAAAGAATAGTTTGGCGGATCTTGATGATGATCTGGAGTCGAATGAGCGATTGCCGTCTATTGATGCTGAAAGTGAAACACCTACTTCATCGCGTTATAGGTAATTTTATGACTAATCCTGTTTTTCCACTAAATGTATAGTCTACTTTAACAATCCTTTATCAATAAATTTATTACTAGTAGGGTCATTTGGCTTAGCAGACATGACATTAGTAATATATTAGTATGTAGATTATGTGACATCTTAGCCCTTTTTTTAGAATTTTGTTTTTCAGCACAATAAAAACTTTATAAGGTTAAAACTTTATGTTGTTTGTTGTTACGTATGGTGATGGATTTAAGTATCTTCTCAGGAGTAAAAAAGTTAAACCTTTTACTGTATGTTTAATAATGTATCTCAGGGGCTCAAACTCGTGAAAATGGTTTTCATAGTTTTGGACCTCTCTATTTAGTCCAAAACTGCATTGAAAACCAAAAGGTGGCTCTAGATCTTTGCAGCTTGAAACTCCTAATCTCAGCCTGGTTTAAACCAAAAACTCAGAACGTTGTTGCATGCCGCTGGATCCACTGTCGTTTAAGACTTACGTTTTATCCGAATAATGTGATTTGGTAGTCAGTTTGCGACGGTCAATCCTCGTGCGCCATGTTGGTTGTGCAAAAAACTGAACTTTTAATTACTGCGATAAATGGCCTTTCCTGAATTTAGTATGACATCATTTATTCATGAAAAGTAAAAAATAAATCAACCACTGCATGAGTTACACAACATTTTTGGTTATGCTGTCATTGCGAACACGTGATGTAACTGTTGTTTCAGTTGTTTGAGGACATTATGACAGGTATGTTGTATAATTTACGGTTTGCTTCATTTATTTTTTGATATTTGCGAGCTTCTAATAACGAAATGTGCTATCACAGCGTGTACATTCATTGCTTCGATGACGAAGATGCTGACCTTCAACAAGCATTGGAAGCATCGCTGAGTAGTACTAAAAATCCTGTGAGGTTGGTAACGAATAGTAACGTTTCCAATTTAGTCCAGCATTGACTAAGATTTCAATATTGAAATAACATAACTTGTTTGAGTATAACGCTTTTATTTTCGTTCCGCGATAACATATGACGATTGTTAAATTATAACCATTGCCATTTCAATATGTTGAAGCAGCATCAACTTTTCATCTCACGGCTATTCCAGCCTATATTTTTTATATATCGTCAGTATCTATATCTTAACTTAATTCGCCGAAGATCAATAGACTGCTACCGGCAAACAAGGCCCCATTTAAATATTTTTTGCTTGATGCGAGAAACATTAAAACCATATAAATATTAAAGTGCAAATAGTGTTGGTAAGTTGACTGAAGTATGTTTCCTGGTTGTGCTGGAAACCTGGGCAAAATATTGTAAGTTTACGTTTTGAGCGACCAAGAAAAAATCAGAAGGGAACGTATATAATTTATAGGTACAGTATATACTGTACCTTGGCCGATAGAACTGATCTGGCATGGGATAATATTCATTTTCTCCAGCAGCAGATGTGCATTCCACTAGAGAGTGCATTATCTCCAAACTGCTTCTCCACATATAGGGTAAAATAATGAACACCACTTCTTAAAGTTAGAAAATATATTATCGCATCTTATGGAATAGATCTTCAACTGCTGAAATGTATAGACTCGAGTTCCATTTCCGGATCCCAACGGGTTTAAAGTTGATATTCACAGCTTCTTTGCGGAACGTAGGATATTTCAAGCGGCAATCTCCTAATGGAAAGAACGGTGTCGTAAAGGTTCTTGCTCATTGTTATAATGAAAACCTAATTGATCAATTTTCATGTTTTTAGCACTGATGGGTGGACAAGGTATTTTATGTAAAAACTCGAAAGAAATAGTGCTTAACGAAACTTAAATCATTTTAGGCCGGTGGAAGATAAATGCAGTTTGCAAGTATGTTTAACAAACTTGCAATCGAAAATCGACGAAACTGAAGTCAACTATTTCAACGTCAATCGTCGGAGGTTGTTGGAAGGGGCCATAAGAGGAGCTAAAAGAAAAAGTTTTCGAGAAAACGGTCGCCTAAATGTAAAGTTCAGCGATAATGAAGGAAAAAGTGAGGGTGCCATCGACCAAGGTGGGCCCACGCGTGAATTCTTGCGTTTAGCACTGCAAAGTGTTTCAAGCTGCCGGATATTTGCAGGAAACGGAAATTCAAAATATATTATGAAATGTCAATCGGGTAGGTCTTTTGTTCCGTTAATACTGTTCTTGCTTCGAAAATGTTTTTGATTTTAACTCAAACGGTGCATTAACATTTAAATGAATTAACTTGTTAGTGACCTTGTAAGGTATAGTTTTTTTTAGTTCAACTCTGTTCTTTTAAACCGATCAAATTTAGTGCAAGTTAGTTTAGAAAATTGTAATTGATCTTAAATGTGTGCAGTAATAGGTGTAAAAATTTAATCAATTTTTTGAATATAGTATACTGTTAATTTGTCATCAAACTTTGGCCGCAGCCTTACGGCATTTCGGGTAACAACGATGTAAATTCTTTTGCAGCAAAAGATGAAGATTTATATTTTGTTGCTGGAAGGATCATTGCATTGTCAGTGGTTCATTCTGGATTGGGTCCTTGCTTCTTCTCCGAATTACTCTACAATCAAGTTGTTGACCAACCACGGTCATACAGTCTTGAGCTGATGAAGTCAACTGATTTTTACCACCGGTTGAGTAAAGTGAGTTTTAACAAGCAATTGATCGCTATTATAAAACTTTACTATTGTTTTAAAAATGTATTGGTATGATCGTGGAAACTTCTTTACTAAAAGTAGCATTAGAAAAGTGTTTGAATTGAAAATCACTTTAGTCCTGCAGAGTTCATACACGTATATTACTAACCACGCATAACTTATCAACGTAAAACTAGTGTTAATCGTAAGGAATGAGTCCTAGACCACTGACGGCTATAGTGAGCTGGCACGAGACCCAGGTCTGTTTCGGCTCACACTGTACACATTTTTCTGTCAAGGGCTTCTTAGCTTTAGGAAAAAGTCGATATCCACAAGGCAGCTTAGTTTTTTCTCATACTTGTTTCCACAGCTTTTGTTTGAAATACCGCACTCGCAAACATTAACGTGGTTACATATGACTAATTTCTAACTTGAGTCTCGTGTAGCCTACTGGCCAACATAAAGACGAGTTTGGGATGTACAGTAATTCAAGTGCCAAGACTTGCACTTACTGATCAACTTATTGTGTTTATGGCCTTTAACCAGTAGCGTAGCCAGGGGGGGGGCGGGGGGGGCTATAGCCCCCCCCATTGGCCTGCCGACCAAAATGCAGAATAAGGAAAATACCACGTTTTTAGCACTTCTAAGACTCTCTTTTGCACCGGATTAGACTGAAAAATGATTTAAAGCGTAGTTTGAAACGTTTATTTGGGGGGGGGGGCTAATGGACTGCCGACCAAATGCAGAATAAGAAAAATATCACGTTTTTAGCACTTCTAAGACTGTCTTTTGCACTGGATTAGACTAAAAATGATTTAAAGCATAGTTTGAAAGCTTTATTTAAGGGGGGGAGGGGGGGGGCTAATGAACTGCCGACCAAAATGCAGAATAAGGAAAATACCACGCTTTTAGCATTTTTAAGACTGTCTTTTGCCCTGAATTAGACTAAAAAATGCTTTAAAGCATAGTTTGAAACGTTTATTTAGGGGGGGGCTAATAAACTGCCGATCAAAATGCAGAATTAGGAAAATACCACGTTTTTAGCCAGTAGCGTAGCCAGGGGGGCCGGGGGGGCTATAGCCCCCCCCCCCATTGACATGTCGACCAAAATGCAGAATGGGAAAAACACTACATTTTTAGCACTTTGAGACTGTTTTATGCACTGGAGTGGACTAAATAGTGATTTAAAACATCTTCTGAAACATATGTTCAGGGGGGGGGGGGGGCTAATTTGCCAAACATAAAACCAAGTAATAAACCTTTGATAAATGGTAAGAAATAAGCAATCAAATTTGATCGCAAGTGTAAAAATACTGAACATAGGTGTCATCAACAAACATACTATAAACTAAGGAATAGGGGGGGGGGGCTATTCAGTATTTGTTAATTACCAATCATTTCTTTCAAATCTCTTTTCATTATCCCCCCCCCAATTATATTTCTCTATAAACTCTATACGAAATAGATTACTCCGTGTGAATTTTATTGCACTATTCGATTTTATAATGTAACTGCATCTAAACAAGAGAACTACATTTTACCATTAGCCACCTCCCAAATAGCCCATTTATGCCACCAGTTTAATCTTGTTTGCACTGCCAATTTCTAAGCCACGTTTTAAAATCACTATTGTTTAATCAAAATAGCCCTAAAATGAAGTTATTTTTGCAAAAAAATGCAAAATTTTCGAGTGCTGGGGGCTCCGCCCCCAGACCCCCGTGCCTCCGGCAGCTGGGGGCTTTGCCCCCAGACCCCCATTGGCCTCCGGCGGCTGGGGGCTCCGCCCCCAGACCCCCCAGATAGCCCCCCCCATTGCGAATTTCTGGCTACGCGCCTGCCTTTAACCGTACAGTAGGGTACCTTGACTAGTCCTTTCGTAACCTACAATAGGCTGTCTAAATGTGATTATTTTGCTACCTTACATTAGTTGGCTACCCTTTATAAACACAATAAACAATGATTTGCGGTGATGGCGTCAACTTTTTATTAACGCTAGTCGTAGCAGCATCCCTTAGAAAATCTGTAGCTTAAACGTGACGCCATTAAACTTTACCGTTTATATCATTGTTTCAGTAGCGGGGCCTTTAATATACTCAACCATTAATCTTATTTGTTCTCTAAAAAAGCTTATTATCTTGTGCTGTTTTGGTTTAGATCGAAAATACTTGCTCAGAAGAGGAATTTCGGGAAGCGATAGCCGAAGCCGACCATCTTCTACAAATGTCCGGAGCAAGCCAGATTTTAAGTTTCAATCAAAAAGATGCAGTAGTTAGTAGCTGCGTGAAGTTTTTTTTGGAAGACCGTGTTCAAGCTGAAAAAGAAAAGTGACAGTTGTACGGTGATATTAGCTGCATATATTCTGTAGCTGCCGTTTCGTTTTTTTAAACCTTTCGATCCCCAAATTGACCCACGCAATTGATTTGTGTCAATGGCTGAAGCTACTTTCAAACTCAAACACCATTATAGAACTTTTGGTAGTAAAGTATTTTTTGTTGCAAAGATTTTGCGACTAAGTAGCACTGTTTGGAACGATAAAACAATGTGCGATTTTGCAATACAAATAAATTCTGACTAAATTTTTGAAATATTTGAAACACCTAATTCTAAAATTCTTGTTTAGGTTTTCTGCAGGACTAAATTGTCTGGGGTTAGTTGATGAGATGAAAATTTGTCCCCAAGGATTTAAAAAGCTATTTATGTATGAAGACAGTCCTTTAACAGCAACTCAGCTTCTGAACGTTTTTGACGACATTCAACTGTCCGAAGATGGAAGCAACACTCGGTTGCGTGAAAATGATACCCTATGCTATTGGCGAGATTACATCTACGATAAAGAAGGTAAAGGCCTTGTTAACGCCAAACGTTAGTAACATAAGATTTTGCAAAATACTTGTTCTCGATATGCCCAATAAATTACCTAAAATTTTAAGTAATGGACTTAAGCCACTTTGAGGTGATACAGAGCTAAAAATCACGAGTTTTTAGCTTGTCCTCTTCACAGCATACTATCGCCTAACAAGACTTGATTTTGGGTGCGACTCCTCCCAAACATAATTTAAAAAAGACTGAGAAGCGGTCTCTGCATCGGCACATCACTAAGTGTCATAATTTAAGCAGATGTGGATTACAATACTTTAGGTGGTTTTTGTCATCGTTAGTAATTACTACTGAGCTAGTACCGGTAACGCCTCTACTCTTCGATACAAATAATACCTCGAGCTCTTACCATTCAAATTCTGCGCAGAAGCAATTGAACAATGAATATTACAAAATTGTTCCAAACACACATGCCTTTGATATAATATGCAATTTACATGTTGCTTTAATCAGGATGTTCTTTGTTCTTCGAAGCTTTTCGTCTGACACTTAGAAGAATCGTCAAAATTTCCAAATAAATCCGCTCAGGCTTTTCTTCCCAGCAACGCATACTTCCTGCCCGTCAGTGGAAATCTTCCTCCCAATCTAATACCAAGTCTCTTGCTTCTGATTCAGCCATTGGATCTCATCTTTTGCAAAATCCTGTCTGTTCTCAACATTGCGATGACAGCAGATTTTCCATTCTTGCCCTAGGCCGCTCTTCCTTCCATCTATCCGCTCTTGAAGCTACTTATATTACAACTTTTAACCCCACCCTCTGCCGGCAAAAAGAATTCGTGTATAGCTTAAAAATTGTGCACTAATGACGCCTTCTCATTGGTCCCTATCCAACCAATCACAGCTCGGCTTTTCTATAAATAGCCGTTCTTTTCATGCGCTATCCATTCTGACGATTCTTCTTTACAAGTGTCAGACGAGAAACACAACATTGAACATCCTGATTAAAGCAATTTTCAAGTTTTGTACCACCAACCAACTTTGCAATTTAACTACTATTGGTACATCTGATTTGTTATTTTTTATGCAGACGAAACAGTCAATGTTAGCCTTGAAGACGTCCTAACATTTGCGACAGGTTCGAATCGGATCCCTCCTATTGGCTTCACTCCGAATCCGAGCTTAGCGTTTACTTCAACGAGTAAATTTCCCTTAGCCAACACATGCGCAAACACCTTAACGCTTCCTCTTGATTGCGAAGGGTATGCGTCGTTTGTTGACAATATGGATTTTGCCATTTCCAATTGCCATGGATTTGGTACTGCGTGAATACTGAATATGCAGTAATTTTCAAGCAGGGTTACCAGGAACAATTAAAGATGTTTTGAATGGAAAAACTAACAAGTAGTTCATTGAAACTAAAGAAAAGAAATAACTGCTTAAAACAACACCACGCGGTCAGCTGGTGATCCCGGTGTTCTTAAGGTACTGGGTTGTTGTTGTTGTTGCTTCAGACTGCTTCTGTTCAATATATTCCTCATTAATGGTTTATGTCAGCATGCCATTGCCTTACGTTCGAACTCGAATAATAAATAGTAGTGTTGAAGTTAATCAACGTTAGTGCTGTCAATGCATCGTAAAAAAACCTTGGGGAACCGACGACGTGTTTGAAGTAAAATATCTTTAGAACGGCCGATTCACGAGATCAACGCCCATCTAATCTAATGCAAATGCCCTAACTTTTGATGCCCCCATTTATTTTGCTTGCAGTCGTACTTTTAATAAACTTTTGTAAAAATTAGATACTGACGTGAATTTTCCGGATATGGATTACGATGTCACATTCTACTTTATTCTGAATTAGAAACGTCAAACTGAATTTAAGAAAATAAAGCAATAAGTTTCAGTTTTTTAATTCATCAAAAAGCCAAAGGGAAGCGGAAGCTCTCAACTTTTCTCGTTTACCTATTCCCTAGTCATCGATTCCGAAAAGCAAAAGAACTCGTCTTTGCTTTGCCACGCTAAATACTGGCAGGTTTACTGTGTTAAAAAACTTACATTGCTTCATATTCCAATATTACATTGATTTTCTTGAACATGTTGTTTCAAGACACTACATTCTTATTCTTTTTCATAAACGCTCGTTGCCACATAAGCAATCGGAATTACACAGAAGAGTCTGTATAAAGTGTATATTGTAGCACAGACCTGACAATGATATAAGGAAACGCAAAAAAACTGACGTAACTTCATGATGCTTTAAACTGGCATCAATTTGGCATTTTCGATTTTGAAGTCACTGCCCTCTCGTTGTAAGGCACTCGCCAACATACACTGAAGCCATCTTAAATAAAGCGATTTCATTCTTGTCGGAATTGTTTAGTATCAGGGTTTGCAGTGCTTGTAGTTCGGAAAAACAAAGGGGGTTTAGAGGTGTAATAACCTCAACTCTGTTCACTGTAGTATAACATATTTCTTCAGAAGTAATAGCTGCCGACGGGTCCAATTGCTGAAGCTGCAGCAATCTTAGATTTAAATTATGTAACTGCTTGGGAGTTAAACAACCAGCCGTTGATAGTGGGTGGTTGTTGAAAGCTTCTTTAAATTCGCTCAGCTTTTTATTTATTATGGGCATGAAAACAAAATGAAGTACAAAGAGATCAGTTGTATTTTCTGGGTCCAGCAACTGGTTTTCTTCCATGTAAGAGAAAAAATTGACGTAATAGTTCAGCACCTGGGTGTTGATGTCTCGATTAAGTCGCTCTATGCGTTGGTTGTGGACGGATCTGCCCGTAAGAACGCAATTCGAATTTAAATGTTTTTGCAGCATAAAATTCCAGACTAATACATTTTCACCACCATAATCCGATCGTACTTTGAGCGGCAGGCCATACGTTTCAACCGCCTTTGAAAATAAACTTAAAACTGTTGATGTTTGATTATTGGATGAACAATGACAGTAAGTTATCAGCCTACTGTACCCATCTATTCCAGCATGCACGACAAGTTTCCATCGAATGAGCTTGTGGGTGCCGTCAATGTGCCACAAGTAATTCGGTGCTGGAACAGAGTAACGACGTCGTTGTACAGTGAAAAGTCGGCGAACAGCGATACCTTCACTGTCCACTCGTTGTAAAGACAATCGCATACGACTGCGTTGAACATGGATCCCTTTAGCGGCCAAATGCCCCCTCATCATTTTTTCACCCACCGCAGGATGCTGTTCTTTAATGGATTTTACAATATCATCGAGAGCTTCATCAGACATAGAACTGCAACAAGCAAAAATTAAATGAAAAATTGGCATTCTCAGCTAATACAGTAGGCGCCGCTTAATAAGACCAGACCATTTTGGTCATAATATCCGAATGGTCATGGAAACCGATGTCGCGCCTAAAAACAGCTGTATTAGGCATCCATTTGAAGCAATTTTTCTTTAGTTTGGATTTCGTGATTGATTTACCTTACACTTTCTAAGTATTGGACAATAGGCATGCTATTGAGACAATATTTGTTCAGATTGGATTTAGGGACTGTTTGACCTTTTAAGTAATTGTACTTTTTATGCATGTAGACAATTGAGCGATCATTATGTATCTAGAAAGGAAATTTCTTCATTTAACAAGTAAAGATTTCAACCATAAAGAACTCGCACGACTAGTTGAGTAAGTTGACCCCAAAAAAAGTTCAAGAATTTCAACCCTCCAAGTTCAAAAACTCTTAACTTGAATACTTTAACTGACCTAGTTTACTAGCAGTTACTTGCTGTTGTTGATAAATTGTTAAACTTGTCAGGTAAAATTTCATTTTTTGAGATACACTCTAAAGTTGTAACGAATACTCAAACGTCAATGTGCTAGTTAGAACGACGGACGCGTCGGAGCGTTCTATTGTTTTTACTTGGCCATTTTACACCTAAGGAGTACGAAAATTCAAATTTTTGCTTGTAACTCGAGAACGGCTCGATGTAGCTACAGGAAATTTGGACAGCAGTGTGACATCCATTAGATGTTTGTTGGTGCCAAATTTCTAGGCAATATGTCACGTGACTTTGCATTTAGGACCCAAAAACTGTCCCAAAACATTGGCGTAAAATACAGTCTCATTCGAAAACGGCTTAAGTACGACAAAAACATTTCACATGGTTGGATATCCTAAGATACCCATTCATTTACAGTTTTACACCAACCCAATGTTCCTGAAATTTTGTGTGCTCTTCTCCTAAACGCAAAACACAGAAATCTGATTTTTGTACCAATTAGGCTGTTGAAGTGCCAATGCAGTTGCGTTCTGTCAACTGAAAATTTTTTTTGGTACGACCCCCAGCGAAACTCCAAAAAAAATCATTTTTTGAACGGCTTCAGCTAGAGAGTTAGTTTTTTGCTATCAGTAAATATTAATGATAGAAATATTTAGACAAAGTTTGGCGCCCCCAAAGTGGACCGCTAAAAATCAATATTTCGAACGGCTTAATCTAGAGATCTAGTTTTTTGTGCTATCAGTAAATGTTTTTAAGACTAATATTTTGACATAGTTTGGGTGGTTCAATCTCCCAGAGGACCCTCCTGTTGAACGGCTTAAGGTAGAGAGCTAGTGTTTTGGCTATCAGTAGTTATTTATGAGAGAAATATTTAAACATAATTTGGGGGTCCCACCTCCCAGGAGACTCACCCAAAGTAACTGGGAAGCAAAAAGCTATTTCAAAAATCGCAATGTTGCACATACGTCAGTTGTTCTCTGAGCTTGCTGTTGGTAGCAAGCTCCCATCTAGTTGATATTGAAAATTCCTCGTCCCACGGGCAGGTGGTTGGGGTGGAAGCCTGGAGGGGCTACTGATTGTATTGGATTGCATGTTATTGAGGAGCTCGACTTCAGCGACTCTTTCTTTCTCATTGATAGTAAGTTTTAAGTCCAAAATTTCGCACTCCTTAGTTAGTAAATGGCGAAGTGAAAACAACGGAACATGCAACGCGATCGTTCCAATTATCTTTGAAACAACTTTAAAATCAAAAAATATTTTGTACTTTTAAAAATGTTTAAATTCAACAGCATATTATGCTACTTACCTGTATTTGCTTTCCACTAGCTGATTTTCTTGCATAATTGATTATAAAGTAGGTTGAGATATACATAGCATATGTGCAATCTTGCTAATTGGAAGTCGTAATTCAAGTAAATTTTTCAGACGTTCCATATCTATTTGTTTTCGCTTTCGACCCTACAAAAACCAGATAGACAGTAAATCTTAAGGGCTCGACATACAAACGGCATTAGCCTCAGTAGAGGGAAAAAGGAGGTTTTATGTTTTGGCAGCCTACCAGCAATTGCTAAAAATGGTCAAACCGCTTCAAAAAAAACGAACTAAAATTGAAATGAACCAGTTACTTTTTCAGCTTAAACAACTTTTTGTATGAGGTTGATCATCTTAGGTGATCACTGCTAGACTACTAAAATATGAAACCTCCTTTTTTGCTTCGCTGAGGCTAAGCAACGCCTTATGTGTGTCAAGCCTTTCAAAGTCACAATTTCTAATTTCCATTTATTTTATAGCAAGCTTGAATAATGGTGTTGGCAGAAATAGTCACTTAGCTTTTGTTTGCAACCAGCGAAAAAGTGTCTTATTTCAGGCCACTCATAAGACTAGGTTATCATTAATGTAATACCTAACATGGGTCTGAGTCCTTCCAAGCCAGAGCTCTACATGACAAGGCAGTCACATAATTACTGACATAGCAAAGCTTTAAATTTTTGAATAGCATGATTTCTTGTGTGTTGTATACACTTGAATGAAATTTATCATGTATATCGTTTGGTCTCTGTATTGTTTTTCTGATCAAAAACATTTCTAAATTGATGAATTTATAAAATAAATTAACCACCCCACGAGTTACACCACATGTCTGTCATGATAGCCAACCCAAAAAATAGCAATCTAATACAGCTGCTGTTTTAAGGAATATCACCACTTATCCATAAGACTAGCTTATCTACCCACAAATGAATCTTACTTGGCACTCCTTACCAATTTTTTCATATATAATTGATGAGAATTCAATAATGGGGAGTTTGACTTCACCATCAAAGAGTGCTCAATGGAAATTCCAGAGCATAATGCAACATTGCAGTAAACTGTACAAGTAGGAAACCCCTACAGCCTGTTTCACCCTCACGGGATCCTCAGGGGGGAATAAGATTACCCCCTGAGGATCCCGTGAGGGTGAAACAGGCTGTAGGGGTTTCCTACTTGTACAGTTTACTGCAATGTATAATTGATGATACAAATATACTAAAATGGTCATTTTTTATTGTTGAAATTAAACGCAGGGTTCAACTGTTTGTAAAGTCTAGACCAGGGGTTTTTTAACTTTTTGAGATGTGCCCCCATCTGAAAATCCCACAAAACTCAATGCCCCCCTAATAAATCAATTGCATACAATGCACAATTTAAGAATAAAAATTGAAACTGAATTGTTTTCAGTGCCAAGGATGCAGCTGCTTTTTTGAAACCAACTACGTAATTCGAGGGTTTGTGGCAGATAAAGCACACCTTAAATCGACTTCACAGTCAAGCTTGTTTCTGGCTTTCGTTTTTATGTTCACGAGAGCAGAAAAGCCACTTTCACTCAGATAAGTAGAAGAAAAAGGAAGTAGAGTACGAGTAGCCACACACTTATAAATGTGCACATAGGTTGCTCCAAAATTGGTTAAAGCCAAGACTTCAAAGTCATCTTTTGCAGCAGAGTTACATTTCATCTCCAAGATTTCTTCTTGCTAATTGTCAGGAAGAATATCTCGCTAATATGAAAGGAATTTCTTGTTAACTTTTATTTCGCAAGTTCAGTGTCAGCCAAGTCAGGAAAATAATGTTCAAATTCCTGATGCAAATTTGGAGATGAGCCTCCACTTCAGCCTTAAGTTCGCCTTCCAGCTCAGTTCGACTTTTCTCCAGAGTAGAATCAAGACTGGGAAATGAGGCCGCATTTCCTTTGGCAACTCGGCGACCCCACATCGTCATTAATAGTATAAATCAATAGGTATGGCTATATACAACATTTGTATCAATATAACGTTTTATTACATCACAGAATGCACAATTTCTGACACAAGGCGTAAACAATATTTATGATTTGATTCACTCGCGTTTATCCACAACGTAGATTTTGACCTTAATTCATACAATATAGATGCTAGTAAATTTGTCATCTTTTACGCCCCCCTTTAGAATGCTTTGCACCCCCAGATTAAGAAGCAATGGCCTAGACACATAGGATAATATGACTTGTGATCTCAACTATTAGGTACAGCTGATTACACACCGAGACTATTAGGCACAAAAGATTATGTGCTGGGAATATTAAAGAAGACAATAATACATCGAGACAATTAGGAGCCAGAGCCAATTATAAATATTTTCAAATTTATAAGAAAGTAACAATTTGTACATGAAAGTCCTGACACCTAATAGTCCCTGTACATAATAGTTGCAGTAGTTAATCGGCCATGCCTAATAGTTCTGTCATGGTGCTAACAGTTGTGGACTGGATAACATGTGTCGAAACTTTAAAGACAATGTATTTATTTAAAGAACTTAACAATGTACATTTTAATTTGTCTCATTAGTGTATCAATAAATAATCTGGGTGTATCAACTTTTCAAAAATATTTGTTGATGCATTTTCTAGTGAAATTACCATCAAAAGCATGTAAATGTATGTAGAGCATGTGCATGTGATCATACGTGCACTTTTACTTAGAATGAGCTTGTCAAAGTGTTTTGTTTTTGATGTTTGTGCATGGGCATTTTGTAAGCAATTACTGACTATATATTGTGAGAAAAACTGTGTGATTCATCCTTTTGCTTTTTTGCCTTCACTTTGGATATGGACAGTTGCTTATCTTTGCCATGTTAAAGACGGTTTTTGAATGCATAAGACATCACATTAGAAGTGCATAATTTAGTACATTGCATTTACAAATTGTACTAGTTTTAGTTAGCATTTGAAAATGGTTTAACAGAAAAACATAATTTCTTTGGGGCTACAGCCTTCAGAAAAATAGGCAATTCTAAATTGTTAAAAATGTTAATCCACCCTTTATGCGTCAAAGTACCAAATTTCATAAATGTTACTACAATGCAATAGCCTATCAAATGTGACCAATTAAAAACGCTTACTTACCATCTCTAAATACAGCTTTCTTTCAGTGCAAAGTTTAAATCTTGTTTAGACTTAAAGGGCTGCTTATGTCCAACAAATAATGAGATGTCTGGTTTGTCCATATAACAATTATAATAACAAAGTATAACTCTACAGATAATAAAAAAGAAACCTACGTGAAGTTAATAAAGTTTTGGCTTTATAAGTTTAAGTCTTAAATAAAAACAGATGCAAATTTAGTTTGCCATTTGCTCAACACTTACTTTTGTCTATGCCTTTTTAGAATATTTGAAAAATATCTCTAACCTTGCAAAGTCACAAAATTCTCAGCAATAAAAATATTGACTACTTTTAAATAAACAATGCATAGGCCTAAAGTTTAATGAGGCTATTTCACACTGTCTAGCACTCTGTAGTACTTGATATCCTATCCTAGTCTGGCACTTGTCAATCATATAATAATTTTTCTTTTACACATTTAGCCTAGTTTAACTTTTAGTCAGTATGTGTAGGTAGAATAACTCATGCTATAGCCAAGCCGTCCTGCTAGCTCTCGAGAATTTTGACGCATACTGCTTGGCTATGCTCAATTTTCATGGCTTCCCTTACTTCAATTTCTCTTTGCCTTTTTTAACACAAGTCACCACTCATATGATCACATCACAAAACTCTCAGGAGCCTTGTTTAGCGAAAAACTTCCAAAACAAGTTCCCGCCAATTTCATTCAGTGTTGCCAAGCAAAAAGTTATATCGGAAAGTTAAATTGGAAAGTTAAATCGGAAAGTTATATCGGAAAGTTAAATCGGAAAGTTAAATCAGAAAGTGTCTTGCATAATTTTCTTGCATATTCTGCTATAATTCTCGTTCAAAAAAAGAAAAATTTTCTTATTTAATGAAGAGAAATTCCTATATAATAAATAAGAATTCCAATATAATAAATAAGAATTCCAATATAATAAATAAGAATTCCAATATAATAAATAAGAATTCCAATATAATAAATAAGAATTCCAATATAATAAATAAGAATTCCAATATAATAAATAAGAATTCCAATATAATAAATAAGAATTCCAATATCAAATACGAATTCTTGTTTAATAAATAAGATAACTTTTAATCAAAAAAATTCTTATTTATTATATTGGAATTGGAATTTTCTTATTTAATAAATAGGAATTCCAATTTCTTATATCAGAAAATCTTCGTCTTAAATATGCCTAAAAAACAGTAGACTTTTTTGAAAAATAATTTTACACATGGCACCCCATATTATTATCACTCCAGGTAACCTGAAAATTTCGAAAATTATTTTAAATAAGCTAGCAAACTTCATGATTATAAAACGAGATCGATTACTGCAGACAATTTTTATTTGGAACGAGCTAAAATTCAAAACGGGCAACGATCTTGCTCGTGCATTGGAGTAAAAATACGGAATAATATTTCACCAACTTTTGAAGAATTACCAAAATACTCATTTAGCAAACAAATAAAATTGTCCATGCTAAGTAATTACTAAAGTACTTACAGTCTTGATAAACTCGAGGTAAGCCTAAGTGTGCTCTTTTCTTATGCTAACTGCTATTTTTGGTTAAATCCTTACTTTTGTTTCTTGTTTGTTTTAAAAATGGTTAAAAAAAGCTACCCCCTCAAAAAAACTTGTAATAGTTACAATAATAAATTAGTTATAAGGGCAGCTTGACTCGATGACCAGAAACAGGTCTTTCGCTGTCCTGTTTGCTTGATAGTAAGTGACTCAAACTACAGTACTGGTAAACTTTGCAATTGCCTATTAATTTCTACGCCTTCATTAACAATTACTTCTGTTAAGTGTTACTGTAAATTAGCTCACATTTATTTCCTTTATTGGCATTAATAATCTTTTTATTTGTGCGCGTGAATATATTTTTTCATTGGTGTTAAGTTTCTGGAAATTGAACTCAAGTGAACAAATAATCTGAATTGAATTGAATATAGCTAAAAGAAAACCGATTTAAAAGATTTGCTCGAGACATCATTACGAAAGAACCCCTCAATTCAAAAAGAGTAGAACCGTATTCAAGAAAAGAGTGGTTGCGCTATAAAAATCTTCATTTGTGCTTTCATGTTTTTAGCAAATAATAATGTTGGGACTGAAATCGGGTTTTTTGTGACTTAGAGAATTTGCCAAGAAGACTTAGCAAGCACGAAAACTTCAATTATGTCCACATTCAAAGCCAAATAATAGGCTAGGCTACCTTTATGGATTTTCGAAACTTCAAGAATTGATTTGGCTTTTAGTAAACAGTAAAAATTAAACGAATAATTAATTATCGAAAAATTTGGTTTTTGTTTAATGGCTACAGTGCCGCCGGGAATCAAAAGTGGGCCCGGGGCCAGCTCAAATATGATGGATTTCCGGTCAGTTTGGTCCGAAAAATGATGTGATCTCCAAAAAAAACAAAAAAGGTTTTTACCGAAATTCTAACGGTTTTTCCGGTCGAAATTAGGTGTTCTCCAAAAAAAGAAAAGGTCTTCAGGCTTTACATGCTGATTTCTCAGTGTCATTTCGATGGGCCCGCTGAAGCTGACGGCCTTCCTGAAGTCCATGGGCCCCCTAAAGCCCATGGGCCCCCTAAATTCCATGGGCTCCGGGGTCATTCTCCCCCTGCCCCCCTCTCGGCGGCCCTGAATGGCTATAAAAACAATTATTTGCTTGTCATTTATTGTCTTAAATAATGTTTTTGCGAACATGAGTGTGAAAAAAAATTGTGCCTCACCAACCAAAGGCCTCACCGCACGTCACTGCTATTTAGTCACCGCAAAGAGTCAAAAAAGAAAAAAACAACTATATTATCCGTATGCGTTTTTCAAACCTAATTTCACGTCTGGGCTTTTTTGGGCCTGCTTTGAAATTCAAACCATTTTTGGGTTTGGGCCTGAACTTGTCGGCCTGTTTACAACTTTGAAATAACAGCAACGATAATTAGATTACAAGAACATCACACAAAAGAAAAGTAAGGTTTCTTGTGAAGTTTGTAATTTGATAACTAAAAATTCCATTGCGAAGCAGCATAGGTCATAGGATGAAACATTAAAGTGCTAATTTGTTAATTAATCGTAATAGTCAAATGGTTTGGCGTCTGTCATTGAGCGTTTATCAGAATCAATATCGTACGTCACGGCGTTTTATGTTATAAATTCACGCTATGCTTGCTCAGAAACAGGAATTAAAACCAAACTTGTAATGATTAGTAACTTCGTCAGAGGACCCCACTGCCTGTCGAGTTCTGACCAAAATGCATAATGAAAAAATGCCACGTTTTTTTCCCTTTTGATGCAGTCTTTTGCAGAGGTATGAAGACCTACTCTAAAACTGTTTAAAGCCACGTTTAAAAAATTGCTTTTGGAAATGGGGCTAATATTTGTCAAAAATTAGGCTTACAAAGTAGTACAAACTTTTAAACCACGGCTAAAAAACAGCAAGGAATCAAGTTTAATCGGTTGATGGAAAATGTTTACCATGTAGATTTCATAAAAAAAAAAACTATGAGTATAAAGAGGAAATTCATTTCGATAACTTAAACCATTTTTTTTCAAATCTCATTCCATTATTTTCTTTTCCCAATTCTTTCTCTAGTCTATAAAATGCACAAGAATTAGGGTGATTTTTCGAATGTAATAAATGGCGTGTAATATATTTATGCCATGTAATAAAATGATTGAAGTTTTACCATTATACTACCGCCTACCTATCACCCTATTTTCGTAGCCAGTTTAATCATGTATTACAGTGCTATTTTATATCCCAAAATTTTTCGTCGTAAAATTTCATAAATTTTTCGTCGTTATGGCTTTTGTAATTTTCGTTATGTAATTTTAACTCTGCAAAAAAAATCCATTCAGCAATAAACCTGTTGTTTACAAAAAGAAAGAATAACCATTTGTCAAATTTGTACTCGTTAAATCAAAAGTCGCATCATGACGTTGAGCGCAATGGTCTCCAGCAGTGACGGTGCCTGAGTCAATGAACTTTTCACGAAAGATGTTAGCTGTCAGCACATAGAACCGGTTTCGACTTTTGAGTTAACAGTTCTCAGTAAAGTTTTTTTGACCCCATACGTGTTACTATGACTGATCAAAGACAAAATTTGTACACGCCTAACTTGAAAAGCAAACGTTATTGAAAACCGCGATTTAACAAACTTTTTCGATTCTAACTCTTTTATTTATTCACCTAAAACTTTGAAATTTTAATGAAAGAAGAGCGAAATCAGGTACATCATACCTGTCAAAATTATTTTTCATTAACATCTTAAACTTGACCGCAAAGTTCCTTGGAGAGTTTTAAAATTTCAAACACAATTTTCTCAAAACGGCGAAATGCGACTTAGTATCTTTTGCCAAAATGTGCTTCATTTGGGGGGGTTCCCAGGGGGGGGCACCCCCAAACTATTTCAAAATATTTGTCTGTTAAATACCTCCTGATATCAAAACAAACTGGCAACCTAAGTTAAACTGTTCAGAAAATTGATTTTTGGGGGGTCCATTTGGGGGGATCCTGGGGAGGGTCCCCGGGGGGGTGGCACCCCCAAACTATGTCAAAATATTTGTTTGTTAAATATCTACTGATATCAAAAAAAAGTAGCACCCTAGCTTGAGCCATTCAAAAAATTGTTTTTTGGGGGCCCCATTTTGGGGGGATCCTCGGGGGGGTGGCACCCCCAACCTATGTCAAAATATTTGTCTGCTAAATATCTACTGACATCAAAAAAAAGTAGAGCTCTAGCTTGAGCCATTCAAAAAATTGATTTTTGGGGGGTCCGTTTGGGGGATCCCCGGGGGGAGGGGGTTGCACCCCCAAACTATGTCAAAATATTTGTCTGTTAAATATCTACTGACATCAAAAAAAAGTAGAGCTCTAGCTTGAGCCATTCAAAAAATTGATTTTTGGGGGGTCCATTTGGAAGAATTCCCGGGGGGGTGGCACTCCCAAACTATGTCAAAATATTTGTCTGTTAAATATCTACTGATATCAAAAAGAACTGGCACCCTAGCTTGAGCCGTTCAAAAAATTGATTTTTTGGGGCCCCATTTTGGGGGGTTCCCGGTGGCGTTACCCCAAAAAATTTCAGAAGAAAAAATTGCGTTTGCAGCTCAACAACTTTACACAAAAATTAGATTTCGATGTGTTGTGGCTTAGGAGAAGAAGAGCGTACAAAATTTAGGAAGAAAAAAAAGGAAAAAAAGGAAAAAAAGAAAAAAAAGGAAAAAAACCTCATCGCGGCCAAACGTGGGTTGGTTGGGATGAAAGGGTATCTTGAGACATATAACCATATGAAATATTTTTTGCCGTACTTAAGCCGTTTTTGACTGAGATCGCTTTTAATGCCAAACTTGCGGGGCAGTTTTCGGGTTCTAAAACCGAAGTCACGTAATCTATTGCCTCGAAATTATGTACAAACATACACCTCATTAATCTCAAACTGCTGTCAAAATTTCACGTAGCTAGACCAAACCGTTCTCGAGTTATAAGCAAAAGTTTGAAATTTCGCACTCGTTAGTTCGAAAATGGCCGAGTAAAAACAGAGGAACACGCGACGTGAGCGTCGGTCGTTCATATTACTAATATCATTATCACTGGCTGTTACTCACATTGTTATACAATAGCCATCGATAGCAAATTCGCCATTTGTGTTCATGCACAATGACCAAATAGGTAATACATATTACCTGACAATGTCATGGCAATTACCTTAATCATATGTAGTTTTCAAAGCATACTGGTAGCCTACTGGATGTTTTGTAATTTTGGAAATTTTTATAACTGCAGCTTTTTGCAATGATCATTCAATCATTGGCTTATGAATTTAAGTTAAACTTAAAAAGCACTTAGAATTTAGTTTGAACAAAAAGCAAATTACCATAAAAATTTTTTACTTTTTGTTTTTGGTTGGCTATGCTGAAAGTGAAAGGCAAATTGTACTGGACAAACGTCTTTACTACAATTAGGCTATTTCTAATCTACCGGTATCTCATCAGTAACCGTCAAACTGATATTCAGCGTGATGTTCATAGCCTGGGCCTAACTGCAGACTGGTATATACTCAAAAGGCTACTTCTTGAATAAGCATTAGAGCAGGAATGAGGGTTAGTAGGTTACCGGTATTTCCAAAACTAAACTTTTAACCCAAACTAGTACGCTTACATCAAACAGAACTAACCAAGCGTTTGACAGATTAAATCACCATCAAACCTTCGCCTGTTTCAAATCAGCTCTATAGACCTACATCAGACATCTGATAGTTTTTAAACAATTTAAGTTAGCCTACTTCTAAATAAAAAGAAAATTGTTTTTTTTTTGTTACACTCGAACAGTGTAAAAATCAGGGTGTCTAACCGTTTCAAATAACGGTTCGGGTTCGGGTTTAGCTCCAGCTCAAAATACTTTAGCGGTTCAGGTTTGGTTCGGGTTCACTTGAGCACCATTTTCGAGGTTCAGGTTTGGTTCAGGTTCACTCAAGTAAAATATTATTGGTTCAGGTTCGGTTCGGGTTCATTGACTTAAAATTTAACTGTCGTTACTCGTTTCGTCCAGAAAATAAAAGGAGAAATTGCTGATCCTGTTGATGATCACTACTGCTCTTATTGTGCGTGTACCAGTGCCAGCGGCATCCGGATATAGAAAAATATATTCTTACTTTTGTTCGGGGTTCAGGTTCGGTTTGGGTTCACTTGAGCACAATTTTGAGGGTTCAGGTTTGGTTCAGGTTCACTGAAGTAAAATTTTGCTGGTTCAGGTTCGGTTCGGGTTCACCAAAATGAAACGGTTCATTTGGGTTTACGGTTCGGGTTCAGGTTCGGTTCGACACCCTGGTAAAAATTACTGATGTTGGGTTGCTGACAGATTGTCTTAAAAATATAAAATTGTATTAAAACAAAAATTGAAAAGGGAATACCATTTAAAAGGAGCATTACGAAATCAATCGAACAAACATCAAAATTCACAGAAGCCAATGCTGAAAGCAGAACAAAAAAAATACCAGTTGCATGCCTAAGACAGCTGTTTCGCCTAATTTGAAGGCTCATCAGTTAGGCTTAGCAAGGCCAAAATGACAAATATATAGTGATAAAACTTCAAAAATTAGAAAATGATGAAATATTTGCAAATAAAATTCTGTCCACACCAATTTTTACCCAACAAATTACGTTAAATTAATTAAAACTTTTTAACTGAGATCGTTACGAACAAAACTGTAGGTCTCAAGATGCTACACTCACTGAAATCTTTACCAAAAGAAACTAGGTTACGGCCTATAATCTAACTGAAATCCTTACCGAATAACGCTAGGTTATAGGCTATCAATCTAACTGAAATTCTTACCAAATAAAGCTAAATTACAGGCTATTAATCTAACTGAAATCCTTACTGAACAAAGCTGGGTTACTGGCTACTAATCCGACTGAAATCCTCACCGAAAACGCTCGGTTATAGACCACAAATCTAACTGATATCTCTTCCGATAATGCCACAACTTTGTTGTCCCGTTTCTTTTGAAAATAAAATTGTCAAAAAAATATAAAAATATTTCAACTACAACTACTGCAGCCTAGACCTGGTACCTCATACCCGTGCACAAGCATTCTTTACTTAGCTGTTTAGACTTAGAGACTTCTTGTTTTTGTAATTCTTATTCTTCTAGCCTAAAATAGGCCTAATAATTAACAAATTGCTGCTCTTTTCAAAGCACCTTCTACTTTATCGCATAATCACTTGAAGAAGCATTGCTAACCAAAGTTTTTGAAGCCTAACGAGAACAAAAATACCAAACAACCCACCAGCCAAACTGCTCTATTCAGAACCAGCTGTAACATTTTACGTCATAATAAAAAGATTAAAGCAAGAAAAAATTTTGGAGGTGGACACTGGACAGAACCAAAGCGATGTTGCCAATTATTTTTTATTTACTTTTTTTGCAAACATTATATTGAGTTTCAAGCATTTCATTGAAAATAAAATGAAAATAAACAAAAAGTTTAATTTGGGGCCAGAACAAGTTTCGATTTTTTTGGGGGTGCTGCAGCTCTGCAGCTCCTATTGGCGAGCCGCCACTGCACACACCTGCGGAATTTGCATGGCAGGGAATCGAACCGTTACCCTTGCGAGTTTGACTACGATTCCCTACTGCTGCGCCATTGATCAGTGGTCGAGTGGATAGAGCGTCTGCTACTGAAACGGTAGACTCGATTTCGATTCCCTGTCGGGCCAAACCAAAGACTATAAAAATTGGTATTCACAGCTTCCCTGCTTGACGTTCAGCATTAAAAGGGACATTGTGAAGCTTCCACCGTGTGTGGTACACAGGTGGCAGATGGCAGCTTGACTCGAAGATCGAAAGGTCCCTTCGCTGTCTCCTGGCCAAGGTAACTTGGTGAATAAAATGTAGTTGCAATTACAATTTGCAAGTGCACCGCCGTTTCGATTTGTTAATTTTCATCAAAAACAGCGCTTTTAGCCATCTAGCGTATCAGTCTAACGTGATTTTCGCCAAATGTCCAAAGTTTTGCCCAAAAACGGAAAAAAAAAGAACGATTCAAAATCAATCGTTTTATTAATCAAAACGATAAAACACGATTGTAAAGGATTCTTGTAAACTCGATCGAATAATTCGATTTTAACCCAAATACATCGATTCAAAATTTGAATTTTTGGATCAATTTGTTTTGCCGAATCGTGTTCATGTAAACAAGCTAAATATCTGTGTAGAGGCAAAATGTTGAAGCCGAAATAGAATTCCCAATGCTGTTAATATTTTGGCCTAAATTTTGTTAATTTGATTTGTAAATGACAAAGTTGAATGGATTGCTATGCCCAGATACTTGGCTGTTAAGGTGATACTATCAATCGGGATATTGTTGATAGCCCAGCTAATAGACTTAAAATTAATTTTAGATAGAAAAATTCGCAAAGCTTGAGTTTTATAAGGATTAGGAGCCAAACCATTTGAAATCATCCACTTGCATAAGTTAAGAATTTGCTGTTACACCATCACCCTACCTTTAAATTTCAACTTTCACTCAGTCTATTTCCAACAGAAGCTCTGATTTTTTCACAGCACAAAATTTTTATAGCTTATTTCCAGTGGTGGGCAAGTTACTTTCTAAAAGTAACTAGTTACAAGTTACAGTTACTTGGCAAAAAAAGTAACTAAGTTACAGTTACAGTTACAAATTTGAAAAGTAACTAGTTACAGTTACGTTTAGTGATTAAAAATTTGGACTAAAAACAGGCCTGTCGGCACTTGCCAGATTACGTCTGTTTGCCTCATAAGCATAGGTGGGCAAGTTAACGCAAAACGTTAGCTTCGTTAACCACTAGTCCGTTAACAAACTTCACACCTCCGTTAACGTTAATCCGTTATTTTCAGCTTTAATTAACGGAAGTTAATAAAGTCCGTTAATCCGTTAACATTTTGCGTGAAATTTACATTTCGTTTTATTCACTCGCTTCTAGAGCACTTATTGACGCTGTTGAGCTGATTGTAAGGAAACATTTATTGCTATGGTGGTCTTTTTGTGTTTTGAAAGTTACGTTTTACAGTCTAATCTAATTTCAAGATAGAAACAAGTTCAAATGCACAACGAAGCTGCATGATATTAACGATAAAAACCTTAACGGAAGTTAACAGAACTTAACGGAAGTTAATTTAGTCCGTTAACATGAAAAAACTTTTTAACGGATTAACGAGTTAATGAAAAAGTTTGCTTCATTATTAACGGATTAACGATTAACGGACTTGTGCCCATCTATGCTCATAAGTATATTAAGACCAAACCAAGGATGTTTCTTTGTCACAAAATTTGGTTTTGTCAAAACCTTAAAAGGGAAGACTGTTAAGTAGGTTACCATACCCATTTGTCTGAAACCCTTCAGCTTTGGCAGTGTCTGCTACCACTATAGAATAGTTCGAACCTTCGGCCTAGCTATTACACCGAAGTCAATTCTCAACACTATTCTCATACTCATTCTTAACTGAACTCTGTTCTATTTTATACTATTTCCTGAACTCAGCCCTAACCCTTTATAACATTGCGTTGGTAAGAATCGAGCCGAAGACCTTGTGACTCTTCGCACAGCACATTGTACCGTTACGCCACTAAAGCTAACATCAGCAATCAGAAGAATTGCGTTCTTGAAACATCGCGAGCTCAATCAACCATGAAACACTTATGCGTTATTGTCGTTGGCGTGCGTTAGTAGCATGGAGTAGCATTAGACACTTCCTTCAGCTTTTCATATATTAACTTAAGGTAGGCCTAACTTACCTTGTACATGCTTCACTAGTAGGCTATAGTATAAACCAGTAAGCTACCAACTGCCGGTAATTTGTGGTAAACAAGGCTAACAGTACCACCATCCACCGGTACACTGTAATAGAGATGGCGCGGATAACAAAAAATGCATCTGCATGCTGCGCTGCGTCCGCACCGCATTCAAACATAATTAAGTTTTTGCTGCACCGCGCCGCACCGCAAGTTAAATATCTTTTAAATTTCCACTAACATCAGAAAAAAATTAGCTCTCTAGCTTATGACATATGATTGATTTTAGGGGTATTTTTTTGGAGAGTTTTCAAAAGAGTCGCTCTCTCAAACCATGTCAAAATATTTGTTTTTTAAACATCTGCCAGTATAAAAAAAGGATTGCCCTAGCTTGAGCCGTTCAAAAAACTAATTTCTGTGGAGTCCATTTGGGGGCCCCAGGAGGGATGGTACCTCCATACTATGTCAAACTATTTGTTGCTTAAATATCTACCAATAAAAACAAAAAACTATCACCCTAGCTTGAGCAATTAAAAAAATTAGTTTTTTAGGGCCCCATTTTGGGGGGGTTCTGGGGAGAAGCCTCAAAAAAATTCAAGAGACAAAGTAGCATCTGCAGCCCAACAAATTTACACAAAAATTAGATATTGATGTTGTGTGGTTTAGGAGGAGAAGAGTGCACAAAATTTTGAAACCAAAAAATGAAAAAAAAAACTCAAGGTGGCTAAAAGTCTAGGTAGAGACGAAAGACGAGTATTTTATGACATATAACCATGTGAAATATTTTTTGCCGTACTTAAGCCGTTTTTGAATAAGACCACTTTTTACACCAAACTTTTGAAGTAGTTTTCGGGTCTAACACCTGAAGTTACGGGACTCATTGCCTTGAAATTTGGCACATACAAATAACTTATGAATCTCAAACTGTTGTCAAAATTTCATGTAGCTAGACCAAACCATTATCTGTTATTGAGTTCTAAGTAAAAGTCTGAAACTTCGCACTCATTAACTTTGAAAATTGCCGAGTAAAAACTAAAAAACAATCCAGCATGAGATCAGTCGTTACAATTATAGGCTTTCAGGTTTAATCTGCCTTGTGTGTGCTTTCTATCAGTTTTTCTGCACCATGTTTTGGCAATCAAAAACAATCTACCAGTCTACCTGATGATTCCATGCAACTGCTGTACTAATCCTGAACCAGTCGCTCAAATAATGAAATATAAGGTATCATGTGCTCTGCATGCTGTCACAAGCTACTACACTCGTATGAAACTACCCTATGTATTATACCTTTGCCGTTTACATGTGTGTTGGATTGTGGAATAAATTTTGCTACTACGTAGGCTATTTTGTCATTGGAAATTTGTGTAGCCTAGTCTTCGTATTCTACTACATACAGACATAGGTCTACCAGATCTGAGATAGGCTCCAGACATAGGACCGAAAGCCTAATTCTTGATGCCATAACCTGTTGACGAATAGGCTAAACTGAACTAACTCTGTCACTCTGAAATGCAAGGGCATGTGTAGTAGAAACTGTTGTCTAGCCTTGGGCTTGTACCAATACCATAGGCTTACTGTGTACACTAGGGAGGTTGTGTCGCTAAGCTTTGTTTCGTGCCTCTACTCCGATGATTGTTTCCCATAAATCTGTTTCTTTTACATTTGTCTGTTTTTGTTTCATCTTCTCACCGACAGGGGTGGAGAAACCCGGAGGGGGTGGGGATATATATCCCTCCAATAATTTGACTGTATCCCCCCCAATAATTTGAGTATAGTCTGCATTTGCATCCCCCAATAATTTGACTGTGGTGTGCATTTGAGCGCAGGTCTCCACTATAATTTGGGGAACAAAGTTTTCCTTCTTTTGAAGAAGACCTTATTTTTTGGTCTTCACTTAATTTGCTCACCTGAAAAAAATCGTGGTCGAGGTTCATCCCCCCAAATGTTGAAAATAACGCAAAATTGGGGTAAAATTGCAAGTTATCTCCCCAATGCTCAACAAAGATCGGCACCCCTGCTCACCCAACTTTCTAAATCTTTCCTAGTCTAGCCTACCAAAACCAAAATCTTTTTGTTGGTGTCAAAAAAACGTTCAGCCGATCAAAACTAAGTTTCTTGTAGCCAAAATAGCCGATTTTAGGAAGCTCCGAATTCTGAAAAAATAAACTTGAACCGAAGGCACCTTTTCCTGTTTTAGTAGCATGCATTGTCTTCAATTCATATAATAGCTACATCCATCGACTAACCATTCTTGTTCTTTAAGAGAAAATCACCAAGAATATTTGTAAAAAAAATGTAAAAAAATTTTTGTACGCTGCTCTGCGCTGATGCTGTGATATAATGCAGATTTTAGTTGCCACGCTGCGCGGTGCACCAACAACAGCGCGCGGCCGCGTACGCTGCGCTGTTGCCATTTCTACACTGTAATGTAGCATCGTATCAGTACCGGTACAAAGCAGCTAGGTAACATACACTCCTGAACACAAAAAGTATGTCATGCGATACCGGTAATAAGTGCTTCCAGAATACAACAGTTGGGTAACTTGTGGGGGTTATTTAATGTGATATCAAACTCTTATACCCAAACTCTAAAGCCTGAAAACTAGTTTGAAAACGTGTCGTGGATACCAGAACCTACCAGTTTAAGTGGAGGCAAGAGGACGGTGCAAATCAATACAGATTAACTGGAAGGTAGCCTGACACCCTTTCTAAAACTCAAAGACTAAACCCTAACCCAAAATCCCAACCTTTTATTTTAAATTAAACTGCAAAACTGTAACCCATAATCCATAAAACCAAAACCGAACTTTAACTGCAAACTCCAAATACGAAACCTGGAAACTTAAACGTTAATCTTAAAGTTGACCCAGAAACTTGATCCTGAACCCCAAACACAATTTTACCATAACAGATGAGATAATCGCTAACCCCTCCAATTCTTCTTGCTCCAGCCTCTTAAACTAGGTTGCACTCATTAGAAATGCATTTCACTGAAATTGCAAACTAACACTGATTGCTACTACACGTAGGCCTACAGCTGTGCAGTAGGCCTACTCATAGCACGGATCAAATCCCCAAACGTTTTCAATCAGCGGAAAGCAAAGTTGGAAAACTATCACTGCCTTCACTTTAACCAGCAACCTCATGTATTGTCCAGTGAACACAGTGAAGAAAATATGGATAAAAGGTTATGGTTGATCAGACATGCGACTGTGCGTCCTGTGTTGCCAGTGTAATACAATTATTTTGAATGGAATTCATAAAAAATCTGTAATTTGCTTCAAAGCAAATGGTACAAAAAGTAACTGTAACTTTTTTTAGGGCTCTAAACTGGTAACTAGTGACAAATATTGTTACATCTGTAAAAAAGTAACAAAGTTACAGTTACTAAAAAAGTAACTAGTTACAGTAACAAGTTACAATTGTAACTAGTTACTGCCCACCACTGCTTATTTCCAAAATAGACCAATTCTCACAGTCAATCAAAAAATCGAATAGCAACACTTTAGTAGGCTACTGGCATAGGTGGGCATGGTACTTTGCAAAAGTACCGCGGTACCGGTACTCGGTACTTTGCTAAAATTAGTACCGTTGTACCGGTACCGGTACTTTCAAATTAAAAGTACCGCGATAGTACCGTGGTACTTTTGCGGTACTTTTTTAAAAAATTAAAAGAAAAAAAATTAGACTGATTAACCTCGTTTACTGGATTGTAAATCATCACTTTTAGCAATTTGGTTCGTTTCCACGACTAGTGCGAACTCCGTAGACCTACAGTTCGTTTTAGAGAAAGTTTGCCGTAGAATAGTAAGCAGTTGCAGTATTGGTATTACTACAATAGTGAGTACAGTACTAGCTAGTGATGAAATTGACTCGATAAAGTATCTAACTTATACGAACTACGGTCACCGGGCTACTTATTGTTCTAGACTTAGAGTATCTTGTGCCCAATAATAACCAAACAGCAGTAGTGGCCTTAGGAATGTGCAAAGTGTGCAAATGCACAGGGGCCCCCCACTTCTGGGGGGCCCCCCCATTTGACCTATCGCGCGCAGAAAAAATTTGATTATGAAAAACTATAGCAAATTATGATAAAAAGTTTATACATTTGTTTTAAGGGTCATTACATATGCACCCCCTCCCTCAAGATGCATTTGTTCCAAATGTTATTACACATATCCCCCTTTCCAAGGTAATATTAGTTTTAACTTTTAAGTCAGATTTAGTAAACAGATAATAAAAATTTGCTGGTAAAGTCAACTTACTACTCTTTTTTTGCTTGCTACTGTTAGGCTACTCCGGTCATATGCATAGCCAGGGGGGCCCAGAGGCCCCCCAATTGAAATGCTACTCATGATAAAAATGTCACAAAAAAACTGTTGTTTCTTCAGCTTCAGTTTCTTTTAGCATCTTCGCATACATAGGTGGGCACGGTACTTTGCAAAAGTACCGCGGTACCGGTACTCGGTACTTTGCTAAAATTAGTACCGCGGTACCGGTACCGGTACTTTCAAATTAAAAGTACCGCGGTAGTACCGCGGTACTTTTGCGGTACTTTTTTAAAAAATTAAAAGAAAAAAAATTAGACTGATTAACCTCGTTTACTGGATTGTAAATTATCACTTTTAGCAATTTGATTCGTTTCCACGACTAGTGCGAACTCCGTAGACCTACAGTTCGTTTTAGAGAAAGTTTGCCGTAGAATAGTAAGCAGTTGCAGTATTGGTATTACTACAATAGTGAGTACAGTACTAGCTAGTGATGAAATTGACTCGATAAAGTATCTAACTTATACGAACTACGGTCACCGGGCTACTTATTGTTCTAGACTTAGAGTATCTTGTGCCCAATAATAACCAAACAGCAAGCATTTCTAAAGCATCACGTACGTAAGTTGACACTGAAGGATACTCTGACGATCATCAGCTCCCAATCATTGCACAAGTGACATTTACACAAAACTTAGAAATTGGGGGATAAATTGCACTTTTGGCGAAGTATACTGTTTTAATTTGTTTTTAGTCGATTCGTTGCTGCAGTTACTTTTTGCATTTCTTATTTAAAGCTAGATGGGAGCTTACCAGTTGCCAGCCTAAAACGAACGACGCATGTTAATGGTGACTTCTAAAAAATTCTTTTGTTTCCCCGTAATGAGAACAATTTCAAAATTACAGCATTTTTTGTTGCTGTTGTATAGCATATTTATTCTCTTGTCACAACACAGCGTTAGACGCTAATTATTGCACAATCCGCACACTTTTATTGTGATATTTACTTCGTGCCTGGAGGAATTTGTACCTGCTTAAGAGTTTCTAGTTTTCCAATGTCCCGTGAATTTCGATTTCTTACCACTGAATTTCTGGCTAGTTCGAAGCCACAAGCAGAGATAATCATTGTAAAGCGCTCAATCCAAGGACGCAACAACGTAACCAGTGTGTGGGTTGAACACAGATTATGCAATTAGAGTTGTCGCAAAAAAGCTTCAGCACTTTTGGCCATGCTTTTGGGGGACTCTCAAGAACATTCTTTGTCTCTTCTGATTATAAAAAAAAATAGCTTTTTGGCTAAAGCCGTTAAAATACAGGGTGAGCCAAAAGTAGGTGGACACTAAAAAAAAATTAAGTGTAACATAGTAATAGAAAACAGGTAAAATTAAAACAAATTTTAGTACTAAAATTGTAATTATATACCACAAATAACATAGTTGTAACAAAGTTAAAATGAACAATTCAATTAAAGTAACTGAGGCATAAATCTATTCCATATGCCGTCCACCTACTTTTGGCTCACCCTGTATTTATTTTTTGTTATGTTCAATTTCGGGTGTTCTAAAAGAGGTGCAATCATAAAAATTGATTTCTTGGGGATTAATTTGTGCGGTTTCAGGGGAGGTGGCACCCAAAAATTTCCAGAGACAAAACCGTGTTTTTTACTCGACAATTTTGCACAAAAATTAGATTGCGTTGTTTTGCCCTGTAGAACTTATTAGAAGAGCGTACAATGTTTAGGAAGAAAAAAACCTCATCGTGGCCAAAGCCAAAGTGGGGTTGGTGCAGATGAAAGGATTTTTGAGATAATTTTTCTGTATAAGTATTACTGGGTGAAATACTTTTGGCCGTATTATACACCGTTTGTGAATGAGAACATCTTCTTCGCCAAACGTTCCAGGCATATTTAAAGTCAATAGCTAATATAAATGGATGCCGGCAGTAACGTGCAGTAAATTTTTCTTCAAGCATGCCCGTAACCAAAAATTTGCAATGGGGGGGACGTTGCGGGGGTCTGGGGGCGGATCCCCCAACCACCGGAGGCAATTGGGGTCGGAGGCAAGGCCCCCAGCCACCGGAGGCATAGGGTGTAGGGGGGGATCCCCCAGCTCTCGAAAAATTTTTATTTTTTTGGCAAAACTAACTTAATTTTAGGCCTATTTTGATAAAAATCAATACTATTAATACGTGGCATAAAATTAGCAGTGCAAAAAATCATTATACCGTACTAGTTGCATAAATGGTTTATGTGGAAGGTAGCTATTGCTAGAATTTCAGTTCTCTTATTTACAAGTTGGTAAATCATAAAATCTTATTTCGGTAGTTTAGTAAACCTCGCAAGAAGTAATCTATTTCAGCTAAATTTTATAGTGAAAGATGTATGCATATATGGGGGCCAATCGAAGGAAGGTCGAGAAAAGTTGTCGGGCATTTTTCAAAAAGCGATCAAATTTGATTACCAATTTTCGGCTATTCTTTATAGTCTTTTTTCTGATTTATAAGTTTTATTTTTGACAAATTAGCTCCCTCCCCCCTTCAATAAACATTTTAAAATATGCTTTAAATAATTTTTTGAATCTATTCTAGAGCAAAAGACAGTATCAGAAGTGCTAACAACGTAGTATTTTTTTCTTATTCTGCATTTTGGTCGGCAGGCCAATGTATTCACCGCGCGCCCCCTGGCCACGCTATTGCATTCACGCCTGATGTGATGAGTATTCATTGCGTAAGTCGTCTCTTACAATTTGTTCTTAGCGATTTTGTTTTGTTTCGCCGGTGCATGAATACTGGTAATGCATTATTTTGCCATTGCAAGAAAACGTCAATTTTTCAAATCGGCCAGTACAGGCGCGTAGCCAGGATTTGAAAAAGGGGGGGGCTATTTTGAAAGAGTGAGAAGTGTGCATACGACGTTGACTCGAATTTTCATTGACCTTGAATCAGTTTCAGACGGTTTGTCCGAAATTTGAGACGAAATGTCTTGGAAACATCGGAAATTCAAAGGTTTTTTCCGCCCAAAATTAGGTGATCTCCAAAAGAAAAAAAAAAAAAAAAAAAAAAAGGTCTTCGCCAAAATTCAGAGTGATTTTTCGGCCGAAATCCGAAATTCAAACGTTTTTTCCGCCCAAAATTAGGTGATCTCCAAAATAAAAAAAAAAAAAAAAAAAAAAAGGTCTTCGCCAAAATTCAAAGTGATTTTTCTCCCAAATTTCGCAAGTTCAAACGTCTGAGGGGGGGCTCTTTTCGCATGGGGGGGGGGGCTATTTTCCATTTTTCACAGAAAATCGGCCTCAAAAGCACAAAATACATGCGTTTTTGCATACTTCACAAGCCAATGGGGGGGGTTCGAGCCCCCCCGCCCCCCCCTGGCTACGCTACTGGGCCAGTAAACTGCAAACGCTAAGTCCCTGCGGTGGTAGTAGCGAGTAAGACCAACAGTTAAACACTAAATTAAGAAAAAAGATTGGTTGTTTATCCAATTTATTGGCAAGCATTTTTACAACGTTTCAAGTTTTTAATGGTATATACGTTCTTAAAATCCGCACTAAAAAAAAAAAAAAAAAACTTAAGTACCGGTACGGTACCACGGTACTTTGCTATTTTTTGGCGGTACCGGTACCACAAAAGTACCGACGGTACCGGTACCGGTACCAAAAAAGTACCGTGGTACTGGTACCGCGGTACTTTAGTACCGCAGTACTGCCCACCTATGGCTACTGGCATGTTCCAGTATCAGCATTTTCCGCTATCGGCATTTTCCAGTACCAGCAATTTCCATTACTGGCATTTTTCAGTACCGGCATTTTCATTACCGTTATTTTCCAATGCTGGCATTATCCAGTGCCAGCGTTTTCCAATAGCCTACTGGCAAATTCCAGGACTGACAGTTTTCACTACCGTCATTTGCAGTGCTGGCATTTTCCATCGACCCGGCCAAGAACTTCAAAATGGGTCCTCGAGGCCAAGAATGTCCTTGCAGAGGATTCCACTTCTGGTTATTACCATTTCGATGAGGAATTTTTTTCATAACTAAACATGCTTTTTTTCTTTCTTCTTGGCTTTTTTCAAGGATTTTTTGCTCTTTTGTTTTACTCCACCTTGCCATGAAATTTTTAAAAATCTATGCATTGCTTTTTTAATGCGTTGTGATAGTTTTCAGTTTTCCGCTCTTTTACCGTAGGATATTTCAATCATGCCGTAAAATTTTTCAATTACCAAAAGCATACATGATATTTTTCGATCCCCTTCCTTTTGCCGCCGAATTTTTGAATCATACCAAAAAACTTTTCTCGTCATGCCGTATTTCTAGAGCTTGTTTCTATGCTCCTGTTAGGTGCACTCCTGCCAAATAATTGTCACGCATTTTAGAAGACAAAAAAAACACCTGAGGTGTGTGGAAAATTTTGTACGTTTTGCATTTGGTCTAGACAAAATTTCGCGTTTTACCGACATCCAGTTAAAAATGTGATTTCAAAATAACAGTGAACAAAATCAAAGAACGAGGTGTGTAATCATGTAGCCTAGGCCTACGGTATTGTGAAACTTCTACGAATACTCAACGTACTGCAGTCACACTGAACAGTGGCAATTAGTAGCCTGTAACAATTAAGACTTGCTAGTTGAGCAAAAATTGTTTGGGTAAAAATCAACTACAAGGTAGGCTCATTCACTTTTCCCTTTAACTACCAGTATGATACTGTAGCCTATGCAATATAATATGTAACCATGTACACTGGTTTGCTAACATGCAATAAGTAGTCAATAAATTGTTTCAGACTTGTTGGCTATCTTGTGGTGTGTGATGAATTACCGATACATACCGGTAACCAATAAGCTTATGTCATGAAAATCGTACCATAAATCAGTAGGGTGACTAGGCATACCAGCCTAATTTATATATCAAAGTTTTGGCCAAACAGTCTAGTTTTTGCAGCTTTTGTCCTCCATCGTACTCGTCCAAGGCCGGACTTACAAATGTCCTCATTTTTTGTTTCAGTTTATGTTTCTATTATATTCTTTGTGCAGTGCCAATTTGTGCTTGCTTCATAAGGTGACAGCAGACGTAACGTAACTGCATAGCTTTTTTCACTGTCTCCTTGCCAAGTAATTGCTATTGCTGTCACTTGGTGAATAAATTAAAATTGATTGAGTTTAAAAAAAGGCAGTGGCTGCTGTTACGTTACGTAACACTTCACTCATAGGATAATATTACGTATCGGTAATTTGTAACATTTCAGCGGTGAGATATTTTTATGTGAATTTTGCCACTCAGCTCTTGCAATGTTTATTGAAGCGACAAAACTGCAAGTGCAAGAGTGTGCTGCATCATAGAAGGGAGAAGCCGCAAGCATACCTGCAATTATTAAATTAATATTTTTTTAGAACTGTAGAACGCATTAGGATCCGTCATAACAAACCGATACTTTTTTAGGACGCTATCAAAAATCAACTTAAATCTAGTTTATTTAATTAAAAATTTAATTGAAATTCAATTAAAATCAACTACAATCTAGTTATGAACAAAAAACTAGATGCGAATTCATGTGGTAGTAAACGCTGTATGGGTCCATACTAAAACACCTCCGTCATAAAAAACTTTGAATTTAAGGCAATCAAAAGCTTTGTGTTTGCACCTGGATTTGCTATCTTGCAGGGTGGCATCGCTGCCCGAACCCCAATCTAATGCAAGGTTCTGAAGCAAAGAAAGAAAAAAGATCACCGCAAATCTTCCTAATCGCAAAACATACCTCCGCAATTGCAGCGACTTGAACCCGTACACCAGAATCGGGGGATGCATGCCCCTACCACTACCGGTAGACTATCGAGATATCGCTTTGAGGCAGCCAAAATGCTGTATTTAACTAGTAAAAGTCGTAAAAACCATTCGAACTTTTTTTAGGACAGTGGTGTTTTAGTACTGTGTTTATTACCGCATGAATTCGCATCTAATGTTTTATTTAAAACTAGGATTTTGATTGAATTCCTATCGAACTTTTAATTATATAAATTAGAGTTGAGTTGATTTTTGATAGCGTCCTAAAAAAAGTATCAGTTTGTTATGACGGGTCCTAATGCGTTCTACTGTCCTAATGCATCCTAAAAAAAGGTATTAATTTAATTTAATAATTCCCCTTACGGCTTTTCCCTTCTACAATGCAACAATAACATGCTCTTGCACATGCAATCTTGCCCCTTCAATAGACATCACAAAAGCTAAGTGGCAAAATTTACGTAAAAATATCCCACTGCTGAAATGTTACAAATTATGTAGTTTAATCGTAGGAGTGAAGTGTTACATAATGTAGCTAGCCACTGCCTTAAAAAAAGCATTAGAGCAGACCTAATGATAAGAGCAGGGTTCGAAATTAATGCTGCCTGAAGCAAGCTGAAATCGCCTCGAGCAAGTTACTTTTCAATTTCACTTAGGTCTACCCATTGGACAAGTGAACATAATGCATCAGTTAAGTAGGCTAATTTTATAAAAAATTTTATAATGATTTTTCATATGCTATTTTCTTCAAATAGGTCATTTCAGATTTTGAGGCTGTCAAATTAGTTTTCAACTTGCGTTTAATTTCAACAATAATTGCAGCAAAATTAATCATTCCATATATAACAATTATGATGTTTGAAAAAGCTAGTCAATTAAACTACCGGTACAACACATCTAAATTGATTTTTTTGCACATGCTTCAGTTTGCAGTTACTGTTTAAAATAATTTGCCTGTTGATATTCAGGAAAGTAGCTGCATTTTATTTTTCAAAACTAAATTAAAAACACAGTGTTTTTATATGGCCTTTATCAATGTGCATGATATTGATTAGTATGCTTTAACACTGTATATACTGTCTTCATGAACTTTTAACAAATCCTATTTCAGATATTGCATTTTGTATCGTTAGTTTTCTGCTTTTTCACTTGCTTTAGTAACAAAGTGCCCCTTAGTCAAATGTAAGCTTCTTGCTAACTCATCTCAAGGGGTTGATAAATTGTTTATTATAATTATTATTATGGAAGTGGCTAGTGTTATGTTACATAACACCCATAAAGAGAATAAGAGAGCAAAGTGTGAGCACTCATTTGCTCATTTACTCTTTATTGTGTTTTAAATTAGGTAGTGACTATTTCACCGCAAATTTTCAACTTAAACAGAATAAAACGAGAATGAGAAATATTCATCCGCGCTTTTTTCATTTGCTTTTTTAGGGGTTAAGATTAGGGTTTAGGTTAGGGTTTGGGTTAGGGTTAGGGTTCGATTTGGAAATAGTTTTAGAGTAAGCATTTGAGTTTGGGTTAGATTTGAGTCAGAATTAATAAAAAACCAGATAAAAATTTCTGGTGAAATAAAGCCTTCCTTTAAATTATTGTTAAGGTTTGGGTTAGAGTTTGAGTTTGGGTTAGGATTCACGTTAGGGTTACCATATTTTCATCACCAAAAAGGAGGACACATTTTTAATGAAATTTATTAACAGCTAGTTGTTCTGCATCGCGTATACGGCAAAAGACAAACAAAAGCAACAATTATTTTAGCCATAGGTCAAAGTGTAATTACATTTAATTTTGCGACTTAGCCCATGAGGATTTGGCCGTTTCCTTAAGTTTTTTAAGTAATGTAGAATCAGCTTTAACAATGTCGTAAAACTGGTTGCACGTAACATCATTGAAATTGTACACCAGCTTTAAGATGTTTGCTACTGAATCAAAAAGAAATCGCTCTCTTTCTTTTGACCATTGTGGCTGCATCAAGAAAAAATACGTTCAACATTAGCGTAATGAGCTATAATGCTGAAGTAAAACTCTGCGATTTTTAACACCTCACCAAACAATTCAATAGTACTGCACATATTAAAATAGGCCAGTAAACACTTAACTGGATCTGGATGTCTTAACAAAGCTTAACTTATAGTAGAGTGGCTGCAACAATTGAATCATAATGCATTATCGAATGAGAAATTCATTAGGTACGTCATAAGCACCCCCAAATGTTCTAGAGTAATCTGGTAAGACATAAGCTATAGCGCATGCGTGATATGTAGTCCTAATTTTAATGATCTAACTGATGGTATATTCATACACTAAAAGGCTGCATGAGAGGACATGTTTTATCTGTTTAAAATTTGGAAAAAGAGGACATTTGGGTATTTTTTAACGTCCTTAGAGGGCAAATTATTTTTCATTGAAAAGGACGATATGTTCTCCAAAAAGAGGACGTGTGGTAATCCTAATTAACATATGATTTAGAGCTAGGGTTAGAGTTTGGGTTAGGTTTAGGGTTGGGGTTAGGACTAGGATAGCGATTTTCTTATTCTTACTTCACGTAGCAGCAGCCTCCTCCTATTATCATATTCACTAAAGCAGTGAAAGGTCTGTTTTGCATCTACTACAAATCACATATACTGGTAGTCATTTTCTTGCTTGTGGCTTTTTAGACCCAAACTGATACGCAACCAAGATTTTGCTAGAAGGAGAAGGCTTGAATCAAAAGTTTTTTGTTCAAGAAATGTGACCTATGGCAGTGGGTGAGCAAACTAGTGAAACTCAAATGTATCGCAAACAGGGGTCTGTGGGGAATGACCATAGGCCTAGCTGCTGGAGAATTTTCGTGAATTTTTCTGGAAAAACAGCTATGTTAACTCCATGTGGAACCTTCTTAAAATGTTTTTAGAAGAGTTTGGAAACATTTTTGCTAACATTTGGAAGCAAGTTAAATAATGAAATTGTGTTGCCTCGTCAGAATAACAAAAAATAACAAAAAAAAATTCCTTTATTTACAAGCTAGTTTAGTTTACAAGAATCTAAGCTAAATCCCAAACATGTTTAAATGCTTGCACTTTATGATTAAATTCTCAAAGTGACTCGGCTTAGGGAGAGGCTGAAGCCCCCTTAGCCCCCCTTGGTTGCGCCAATGAACTCTAGCTTAGTTAGTCCACTTTAATTCCAGTTTCCAAAGTCCAATCCTTTACTGTACGCGATTCCTACTTCTGAGCCAGAAAGGACCATGTCTTGACTTGTTTTTTTTATTTTACACAAAAACTGAAAAAGCTAAAATCACTCATGTGTATAGCCTCCAGCTGCAAAATTTTTGCCATTCTCATTGCAAGTTGATTGCTGTCTAACTCAAAGGGTTTTTCCTGCATCGATTTGGATAATTATGATGATGAAGTATTAGAAATTAGATGAAGACAATAAATACTATTAAAACGTTTATTTTGGCATACAAATCCCACTATCATTGCCTCTAAAATTCACAAGGTCAGAGTAAAAATTATTAATTGTGAAAAATCACTAGGCCAAGCACCAGTTTGCCAGTTGGTTTAAGTTTTAGTAAGATTTGGGTCAAGATCAATAAACAAAAGATAAAAACTTTCTGTGAAATAGTTTGTTCGTTTTTGAATTTGGCCTGTGTTTTTGATTATTTTATTCATGCAGTCCTTGCATCATTTTTTCTATTGTTTTCAAATTTTATACAAAAATAAACCTTAGGGTCTTATAAAATTATTTTTAATTATAGAAGCGAAATTGCCCCATGCTGTTTTGGCACTGATGGCAAAACAAAGAGAAAATACTATGATATTTTGCTGCTAGTGGTTAAGTAGATACTTTATAATAAACTGAAATGTTAAAATTTTATGAAAGCTAAAACTGCATAATATTGAACAACCTGCTAAGCAAAAATACTTCTACTGACTGCAATTTGCAGTGTTGTCGCATTGAAATGCCACACTGATTAAAACATCAGTTAGAAAATAAAACTATGGTCAAAAGTTGTTCAGCTTGTAATTGTTCTTGTGCTCGCATTTCCCAGTATGCTCTGATCTTTTGTGGAGTGCACTACACTTGTCTTTCTCAGTCAGGCATAAATTTTTGCATCGAGACCTGGCTTGGTAAGCAGTGGCTTGATGAGCAATAGACCATTTGATTACAGGCTCCTGGCCGGAATCTGTAGCATTCCAAACTGGTTTTGAGAATTTTGTCGCATTTCTTGTCTTGATATCTGAAGGAATGGGTGTGATTATAAAAACGGGCCTTAAATTACATTTCTGTGCACCCAATATAATGTGTGGAGCAGCCACCACATGTAATCGAGGCTTTGTATTTGACAGCCTTTTTGCAGCATTCTTCATTTAGAAGGCAATTTGCTGAGTGGCAGTAGTTGCAAGGAGGGTTGGTGGTCGTTGGCTCCTGTTTGTTACTGAAAAGGTTTTTGTTGTGGCTGGATATAATTGTAGCCATATTGCGTATGCAACTGTAGCTGACTTGCAAGGCATTGCAGTTGCATATTTTTTGTATACGGTGGTGAGGGAGAAAGTGCTCATTAACTAGCTTTTGGAATTCTTAGCCGACTTTGTTCTAGGTATATACTTTCATTATAGGGTAGATTAAAAACCATACAATATTGCGCTTGTGTATTTTTTCCTGAGCGGATGCTGGGTATCTGTAGCATGGTTGCTGTAAGCAAGTCCTCCATGATAATCACTTATCTTTATGGCGATATTGTGAGGTGTGGCAGCCTTTGTAAATTCCTCACGGTTGCGTGAAAGCTCAGATAGCGATTTGGACAACATGCTGGGCAGTTGTTTTTTAATCATTGGCGGATAATTGGATTCTGCATTGATGTAGAGAGGCTGGTCATTGGGTTTATTATAAGGCCAGTACTTCCCAGATTTTAAGTTGAATGTAACATTCAGGAAGTCGGTTTGAATGAGGCCTAATTTTGTTGTAATATGCAGATTGTGGTCCTAGAAGAGCTTCTAGATTTTCTTTCCAATTCGATACGTTTTGGCACCTAAAGTTGCTTGAAGGATTGCCTAGCTATCATCTCTGTAGAGGCCAATATTCATTTTGTCTCCAATGACAGAAGATAGATGATGTGGCATGCAGTGCTGTTGGCAGTGCAAACGAAGTGAGAGGGAAGTAGCCAAAAGTGGGGGGGTTAAAATTTGCAGTAAAACGTATGTAATCTTCAAATGTTGTATTGTATGGCTGCAATTGTGTGCAATTTTAAAATAAGGCCGGCAGCGTTTATTCACTCATTTTGTTTGCGGCTTGCAATTGCGTGAAAAATCTGTTTACTGCAGTGAGTGCTATGAAATGTGCAACCAGGATTTTGCTAAGAGGAGTAAACCAAAACTAAATCTTTTTTTTGCACAAAAACTGCCAGATTTAGCCCTCATGCAAACAAACTGATGCAACTCAAGCATGTTACAGACGGGCATAGTCACTAAATATTTAATGACGGGGGACAGAGCCTGTAGTGCTGGGCGATTTTGCTGCAAAAAAAATAACGATTTTAATACCATTTCAATCACATTTCTCACTTTTTGAAGCCATTCGAATAACTAAATTGCTGAAATTCAGAAGTCTGTTCAAAGAATTAAATTGCTTAGCACTTTCAGCACCCACCCTCTTACTTCAAGTCAAGTCTAAAATATGTTTAAGTGCTCATATCTTAAGGTTAAATTTTTAAGTGACTTGGCTAAGGGGGTTAGCCACTTCACTAGGCCATACCAAATTTTGGTGATTTTCTTCAATTTAAGTTGTGGTTCAACTACCAATTCAATTTATCGCCAAAATTTTTTGATTAGATTTTTGTTTTACGCCTCCTCAAAATGCATTTCCATGGCTACGCAACACAAATCAAATAAATGGCCATAACTCTGCAACCGCTCATGCTAGATGCAAAATTTTTTTTTCTAAAGATGCAGAATACCCAAGTTCCTGTCTGCCCTCAATTCATTGTATCAGTCTAATTGCTTAATTTTTCAAGTGAAATCAAGAAAATATATTTTTTGCTAATTTTATTGAATTTTCTATGATATATCTCATTGCATAGAGGCGTTATGGAATTTGTATAGTAACATATAGAAACTTTCGATTAGCTATACTGTCATTATAGAGTAATTGTTGCATTAAAACATGTTATTATAATTGATTATCCCGGTGTTCGCTGATGGGATAGCTAGTACTGTAAGTGTTTAGCAATTTAGGTTTTTGAAATTTTAGCATTTTAGGTTTTTACCAAATTTAGCAATTTAGGTTTTTGAAATGCTCTGAAAACTTGCAAGATGTCATCTAAATGGCACTGAAACAGCTATGTTTTTTGTTAATCACGCCAAGTTAATTATCATTCACTTGTTTATGCTGTGACGACCTAAAAAAATAGCATGTATGCTTGCACAAAAAGAGAGGGATGAAGTTGAAAAAAAGTAGACTTCATATTTTTGTTAGCCTGAACTCAAACACAAAAAACTTTATATTTTTTCCAAACTTAAACTCAAACAAATTAGCGAATTTGAACTCAGACTTGAATTCAGAACTCGACTTCGCAGCCCAGTGGAGCGCCATGAGACACTTGAGTTGCAAACCTCGTCTATGATACATTTGAGTTGCAGCGCAGTTTGCCCAGCAAGGCAGCATGCCACCCACTAGTTTTTGTTCAAAAGCAGTTACCTTTTGGGTCAAGCCTCTTCTTAGCAAAATCGTGGTGGTAAGCGAAAGTTTTGTTAAGTTGTTAAAAAACTTATGTCTGGAAATTTAGATTCAAAATGTGACTTTCAACCCGATGGCTGATATGGACCGCAAATTCATTCCAAAAATCTTAGGTATTAAACCAATCAAAACCACACTTTTTTACGGCCAGCATCGTGTCTTCTGCCCAAAATAATAAACCATTTCATGACAGAATATTTTTGTACCATTGCATTATAGTTTTATGAGCGAAAAATTAGTTGCATTAATCAGTTACCATTAAATGGTTGAATAAAATTTTCATTCTCTAGCAGAGCAAAACCACAGCAGTTCCTATTTGTCATTTTTTTGTGTTTAGCAGTTGTTATTTTTTTCTTTTTTTATTAGAAGACTTCATAGCCTGTTTACATTTTTGAGAGGTTTTTACACCATATCAAAGCTATTTTTGTGTTGCCAAAAACTCCATGATACAGTGGCCCGAATTTCTCCTGGGCAACATGCAGACTTTCCAATACAAGAATCTTCATCTTTGCAGTGTTAGTGGTCCTCTGCATTAGAACCCTAAGCCTAATCGAAATTCTTGAAGTCCTTCATATTTCAGTAGTACTGGTGCCATTAAGGCCCACTGCATGGGCTGAAAAACATATATTCCAAGATGTTGTTTTAGGCTGTCTGCATAATTTTTATGTTGTAGCTTTTGCTATTTTTTAATGTAACTTTTACCAAGTAGGCCTATTGTGTGAAAAAAAAAGATTAACTAACAGAGGACTGCTTATAACTGTTGAATCAATCTAAGTCGGACCCTGTACCACTCCTTTAGTAGCTCTTCAAGTATAGAAAGGCTTTTTTTTTCACAGAAATTTTCTTCTTGATACTTGTACTTTTTTATTCTTTCTCAACTCCAATCTAATTCAAACTCAAATTTTTTCTTAAAACTAATCCAAACCCTAACCTTAACACCTAAAAACTTGAATTAAATATGCATGGATGCATATTTCTTATTTTCGTTTTGCTTTCTTTAACCTAGAATTTTCTGGTGAAATAGTCACTACTTACATTATATGTTTGCTTTTTAAATACCGGTATTGGAAAAGTTGTGCAACTGACTGGAGTGACTGCCATAGGCTCGAGCATCTCCATGATGCAACAATGTGCATTGAAAGAGCTAAGTTCTATGATATGCTTGTATTCCACTTGATATAATTCATTCAATAAGAAGAGATCTGCAATTTGTTTTGTGTTTTAAGGTTTGCAGTTCTTGAATGTGGCAGCTTATCACTTAGTCCTATCAAGAATAACTTTACATGGCTGCATTGTTCATTCCTGACTGTTCATACCTTTAAGGTGTGAATTTGAAGTTGTTTGAGAAAACTTAACTTAAAACAATTTGGTTGTTGGAAATTTAAAATTTTTCCAGTTTAACCTTTTTTTACAATGATTTATAGTTGAAATTTTTTTGCGCTAGATTTATGCATGTGAAATGCTGAACTTGAAGAAAAATAACGTATGCTCTGCTTTTTACATTAAACCAGCCAAAACGACGTAGTTGCGAATTTCGGATTTCCTTTCTTTAAAGAGGTTTGCAAAAAGCATGCCACCAAAAATCAATAGTCTACACCCTAACTAGAGCCGTTGGTGGGATGTTTGAGGGTGTGTCAAAATGATGTAACTGCTATCGGCAATCTCATATATCAAGCTAAAACATTCTAAATGCATTCAAACTCTCAGTTATGTCATTTTAACAAAAAATTTCGAGCAAGTTACCTTTTATTTCTCTTTGGTTATCAAACTCTGGCAGTTGTGCTAAGCACTCAATATAGCGGATTATTACAAATGTCCAGCCTCAAAGATTAAATGGATGATGACATAATGTGTACACTATGCGTCTGCTTTCGTCTGAAACTTAGCTACAATTTTAGGATCAACTGTACATTATTTAACAGCATCACTTATGAATTCATGTTACTTAAAAGAATATTGCACAGTATTTGATCCCCAATATTACTATGAGTTATTTGACTAACTTTTGAGTTAAAAACATTGGTCTGCCATTGTATGCGACAGACACACTATCAGGTCTACTAGGGTAAAATGACGTCACTTCACTGATTTTCATAATCTAGAGTAAACTAGCGCAACAATAAAAAAACTTGCATTTATTGAAAGACGAGTGCTATGTCTGTTAACTTTTAATTTTTGGAATGCCAATAAAACGTTTAAAGCAAGTTCTATCAATCTTAGTATTTTTGCAGTCACGTTGTTTTATGTTAGGGGGATGGGGCAGATTTTTGTTGATGACAAGTCGCGTATTTAACAAATTATGCAAAACGGCACTACTAGTAAAATACCGGTATGCAATGAAAACCTATGACCATTGTCGATTTTCATCAGTGTTTTTGTTGGGCACACGCTGACTCATTTTTGGATTTTCCATTGTTTACTATACGAAAATCGCCGATTTTTTGGGTGCAGGTCGACTCGACAAAACCTAATAGGGAACACTGTTGAAGACATTAGTCAGTTACGTAATCTTCACTTTGACTGATGACAGTGGCGTTGCTTCATTGCATTTTTTTTAATACAATACAATAATACATTAGGGGGGCGGCCTGCTACGGATGTCACAATTTTGGGGTGACACCATTTTATGATGCCAATCGAATAAAAAAGAAAAGAACAATGTTTAATATCATTAGAAATGTTTAGCGCACTGAAATGGACTACAAAATGATTTAAATCTTCTTTTAAAACATTTATTTGCTGTGGGGGCGTTAATTTGTCAAAAATTTTAGTCTCAAATCAGTAAAAACTTTGAAAAATCGCCAAAACTAAGCAATCGAATTTGATCGCTTGTAGAAACATGCTGAATTGTAGGTTAATGAAAAAATACATATAAGCTTAGGAATAAGGGTGAGGGGTGGCTCTTCAGTATTGGTTAATTACCTATCACTTAGACTCAAATAATGTTCCATTAGCCTCCCCTCCAAATATTTTTCTCTGTTCAATATAGACGAAATGGATTACTCATTGTGAGTTTCTTTGAAAGATTTTATAATTTACGGTTGCTAGCTTGTAAATAAGAGAACTGAAATTTTACCGTTAGCCACCTCCCACGTAGCCATTGCGCACTTATGCAATCAGTTTAAACATGTTTTTGCGTTACTAATTTGTATGCCATGTTTCACAAGCATTAATTTTTATCAAAATATGACTAAAATTAAGTTATTTTTGCAAAAAATTAAAATATTTGAGCGCCGGGGGCTCCGTTTTCAGACCCCCAACACACCCCCTCCCCCTATTGCAGATTTCTGGCTACGCGCCTGAGTCTAGGCTTGCTTTTGCACTGCTGATTTCTATGCCCCTAGAGTTCTCCCTGATGCCACGCTTTATCAGCATTAATTTGTTATCAAAAATTTGCCTGAAAAGCTAAAATTAAGTTAATTTTGCAAAAATGAAGTTTTTTAGTGCTGGGGGCTCTGCCTTCATACCTCCTATGGCCTCCGACTGATGAGGGCAGAGCTCCCAGACCTTTAAAACAGCCTCTCCTCCCATTCCAGATTTCTGGTTACGCATCTAATATTAACGTGTGCTGCTCATACTTCCAAGTTTTAGAATCTTATAATGAGTAGTTATTGAGCGTGCCAAATAACAACCGCTATCCACAGTAATAAAGTAGTACCGCTGTCTAAAAAAATATAGGCTTTTGCAGCCTACTATACATTATAAAGGGTGACACCATGAAATTCTGCCCGAGGTGTCACCATCGTTAGTGACGCCACTGACTGATGACGCGGGTTTCGACTATTTCTGTGCGTTGCAAGAATTTCCAGTCGGCGTACAGAGCGCTCGGTACCACTACAAGGAGATTAATTCATAGGTGGGCACAAATAACATTATATCAAAAGGCGCAATTTAATTTCTGAACCTCCGGGCAACTTCTGCAAAACTTTTTGATTCGATTGAAGAATGGCATTTTGGTACCAAGTCATAGAGCAACTTAACTTCCACAATTAAAATTACAAGACGTAATCCAAGTATCGCATAAAGAGTAATGTAATTTGCTAAAGAAAGCCGACATTAATAGTCAATACTAGAACGTGACATCGCAAGCGATATCTGGGGACTTCGCGACATTATCCAACTTATACTGAACTTTATTAATTGCTTTATGCTTATGCAAGTTCAAAATTTAAATATCTCAAAGTTATCAAAAATAATCGAAGAGCGTCATTAAAAAAACTCGCATAACAGTTTGCAATACAACATCAAATCTCAGCACTTTTTACCAGTTCTTAACAGCTTTTCACTCCATTTGAAATAACACAAAGCGGTCTTTAAAATTCCAGCGACTCACAAGCAAATTTCGTTACATCAACGAACTTACAGCCTTGTATGATTCTGATAACGCTCTTTCGCATCGCAATTCAACATATAGCTTTGGTAGCCGGTTGTTTCGAAATTAAAACATCTTTCTCAACAGCATAAACTAAAATAAAAAAGTGCTAAAATTATGCAAATTTAAAACAGGCTTTATTTAAGTTTTTTTATTAATTGTTTATGTTTTTGCTCTATAGACTTTATTCTGGAATGGTATAATTTGACAAATCACAAAAAAAGGAGGTGAATCAAACTTTATTTTATGTAGTTAATGCTTCACTCACAAGTTGTCACAGGTCGATGAGTATAGCTCGGCAAACTATCCCAGTTTTTGTACTCCCTTTAATTAACACGATCTTTCGGCTAATTATTGTCCAACATGGCATTACCAAGTTTGGCATGTTTTATCTTTTTCTAATATTAGCCTACTGGTACTCTTAAAATTTGATATGTCTAGCAGGAGTACTTCGTATTTAAGATTTTGTAATTTTGAGGGGCCTATTTGGCATGATCTCCTCAATGTGGCTCACCAAATTTTGTTATCTATCTTTGATTTATATTAACATAGATTTAATTCGTTTAGATTTTGTAGTTAATGGGGAGTGGTGTCAACGTAATTGGAGGACCCCTATAGAATGAGATCCGTAATATTTTTTCATATTAAATTCTCACCTATCTTGAAAATTTTATTTGTCTAGCTTGAGTGGTTAAAAATTTTGAAGGACCCGTTGGAAGAGGGCTTTCCAATTGTGGCACCTAGCCTTATTTTATTTACCTATTCGGAAAGTTTTGTGTGTCTAGCTTGAGTGGTTGAAAAGTTTGAATTTTGAAGGACCCATATGAGGGACACCCGATTTTAGTGCCTCAAATTTTGTCGTTCCTTGATATTTGCCTATTCTGAAAATTTGATGTGTTTAGCTCAAACAATTAAAAAGTTTGAATTTTGGCGTCCTTGTTTGAGGGGGACCCCTCATTGTGGTAACCCCAAATTTTATCTCTTCATATTTACCTGTTCTGAAAATTCATCAGTCTAGTGTAAGTGGTTAAAGTTGAATTTTGCGGTTCTTGTTTGAGAAGGATCTCTTCATTTTAATACCCCCGAATTTTGTCTTTTTTTCGTACTTGCCTGTCCTGAAAATTTCATGCGTCTAGTGTGAGTGGTTAAACAGTTTGAATTTTGGTGGCCCCGTTTGAGAGGGACACTCTCATTGTGGTGTTCCAACATTTTGTTATAATTTATCTTTAACTCATATACCGGTGTATCTTTTCTAAAAATTTTATTTGTCTAGCGTGAATGGTTGAAAACTTCGAATTTTGGCTGCCTCGTTTTAGGAAGATCCCCTTATTTTGGTACCCTCAAATTTTGTCAAATATTATCTTCATAATTGTCAACTCTGAAAATTTCATGTGTCTGATGTGTATGGTTAAAAAGTTTTAAATTTTGGCGGCCTTGTTTAAGGGGGACCTTCCATTTTGGTCAAACATTTATCTTTTATATTTACCTACTTTAAAAATTTCGTGTGTCCAGCTTAAAACGTTAAAAAGTTTGAATTTTGGAGAGCCTCGTTTGTGGGAAACCCCCAATTTTTTTAGGTTTAGTTTATTTTTCATATTTACCTATTCCACAAATTTGATCCATCTAGCTCCTAAAATATTGGTGGCCTCGTTTGAGGGGAATCCCCCAGTTTGGTACCCCCAAATTTTATCTTTCCTTTATATCTAGTTACCTTAAAAATTTAATGTGTCCAGCTTAAAAAGTTAAAAAGTTCGAATTTTGGAGGGTTTCGTTTGGAGAGAACCCCCAATTTTTGTTTATGTGTAGTTTATTTTTAATATCCACCCATTCCGATTATTTGATCAATCTAGCTCTATTGGTTTAAAAGTTCAAAATTTTAGCGGCCGCGTTTCAGGAGGACCCTCGATTTTGGTACTCCCAAATTTTAGCAGGTTTAATATTTTCTCCAAATTTGCCTACTCTAGGAATTTTATGTGTGTAACGTGACTATGGGTAAAAAGTCTCAATTTTGGCGGTCCTGTTTTGGGGGAACCCCATTTAAGTACCTCTAAATTTTGTCGAATTTTATCTTTCCTTTATGTTTACTTACCTTAAAAATTTCTTGGGCCTAGCTTAAAAGGTTAGAAAGTTTGAACTTTGGAGGGCCCGTTTGGAGTGGGAACCCCCATCGTGGCACCCCCAATTTTTGTTAGGTTTAGTTTACTTTTAACATCTGCATTTTCCGAAATTTTGACCTATCTAGCTTGAACGGTTTAAAAGTTCAAAATTTTGGAGGGTCCGATTGAAAGGGATCTCCCCAACCTGGCACCCCCGATTTCATTCCCGCACTAGTCCTCCTTGATATCTTCAATCGCTCAAACTTTGAATACAGTGCGTTTAGCGGTTTAAAAGTAAACAGCCGGAGAAGAAAAAGAAAAAAAAAAGCAAGGAAATAGAAAAAAACAAGAAAAATAGTATTCAGATTAGGGTAAACTAACATAACCAAAAGAAAGGCTGTTGATAGTGCTCTCAAAAACCACAAATCATTTTCCATTGAAATCGGTATTTACCAAGATATATCGGTTCAAAATCGTCCACTTTCTGCCCATTTTCGGTCTGTAACATTTTGGTCACGTGACCGGGTTCTTCCAAACTCGGTTTGCACTAGAATTACCCACAATGTGTACAAATTTTTTCTGTGCACGCCAAGTGGTTTTTGAGTTACAGGCGAATTAATAAATTTTCAAGCCAAAAATCGCATTTTTTTATGTTCTTTTGCGTCTCAATTCACAATCACGTGACCTAGGATCCCCAAAATTGACTCACATGACGCATTCATGAATTTCAATGTTGATTCCAAATTTTAACTTTCTACATTTTATGGTTTGCTTGTTACGAGCAAATCAATCCTCATCTTCCAAAATTCGCGAACAAAAACAAAGGTACTACGCGCTCAAAAATTAAAGCTCTACGCGTTGCCCACCTCTGAAGATTATTACACTGCAGCCATTGGCAGCGAAGCCTAACAACACAATTTATTCTAGCTTGAAATTTCCGATTGTTCATGTTGTTAAATGTATTGTCTTTAAACTTAATTTTATTTCCGGCTGTCATCAAACAACACATCTTCATCGTTCGCTTGATTTGTATGAACAGGACCACTTTAGTTTATAACCTGATCCTTGCTTCATTCAAATAAGGATTTACTTTTGTTTCATTGACCTAGATGCTGTCAAAGGCTGGCGATGACGCGGACGTGACGTCACTTGTACCGGTGATGACGCCAGTGGTGTTGCTGGGCTGATAATGCTGTTAGAAATCTGATCAAGGGGATTGCTGGTGATGAAGTGGACATGGCGTCACTTGCTATGCTGGTGATGACGTTAGCGGTGTTGCTGGGGTGATGTAATTTTTGAGAGGTAATAGTCAGTAGTTATGTCAAAATTCAGAGAACGTTGTCATCAATTGCTGTGATTGCTTTTCAGGTCAAAATTGTTAGTAGCTGTGCAATAGTGATGTATCGTGTAGGCCGTCCTCCCCCCGGATTGGGTGACATGGTCTCCCTGAAAGTTGACAACCTCACCTATCGTACTTCGCCCGAGACGTTGAAGAAAGAATTTATGAAGTTTGGCGATGTTGGTGACGTTTACATTCCGAAAGACAAGCACTCAAAGGAGAGCAGAGGCTTTGCTTTCGTGCGATTCTATGACCGACGAGATGCCGAAGACGCTATGGACAGCATGGATGGCGCAATGCTGGACGGGAGGGAGCTTCGAGTGGCCATGGCTCGTTACGCGCGACCCACCGAAAATTACCGAGAACGCAGGCGCAACGACTACCGGCGATCGTACGACAGGAGGTTGCAAGGACGGTCCTGGAATAGAAGGCGAAGCTTCTCCAGATCGCGATCTCGTGAGAGAAGAAGGTACTCAAGAAGTCGCTCACGGTCGGGCAGCCGTTCGCGGAGTCGTTCGCGATCACGACGAAGTCATTCACGGTCTAGAAAAAGTCGTTCACGGTCACGTAGAAGTCGTTCACGATCACGAAGAAGTCGCTCACGAAGCCGCTCAAATGAGCGCAGGAAAAAGCGTCGTCGTTCACGATCACGAAGCAGATCACGGTCATCTCGAAGCTCAAGATCATCGACAGATTAATCGAACCTCGAAGCTACTTTTGCAATGATGTGATTGATCATAAAGCTTGATCGAAACATTACGGTTTAAATGCGTTTGACTCAACCTTTCCTGGTTGTTCGACGGCTTGCGCACTCGCCCCAGCCATAAATTATAGCTGCCAGATTTATTCTCTCCGGCGCGTTTGCGGTTTGCATAGTATGCTCAATTGCTCATTGACACTCGGTTGGTTTAGAACAACGTATTTGGGATGTTTGCAGCACAATGAATGAACAGAACTGGACGCTATGCTGCATTACTAGCTTTGTATTTATGTGATTGCATCAATTAAATTTGTCCAAATACGGTGGAGCAATTTGAAGCTAAATTACCCGAGTGTCACTTTGTTTTTAATAAAAATTGATTCAATTCAACTTAAACGTTATGCTCAAACGTTCGCAAATCTTCGTTAACTGTATTTGAAGTAACAATATAACGTGCAAGTATCGGTTTTAAACGGGCCTCGTGGTTGGAACGGAACAGTTGTATGTAAACGGGCCGACAAGTACAAGCCGGAACCACGGCTGCGAAATCGATCGATTTTTGTTCGAGTTCAGCCTATTTTAGCAAGTTCAAATTCGAGTTCTCTAATTTGCTTGAGTTCAAGTTCGGCAAGAATATCAAGGTTTTCGAGTTATTTTGCTAGGTTGCCGCCGCATAGACAAATGAATGCAATCTCGACTTACACGACGTCGAATTGATAAAAAAAAACAACTATGATTTCCTTTTTAATCAGCTCAAACAGTTTTTTTTAGAGTTCAATTCCAATTTAGAAAAATAATTTTTTTGAGTTCGGTGAAATAGCCGAGGTTTTTCAAGTTTAAGTTCGCAGCCCTGACCTGAACTAGAAAAGTGATTTGAAGCCGAAAAAGCCCGAAAATTAGGTTAAATTAAAACTACTCATTACTGTTAAACTGTGACGTAATGATATTGTGTAATAATAATAGCATTGTGCTTAAACGAAGTCGTCATTCAGTACTCCAGTGATTTGAATTACGCTTTTATAGCATCGAAACGGCGAAAACATATAAGTAAGTATATTAAGCTCGACATTTTGCCAATTTTAAGACCGAAACCGGCCCGACTCGCAACTTCGGAACGGTAACAATTTCTTTCTTGAGCGGGAGGTCTGAGGTTCAAATCTCACTTGTCAAATAAGAAAGTGTCTCATTTTGTTCGTCACAAAACAATGACATATTTTTTCTCAGCAAAGTCCTTACGTCGCAAATCAAAAAATGCCAAGGAAGAGCTGGAAAATATCATATGCAGTTTTAAAGGAAATTGAAGAAACAGTATCAAGGCGGATACTTGGCAAGTGACTGAAAAACGTCCAGATAAAAGCCAGCTAAACCTTCCAGAAATTGATGATGAAAGTAAATTCCTTTAGGGATTGTGACATAACTTTCAAACAAATAAAATTTGTACATTAACATAGTATACTATTTAGTGTCTTGTATTTATAGTGTGTTTCGAAGTTATTGATGTTATTTTGAGCCGTAATCCTACCCCTATTTAACGACTAAAATGGGTACGGTATTCTTTGGGTTGCTCTTGGAGCGCTTGTCTGCGCGCGGGTGAGAGAAAAAAGAAATAAGCGCTGTCTACGTCACAAAATATGATCAATGATGGCAATATAAATTGTGCTAAGCGCTTTTTCGTCTTCGTTCAGCTGCGATACTACGCGCTTACTGCAAAAGTTTTTTTTTGTTCTTTCCTAGACACTTTACAGCATTTCATAGACGGTGTGCGTCTTTTTTTTACAACGTCATTATATTTCACGATGGTGCAAAGCCCTGTAGTTATAAAGCACCAAAAATGCGTTATAATAATTAATAAGCGACGAAGCGAGTTTGAACAAGGCAATCTGAAATGCGCTTTTTTGTAAGAACCAGTGAGTTCAGTAAATTTTGAGTTGAGGCTGGCTGTTCTTAATGTTTTGCTAATTTTCAATGTCATTTGTTCGTAAATTTTGAGAGCATCGATGTCAATTTTTGCGACCATGTTTGCAAAACTACTTAAATTTCGAATGCTCTTGTCAGCTTGAGTAAATGCTTTTTTGCTGTTTTTGCAGCATCGTAAAATTGGAAAAGCGAGTTTTTTTCAATTTGAACGACAGCCAAAAAATTTTTCGTTTGCGCAACAGCAATTAGTTATCTCGAAATCGTTGCGATTTTCCTTGTAAATACAAGGAAATTCAAGTAGGCCTAAATACAGTACTGGAAAGTTACTTAAATTTATCTGAATTTGAGTTTCACCAAAGTTGACTTCATATTATAAGCTTTCGCAATAAGCCTTTCGGACAGAACCCTTCATGTACGATTTTGTCTAGTTTGACAGAGATCGCAAATGGAGAGTTCTGTCCGAAAACTTTATTGCAAAAGCTTACATGAACTCGACTTAGCTGAATGTCATAGTCATCGTCAAATTTTGTATTGTCACAGTCGATGTCATAGTCAAATTTTGCACCACCTCAAAATTGATTATAAAATTTTATCGTTTTGAATCGGTAAGAATTTAGTTTCTTTTTCATTTAGAATTTACTCTTTCGTTTCTTTTTTTGTTGTTGCTTAACCTGGCTTTGTTCTTAAATTTGAGCAAAAAATTAGCCTTGTGCTCTCATAAAATTGTACTTATAAAGCCGCATTTACACGGGCGACTTTTTTGCGTGCGATTTTTGATACAAATGGATGTGGCAAAGTTGCATATATTCAATAATGGTTCTCATTGTGATAAAAGTTACCTTACTGCTAAAAATGACTGTCTCAAGTTGTTTCCATTCCGATAGTGATGTTCTAAACCTTTTTAAAGCAAAATCCGAGCTGATCTCACTGCGATTTTTTATCGCAACACCGATTCTCTTCTAAAGTTTTCAATTATAATAATATTGGTATGAAACCAACTTAAGACATATATTTCCATCAGTAAGGCTCCAATTATCATGATCAAAGCCGTCGTTGAGTAAATGCAACTTTGCCAGATCCATTTTTATCAAAAAATCGCACGCAAAAAAGTCGCCCGTGTAAATGCGGCTTAAAGAAGAGTAATAATACTGTTTATGTCTTTCTAAGTCTTCAAGTATTTTCTTTTATAGGTATAGCTTACTGTAAACTAATATTCTTCAAGAATTCCAATAGGCATAGCCAGAATTTTGGGTTTGGGGAGGGGGCCCGAACCGCAAACGTCGTTCAATAAAGTTATCAGAAATTTTCAAAACAGCTTTTATGGAATAAAAATACCGTAGTACGCAAAATCAGAAGCCGGGGTCTGGTTTGGCACGTAACCAGGATTTATCTTAAGGAAGAAGACTTTAGCCAACGTTGAATTTTTCCAAAAATGTTGAAATTGGGAGACGTGGTGTGCAAACTAGTGTTACTCAAACGTATCACAGACAGTAAAATGAATTTTGAAGAGTTTAATTACCTTCTATGCAATGCTCAGGGTAGCGCTATTTCGATCAATACCAAATCTCGTCAGCTGAACTGGAATAATTTGAAAAGAGTAAAAAAATAAAAAATTACCGGTACTTAGGAATTTCAGGTAGTTGAAAACAGGCCAAGCCGAAAAATAGAAGGCTGAAACAAAAAAGCAAAAAGTTGGCAAAGCCAATCAAAAGCTCCGAAGTGCAACAAGAGACGTGTAAGCCCGGCAGTGTTCATTAGCTCGCTTCGTATGCTGCCCGTATAATCGATAAAAGAAATCTGTCTGCAGGAGTGAATGCGACCAGAAGCGCAACCAGGGTTTTCCTAAGAGAGGGTGCTTGAACCAAAAGTAAATGTTGTTTTTTTGCACAAAAATTGTGTAATTAAGGTCTCGTGCTGAACCAACCGATGCAACCGTGACGTTGGATGCAACTAAAGCGTATCACAGAGTGAGCCTGGAGCAGAGACCCCAGCCGCTAGGTAATTTTCGCGATTTTGCGGCAAAAATAGCGATTTTAACCCATTTCAATCACGTTTCGCATGTTTTTAAACCACATGAATAATTACAATAAATTGCTATAATTCAGAAGTCATTGAAAGACTTAAATTGCCTAGCCTCTTTAGCCCCACTTAAGGTCAAGTCCAAAGCGTGTTTAAACGCTTGTTTTTTTTGGTTAAATTTTCTAAATCACTTGGCTAAAGGCGGCTGATGCCTCTTTAGCCCCTTCCCCTGGCTGCGACGTAAAATAAATCTTGAGTGTGCTCTAAAAAAAAAACAGCTGGTCTTTCAAAAAAATGTTTTCACGTATTGTTTCAGGTCATAACCACCAGCGAAGTACCGATAACGATTCTGCAGGCAAACATCTCTATTCCGCGATACATCCGTAAAGGCGTGTTAATGGGACGAATTATTGGGTCACATTTATGTACTGCAATTGGTGGCCAGCAATTTTGCAAAGAATCATGAAAACTTCAAACAAAAATTATCTTGGAACATTATTGTTCCTTTTTCTATTATTGCCTGTTTTCTTGTTGTTACGTGGTGCTCCAAAAAAGTATCCTCCTGAGTGAATAGAAATGGGGGGGGCAGAGGCAATCGTTAGGGGGCATGGCCCCTCCGTAGCGACGGCACTGCTCGGTTGACCGTGCACCCCTAACGGCTGCTTGTGCTCTCCCGTTTCGGTTTACCAAAAATAGTGTTTTGGAAACATCACTCTACGACAAGACCACGAGCAATGATGGAAAAAGGAATAATTACGTTCAAGCATAATTCTCCTTTGACGTTTTCACGATTCTTTGTGAAATTGCTAGCAACCAACTGTGACTGCCGTGATTTATCTTTTTACTCCGCTTGAGTCTTTAGCTCGAAAATTGGAAGCACTGTGATAGTGCAATTTGGGTAAATGAAGTTTTTTGGTCATTCTAGGCTAAAACTAAGTTAGGTGTGGTGGTATTTTTGTGTTGAGTGGTTTTGAGTGACCAAAAAGAAGTTTTAAGTTGTATTTGATTGATCTTATGAATAATTTCGATTTATTGTTTAATATTCTTGAATCTACTATGACATTAAATCTTCTGTTTTGCTGATTATTTATGATTAGGAACGACACCGACAATATTGACTTGGATTTTTCTTACACTAACTTGTACACTGAGTGATTAGTAGACATACCCGCCCTGTAGGTATATGCTGTTTACAATTGTCGGTTGTCATTGCTTAATTGATTTACTGATTACTTCAATTATTATTGTTCGGCCGACTGTTTCTTTACCTGTAGAACATGACGACTCTGCATAATCTATAGGCCTAATTAGAATTACTGAACCGATACGATTTTTGAATTCGCCTGATTTACTAATTGATATTAAGCTGAACATTTGTATTAGTGTGAATGTGTTACGTCTTAGATTTGTCTTTTTTATAGTAACTTCGTTAATGCTTTTCGTAATTTTTTGTTTATGCTGGTGTAACTTTTTTTTTTAGTTACCGTCAAGAAGTAAGACTGACGCGTTAACACAAAAGCCTACTTGAATGCAGCCACAACCACCTACTGTACATAAACCTCACACAATATTCCGTCTTATCAACACGCCTTTACGGATGTGTAACGGAAGACATGTAAGCATGCAGAATTGTTACCGGTACTTTGTTGGTGATTATGACATAAAACAATACGTGAAAACATTTTTTTTTCAAAGACCAGTTGTTTTGATTTTTAGAGCACACTCAAGATTTTGAGGTCACAGTCACAGGCGTAACTAGGGTGAAGGGGCTTAAGCCCTCTTAGCAAAGTCACTTAGAAAATTTAACCTCAAAATACGAGCGTTTAAACGTATTTTAGACTTGACCTGAAGTAAGGAGGGGCCGAAAGTGCCAAGCAATTTAATTATTTTATATTTATTTATTTGTGTCAGACTCAACAAAGGTCCATAATAACACGAAAAACAAATACACACAAACAATTTTTTCAGGCACAACACAAAGCATAAATATGCGTGCTAATTTAGCCAACATGTAATTTTGAGTAATGCACTGAAAAATCAGAATCAAGAAAACATGCAGAACCAAAAATTTGTTGAATGTAAGCGTTTGGAGAGTGCTTGCATCTTCTGAAATTTGCAGCATGTTTTCTCATTAACGAATAAAAGGTTGAGATGCCGTTATTAACCATAGTTTCATTGATGTGTATTTTTCTAGGGAGATTAAAAAGTATACGATAAGCGTTGTTGCAAGCTACAAGAAGACAATTTATACTCGACGCAGGATAACGACATCAAAGATTGATGTTGTAGATTGAGGAACAAACATAACGAAACAAAATGTTTTTTACATTAACAGAGCATTTGAAAAACCTAGTACGAAGCATATTAGCTATGCAATATATAGATCTTACTCGAGCTTTAATATCAAGTTCATCAGAAAGAACACTGCTAATTGTAACACCAAGGTATTTAATACTATTCACAAATTCAACATGCTGGTCATTCTCAGTTAGATTATGATCAGTGGTTTTTTGAAGAATTTAGAAGGAAAATACATAGCTTTGGTTTTTCTGCAATTGAAGACAATATTGTGCTTTGCAGCAAATTCGACGCAAGTATCAACAAGCGTTTGTAAGTTTTTGAAACTAGGAGCAACGCAGCAAATGTCATCAGCGTACATAAGATTGTTTAAACACTTGTCCCCAATACAGCAACAGGGCCGTAACTACCACCGGTGCAGGCGGTGCGGCGCACCGAGGCCCCTTACTGCAATACAAATATTACGTTGAAAAAGTAAAACTTTATTTTTTCATCTGTTTTTTTTATTTAAGTAAAACTTATTTTTTCATTTAATTTGCACGTGTAATTTTTTCGCCCAGCATTTGAGTTTATTGCGTCTTGCGTAATGCCATTAGTCGACTCGTTGCCTTCGTATGGGGCCCCTTGGAACGTTAGATTGTTTGCCATTACTGTAAAACGTACTTTGTATTGTTTGCGATTAATACTTTGTGACGAAATAAACGATTCACAAGAATCAGTTGCAACACGCGTACGTTTTCATTTCGAGTTAGTACAGGTGGCAGAGTACAGACCAGCGAAGTGACGCTGAATGAATAAAGTTCATGAAGTTTCAAGACTTTACTAATTTATTGACTAAATTTCATAAAACTTTTTAGATTTTAAGTAACATAAAATACTGTATTAGAAAACTCTAGTTATGAAAAGAATTTACAAAAGTGGCGCACAAAAACAGCGTGATAAGAAGAAGAAATTAGCTGAGGCTGCCAGAAATTCTCGGAGCTTGAGCTCGTGGTTAGGACATCAGAGTCGCCGCATTCAATCAGAAACATCCGAAAAAGCTGCGCGTAATAGAGATGGTTCGACAACAGCGGAGGCCGATTGGGTTAGTTCGGCAACAGCAGAGGCCGAGCAGGTTAGTTCGGCACCAGCGGAGGCCGAGCCGGTTAACGAAGATGTAAGCACAACAGCAACGCAAAGCACAGAATCAGAAACTGTTCCACAAAAAAGTTGTAATCTTGAAGCTTTAGTGAGTCTTAATGATAGTGACTTTCCCACCACTATTACAAACCCGGAAATCAAAAGAGCGATAATTGCGGCAGGTCCGACGCAACCTAAAGGACCTTTCCCAAAAGATCCACCCCAAACCGGTCGTTCATTTTCTTATTCTTACTACAGCTTTACTACGCAATCCGGTGTAACATTACGGAGATTTTGGTTGTGTTATTCACGAAGCATCGACCGTGTTTATTGTCAGCCCTGTTGGTTATTTTCGTGTAAAAATGCCCCTCCCAGCCGTCCAGGGACTTCTTTTTCTCACCAAAACCCATGTGGCACAACGGGTTTGAATGCTGGGTTCATTTATCGCAGCGGATTCGAAGTCACGAAACCTCCGCAAGTCATGCGGAGGCATGTGTCGTATACGAGCAATGGCGAAACAACAAGACAATCGAAGAAACATTGCACGTGTCCTTACTAGAAAAAACAAATTTTTGGCTAAAGGTTTTGGAAAGATTATTAAATGTTACTTTGATGCTGGCAATGTGTAATTTACCCTTTCGTGGGTCCACTGAAGAAGTGTCGAACAAAAACAAGGGCAACTTTCTCTCTATCATTCAGCTCATCGCCAAATATGACAGTGTATTAGACAAGCTTTTACAACTTCCTAAAGGTTCTCCAAAATATCTAAGTCCGTCGATACAAAACGAACTAATCTCATTACTGGCTGGACAAGTCCTCCAGGATATTAAAATCGAACTCCAAAGCGCTCCGTTTTTGCCATCATTCTTGATACCACGCAGAATGTCAGCAAAAAAGACCAATTAAATGAAGCATTTTGTTACGTCAAGATCGCTTACCATGATGATGGAACGCCACGCGAATTGCAAGTTATTGAAGCGTTTACCTCATTTACCGAAGTCGAAGATTCATCTGCGATCGGATTGCATAAACTAACAACTAATTCATCTCAGGAAAAAGGGCTTGATACAAAAAACTGCCGCGGACAAGGATATGACGGCGCTGCAGTGATGAGTGGGATGTACTCCGGCTTTCAAAAGAAGATTCAAGATGTTGCTCCACATGCTTTCTACGTGCATTGTGCTTCGCACAATTTAAATTTGGTGTTAAAAGATGCCATGGAAGGGGTGACTGAGACCCGTCAATGTTACAACACGATTGAGTCAGTAGACCTATATACTTTTTTCGGACATAGCATTGTGCGGTGGCAAAAGCTTCAGAATATCCACGATCGTTCTTCCTCAAATCCTACATTGAAAGTCTTAAATCCAACTCGGTGGTCCGGTCGATATGATGCTGTCTATGCGTTGAAGGAAAGATTTTTTGACATTATGAAATGCTTGACTCACATAATACTTACCAGCACGAAACCTAAAGAAAGAGATGAAGCTATGGCAATAAAGAAGCAGATAGAAAACTTTGACTTAGTGTTTATGCTGGTGTCCAGTGTAAGATTTGGGAGATCGTCAATATTCCTTCGAAAGCTATGCAATGTAAAACAATTGACTTAATTTCTGCGCATAAACTTTTGCAAAAAGCTGCTCAGAACATTGCTGAATTCAGAACGAGTTTTGACGCGGTAATGAACGAAGCTTCCAGTATTTCGTCACAATGGGGTTTGCCAAGTCAGTTTTCAAACAAGACAACAAAAAAAATAAAAACGTTTTTTGATGAACTATCCGAAGGGATAGCATTAAGTGATCCTGTGAAGCGATTTCGCTTAACTGTCTTTCTTCCATTAATGGACGTAGTTTCTCGTCAACTTATTAATCGCTTTGAAGGAATGAATGCATTGGTGATGGCATATCAAGTTTAAGAGCCAAGTTTTCTATCAAGTGTTTCTCATTTTAATATTAAGGAGGAAGCAAAAAAGTTTTCTTACAAATTTGCTGATAACGTCTCTCCCTTGTTTCCTAGCCAAATGCTTTCCATTAAACCGTCGTTTAAAGAAAAGATTGCACGTTTAAAATCTGCTAAGGAAATGGCTTCTTTTTTGATTATAGAGAATGCATCGCTTTCAACATCTTATCCTGACGTCTGTACAGCTTATATGATGTATCTGACTGTACCTGTGACAGTTGCTACAGCGGAGAGATCTTTTTCAAACCTGAAACTCATCAAGAACTTTCTTCGAAGCTCCATGTCACAAGAGCGCATAAGCGTAGCCAGGGGGGCCCCCCCAATCAAAATTCCACTAACGACAAAAAGTTATGACTACATAGCCTGGCGATGTTTAAAACGTTCGAATTTCCGATTTCGGCCGAAAAATCACTCTCAATTTCGGTGAAGACCTTTTTTTTTTTTTCTTTGGAGACCACCTGATTTTGGGCGGAAAAAACGTTCGAATTTCCGATTCCGACCCAAAAATCACTCAATTTCGGTGAAGACATCCGAATTTTTGAGGGTTTGTGCTTAAAATCCCCCCACCAATATTTTCTAGATCCGCCACTGGTATGGGCCCCCCCAATCAAAAATCCTGGCTACGCCTATGCAAGAGCGACTTAGTGGTTTGTCTCTGTTATCGATAGAACACGAACGAGCTAAAACTTTGCATTTTAGAAAAGCCATCAAGCAGTTTGCTAGTGCAAAAGCGAGACGGAAGAATTTTTAGTCTGTATAACCACCGCGACTGCTGCTGCAAGTAAATTGCTCAATTTTCATCAATGTGCTGTAGTTTTTATTATGTTACGTCTTACTCTTACGGGCAATTGACCGGGGCACTTTTTATTGAGCTAAATTTGACTGAAATATCGTTTATGCTTAGCAGCTTGCCCCAATAGGTTGCACATGCTTATTTGACTCGTCATTCATCGATCGTTACACATTTACGGTAGCCTATCAGATTTTCACTGCTGAGTTTCGTTTTTTTAGGCACAAAGATTGCGTGCGACTTTGATTTCTATGCCACAGATTTACTTAATAATTACAGTACTGTAACTCCTTGCTATGCTGCAAAATATCAAATGACTCAATTGAAATATTTCTATAGCACGGAGTCGTCGAAAAACCCCAAAGAAACGCAATGATCCCTGTAGTGTAAAAAGTAGCCCAGTTGAACGTTTTGTGCTAAAAAATGGGGCCCCATAATGAATGTTTGCACCGGGCCCCAAATGACGAAGTTACGGCACTGTACAGCAACCATTATCCAGTTGATTTAACTTAACAGAAAGCTGATCCATGTAGATATTGAACAGATAAGGGCTCAAAATGCCACCTTGTCTTGCTCAAAATTATTTGAAATGACTTTGAATTTTAGGAATTAAGTAATTCATATGGCTTCAAAAAGTGCGAAATGTGATTAAAATCGCATTTTTTTTGCTGCAAACTCGCTCAGCGGCTAGGGGCTCCGCCTTCAGGCTCCCGTCCGCAGTCACTGAATATTTAGTGACTATGCCCGTCAGTGACATGCTTGAGTTGCATCAGTATGTTCAGCACGGGAGCTAAATCAGGCAGCTTTTGTGCAAAAAGAAAAATTGCTTTTGGTTCACTCCTTTTAGCAAAATCTTGGTTGCACGTCTGGTAGCATTCAGTGCTGTAGATAGATATTTGAAGCCATTATGGGCGGCTGACGAAACGAGCTAAGAAACGCGGCCGGCCTTATTTTAAAATTGCGTATAATATATAGCCGTACAAGGTCTGAAGATAAGTTTTTATTAGCAAATTTTAGTGCCCCTCCCACTTTTGGCTAGTGCCCCCTCACTTCGTTTGCTCTAGCGACAGCACTGTCTTGTACGGCTGCAAATTATGCGCAACAACAAAATTCTGTATTCATGTCTAAAAAAGAGACATATAAGGCCGGTAGCGTTCTAGTTCTTTTCGTTTCCGGCCCATAAACACCTGAAAAATTTATCTGCAGCAGTGACTGCAACCTAAAAACAATGTTGAGTGTGCTCTAAACAACAAAAACAGCTGGTCTTTTAAAAAACGCACTAGTCGATTTCGCCAGTCTACATCTCTACTCCCCAACACACTCGTAAACAGGTGTGCGACCAAGGCTTTGCTGAAGGAGAAGGTTGACTTGAACCAAAAGTTAAAATTTTTGTGTTAAAAAAATGCTTCAATTGAGTGACGAACCGAGCAAAGTAGAGTAATTTAAACACATCACAGACAGGGGTCTGAGGGCGAAGCCCCCAGCTGCTGGGCGATTTTTTGATTTTTCGAGAAAAAATACCCATTTCAATGCCATTTAGATCACTTTTCGCACGTTTTCAAAGCTATTTGAAAGAATTAAATAGCTAAAATTCGAAGCCAGTTGAAAAATTAAATTGCCGAGCCCATTCAGCCCCTACTTAGGCCTACATATCAAACCCAAAACATGTTTAAACACTTGCATTTAAAGGTTAAATTTTCGAAGTAAGTTAGCTAGGAGAGGTGGCTGAAGCCTACTTAGACCCCTAGTTGCGCCACTATATTCGTAAACGCATAGCGGCCTGATGTGCATCCCGACCCATGCTTTGAGAAACACTGGCTTTGGGCTTAGAAAGCTCTGAATTGCATACGATGCAAACGTTCGTGGTTTGAAATTAATATGACTAGCCAAATTACTTGTTGACCTAATGGGTTCAGAGGTGTAAACTTCGGATGTTAAAGCTGGTGTTTGAAACTTGCACCGCTAAACTTTGGGTATTTAAAAACGTCAATATTCTGCTAATGTAGGTAACTTTAGTCAAGTAGGTAGGATTGATTCGAAAATCTCTTAAAGGTGCGTAGCTCTGAGATTCGAAAATTTCTTAACATCGAGCCGTTACTTCTCCGAATTGAAAGATCTCAGCTTAGATGGTTTGGCCATGTGAGCAAAATGCCACAGGAAAGACTCCCCAAACAAGCTTTACTTGCCAAAGCAAATGGGAGAAGACCAGTCGGACGACCTAGAACTAGATGGACCGATTACGTTGAGGATCTTGGATGGAATCGCTTGGGACTTCGCTCAAGTGAAATGATGGAGGTGATGGAAGACCGTGAGGTGTGGCAGCTCAATCTTGAGCTACTGCCCCCGCAACCCTCACGGAAAAGCGGGCAATGAAGAAAGAAGAAAGAAAGAAGGTAGGATTGAATCTCAATATTCCTTTTTGCATCTTTGTCGGTTGTCTTGTTAGCTGATGTTCCAAAAAATGTATTTTTAGTAAACCAAAATGGTGGGGCACAGGCAGCCTTTAGGGGGACAAGACCCCCTGTCCCCCTCGTAACGACGACACTGGGCTGATAATGATGATCAAGTTTCTACACAATAGTCCTTCTAAAGTTCTACAGTTTCCTTTGCTCCGCTGTTGTATTCGCACACATCTTGGATGGTGCAAACTTGTGACAGCAGGGGACAAGTCAGTAGGTGTTCAGTTGTATCTTATGCATTTGCATAAAGACGGGCCGCTATGGAAATCCCACTTCGCTAAAGGGCTCTTTCTCACGACGGCACTGGGTTAAATTGTGCTTAAATTATTTGCGAATATTTCAAAAGCGTTAAATGAATGGTTTGGTGATCTATAAATGGTGCCACATTCAATCTCGCAGGATTCAACTTTCAAAAGAATAAAATGCTTTTCATTCATCATAGTTCACTACAAAGTTGATAAGAAAAAATTTTTTAAACATATTGCTACACCATCTCCTATGCTGATTGATCTCGCATTAGAGATACCACAGCATAGGCGTAGCCAGGGCGGGACCTACTGGCCCGCCCCCTCCCCCCATTTGAAATGCCACCAATGACAAAAATGTGACAAAAAAAAATTATGGTTTCTTCAGTTTCTTTTAGCATTTTTCGCATACAACAGTAATTATCAATAATATTGACGACCAGGGGGACCGGGCACCCTCAATTCAATTTTTGCCAACTAATTTATATGTGAAACCCGGGTGAAATTAAGGATTTTTGTTCTAAAAGTTGCTATCTCAGGCCCTCGTGTAACCTTTCTATTAACGTAATGCAATAACCAGGGCCGGATTTACCATGGCACAACGTACTAGGTCCCAGCTCTCAGAAGGTAAGACTTTTTTTTCTGGTTTTTACTTATATTTGGCAAGATTTTCTGATAATCTCCAAGTGCCAGAGGCCCCACGCAATACAAATCCGGCCCGGTCAATAACATGGTTAGTAGGCGTAACCATCTGTTCTACCACTTTTCAAAAACAATTCACCTCAACCCTTAACCGTAGCCAGGGGTTCTAGGCAGTAGCGTAGCCAGGGGGGCAGGGGAGGCTTGAGCCCCCCCATTGGCTTGTGAAGTATGCAAAATCGCACTTTTTGGTGCTTTTGAGGCCAATTTTTTGTGAAAAATTTAAAATAGCCCCCCCCAAAGGAAAACAGCCCCCCCTCAAACGTTTGAATTTCCGAATTTGGCCGAAAAATCAGCCTCAATTTTGGTGAAGAACTTTTGTTTTGTTTTTTTTTGGAGACCACCTGATTTTGGGCCGAAAAAACGTTTGAATTTCCGAGCTTTCCGAGAAATTCCGTTACAATTTTCGGACAAACCTTGTGAAACTGATTCAAGAACAATGAAAATTCGGGTCAAGGTCGTTTGCACTTTTCTCACTCTTTCAAAAAAGCCCCCCCTTTTCCAAATCCTGGCTACGCGCCTGGGTTTAAGGGACCCACCCAACCCCCAATTGAAATACCACCAATGATAAAAATGTGACAAAAAAGCCTATTGTTTCTTCAGTTTCAATTTCTCTTAGCATTTTCACGTACAACAGTACACGCGTATAACAGTAATTAACAACAATTTGACGATCAGGGGGGCCCCCTCAATTCAACTTTGCCAACCAATTTAAATGCATAAACCGGTTAAAATTAAGGGTTTTTGTCCTAAACGTTTCTACCTCAAGCCCTTAGGTAACCTTTTTATGAACGTAATGTAATAACCAGGGACGGATTTACCTTATGACACTGTCGCAATCGTTGATACTTGGCTAGAGTACAACCTTTAATCTCCACAATTGCCTCATCTACTAAAACTAGAGAACGACTGAGATGCTAATTGACAAATCGAAAATGGCAGTTGATAGTTCCTTTGTCTTCTTCAATTTCAGAAAGCAGCTCACCAATCTTAAATTAAAACTTCTATTAAAGATTGAAACACACACCACTCTCACTAACCAAAATTGCTCCTTTAACACTTCTTACCATCGACCAATTCAGATCGTAAAGACTTAACCACGACCTACCAGGTTCAGGTCGCACCTTACACACTATCGCAATCGACCAATTCCGATCGCCCACTATATGGCTACACAAGCCAACCACAGATACACAAACTCGGCAAAGCTGCCTACGAAACTAATATCTAAAATCACCCACTCTTAGAATATTAGAATTTAGAATGCAATACGACCCACCTATTTATACTACCACGAAAGCTATCGAATCTCCCAGAACAATCCTTGATACGTCACAATAAAAAAAGTATTTTACAAGCTTACCATAACAAATTTCACATAATTATGACGTCACAAACTTCAAGTCTAAATAGAGCAATTAATAATGGTAAACAACTAACTATTCCGGTGACTAATAGAAGACAGTAGCATGTAATAGAAAGGAATTATCCCAAACATTCCAAATCAAAAAGGCAGCAAAACAAACAAAATAGTCACGTACACGTAAAAACATAGCAAATAATTATATCTAAGGCATTCAAAATTATCATACATCACAGACACAATGCGAGGGGCCCCGGGCTCAGATGGTAAGACTTTTTTTGGTCTTCACCAATATTTGACAGGAAGATGCTGTGAAAATCTCCAAGTGGCAGGGACCCCGCGCAGTGTAAATCTGGCCCATGTTTGTAGGTTGGTAGGCGAAACAAATACATGGTTAATAGGCATAGTCGCATTACACAGTCGCAAGTGCTCTCCAAAAAAAAAGATCTTCAAAAAGTTTTTCAGGCAATCTCCAATTCATAGGCGTAGCCAGAATTTTTGATTGGGGAGGGCCCAAACCACAAATCACATGCAATGACTTCATCAAAAATTTTCAAAGAGGAAATTTTTGTAGGGCAAAGATATCGTAGGATGGAAAATTTGAAATCTTAGCCTAATGGCACTTAACCAGGATTTTGCAAAGGGAGAGGGCTTAAACTAATAGTTGAAAAGTGCAAATATCGAACTTTGGAGACGTGATGAGAAAGCTTGTGTAACTCAAACGTATCACGGACAAGAGTCTGGGAGCGGGACGCCCCCAGCCGCTGGGCGATTTTTTGTAATTTTTTCAAAAAAGCTATTTTAATGCCATTGAATCACATTTCGCACGTAATCAGAACCATTTGAAAGCACTAGATGTTTGAAATTTGAAAGCCAATTGAAAAAATAAATTGTTTAATGCTCCTTTTACTTGCACTTTAAGTCCAAAACTCGTTTAACATCTTGCATTTTTGAGTTAAATTTTAATTGTAAGTGATTTGGTCCAGGTAGGGGGAAGTAAAGGTGCTTTGTTTCTGGCTACATTTTAGCAGTAAATAATAATCCACTCGAAGAATTTTCCTTAGAGATTTTTTTTTATCACGAAAATAGCCAGTTATAGGAGTATATGTTCGGCCAGGGGGCCCAGGACCCTGAATTGAAGTCAATGATTTGTTTAATCAGCATTTTTCATGACTAATTTTCTTAAGGATTTTGAGCGTAAAAACTGGGAGTTGAAGGTGAATTACTGAATTTTAATTGAAAATGGTGCAATAGATGGTTATGCCTACTAACCATGTTATTGCCGGGCCGAATTTACATCGCGCTGGACCCCTGGCACTTTGGGGATTTTTGCAAAATGTTTCTGCCAAATACAGGGGAAGACCAACAAAAGTCTTAGGATTTGAGCGCGGGGCCCCTAGGTGGTACTGCGCCATACTATGGTAAATCCGGCCCTGGTTAATGCATTACGCTCATAAAAAGGCTATACGAGGGTCTCAGATAGCAACTTTTAGGCAAAAACTCTCCATTTCTTCCGGGTAATATGTTTAAATTGGCTGGCAAAAATTGAATTGAGGGGCCCCGGGGCCCCTGGTTTTCCACATTGTTGTTAGTTAATGTTGCAAGCTTAAAATGCTAAAAAGAAACTGAAACTGAAGAAACTGCAAGCATTTTTGTCATCGGTGAAATTTTTTTTGGAGGGGCGGGTTCCCTGGTACTCCCCCTCCCGCTGGCTGCGCCAATGCTCCAATTGAGGAAAACAAAAAAGGTGTTCGCAAATTTTCCGCGAGGTTTCTGGCGTTTTCCAACAAAATTTCTACGGTTCAAAAAATAGTGCTGTCCTCGAGCCGAGGACAGGGCAATTTTTGAGGACTTGAGGCTTCAAGGCCAAGGACTTGACCTTCGAGGCCAAAGCCAAGGACTTCAAAACGTGTTCTCGAGGATGTCCTCGAGGCCAAGGACGTCCTCGAGGACTCCACCTCTGGAACGAAGTGGTTATGAATTAAGTTTTTCAATTGGTTTTCAAATGTTAAAAATCTAGTTCTTTCAAATGGTTCTGAACACGTGCAAAATGCGATCCAGTGCAACTAAAATAGCTTTTTTTTCTAAAAAATTACAAAAACTTGTTCAGCGGCTGGGGGCTTCGCTCCCAGACCACCATAGCCTCCGGCCGCTGGGGGCTCCGACCCCAGGTCCCCGTCTGTGACACGTTTGAGCTACGTTAGTTGTTTGCTCATCACGTCTCTCACTTTAGACATTTTCGCTTTTTGACTTTAGTTCAAAGCTCTCTTCCTTTACCAAAATCTTGGTTAAATATCAAACCCGTTTAAGTGCTAAACCAGGCCACGGCTTCTGATCTTCCATTCTACAATATTTTTGCCCAACAAAAAAGTTTCTCTTTTGAAAATTTCTGATGACGTCTATGCTTGTGGTTTGGGGCCCCCCCAATCAAAAATTCTGGCTACGCCTATCTACCATAGGTGGGCACAAGTCCGTTAATCCATTAATAACGAAGCTAACTTTTTCATTAACTCGTTAATCCGTTAAAAAGCTTTTTCATGTTAACGGACTAAATTAACTTCCGTTAAGGTTTTTATCGTTAATATCTTGCACCATTCATTCATCGCACCGGTACAACCCAGTTTGCACTGGTAACACTAACCATTAGCAAGAGTTTTACAGAAGAAAGCGAAGAAAGGAGCTCTTTTTGCGGCAAATAATAAGCTGCAGCCTCATAGGTCTGTGAATTATCGGCGTTCGCAATTTCCAAAGATTTTTCGATCGCAGCTTCGTTTGCGCAATTGAACTTATCTTTATCTTGAAATTAGATTAGACTGTAAAATATCACTTCCAAAACACGAAAAGACCACCATAGCAATAAATATTTCCTTTCAATCAGCTCAACAACGTCAATACGTGCTCTAGAAGCGAGTGAATACAAAGAAATGTAAATTACACGCAAAATATTAACGAATTAACGGACTTCATTAACTTCCGTTAATTAAAGCTAAAAATAATGGATTAACGTTAACGGAGGTGTGAAGTTTGTTAACGGACTAGTGGTTAACGAAGCTAACGTTTTACATTAACTTGCCCATGTATGAGAGATACAGTGATATCCCTGCCAGGATTTATTCAGGCCAGTACGGCAAGGTTTTTCTCAAGTTCCATTTACTGCTATGACATCTGGCTCAAAATTTAATGATGCAACCAAGCAACGAAATTTTGCAAAATTGATTAGATTTACTACGATCGAACAGTTGCACATAGTGTGGAACACAATAAAACCACACATAGTGTGGTTTTATTGTGTTTTAAAATTTTATTTGCCTGATTTGTGACTATAAACGAGTTATAATGCCCAGCTCATCATCATCATTATTATCAGCATTTTTAAATACATCACTTACATAACTTGTACACTGTCTCTCAGTTTCCAGAGTGCTCTATGGACATGGGCCAGAGACGGTTAATGATGCAGGAAGTTCAGTGAAAAATCAAAATGATTAAAAATTTAAAAAACCCACTACAGTCTGTTTCCCCCTATTGGGTTCGTCAGGCGGGGTAGAAACTAAACAAAAACAAAATGGTAAAACATCTCAGCATATCAACCATGTCTCCCTCCCGCACCTGAAGCTCTGTAGCGGGCGCGAGCCCAAGCCAGCCCATTGGGGCTAGCCGTGGCACGCAGCACCGGCCGGGACCAGTAGCCGCAACCTGGGTCGGCGATGGAGAGTCGTGGCTGGTACAAAACACTATAAGCACTAACTGTGTAGGCTAAGCAGCTTAACCATACACTGCTTAATATGCGCTACTGCACGTCTGTCAAACGTACTAAAAATTTCAAACACTGTTGGAGATACGTAGCGGCATTTTACGTCACAGTGATTAAACGGTTTGCGTTAAATGTGATTTAATTAGGTTGATGATTCCTCAGTTTATAATGGGGTTTGTGTCGACATTTTGATATAAGTTCGGTTTTTTGGTTGAGCGTGTTAGCTGGATTTGCGTTAAACATCGCAATTTTTTCTTCTAATTAAACGTTACATCTGTTGAAGCTGTTCTGATAGGGCCGTGCTCGTTTCTCTATGTTACATTTTACTTTTGGATGTTTGCCGGTTTCTATCGCGTATCACAAGCATACCTTCAGACACCAAGATAAGCGTCACTCAATAGAACTATTCAAAGCATACTGGAGGGGTTAGGTGTAAGTTAGAATTAAATGAAAAAAGTTGATCCAATTTTCCGGTGCAAAAGAATTTAATAACGCAATGCCGCAGTGGTGGTGAAAAGAGATTCACTGTAAATTGATGATTTTTCGCTTCCGTATTTCTATCTCAAAATATTTCAACGCAATTTTTTTTAATTTATATTCTTATTTGGCATATCCAAAATCGAGGTGTGCTTGACACTTTCATGTTTCGTCCACAGTAGCACCAACACTGCTGTTATCTATTTATTCAATGTTCGCGATAACAATGGTGTTTTTTTATAATGTGTAAGTTGTTTTTCTGAGTGTTCATTTGGTCTTCGATTAGTTCTTTTTGTTTATTGATTCAAGTGTACTCCTGAAACTTCAAGTAATGTTGCTGCTTTGTTACAGTTGAATTTATTGGCATGTCGACCAAACTGCAGAATGAGAAACGTGCCCCCCTAACGACTGCTTGTACCCTCCCATTTCAGTTTACTCAGAATACTTACTGTATTTGGCGCATCAGGTAATGACAAGACAACAGGCAATATTAGAAAAAGAAATAATTACGTTCAAAGATAATCTCGTTTGAAGTTTTTTTGATTCTTTGCAAAATTGCTGGCCACCAACTACTGTACATAAATGTGACGCTATAATCCGTCTTATTAACACGTCTTTACGGATGTGTCGCGGAATAGGGATGTAAGCCTATAAAATCGTTAACGATACTGCGTTAATGATTACACTGTTCAGTGTTCAACAACAAAAAATTTTTTTTGGGGTATTTGAAATTTTTTTATCTGTTCTTGGGTATTGTTCTGCCGCTGAATTCGAATCTGCTGTCCGTTTTTTTTCCACCACGTCAGATTTTTGAGTTACCACCATGCTAAGCTCTACCCTAATTAGCAAAAACACATGCATTTTGGCTACCAGTAATTATTTATATACACATACTTTTTGCTCATTTTCGCCCAAAACTGGTAACAAATCTAAGGCTAGCAACTAGGGGGGAGCAGAGGATAAACCACCCTAACAAAAAATTTCACTCTTTTTTAAAATGATCACATAAAAGGTAAAAATTTTGGTCCACTCCAATTAAATATTTTTTGTCCCCCTAAAACACTTTCATTCCACTAATGCATGTTGTCAAGTTACACCTCTGCAAGGCACTGTAAAACAGCCAATGTATTGCATAGCCAAAAGTACAGCTGTACACCTTAAAAATGTTTTTGGCTTCTTGCCTTGCGTCAATGTAAGGCGTCGCTTTCTCTCTGCAGGTATCAGCAATAGTTATCCATCATTCTATCGTTTGGTTTTCCTTCGCAACGTATTTCAATGTCAGAAATGTCATGGTGAAACCTTTCACCATGCTCATCATCGTTCACATCTCCTAAATCGTCAGAAAATAAGTCCAAATGGGAATGCAAAAAATGTATTTTCAGCGACATACGACACCCTAACTTCTAATATGCGATCAATATCTTTTTCACAATATCAGCATAATTTTCACTTCTTTTGCTTCCTAGAAAGCTTTGTACCACTTGTTTGAATGATTTCCAAGCGCTCAATTCCAAGCTGTTCAAATGTTGATCAAATTTTTTGTCTTGTTATTTCTATAGGTATGGAAGATTAGTACTGCATCGGTATATCTAAACTAGCTACTTTGGCAAAATATATCATCAGGTTAAAGCTTTATATCTTTAATCTCAAATTTCTACCTCCGCTTAGCTTCTTGTTCTGGGGTCACTCGTGAGCAGGACCTCAGAGAGAAAATTTTCCAGAGGATACGAAGGTCGATACCGGGTCTCCAAATCTTTTTGGGCCCCCCAAGCCGTATCGGGGCCCACGCCGTTAAATCATTTTTTGTCCGATGGGTGTAGATCTTCATTTAAAAGCGAGGATTAACGATATTCGCATACAGTTAGGACCTATGAAAAACACAACTAGACGTAAAATTGGTTCAAATCCAGCTAGGGGGTCTGGGGAACGCTGTGAGCTTCCCCAGCGGGGTCCGGGGTAGAGCCCCGAGAGCTTTAGCACTTTTTATGTTTCTCTAGGGTAAAATACAGCATTTGATCAACATCCCTGCACCAAACTTGCTTAAATTGACAAGCACAAAAAGTGATATACATAAAAGAAAGTATGTGAAGTGGGGGATGATAACATTGACACAATATTATACAATATAATGACTTTAATACTGCAAATCCAAATATTTTACTGATAAAAGTTTTAAGAAGTCATCTGCAATCATAGACTTCGCAAACCCAAATAACCTCTTAAACTCACTCAGATTGAGTGAGTTACTTAATGATAGTAGTATAGTATGACAACTTTGACTCCGCTCTCTGAGGTTGAAATGCATTTGGATCTCTGGAAATGTGGGCCCTTGTACATTGTTATACCGTAGAATTAGGGCTCTCAAGTCAGAGAAATGTAACGAAACGTTAATTTCGGTGCAAGTGTATGGCTTTTGATACATTTTCCTCTTTTTTTATTCAAATCGGCCACTATTGGATGTCCTAAAGGCTGATTAGCAAAAATAGCGACCAATTACCAGTACTGAATAGGCTGACTGATAATTTTGCTGTAGGCAAGTTTGATTACGGTGTTATGGTGCGATACCAAAACGTAACGCGGAAACCTGAACTCTTCCTGGCCCCTTGAGCCCGGGCCTGGGTACGATGTACCCCCTGAACCCCCTCTCGCAGGCCCTGGCTATGAGCATGCTATAACTTTTGTAGTACACGCCTTCAAGTCCGGCATTTTCTAAGCATAAGCACAACAAAAGAAGCAAAGCAACAAACTTTACCGCTAACTCAAACTTCACTTGCAATCGAATGCTTTTATTGCCGTTCATAAACATAGTGTTGCTTGACGGCAAAACACAGCAGGTCATTAATCTACAATACCACATCGGCAGTCTAGAAGTTAAGTATAGTTTGACTTAGTTTTGTACGTCAAAATAGGAAGCTACAGGCTTGTAACAAAAAGCAAGTGACATGAAAGCTAGCCTAGAAAGGTGGGGTATTTGGCAGCATAAAGTACCACACCAGTAAACGGTATCTTAAAATCCTGACATAACAGAGAAAATTTGACTGCAGGTTTGGAATCAGCGACCTCAAATTACCCTAAATCAGCCTTTATTTGCTTTGATACAAAATTTTGTTGAATAGTGTCATGACCTGAAACAATACGTAAAAACATTAAAAGAAAACAGCTGTTTTTATTTTTGTAGAGTTTAGTTCAGTTTATTGTCTTCTGGTTAACCAACAAACGAACGGTCATGCAAACGAAAATACAAATAGAAAATATTAGTCAATCAGTAAGGGAGACTGCGAACGAACCTTTCGGTTTTCAAGCCAAGCAGCCACCCATAGTCAGAATGAGATTGTAATCAACCATGAGTAAATGAGCATATATGCGCTACTACAGGCAACTTCGAGTCATCTTTATTAAATTTAATTCAAGAAGAAGATGAGCTATGTTTGTTGTGTCTCAGTATTGGTTTAAAAGGCATTTTTTATAGTTGCGTTTGAGAGGGTTAAAGGGTTTGTTTTCAATATCTGAAGGAATGTCATTCCGAATTTTCACTCCCTGATATAGAATGCACCTTTGTAATTTAGCAGAGTGATGTTTAGGTATGTAAAGATAGAGCGAGTTGAATGGGTTTGAAGATCTAGTGTGTCTGACCGAGATGTCGTCAGTTTTGATAAATTAACTGGAAATAAGAGGGGTAAGATTGTTCTGTAGGTGATGAAATACAAACTTAGCTATTTTAAGTTCAAAATCTTTAAACTGGAGTAGAAAAGGGTTGAATCTTCACGGTAGCTGCCACCGCCTATGTGTCGGACAACATTATTTTGAAGGGTATAGAGTTTAGCTAAGTAGGATGTGAAGGTAGCAGGCCCGGCGCCACGGGGGGGCATTCCGGGGCCGTGCCCCCCTCCAAATGACTGCTTGTTTTCCTACAAACGAAAATTGTGCCCCCCCAAGCGAGGACTGTTCCCCGAAGAAATTAGCAGGCTCGGAGCTATTGGAGTGCAAATCGAGGCCTAAGACTTCGAAATTGGTGTTTACCGCCCATATTTTCGTAATTTTTGTGGACTCACTCCGGATTTCATAAAAGTTTTGGGACGAAAACCTTTTTTTTTGGTCATCACCAATGAATTCGTGAAAAATCGCAAGAATTTTTTTGGTCTTCACCTTGTTCGTTTGATCCACACTAGAATGAATTTCTCGTGCCCCTCTCGAATTTACATAAATAAACTTCTCGTGTTCCCCAAAATTTATTTCTGCCCCCCCCCCCCCCCAGTCACGCTATCCTGGCGCCGGGCCTGGTAGGTGGTACTCCAAACAAGAAGACCACATAGTAAATGAGGATGTACTAATGTATAATACAATTTAAGCAAAGCTGTGAGGGGTAAAAAGGATTTGAGTTTTATAATTATTTCTATAGATCTTGATATTTTATTGTCTATCATTCTAATATGTGAATTAAAGGTTAGCTGAGAATCTATTTGAACTCCTAAATATTTTACGTTTTCACAGGGATTAATTTCTACATTATTAACCTTCAATGAGATGTAGAGCACATTAAAGATCTTTTTAGGTCGCAGCCAGTCGCGCAACTAGGGGGAAGATCAAGGGGGCATCAGCCCCCTTTAGCTAAGTCGTTTAGAAAATACAACCCCCAAAAAACAAACGTTCAAACCTGTTTTGGACTTGTTATTATTTATATGGCATAAAAACGTGTGAAACGTGATTTAAATGGCGCTAAAATTGCAACTTTTTGCCGCAAAATTGCAAAAATCACCCAGCGGCATGGGCCTCTGCCCCCCAAGCTCCCTCTGTGGTACGCTGGAGTTACATCGGTTTATTCAGCTCGGGACCTAAATTGGACAATTTTTGTGCAAAAAATAAAACAAATTTTGGTCCAAGCTTCCTCTCAGCAAGGTCCTGGTTGCGCTTCTGGTCGCATTCACTCATGCAGACAGATTTTTTAAGCGATTATATGAGCCGCAGACGAAAGAGCTAATAAACGCTGCCGGGCTTATACGTCTCTTTCCAAACGTGATTACAAAATTGTTAAAATAGCGCATAATTTATAGTCGCAAAATATCAGTTTTTGTGTGCAAAACTTCAGTCTATTTTAGTGACCCCCAATTTTCGGCTGGTGCACCCTCACTTTGTTTGCTGTGAGCTCCCGCCAGCGGGGTCTGGGGCGGAGCCCCGGAAGCTTTAGCACTTTTTATGTTTCTCGAAGGTAAAATACAGCATTTGATCAACATCCCAGCACCAAACTAAATCCCAGCTGTGAGCTCCCGCTGTGAGCTCCCCCAGCGGGGTCTGGGGCGGAGCCCCGGAAGCTTTAGCACTTTTTATGTTTCTCGAAGGTAAAATACAGCATTTGATCAACATCCCAGTACCAAACTAGCTTAAATTGACCCGCAGAAAACGTGATACACATGAAAGAAAGTATGTGAAGTAGGGGATGATAAAATTGACGCAATATTATACAATATAATGACTTTAATACTGCAAATCCAAATACAGTATTTTGCTGATAAAAGTTTCAAGAAGTCATTTGCAATCATAGACTTCGCAAACCCAGATACTGGTACCGATTAAACTCATACAGATAGAGTGAGTTACTTAATGATAGTAGTATAGTATGTCAACTTTGACTCCGCTCTTTGAGGTTGAAATCCTTTTGGATCTCTGGAAATGTGGGCCCTTGTACATTGTCATACCGCAGAATTAGGGCTCTCAAGTCAGAGAAATGTAACGAAACGTTAATTTCGGTGCAAGTGTACGGCTTTTGATAGATTTCCCTCTTTTTTTTAATCAAATTGGCCACTATTGGATGCCCTAAAGGCTGTGCAGCAAAAATAGCCACCAATTACCAGTACTGAATAGGCTGACTGATATTTTTTCTGTAGGCAAGTTTGATTACGGTGTTATGGTGCGACACCAAAACTTAACGCAAAAACCTGAACTCTTCCGGGCCCCCCTAGGCCCGGGCCTGGGTACGATGTACCCCCTAAACTCCCCTCTCGCAGGCCCTGGTTAACAGTGCAGCCTTATTTTATATTTTCTTCAAATTAGTCTAAACTTGCAAACTTTGACTAAAGATACAGTCAAATCTCGATTTAACGCATTAATGCAATTGTCTTTTTTTAGAAAATGTCCCTTGTTCGAAAACACACGAATTTTACCTACTTCCCCAAAATTTCACTTTGCATCAGAGCCCCTTGATGAGTTGTCTCACATCAGGTTGGCCGCCTTAGGATGTGGCTCATCATAAACCAGACACTCTGTCACAACTGGAGACGCCGTATTTTTGCGTTGTCGAGTTATGAGAAACAGCGGTTATGTGGTATATGTAAAATAGTAACCAATCAATTTTTGCTCCAGTAGCTGAGAAATATAATGGCAGTTGTTAAGGCTAGGTTTAATAAACATTCTGTTTAAATAATCAGTTAACATTAAATCCAATCTAACGAAACTGTGAATTTTATAATATGCAGTATCTTGAAATCTCAATATTATTGAAAACTCTCGAGAGCACTGAGCACCTAAGCAGTTCTGAACGATTTTTTTATTGAAAGCAAATACCAGCGGCTCTGTTTTGTTCTTTTTTTATCCTTAGCTGTGTTTTGTCAATGAAACTGGTATTACCAGAGAAACTTTCATATGCACCATTGTTATGGATTACAGAGTCACTATAAAAAGATGACTACAGAAATGTTTACATTAATTTGCAGAAATTTTACTTTTAAGCTATCCTATAGTTATTACGTATGATATTCGTTTTAATTAAATTATTTTTTTGCAGTTCTGGCAACCTCCCAAGCTGCCATCGTCGTGCTTCATCAAAACCCAAGTCCGTCACCTGAACGTCCGCCACAGTCCAACATTGCACAAGAATCTGTTCGGAATTTTTAGTTGGCGAATTTTACGCATGTAGTTTTTTTTGCGTTTATCTTACTGCCTGTATCTTTGCAATAATTTTTTTTTTAACTTTTTAATTGTATAATTTATAAGAGAAGCAGTACGCTCTAGTGAAAAAACATTGCTATTCCATTAAACTAATGAAACTACGTGCTAATGCAGGGCCCAAGAAAGCAATAACCGCTTATTGTGAAATGCAGTTCCACAATATAAGTCTGATGCTAGAATTAACTGCAGGCTAGCTACAGTTTCTGCACGTGTTACGTACCGGTAGCCTACCGCTTATCCAGTACTTAAATTGCAGGGTGGACGCGTCCCTTCATTGAGAGTTGGCGGCCCCATCGAGATTTAGCGTCCCCTTATGGAAATTCAGCGTTCCTCTATTAAAAGAAAGCGTCCCGGACGTATAGCCAAAAAATGGCTGATAGAATGTAAATTTCCGGCCAAATATTTCATCAAATTGCGGTGAAGACCTTTTTTTGGTTTTCACGTGAATTTGTAGCAAGCTTTTCACCAAATTGCTGCCACATTCCGAATGCGTCCGGTCACGACTACGAAAGCGTTTCTCCATGCAATATTTTACAGTTCAGTGCTGCTTGCATCCTATATTAACCTAACCGGCAAAATATTATTCCATTATGCCGCAACTGACGAAAATCACAATGGCCACAATTATCTATTGTTACATTATAGATCAATTTTGCCGCTAAGCATCACCTGCTTGGTTTTGTTTTGAGGAAAAATAACGGAGTGATTTTGATTTTTGCCCAAACATTAAATCGATAGTTTTAAGCAAAAAACAAACTCATTTTCAAAAAATAAACTAATTTGTGAATGTATGCTGCTATGACATTGCATTAACAGCTAAAAACTTAAAAACTAAAATTTTTTTGCTTGGGTTCTGAGTCACTTTAATTCATGTGAAAAGTTGATTTGTTAGTTTTCAATTTATTTTCGAAGAAAGAATTCGTTAAAGAAGAAGGAAGAATCAAGATAAAGATAAATTTTATACTAATAATAAGAAGCTGTCAGGACGTTGGGGAATTGGATTTCTCCCTAACTCTACAGACATTTACGATATAGACAAAACGGCAATTCTGATCGCAAATTTGCTGTATCGAAAATTCAAAAGAAACTTTAAACACCTCTTTTGGCATTTCAAAATTTTCGAGAACTGGGAGACTTTTTAGGAAATTTCAAATTCGGAATTTGTTTTATGCTTATAGAGTGCAATTAAAGATCGATACCATGATAATGCAGCAGGTTGTTTCCAAAATTATTGTATAAAGTATTGGTTACGGACTAACGGCAAGTAGTGTTGCCAGATCAAACCGATAAAAAGCTTCAAATCAGAGCCTTCACAATAACAAAAACTGAGTTTTTTCTGACAAAAAAAAACTTAGCATTTTGAATGCAGAAAAAGCGGCTCAAAATTGAGGTCTCAAAGAGGCTTCAACCTGCTCGGAATCGATATTTTCCTTGAGTCTATGTCTCCTTCTACCACCCCCCCCCCCCCCCAAAAAAAACAAGTACCCCGCGTGGGTTTCAAAAACACAGCAAATATGATTATCAACAACTCTGAACTAAGTAATCCCAAAAACCCAATTAAATGTTGTTTGCGACGTATATCGAATTAGACAATCGGACACATTGTCCTTGACACGCTTGACTGATCTAGATGTCAGGCAGAGTAGAAAGAATTTAAAATATTTTGTCGAATTTTAACGGCTTGACGCTAAGCAGCCGGTTGATTGGCCTGGAAGCATTAAGCCGGCGCGTCAGAGCGTACAAAGCTTAGCTGGGCAATTAACTTCCACGTTTAAAAAGCAAGAGAGAACCTGATGAAGATAGTGTTACAGGATAATTTTTTTTCGTAACATCTAGTAAATTTTGAGTTGAACTGGTTGTTCTCGATTTTTTGACAATTTTAAGCCTCATTTGTTATTATACTTTGCCGCTTTTTCGCGAGCATTGGTGTCAATTTTAGCGACCATGTTTGTAAAATTGTTTATTTCCGAATGCTCTGTCACCTCGAGTAAACGCGATTTTGCTGCTTTTGGAGCATCGTAAAATTGCAAAAGCAAAAAAGCAAGTTTTTTTTTTAATTTAAACAACAGCCAAAAATTTTCTCTGTTGCCTGCGCAACAGTACTCCGTAGTCTCGGAATTGTTACAATTTTGGTTGCAAATACCGGAAAATCACTACAATTTTATCGTTTTGAATCAGTGCAGAATTTAGTTTTCGTTTGTTCTTGGAGGGTGGCTCTGTTCTTAAATTTTGAGCAAAAATGAGACTCATGTTCTTAAAATTTATTTTTATAAGAAAAGATGCAGTTTATTATAATTTCACTATTTAGACATTATTGGCCTTGAGTGGATAATGAAAAGCAAGAGATCGAGGAGCTACAATCAGTGCGGTCGTCCTAAACAAATAGGTGGATAGGTTTAGGAAGCTTTTTTGTGGACTTGTGGGTAGGCTCCGGAAAATACTAAGTATTCGTCAATATATGAGAGAAAAACAAAAAAAAAGGTCTTGACTAAAATTCGGTTCAATTTTTGGCCGAAATTTAGGTGAAGACCAAAAACGAAAAAAGGTCTTCATCGAGATTTGGTGCAAGTTTTGGCTGAAATTCAGTGTGAAATCCTCGCAAATCAGTGACAGGCAAAGGGAGTTGCGTGGTTCAATGTGCGGGAGCCTACCCTGCCAAGATTGACTAGTTGGCCGAGCCTACCTGCGACAGAAGCACTGGCCAAAATGCAGGGCAGCAGTAACACCATTGCTAATACCTTCGGTTATTTTTTCTTTTTAAATGTATTCTGAAAAGTTTGAAAGTAGTTGTGGCCAGGATTAGAAAAACTGTACTTGACAAAATTGTAATTACACAATTTTGCTGTAATTGTGATTGAAAACTTTCAATATTGCAATATTGCCGCGCTAAAACGCGATAGTTTTCTCACGATTACGCTACTATTTTCACTCTCTGAACGCACAGTTTTGATTAAACTGCGATTAAAATGTCATTTATAGAACTTGAAAACAAGCATAACACAACAAGTGGTCGCGTTACCGAATTCGATACGGTGGTCGCGATCGGAAAATCGGGGTGGTCGCGTTAGCGATTTTTCATTTCAATGCGTACAAAATGATGGGAAATAATACGGGTCTATATAAAACTGGACGTCTAACCGGGATGGTTGCGTTATCGGGATTGACGCCAACCTGGGAGGGGTCCACTATATTGCACATTTTTCTGCCTATTATCACTTACAGTTACTTTATTAAAGCCATCAAAGAGATACTGCTCGAAATCGGTTTTATTAAAAACAAATGAGAACTACTTGAGGTAATAAAAAGGAGCTCCAAACCTTTTTCACGATTCCCCGTATTTGCGAAAATACGATTTAATCCGTTTGACTCCAAACCACTGGCAACCCTGCGTTTTACAATTTTGTAATATCGCAAAAGGCTGGTTTTGCAAAAATTTTCGCAGACTTATGGCTATTCCTATTATACCAGCTCGAAAACAACACCTGTTTGGCCTAACACCCTATCAGTCCTATTCTCGTCAACTATTTTTCACTAAGCTAAGGTATTGTACAACAAGCAATAAAATAACATAGAATGTATAATTGTAGGCAGAGTTCTCTCAAATCTGTGCTCAGAAACTAGCGCGATAATAAGCAGTTCTATGAGCCTAATCTGCTGTAATACCCATAACTTACCGTAGCAGTGAGTAGCTTAACCAAATCTGAAAACGTGGCTATTGCGACTGGTACTAGACCTATAGGCTCGATCTACTGTAGGCATTTCGTGATCTCACAAAATTGCGGAATTTTGGGTTGCCAAAGGTACGGAGTCAAACTGATTAAATCGTATTTTCGTGTGTAAGGGTAGTAGTGGAAAAAGGTCTGGGGCACCTGTTTATTACCTCGAGTAGTTCTCGTTTCTTCAATTAAATCGATTTCGAGCTGTATCTTTTTGAGCATATTAAAATGAAACCAAATTGCGTTTGAACGGTATCAATTTTATTGCAGGTATTATCATAGCAATCCACTGGTTTGTTATATTTAATTCACAGCAGCATGTGCTGAGTTGTAAACGTTTATTGAGACTTCCAGATTATATAACAGATAAGACAAAAAAGACTACGCTTGTTGTTTATAAGTGGCATTTAAGGAATAAGTTTCGTTTTCTTGAGTGCAGAAAATGCAGATCTTTGCAGATCGATCCAAGTCCGATTACACTCTCTTGGATAGAACCAGTAAATTTTGGGTTGAGGCTTGCTGTTCTTAAATCTTCACGAATTTTCAGTCTCATTTGTTCTCAATTTGTTTTTAACTTGATGGTGTTGCTAGCAGAGGTGGAGTCCTCAAGGAGACATTTTGAAGTTCTTGCCCGTGGCCTTAACGCTCAAGTCCTTGGGCTTGGGTTCAAAGCCTGCAAGTCCTCAAAAATGTTCTGTGCTCGGCTCGAGGACAGCACTATTTTTTGATTGGTTAAAAAGGAAAATAACCAAACTAGAGGCAACATAAACTTCTAGCCTGTCAATTCATTTTCTTTCCTTATTGGAAAAATAACACAATGTGATAGCCAAAAAAGGCAAGTCGTCTTGAAAAATTGTTGTTTTTATTTCTGCTGTTACTTTCGGTGCAAGCGGTACAAACAGCAAACCCCTAAAGCCATCCACAGCCTTGACAACAATTACGGGGGTCTGGATAAACAATTTTGAGTTGCCAATACCACAACATGACCGAGCCTGTTCTGCGTGAAAATTTAGAAGAAAGTATACGTATAATAATAAATGTAATTCAGTATTACCAGAGATGGCATTTTGATAATATACTACAGTAAATATATCTTGAGAACGCTAACTTGTTCTGAAAATACGCGAGCGCGAAGAATCTGTTTGTGAGATAAGAAAAAACAACTCTAATCACTGGCAAGAGGTCTAGGAGGCAAAACCACGTCTACTGAACAATATGTGTGTTAGAACTCGACGCTAGGAATCCCAAATAACAAACTATTCGATCACCAAAAATATTGCTTGAAGAATTATTGAGAAATCAAGTGTAAAGTTAACTATAACTACAGTACAATGATTGTTTCAATGCTTGGAGAAATGCTCGCTGCACTTAATAATTTTTTTACACCGCGTCATTATAAGATAAAGAGGCGAAGCTCCCGCGAAAAATTTGGGCTTTAAAAAAAATGTTTTATTATTTTTCCGTTCCGACAATTGTGGACCCTTTGAAGGGGGGCCCGGGGCAAATGCCTCCAATACCTTCCTTCTTAATGCTACCCTACTGGGATCCTCAGGTTATTTTTTGAAAGTAGAGTTGGTCGAACGGTAACGCGTTCGTCTCTGGAGCGGGAGGTCTGAGGTTCAAATCTCGGGCCGGTCAAATCGGACGCAGTGTTGTCAACTGCTCGCCACCGCGGCAACATTTCTTCGAATGGAGCTGTGTTGGCCGCGGGCAATGACGCTGAGATGGGCTTCGCCAACTCGTTACTCGCTTCGGCGTGATACAGCGAGTATAAAAGATTTGATTTGATGTTAAATTTAACAAAGTGTCTTTTGGCGGCCAAAACATTCGCGATTATTTATTGATAGGAATTATATGTGAGCAAGACATCACATACAAAGAAATGTAAAAAAAAGTTTGGCTTAAAATTAGAGTTGGAAAATTGTGGGACTGGGAAAGCTGGTTTTTCTAACTTAACATTTGAGGTATTTTGTTTTCAAATTGCTTTGAAAATCTAAGTGTGTAATCTTCTTCAACGTCACAATTTTTTTCCGAAAAAAAAATCGCTGATATTATTCAATAGGGGGCATGGGGACTTTGCCCTCGCCCCAGAACATTTTAGCAGCCCAGTTTGAGGGGTACCCCCCATTTTGATATGCCCAAATTTTGTCAAATTTTATCTTTTCATATTTGCCAATCCTAAAAATTTCATGTGTTTAGCATGTGTGGTTAGAAAGTTTGATTTTTGGCGGCCCCATGTAAGGGGGACCCCCCATTTTAGTATTCCAAATTGTTTGAAATTCTATGTTTCTTTTAAATTTACTTACCTTAAAAACTTTATATGTCCAACTTTAAAGGTTAAAAAGTTTGAATTTTGGAGGTCCCCGTTTGGGGGTAACCCCCAATTTTGGAAGCCATAATTTTTGTTTGATTTAGTTTGTTTTTGATATCTACCAACTCCAAAAATTTGAATTATCTAATTTTAATGGTTTAAAAGTTCAAAATTTTGGTGGCCCCGTTTGAGGGGGAACCCCCCATTTTGATACCCCCAAACTTTGCAAATTTGATCTTTTTGTAAAATTTGCATATTGTGAAAAGCTCATGTGTCTGTCATAAATGGTTAAAAAGTTTGAATTTTTTCAGCCTCGTTTGAGGGGGATCCCCCATTTTGGTACCCCCAAATTTTATCTTTCCTTTATATTTACTTACCTTAAAAATTTCATGTATCTAGCTTAAAAGGGTAAATAGTTCGAATTTTGGAGGGTCCGTTTGGGGGGAAACCCCCAATTGTAGCTCCCCATTTTTTGTTGGGTTTAGTTTATTTCTAATATCTACTCATTCCGAAAATTTGATTCATCTAGCTCCAACGGTTTAAAAGTTCAAAATTTTGGAGGACCCATTTGAGGGGGATTCCCCAATCTGGCACCCCCGATTTCAGTGGGGCATTAGTCCTCCCTGATATCTTCAATCGCTCAAACTTTGAATACAGTGCGTTTTAGCGGTTTGAAAGTAGATAGCCGGAGAAGAATAATAAAAAAGAAAAAAAAAGTAAGAAAAAAGAAAATTAGTATTCAAGTTGGGGTAAATGAACATAACCAAAAGAAAGCCAGTTGATAGTGTGCTCAAAAATCACAAACCATTTTTCATCAACATCGGTAATTACCGAGATATATCGGTTCAAAATCTTCCACTTTCTGCCCACTTTTGGCCAGTAAAATTTTGGTCACGTGACTGGGCTCCCCCAAACTTGGTTTGCAGACAGCATTTATAAGCACACACATTGTGTCCAAATTTCAGCTTTGCACGTCAAATGGTTTTGGAATTATAAGCGATTTATAAACTTTCGAGCCAAAAATTACTGTTTTTTATGTTTTTTTTGTGTCTCAATTCACGATCACGTGACCTAGAATCCCCAAAATTGGCACACAGGACGCTTTCATTATTTGTTTTGTTAAGGCCAAGTTTATACTTTCTATGTTTAACCGTTTGTTAGTTACAAGCAAATCAATCCTCCTCTGCCAAAATTCGCAAACAAAACCAATAGTACTACGCGCTCGCGCGAAGTCCCAATTACGGCAACTTATCTTAGCTCACAAATTGACACAAAGAAAAATCGGCCGCTTCTTTTACTGAGAAAGCTTATCTGACGCTCGTAAAGAAATATCAATTTTGAAAGCACAGGACTCATATCAGTGAGTCATAGAGAAAGTTAGCTTGCCAAAACTATACGCCGAAAAGAAGGAGTAATGAATTTCAGGCTTGATAAGAATGAAAGACGAAAGGTTCCCAAATTCAACACAGTTGTTTATCACTACGTCTAAAGTAATACCACATACCTTAAAATAATAAAATGCGATGCAACAATAGGGAGAGAGCTTAACCCCCCAAAAAAACTGTAAATGTGTAAAATGGGAGACTTGTTGAGCAAACTAGTGTAACTCGAACGTATCACAAACAGGAATCTGGGGGGAAGACCCAAGCTGCTGGGCGATTTTTTGTAATTTTTTGGGAAAACTAGTTATTTTAATGCCATTGAATCACAATTCGCACGTGTTTAGAGCCATATGATAGAACTAAATTTTTAATATTCGAAAACCAATTGAAAAAATAAATTGTTCAATCCTAATTTAACTTACAAGTTAAGTCCAAAACACGTATAAAATCTAACATTTTGAGGTTAAATTTTGTAAGAGATTTGGCCCAGGTAGTGGAAAGCAAGGTACATCGCCTCCTGCAATATTTTAGCAGTAAATAATAACCCACTCCAAGATTTTTCTTGATATCTTTGTTTTGTCATAACCATAAGCAGTTGCCGGAGTACATTTACGACGAGGGGGCCCAAGCCCCCTTAATTCAAAATTAATAATTTGTTCGATAAGCCTTTCCCCTAGCTAATTTTTTTTTTCAAAAATGTTTTGTCGCGTAAAAACTGGCGAGGTGGAAGTGAATTGTTATTTAAAAAGTACACAATAGATGGTTACGCCTCCATCCATGTTATTGCCCGGGCCGGATTTACATTACGTGGGGTCCTTAGCACTTTGAAGATTTTCGATACATCTTCCTGCCAAATAAACGTGAAAACAAAAAAAAAAAAAACGAAATTCTCAAAAAACTCAAAAAAACAAAAGTTCGGGGCCCTTAGCTGATGATGTGTCATATTATGGTAAATCCGGCCTTAGTTATTGCATTACGTTCATAAAAGAGTTAGATGAGAGTCTGAGATAAGAACTTTTAGAACAGAAACTCTCAATTTCTCCTGGGTTATTTATACATTTAAGTTGATTGGCAAAAACTGAATTGAGAGGGGCCTGGTCGTCAATATTATTGTTAATTACCACAACATAACACAGTTTTGACGTGTACTGTGTTATGTTGTGATAATCGCTCTGGTCTACGCTGTCGAGCACTTTTTTGAATCGGTTGAATTCAAACTCCACTAATCATTATTGTTAACTACTGTTGTAAGCGGAAAATGCTAGAAGAAACTGAAACTGAAGAAACAATAGGACTTTTTTGTCACATTTTTGACATTGGTTACATTTCAATTGGAGGTGGGAACCCTCCTGGCTACGCCTATGTGCTGAGCAGTTTTGTTTTAAAAATGAGAAAGCTTTTTGCAACCTCTGAAGCTGAGTTCAATTCATCGGTTGGTGCAGGTATGGGTTCAAAACCATCGGGGACAAAAGCAGCGGTTATTTTGCCTTTCGGAAATAAATTCAAGTTTGAACGTGAAGGAGCCAGAAGATTAAGATAGCCAGGGGCACCAGAAGCATTTGCAGACATGGAAGTGGAAGGAGTATCGGTAGCTTCAGAGGAAGCAGGATTCGGACCAAGGTCAGTGCCTTTCAACAAAACGCAGCGTACAACCGTCACTAAACAACTTCTTGGCCAACGTGAAAGCGACCACGAGCACTCATTGTTACTGCCAGCGCGCTACCGCAACCGCACGTCACAAGAAATTTTTGATTGTAAGTAGTTGCTTCTGCATCACAATGAAATTTTGGATTATTCTTCAAAGATTTTACTTACTAAACAATTTGTAGCTTGTCAGCCAAATCAAGCTAGAATTGCGATTATGCAATATGCTTTCCGGGGGCCATCACAATCAATGTACCAATTCTAAAAAGTTTTGCGAAACGCAATATTTTGCATCAGTTCAAATTATTGATCAACAGCTTTACAATAGGCCACTAATCAATATTTTCTCCTATTGTCGCTTTGGGATTTGGTGTGGCAAAATTTTTGTTTGGAGGGGCGCCGCTCCCCCTGGCCCACTTCGTTGCGGACCTGCTTTCAAACCATTTTTCTCGAACAAACGAATTCAGCCTCAGCGTTATTGCGCCCCGCGGCCTGCCCGTCAAACTCAGCACGCGCCGTAGATCGATTAATATGCTAATGAGATTAAGTACGTTTACTTTATGTCATCCGATCCGAGATTAAAGAGAAATATTTGAAATTCCGCGGGCGCTGATGCAAAACGGAGTTGTCAAAACCTTATTACCGCGCGTACTGCTAACGTATTGTACATGCATACAATTACTAAGATTAGCGCTGTTACTCTCAGATTGAACTCCAATGGATAGATATCGATTATTAACTCGTGTAAGACACAAGTTGCCAGAGGCGCGCAGCGGCTTGCGCTAATTGTTTGGTAAACAATGAAGGCGCGAAATAGATTGATCGAAGATTATCAATACGAACTTGGTTGCAGCTCGCTGCCGACGCGTCGCGATGAAAGAATCGACGGTTATCTTAACATGAGGTCCCCTAAACTAAAGCTTATTGTGATGGTCACGGCTCCGACCTATTCTCGGCCTCTGAATTGTGCCGAACTAACTCTTGGTTTCCGTAAAATAGTTTTTGTGACAACAATTTGTTAGCACGAGTGTGCACTAAAATGAGCGTCTCCTCATGCACGCTAGCGTGTGAACATGCGTTTAAGTGACATCTTATTTTCTCACAGGTGATTTAGGTTTTGCCTATTATGTTGACATAGTAATTTCGGGATTTTCGTGATAGTCAGGTAAGTTGATTTATTGCTTGTTCGCTAATAATGCTTTGATTTTTATTTCTTTGAAATAGGCAGAATATCGAGTGAGCTTTGACACCGAGAGGCAACGGCAGAGGCATAGGCAGAAATTTTGAAATGCAGAGAGGGGGCACGGGGCAGATGCAGGAGCAAGGAGGCCAATTAGGCCCCCAGCCCCACAGTACCGTCTACACAGTTTATTTTTCAACAACTACGGGCAGCTTGTGCACCGGGCGTACCGAATTTCTGTTGAAACTAAACTGAAAATACCCTCATACGCTTACAATGGTTACAACCACTTTAGATTCTCGAAGAATCTTTAAAAAAAACTGAATCTTCCGCAACTTCGAGAACGAGACAAAAAAAAAACAAAAAATATATAAAAATAAAGCGGTGGCTCAGCTGCCGTGCTATCACGAATTAAGCAACCCGAGTCATAGGCAAAGCCAGGATTTTTGATTGGGGGGGCCCAAATCACACGCAATGACGTCAACAGGAATTTCGAAAAAGAAATTTTTTGTAGGGGCAAAGATATCGTAGAATGGAAGATCAGAAGCCTTGGCCTGGTGTTGGCACGTAACTAAGAACTCGTTCTCGGGGGGGAGGGCTTAAACCAATAGTTAAAATGTGAAAATGTCTAAATTATGAGACGTGTTGAATTTGGCAGGGGTCTAGGGGCTGAGCTCCCAGCCGCCGGAGGCTATGGGGGTCTGCGGGCGGAGCCCCCAGCCGCTGGGTAATTTTTCGTAATTTTTTGAAAAAAAAACTGTTTTAATACCATCGGATCACATTTCGCACGTATTCAGAACCTCATTTAAAAGTACTAGCTTTTTAACATTTGAAAGCCAATTGAAAAAATTAAGTTGTTCAGTTCTTCTTTTGCTTGCAATTTAAGTTCAAAACACGTTTAAAATCTTGCATTTTGGAGTTAAATTTTGTAAGTGATTTGGCCCAGGTAGGGGGAAGTAAAGTACATTACCTCTTGCAATATTTTAGCTGTGAATAACAATCCACTCGAAAATTTTCCTTAGAAATTATTGTTTTGTGATGAAAACAACCAGTTATAGGAGTACATATACGGCCAGTAGGCCCAGACCCTCTCAATTCAAAAATTTGTTTAATGAGCATTTTCCTCAGTGTAGCTAATTTGTTTCAAAAGTATTTTGTCGCATAAAAAACTGGCGAGTTAGAGGTGAATTGTTATTGAAAAATCTAAAATCTACGATAAATCTACGAATGTTTAGCACAGCGCCTGTATTTTACTTTAAGAATTTTGGGGAAAGTATTTTACTTTAAGAATACTTTAAGACTATAATTACTGATGTTAGTTATTCCAACCAGGATTAGTAGCAAACTTATTTCCGCCTGCAATGATCATTACCATCGGCTCAATATTAGCGACGCAGACTTTCGGCGAGTAGGATCTTCAGAATTTGCAAGATCACATCACCAGCGTTCAGCAGCTTAAAATTTAGAGTCTCGCATAACATTTGCAGAATGTTAAAAAAAAACTAAATCTTCCTCAACTTCAAGAACCAGATTAAAACAGTCAGTGGTGGGCAAGTTACTTTGTAAAAGTAACTGAGTTACAGTTACAGTTACTTTGCAAAAAAAGTAACTAAGTTACAGTTACCATTTTGAAAAAGTAACCAGTTAGAGTTACAGTTGCAGTTAGTTTTAATAAATTTAATTGAGACTTCGCGCGCGCGCGTAGGACCTTTGTTTTTACTCGGCCATTTGATAGATAAGCAGAAAAACGGTTCAACATAGAAAGTTGAGTTTTGGATATAATATGACAATAATTAAAAGCATCATGTGTGCCAATTTCGAGGAACCTAGGTCACGCGATCGTGATTTAGAAACTCTAAATGTGAGAAAAAACTGGCATTTTTGTCTCGAATATTTATTAATTCGCTTATAGCTATAAATTTGCTAAACGTGGAACGTTGAAATTTGAGCACAACTTGGGTGCAGATAGAGATTGTATGTGCACCAAGTTTGGAGGCGCCCAGTCACGTGATCGCGATTTCAGAAACCAAAAATCAGCGAAAAGTGGATAATTTTAAATCGGTATATCTCGGTCGCTACCAAAACTAACAAACAAAGTTTGTGCATTTTGAACATACTACTTACGACCTTTATTATGCCCATATTCATTTATTTCGCCTTGAATAAAATTTTTCCTTATTTTTTTCTTTTTTTTTTCTTCTATCACTATCTCCTTTTAAACCACACACCGCACATGAATCTTACTAGGAGCTATTATAGATATCCAAAAGTACTGGTACCCACCTGAAATCTGGGGTGCCACAATGGAGGGGTCCCTCCCAAACGGGCCCTTAAAAATTTAAACTCTTTTATCTTTAAAGCTAGACCAATGACTTATTAAGGTAGGTAAATATAAGGGAAAGATGAAATTTGACAAAATTTGGGGGTACACCAGAATGAGGGTTCCCTTTCAAACAAGGCGGCCAAGATTTAAATTTTTTAACCTTTTAAGCTAGACAAATAAAATTTTCAGGGTAGGCAAACATAAAAAAAAACTAAAATTTGACAAAATTTGGGAATACAATACAGACATGAATGAGGGGGTCCTCTTCAAACAGGGCTGCCAAAATTCAAACTTTTAAACTACTCAAATTAGACTGATAAAATTTTTAGAATAGGTAAATATATGTAAAAGATATATCATATGCCAAAATTTGGAGATACATTAATGGGGGGTCTTCCTTAAACGTTAAGCTAGACACATGAAATTTTCAGGATAGACAAATGTGTAGAAAAAATAAAATTTAACAAAACTTTGGGGTACCACATTGGACAGGTCCTCCTCAAACAGCACTGCCAAAATTAATACTTTTTATCCACTTAAGCTAGACGCATGTAATTTTCAGGATAGGTAAATATAACAGAAAGTTATAATATGACAAAATCTGGGATAACCAAAATGGGGGTCCCTCAAATAGGTCCTTAAAGATTTAAACTTTTCAACCATTTAAGCTAGGCTTAAGAAAGATTAAGAATAGAGAGGAAAAGATAAAGTTGTGACTGATTTCAATTGCCACAAATTGGGTTGTCCTCCTCAAATAAGTCTTTCAAAATTTTTAACCACTTAAGCTTAAGGAAAAATAAAATTTTCAACATCGGTAATACAATAACATGAAAAATTTTTAAGATGCCATACTATAGAGGTCCTCCAATTATGTTGACACCTGCCCCCATTAACTACAAAAGCTAAACAAATTAAATCTATAGAATAGGTTAATATGAATCCAAGATTAAAGGTAACAAAATTTGGTGGACCACTTTGAAAAGACCATGCCAAATGGGCCCTGTAAGCTAATCGCATTCCAATTTTTCAGTGTATAACTTATGTAAGCATTATGATTTCCCAATGTCATTCTTGTCAGAGAATTTACTAAATCGATCGTTTTATACTGGAAGCTTTCCCTCTATGCCGTCATTTTGATGCCCTCATCTGTCAACACGATTGTAAATAGACAATAATTTGTACCTTTTATCTGAACAAAGACACACAACCCAATTGAAGTTCGAGCAGACAAAACGTATTAGTTGACGGCAAGAATAGCGTGTTAGTGGTCGACAAAATTTTTTTGTTAATTTACTGGTATCCTATAGTTTTTAGTACTTAACTACTTAATCGTGTTTTTAATTATAGAAAGAAATTATGGGAATTTAACGCAAAATTTTGAAAGCTGTTGACCACAAACCTGGTCAAGTTAATGGAACATTATGAAATTCGAAAGCAGAGTATTTCAGATCTGACTATCAACAACCATAAACATGCTGTTTTTGTGTTTCAAAATGTCTTTTTAAAACGAAAAGCAACGAAAAGGGTAAAGCGGCTATATTAACAACAACGTTATCTGCTGAACGAACACTAAACGCTATTGGTAAAAATTAATCAAAACAATCCCTGCAGGGAAAATATTAGAACGTAACTAATTAGATCATTAAAAGGAGGTTTATAATTTAAAAACGATCTAATGTCTTTTTATAGCATGGTTAGGGTTGCCACGTTAGCGCACAATAAAAAATCCGTAATCCGTAGCGCCAACAGGGATTACGTAGAAGTGTTTCATTTAACCAAAATCTAACAATTAAAGAATCTTTTTGAACAGGACCAAAACTAAAAGTAAGTGTAACGAGTAACTTTTTAATGTCTCCAAACAGTAACTAGTTCCCACTTTCGTTACTAGTTTGAAAAAGTAACAAAGTTACAGTTACTAAAAAAGTAACTAGGTACTACAGTAACTAGTTACTGCCCACCTCTGAAAACAATTATAGACATGAAGCGGTAGCTCAACTGCGGCGGCCAGCATCTGGTTCCTCAACTTTTTTGGATTTTACGAACTTAATGATAATTTGCATCATGCTTGTGATATTACTAGTATACAATTTGGTTTGTATGGGCGGTTGGTATGATTCATTTATCCATCCATTCTTTTTATTCTTGACCACCAGAATGATAGCGAACAGGTAATAACACTTGGATAGCATGTAAAGTCAGGAAAAGAAAGTAGCGACAGCCGACAAGTCATTGGAAGTCGAGTAAACGCCATGGCGTCAAAAACCTGACAGGTTGTTATGCGTGGAATGTATTGAGTGCGAGTTCAAGTTCTTGCATACGTATTTGCGCAACACGTTGATTGTGTTTACGCATAAGCACGATTCTCGCTTCGGGCGTTGCAGTTGAACGCGCAGCCTCCCACTTGACCTGCGCGCTCAAGTTTCTCGCACAGTTGCGGGCCCTTGAAGCGCCGCATAAGTGCCTTCTTGTCCGCGCTTCAACGCATTCGCCGATTTTACAAGTAGATGGATAACTTTTGCGGCATCTTTGCCCCTGCCCTTCGCCTAGCAATGCAATGAAGCTGGCAGTGTGCCGCTTTTTGATTTAAAGAAATGATTTTGACGCACTCGGTCGGTCGCAATTGAGTTTCACGGCTTAGGGGTGTTCGAAGTTCGTCCCTGGTCGAGAATGCAATTTGGACCCTCCACCAAAGTTATCGCCAGCAGTGAACGAAAGATATTGTCGTCGAGAAGTTGTTACCTCATCGCATATTCCCGACTAGTGCAGCTGTAGACGTTTAATTTTTTGTCTTCACCTTTTTTCTACCGCGAAATCCCGATGTCAGGCCAATGTACTGTTCTTCTTCTTCGGTTCGATTCTCGTGCACTTGTTTAACCGGCACGTAACCGCGCTGAGTCCAGTTTGGCCCTCCATCAAAAAAGTTGTGTTAGGCACCCGGCATTAGGCCTGAATTAGTTTTGCGCACACGATTTGGTTCTGCGCTTCTGCCATTCTTTTTTGTGATCTTTCAGCTCTTTTCCTGTTGGTTGACTTTTCACTTGTTTTTTATTGCCACTTTTGATCGAGTTTTTAATTTTAAGATTAGCTGTCAACCCTCTGAAGAGCCTAACGGCGAAAAAGCTTGACGGGCATTACTTTATAAGCGTTTCATTCATAATTGGAACAGGCGCGTCGATTTCTCCAAATCTTTGAGGGGTCCAAATTAATAACCATAGCTTTTTTGGCGAAATCTCGCGAATTTTTTCGCATTGTTTGTACATCGTAGATTTTGTTTGCATTGTTTGTATGTCGCAATAGCACATATGATGCAGTTTTGTTTTTGTTTTTTGTTAATTTGCCGTTTCGGAGATGATCGTGCGATATTTTGGAAGAAAAAGAAAAAATCCTCATCGCAGCCAAAAATGGATCGGTGGGGATAAAAGGGTATCTTGAGATATATAACCGCGTGAAATACTTTTTGTGGTATTTTTTTAATGCGACCTCTTTCACTTTGAACTTTTGGGCGGTTTTCGGGCCCTAAATCCAATGCCACATGACCCATTGCATTGAAATTTGGTACAAGCAAACATCTTATTATTCTGAAACTGCAGTAAGTAACTATTTGGTTAAAAATATTTTTGACATTTTCCACTCTATTGTTCCGCAGTAGTGTAGCTAGGGCACAGTTGTAAGTCGGGCCGGGCTTTTCGGGTCAGGTTCGGACCTGAAGTTGACAAAAATTTCGGGCTTAATTCGGGCCTGAGTCGTATTTTTTGTCTTAGGTGCACAAAAATATAATCAAAATAACTTGGCAACATTGCTAAATTTTTCAGACCTCACTTAACTTTCGGTTTTTTTCGGGCATGATTTGGGCTTTAAATTAGTTTTCGGGTTCGGGCCGGGTTCGGGCTGATATTTTCGGGTTCGGGCCTGAACTAGTCGGCCCGTTTACAACTCTGAGCTAGGGGGGTCGGCCGGTTTGGTGCCTCCTTTTTCAGAGGTGGAATTGAGGACACAAGCCTCGAGGCCAAGGCCAAGGACACAAAAAAAATCCGAGGCCAAGGACAGCCCTTCCGAAGACAGACCTTTTCGAGGCCAAGGACAGGAATGCTCGAGGCTAAGGACCAAGGACACAGGCGCAAGTGTTCTCTGAAAAAAAAGTCTTCAAAAAATTTTCAGGCGATCTCCGAAAAGAAAAGGTCTTCATGCAAATTTTTCAGGCGATCTCCAAAAGAGGAAAACAAAAAAGGTCTTCGCAAATTTTTCCGCGAGGTTTCTGGCGTTTTCCACCAAAATTTTTATGCTTCAAAAAATAGTGCTATTCTCAAGCCGAGAACAGGGCAATTTTCGAGGACTTCAGGCTTCGAGGCCAAGTCCAAGGACTTGACCAACGCGGCCAAGGACTTCAAAATGTGTCCTCGAGGACTCTACCTCTGTCGAAAGCGGCAAGGAACATACTACCATATGGTGATCAGCTGACGATTCAGCTCCTCGCTGCACTCGAACGTCCAGCACATTAAAAAAAAATCTGACGAAACTATGCAAAATCTATCAAAGATTTTTGATCCATACTAGGTCGATACTATGTGTACTTGTGAGCCTCTCTGTGCTGGAAAAAGGTATTCATGATGCGGAGTCCGTTGCTACAACAGAGCTGCAATAAATACCTTCCGTTCTCATTCAGTCCAGTGACTCCATGTTTTCCAATCACACCCTTCCACGTATCTGTGTCTGTTCCAACATGTACGTTAAAATCCCCCATAAGGACTGTAGATTCATTAGATGATGCTCTCAGAAGAGCATCATCTACTTCCTCCGCAAACAGAGGCGTTGCTAAGAACGGTGGCACCCGGGGCGGGATTACGTGGTGTCACCCTTTTTCGGTCCAAAAATAGTTGAAAACCAAAAAAAGAGCTTCGCCGTAAAATCAGTGGGTTTTTGGTCCAAATGAGGTAGGAGACCGAACAAAATGAAAAAACAAGTTCTTCATTCACCACAAATCAGTGGAGCTATGGTTTCACATCATGATATGGTGTCACCCCAAAATGGTGCCATCCGGGGCGCGCCGCCCCCCCCTAGCGACGCCACTGTCCACAAAAGCCTGATATTCATTCGTAGCATTTGGGGCATATACCTGCAATAGGCACAATGATCGATCCAATATACCTTGAGCTTCTACATACAGACCCGTGATCCCAAACGAATCCAATCTGACACACAGTCTGACAATCGGGGGCTTGTGAGAATTTGAGCATACATACTAGAATTAGCACCAGAATAGAAGAGTTTCCATCCGCCATCCAAATCCACAGTTCCAGAACCACTTCTTTTGGTTGAGGAAACTCGGATAATATCGAGATGATAACGCTTTGCCTCAACCAATTCTAGCTCTTTTCCTGTGAGGGTGAGGATATTGCTTTCTGGACTTTCTGTAAAGCGCCTTTGACCTGATTCACTTTAGGAAAAGGCGCTACACAAATTTCTGCTATTTTTATTATTACAGTATTATGATATTCCAATTGCCCAACAGCAGTTGCTGATGGTTGACCTTTGATGATTGATATGATTGCTTTCAGATTTTGTAGCTTACGAGTACGTTATCTTGACCATAAGTTTGACGCACTATCCTAAATATCAATTCTACACCCTCAACTAGCCCACCGCAGTATTTTTTTAAGAAGAACTTTATATCAGCACTTGTATGAACAGTTCTGCGGATTTTTCTCAAAATTTGAGAACTAAATCAAAACAATGCCTTAGCAATTAGCTTAGAAAAAGATACGTGCACAAGCGAAATTTAGAAACAAAAAATCAAATTCTTTTAGATTTGTAAGTGATATTGCAGAGTCTTAACTATACCATGACTTCCAGAGATGGGCGCGATCTTGATCTTGATCTTCAAGATCACATCATTTTAATAATCTGATCTTGATCTTCAAGATCACATTTTTTGTGTGATCTTGATCTTCAAGATCAAGATCACTTTAATTTTTAAATGTCACGTAGAGTAAGCATCGCCGAGGCCAGGTTATGTGATATTTTGAATCAATTTCATGGCTCCGACACGGAATGGAGTCTAAACTGGAGTGGAGTTTAATAGAAGGAGCGGAATGGAGTTTAAAAAAATTATTTTAGTTTACTGTCAATGATCTACGATGTCATAAAATATACTATGTCATGAATAAGGATTTTGTTCTTTACCGGCGGGATGGCCGAGTGACTGACAAGTTTGGCTTCAATGGCGAATCTTGCGCGGGAGAACTGGTTGGATTCCCACGTCGATCAAATCTAACACAAGTTGCCACTGGCCCGCCACTGTTGCGACGTTAAATTGTGTGCCCGTGGCGCTTTGAAGCGGAGATGGGCCCCGCAAACTCGCGGCACCCATAGGGTATTTAAGCGAGTATAATGAAGATTTGATATTTTTGATTTGATTTTGTTCTTGAATTTCGTTATTGTTATACAAAACTAGCAAAAGTAACCTTAAAGGGTTTTTGTGTTTATTTAAACTAGTAAAATAGTTACAAAAAGTTTGTGAGTGTCAAATATCATACGTTATTAGCAAAATCAGCACTGCCATTGCCCATTGATAGTCAACACTGATACAGCATTTAACATTTGTAGCTTACCCCCCCATCATCACCACTATCTCTCTTTGAGTACTAAAAGTAATATGATCTTGATCTTCAAGATCACCAAAAGGTGGTGATCTTGCCCATCTCTGATGACTTCACATTCAAAACTCATAATAATTTATTCCACTCTATGCTTTCCAGGACCCTTTGCTCTACGCTTTTCCAGGTGGAATGTTTAAAGTCAAACGACTATTTACCAAAAATTACCTACTTCTTTTGCTCATTACGCTCCTTTTAGTTTATTTTAAAAGCGTTGTAGTTATTTGCTCTCAAAGTTTAAAGGTTTTAAAAAGCTATCAAAATAATCAAGTTTAACGGCAATCAAAAAGCACATACTGTATAACAACGCTAAAACTCAGCGCTTTCGAGGAGTTCCTAACTATTTTTTACTTTGTTATGAAATAACGTAGAGCGATGTTTTAAATTTCAGCGACTTTTGAGCAAAGTATTATTACTTCAACCAAACTTTACACTAACCTCGACCTGAAATGTGGACGCATTTTACAGCTATTCTTAGTTTGAGAACGCTCTTTAGCATCGTTAGAATTGCAACGCACCAGCCAACATATTGAATATTGTGCAGGATATTATATTATATCTATTATTCACCAACAAAGCTTTCTTAATAAAATTGTTCAAAGACTTTGAAGAGCTAGTGGATGGTTTTCTCAAAGTCACAGGTACAGTTCAGAATTTAGATAAAACTCGGCCACCTTGATTAAATCTATCAAAGCCATTTAGCTCAAGTACTTCAAAGTCTTAAATGTTGGAGTAATCCCTTAAGTTTAACTCTTTTACTTCTTTGTGATACCTGTTCATTGCGAGAATTCATCTTATACTTTTGAAGGTCCCTTTAAGGGCTAATTGTCCAACATCGCATTCCCAAGTTTGGCATGTTTCAACTATCCCTTATATCAGCCTGCCGGTACTCTTGAAATTTGATATGTTTAGCTGGAGCACTTGGTAGTTGAAGATTTAAAAATTTTAAGGGTCACATTTAGCATGGTCTTCTCAATGTGACCCACCTAATTTTGTTACGGTAATCTTTGATTCAGTTTAATTTATCCAATAGATTTAATTTTTTTAGCTTTTGTAGTTAATGGGGGAGGTGTCAACATAATTGTAGGACCCCTATAGTATGGCATTCCCAAATTTTTTCAAATGAGATTTTTACTTATCTTGAAAATTTCATTTGTCGAGCTTGAGTAGTTAAAACTTTTTGAAGGATCCATTTGAGAAGGACTCCCCAATCGTGTGACACTTGAAATTAGTCATAGTTATTTTATCTTTCCTTTATATTTACTTATTCTGAAAGTGTCGGGTGTCTAGCTTGAATGGTTGAAAAATTTGAATTTCGGAAGTCCTAATTGAAGGACCACCATTTTTTGATAATCCCAAATTTTTTCGTATTATAACTTTCTGTAATATCTACCTATCCTGAAAGTTTTATTTGTCCAGCTTTAGTGGACAAAAAATTTTTAGTTTAGTGGCTCCGTTCAAGGAAAACCCCCCATTGTGGTACCCAAAATTTTTGTCAAATTTTATCTTCCCTTCATATTTGCCTATTCTGAAAATTTCGTGTGTATAGCTTAAGCAATTAGAAATTTTAAATTTGGTGTCTTCGTTTAAAGGAATCTCCATTTTGGCATCCCCAAATTTTGTCATATTTTATCTTTATTTTATATTTTCCTATTCTGAAATTTTCATACGTCTAACGTAAGTGGTTAAAAAGTTTAAATTTTGGCGGCTCCGTTTGAGGGGAACCCCCTCCTTGTGGTACCCCTAAGTTTTGTCATATTCTATCTTTTCTTCATATTTGCCTGTCCTGAAAATTTTATGTGTCTAGCCTGAGTGGTTAAAAAGTTTGAATTTTGGCGGCCCTGTTTGAGGGGTACACCCTCATTTTGGTTCCCCCAAATTTTTATCTTTTACTTACATTTATCTATTCTGAAAATATCATCTGTTAAGAGTGAGTGGTTAAAAAGTTTGAATTTTGGCTGCTCTATTTGAGGGTGACCCCTTATTTTGATACCCCTAAATTTCATGATTTTTTTCACATTTGCCTACACTGAAAATTTTATGTGTTAAACTTAAAAGGCTAAAAAGCTTGAATGTTGTAAAGTCCGTTCGGGGGGTATCGCCCATCGGGCGTCCCCAATTTTTGTTGTGTTTAGTTTATTGTTAACATCTACCCATTCCGAAAATTTGATCCATGTAGCTCTAACGGTTTAAAAGTTCAAACTTTAGGAGGACCGTTTGAGGGGGATCCCCCTCAACGTGGCGCCCCAGATTTCAGGCGGACATTAGTCCTTCTTGATATCTACAATTGCTCAAAGTTTGAATATTGTGCTTTTAGAGGTTTAAAAGTAGATAACTCGAGGAAAAAAAAGAAAGTAAAACAAAACACATAGTATTCAAGTTGGGGTAAATTTACGTAACCAAAAGAAAGCTGGTAAATAGAGTTTTCAAAAATCACAAACCATTTTTCATTAATATCAATGCTTACAGAGATACATCGGTTCAAATTCATCCCTTTTTTGACGATTTTTGATCTGTGAAATTACGGTCAGATGACCGGTCGGCGGTCGCCTCCAAACTCGGTGCACATCAAGCCTTCATAAGCACCCATGTTTTGTCCAAATTTCAGCTTTGCACGTCAAGTGGTTTTTAAGTTATAAGCGAATTAATGAATTTTTGACCCACAAATCGGCGTTTTTTCCTGTTTTCTTTTTAAGTTTTAATTCACGATCACGAAACCTACGACCACGATAATTGGCACCCACGACGGTTTTATCAATTCTTATGTTCAGTATAAATTTCAATTTTCTAGGTTTAACTGTTTGTTGGTTATGAGCATAGGTGGGCAAGTTAATGTAAAACGTTAGCTTCGTTAACCACTAGTCCGTTAACAAACTTCACACCTCCGTTAACGTTAATTCGTTATTTTCAGCTTTAATTAACGGAAGTTAATAAAGTCCGTTAATTCGTTAATATTTTGCATGTAATATACATTTCTTTTTGTCACTCGCTTCTAGAACACGTATTGACGTTGTTGAGCTGATTGTAAGAAAATATTTATTGCTATTGTGATCTTTTGTGTGTTGGAAGTTACATTTTACAGTCTAATCTAATTTCAAGATAAAAATAAGTTCAAATGCACTAACGAAGCTGCGATCAGAAAACCTTCGGAAATTTTGAACAGCGATAGTTAGACTTATGAGGCTGCAGGTTATTATTTGCCGCAAAAAAGAGCTCTATTCTTAGCTCTCTTCTATAAAACTCGTGCTAATACGCAATAAGTGTTACCACTGCAAACTGGTTTGTACCGGTACGATGAATGAATGGTGCAAGATATTAACGATAAAAACCTTAACGGAAGTTAACAGAACTTAACGGAAGTTAATTTAGTCCGTTAACAGAACTTAACGGAAGTTAATTTAGTCCGTTAGTATGAAAAAACTTTTTAACGGATTAACGAGTTAATCAAAAAGTTAGCTTCCTTATTAACGATTAACGGGCTTGTGCCCACCTATGGTTATGAGCAAATCAATCCTCATCTACCAAAATGGCCGAACAAAAAAAACAAAGGTCCTACGCGCGCTCGCTCAAAGTCCAAATAAACTTCAGTGAAAGTTGAACTGTGCCTCGAAGTCCCCGCATATCGTTTGCGATGTCACGTTCTGGTTTTAACATTGAAACGATTTTTATCGTTCCCAGCACTATCAAAACATTCAACAAAGGCAAAAGGCTTCGCGCGCATCCTTGGTGGAGTTGAACTACGCTTTTTATAAGAACTGGTAAATTTTGGGTTGAACCTGGCAGTTTCGCAAATTCTCAGTCCTACTTTTATTGGAAACTAATAGACTTTGTTCTTGCTTAGTTACAAAAAGATAAAATATAGATCATGACTACCGCTTGTTAAATCAACAATGGCTACGTGTAGAATGCCAAAAATCTCGGCTGATTGCTTACAAATATGCTGCGCTGGTTCATGTTCTTAATTATTTTTGTATGCTGAGCCTAACATCGTTCTTAATTTGTTTCTAAATTTTGGGCTAAAATAGCCTCGCTGAATAAAATTGTTCCAAATAATCACAAACTCAGAAACTTAAAGGCGGTGAATCATCCAGCCAATTCCGGTTGTTTACAACAGCTAAAATTGAAATATAATTTTTGGTATTTTTTGTTTTAATTTTGGGGCTGCAGTTGCAAAGATATTCAACAAATACTAAAAGATATCCCCCGACAAAAAGTTTTGGGAAACTCTGAGTTTTGTTCTTCCCGCCAAAACCACAGTTCTCTAAACTATTTGGCCTACTGTGGTTTTGGCGGGAAGAACAAAACTCAGAGTTTCCCAAAACTTTTCGTCGGGGGATATCTTTTAGTATTTGTTGAATATCTTCGCAACCGCAGCCTCAAAAATAAAACAAAAAAATATCAAAAATTATAGTTCAATTTTAGCTATTGTAAACAACCGGAATTGGCTGGATGATTCACCGCCTTTAAAAGCTTCTTATACAATTTGCGACGCTTTGCGATTAATCAATCTAATTGATCTAATTGTCATATGCCTCTTTACCGCCTTACATTCTTTCGGCTACTTTATTCTAAAATTTCTTGGCTACAATAACAGTATTATATTCATTGTATTTACGTTGCTTACATTTTAGCTCTACACTTCATATTACCACCGCGATTCGAACCAATGATCTTCTGTTTTGCAATACCTTTGCACTTGTTACTGTCCTTTTTATTGGGTCAGACTTACTTGGCGGTTGAAGTTTTGTGCAAACGCTTTCTGGCTTTGTCCGGCTTCAGACACAGTCTTCTACCCTTGCCTGATAGTTATTATTATACAAGTCGTAGTATAAGTGCCGCATTGAGCTCTAGCCGTATGATGTCATGTAGTAGCACGTGATAGTTTTGAGTTTATGTAATGGTTATTGGTTGTAGTGGAGCCAGCCCCAGGATGATGCGGGTACCCTCTTCTAGGACCTTACTTTGTTATTTTGTTCCTCTATTCCAGTGCCCTGCCCCACTAGTAGCTGCCTGGCGGTAATCGGCGCGCTTGCTTTTTAGAAGCGGGGGCGTTGTTGCCACCGCCCAGCCGGCCCGTCCGCGTTTTGGAATACGTAGGAATTTGCTAGTTGGTAACCTTCTACTAATTTTTAATCGCCCAGACTCTACTTGATGTTTACTGTTTAGATTTGCTGTCACCCCCCTGAAGAGCCTTACGGCGAAACTTCCTGTTGGGGACATTATTTTAACATTTTTGTAGGTGTTTTTATTATTGTTATCAGGCTCTGCTCTAACGTCATCGAGCTCTTGGTCCGGCTCGCAACAAAAACACTTATAAAATTGTTCCTATAAAGTTTTGTTTAGGTTCGTCTGAGCAATGATGAAACACGTGACTTTCTTTCTCTTTTCTCTGGTTGCTCACGCACTGGCGCAGCTGGAAGCCACCGCCGATAACAAGAAAGGTAAGCCGTTGCAATCAAGGCTGAGTATTGCTGTTATCAATTTATCATTCATATCGCAACAGCAAGACAATTATTTTTCAATATGAAAATGGTCCTGCTGGGTCCTGGGTTCTAGCTGCACTGAAGAGTGGTGATACCGTAATACATGTGCCCAGATAAATTTTGTAAACATTAACGTAAACTGATAAATTCTGTAGACATTCTATAAACATTTCCGACACATTAGTTAAGTTTCGCAGCGGCTTCGTTACACTTGCCAGCAAAATACCGTCCGAGATACAGTGGAGAAACTATAGTTTTTCAAAGGGATTGTGACATGCTTTTTTATGTTTAATAGAACGTAGGCATCACACAAATCAAGTTTGCACATTGACTTATTCTATTCACTTCAGTACCTTGCTCGTAATTTAGTCTGCTGGTGGCCACGGTGCTGCAGAGTTATCGATGTTATTTTGAACCGTAATTCTATTGTGACGATTAAAGTGGGGATTGTCGACGTCGCTCATGAAGCGCTTGTCTGCACGCGACTGACAGAATAAAAGAAATAAGCGCTTCGAACGAATGTTGGTGAATTACGCGATAACAATGGCGCATTCGTGGAGCGTTACAGCTGCAATACTACGCGACTCTGTTTTTGGCTTTGTTACTCTGTTGTGCTGATAGCATTTTATAGACAGTGTTTTTTGGTGCAAAACCAGGTTTCATTAGGTTGCATTATTGTACAAATTCAGTTTATATTGCATGAAAAGTCTTACAATGCTGACGAATTCTGGATGAATGTCGTTCAATTGGGATATTTTTCAAACAAAAAAAAATTGTCAGCAAAATCTTGGTTGCGCGCCTGCATCATGTCATTTAAAAGTGGAATTGCACAGTTTTCGTTTTACGTCCCCTGTTAACGATTCGATTCAGCAGCTTTTACTTGCAAATCGTAACACGCCTTTTCATAGCCAATATGCATTTAATCCAATATAAAGCGGTTCAATATTACGCGGTTTTTAAAAACGGAAACAATAAATACGAACATCAAGTAAAACACAAAATTCGCGGAACTCTGGGAAGTAAAAATATTTACCGAAAGAAAGTAAAACACGTAGTAACCCAGAAACTGTAAATAATGTTTAGCACGAGCTACTAAAACAATATTTAATTGTACTAACGTTGACGTAATTTGTAGTAATTTAGTATAAAAAATCCAAATGAGATAACTATTAACTCACAGATCCGGATGTAGATGCTGAATTTAATTGGTAATAAATCTTGTCTTGCAACTGAAACTTTACGTAGCCATTCACTCACGAGAAAACGAAGCTGAATCCAATAAAGCTACTTCATAGTAAAAGAGGGTGCCAAACAGGCAAATTAATAGAGCAACTATAGAACGATTCTGAAATCGCCGAGCAATAAGAGCTCCAAATAATTGAGTTATGAAGGCTCTGAGAAGGACAATTTTTCAGTCCACAAAAATACGACAGCACACTGCTGTCTTTACCATTGGAATTGGGTCTTAGCCTGCTTCTTAAAGAACTAAAAATGCTTCCTCTCTCGATGACACTAAATCATCAGCGCCTTGGCATCGCAAACTTGGCTTGCGATGCCAACAAATTTGCTTACGATTTTCCGAAGAAAGGAATCGGCAAAAATGCTTTCAAAGTCTAAATGAATTCGGTTAACAATTTTCGTGATAAAAAAACAAACAGGTAATTGTAAGCAACCGGATTTGAAGATCAGCTGAAATTAAATTTTCCGCTTTCTGCAAATTGAATTGTCCAAATTTGGTAATGGACATGGTTTTAAGTAAACTAACGTGCGTAAAATAAAGGAGTCCATATTCGAATCTGAAAAGAACAAACAAAATGAATGTAAACAAAACAACGTTACATCCACTTTTGTCCCGTTTTTGTTCGTATTTGTTTTTCCATGAAAAAGTATGTTCTTTTTCGTCCTCATTTTTGCATGTCGATATCCGCACTTACCAAACCATGCTTGACAAAAGCTTTCCGAGTACTTTTTTTTGTAAAGGGGTACAGTTTTATTTTGAAATATCGCTCTCATCGTTCATACACGAAATTTTTGAACAAAATTTTGATCAATACGTAGCAGTCTACTTAGTGCGGATATGGACTTGTGAAAATGCGGACGATAAAGAAGATACGTTTCATGGAGAAGAAAAAACGCATGAAAACAGACAGAAACGGACCAAAACGGATGCTGTGTAAATCCACCCTCAGGATGCATAGGCATAGGTGGGCAAGTTAATGCAAAACGTTAGCTTCGTAAACCACTAGTCCGTAAACAAACTTCACACTTCCGTTAACGTTAATTTGTTATTTTCAGCTTTAATTAACGGAAGTTAATAAAGTCCGTTAATTCGTTAATACTTTGCGTGTAATTTACATTTCTTTGTATTCACTCGCTGCTAGAACACGTATTGACGCTGTTGAGCTGGTTGTAAGAAAATATTTATTGCTATTGTGGTCTTTTTGTGTTCCGGAAGTTACATTTTACAGTCTAATCTAATTTCAATATTAACGATTAATGGACTTGTGCCCACCTATGTGCATAGAAATGTGATCCCAGAGTTGTATTTTTTGTCCGCAGTTACTCATCATTGCTCCGAAGCTATAGCAATAAAACTGTACAAGCAAACAGTTCCCAAAAAGACCCGAAAAATTATAGCTAACCTGAAATAGGATATTTTTTTCCAATAAAATTGACCACTGAACGGAAAAGGATTATTCTATAACACTTTTTTTTCTTAGAAAAACACTTATGTGATCAACAGCCATTGTAGTGTTGTAATAACAGACTCCGTTCAATTCCTGCTGCACAGGTTTCACGCCTTGCCTTCAACCTCTTAAGAAAACCTTCAAAGTAAAAAGAAAAAACGCAACTCGCTCTCATTTCGCAGCGAATACAATATTGCGTCAAACCGTGGACTTGGTCAAATCTTAGCTAGTGGGAAAAGACATGAAAGAAAAGAAAAAAGCAAGACTCAGCACAATCAATCATCCGTATGGTGACATCAAATATTCTGTTTAGTCGCACAACAATACCTGATCGTCTTAGTCTTGACGAAAATTTATATTCGATCGTACTGTAGTTTACCATGTCACAATCCCTTTAAACTTTCGATTTTAATTAGCACAGTGTATTGCTACCAATTTTCGAACCCGTTTATCACAGAAACGGTGCACTGCAAAAACTCTACTATTCGGTTAAAAGATATTCTCAACTGTGGATGTTTATCGAGTATACTATTAACAGCTGTTTGGTGAATATGGCCCCATATTATGTCACATTAACTATTTGCAAACAAGATAATGTTTGTTTTTGTTTTTTTCTCCACACCCTGTGTCAAGCTATAAAGATTTTACTGTGCGAGGACCAAGGCGCCCGCGTCAGCTTGCAATGCCTACACTCTTACCAATAAATTTGAACTGCTTTTATTTGTGAACAGTACTTAACAATGTTGTCGCGACTCGCGACACCTTATATAATGTGGCAACGCGATATCCTTGCATTACCGTTTAAACAACAACTGAGAAAAATTTCCTTTTAAATTTTTGGTCGAAATGTTTTGGTTTGACTACCGCTTCTTACGTTTCTTCTTTTGAGTTGCAACTTGTGAGAATTCAGAAAAAGTGTCCGCATTTAACGATAATATAATCATGATAACTCCTTTCACGTAAATAGAAAGGAAAGCAGTCACGCCGAAGAACGAAAGAGATGGAGGTGATCCGTTTATGACGTCATAATTTATTTTCGTGAGTTTTCACGTGACTCCGAATCACGTGCATGTAATTATTGTTGAAGCTTGATTTGAAATGGTCACGCATGACTGTGATCAGGTGCATGACGTCATTTCCGTATTTGTCACAATCAGGTGGTGCACGCGAATCTGTATGCATGAGGTTGATTGCAATCCGTAGCTTTGTTGTAAATCTGGTGTTCGAATTTAGCTGCAGTTAGCTGCCGGTGATTTGATCAAATGTAGGCATGCGTAGCAAGCCACTTGGGGAGCTAAGTTGCCAATTTTTCAAGTTCAATTTATTGTTTCGTCACTGGCCAATGCATATACAGACAAACAGAGGTGGAGTCGAGGACACAAGGCTCGAGGCCAAGGCCAAGGACACAAAAAAAATCCGAGGCCAAGGCCAAGGACAGCCTTTTCGAGGACAGACCCTCTCGAGGCCAAGGACAGGAATGCTCGAGGCCAAGGCCAAGGACCAAGGACACAGCCGCGAGCGTTCTCCGAAAAAAAAGGTCTTCAAAAATTTTTTCAGGCGATCTCCTATTTATAAGCGAACCCAAAATTTTCGAATGGGGGAGGCCTAAACCACAAATCACATAAAATGACGTCATCAAAATTTTTCCAAAACGGAGGTTTTTGTGGGACAAAGGTATCGTAGGATGGAAGATCTGAAATCGTTGCTTGTTGGCACATAACCATGATTTTGCAAACGGAGAGGGCTTAAACTAATAGTTGAAAAATGCAAATACCAAATTTTGAAAACGTGTTGAGAAATCTAGTGCAACCCAAACCTATCACAGACGGGGGTCTGGGGGCGGGGCCCCAGCCGCCGGAGGATTTGGGGGTCTGGGGGCAAAGCCCCCAGCCGTTGGGCAATTTTTTGTAATGTTTTGGAAATAAAAGCTATTTTAATGCCATTAAATCACAATTCGCAAGTGTTCAGAGCCATTTGAAAACACTACATTTTTGAAATTTGAAAGCCAACTGAAAAAATTAAATTGTTTAATTCTTCTTTTACTTGCAATTTTAGTCCAAAACACGTTTAACATCTTGCATTTTGGAGCTAAATTTTGATTGTAAGTGATTTGGTCCAGGTAGGGGAAGGTAAGGTGCACAGTCTCTTGCAACATTTTAGCAGTGTAAATAACAATTCACTGGAAGATTTTCCTTAGAGATTTTGTTTTGTCATGAAAATAACCAGTTATAGGAGTACATGTTCGACCAGGGGGCCCAGGCCCCCTCAATTAAAGTTCAATGATTTGTTCAATCAGCATTTTCTATGGCTAATTTTTTTTTTTAATATTTTGTGCGTAAAAACCGGCGAGGTTGGAGGTGAATTACTGAATTGTTATTGGAAAATGGTACAATAGATGGTTACGTCTACTAACCATGGATTGCCAGGCCGGATTTACATCGCGCTGGGCCCCTGGCACTTTGGAGATTTTCACAACATCTTTCTGCCAAATATAGGTGAAGACCAAAAAAAGCTTTGCGATTTCAGCTCGGGGCCCTTGCTGGTACTGCGTCATATTATGGTAAATCGGGACCTGATAATGCATTGCGTTCATAAAACGGCTAGATGTGGGCCTGAGATAGCTACGTTTAGGACAAAAACTCTCCATTTCTTCCGGGTTATACGTTTAAATTGGCTGGCAAAAATTGAATTGAGGGGGGCCCGGTGCCCCAGGTCTTCAATGTTGTTGTTAGTTACTGTTGTCAGCGAAAAATGGTAAAAAGAAACTGAAACTGAAGAAGCGGTAGGCTTTTTGGCACATTTTTGTCATTGGTGAAATTTCAGTTGGGGGGGAGCGGGACCCCTGCCCCCCTTGAGTACGCCTATGGTCCAAAAGAGGAAAACAAAAAAGGTATTCGCAAAATTTACGCGAGTTTTCCGGCGTTTTCCAATTAAATTTTAACTGTTCAAAAAATAGTGCTGTCCTCGAGCCGAGGACAGGGCAATTTTCGAGGACTTGAGGCTTCAAGGCCAAGGACTTGACCTTCGAGGCCAAGGACTTCAAAATGTGTCCTCGAGGACGTCCTCGAGGCGAAGGACGTCTTCGAGGACTCCACCTCTGCAGACAAATACATGTCATTATATAAATGATAAATCATTAGTAGTGACAGTGTAATTGCGAAAAGACCGCTATGTATTTGCGTGAACAATCACTCTGTGGCCAATGCGTTTTACTGCTTTAAAAGGAGCGAAGAATCCAGCTAATTTCGGTAGTTTACGATTGGTAAAATGGAAAAATAATTTTTGAAATTTTATGTTTTCATTTTGGGCTGCGGTTGCAAAGATATTTAATAAATACAAAGAGCTATCCCCGAAAAAATTTTGGAGACCCTGAATTTATTTTTCCTGTTCCAATTTCCAAAAAAAGGTGAGGTTTTGCCAAATTTGAATCGGTCACGGGATGTGACTGGAAGGGTTAATATTATTCAGTCTCTTTCCCTGAAAGTTCAGACTGAGAGAACCAGAGTTGTAAGTCGGGGCGGGTTAGGGCCTAAAGTTGACAAAAATCTCGGGCTTAATTAGGGCCTGAGATGTGCTTTTTGTCTTAGGTGCACAAAAATATAATCAAAATAATTTTGCAACATTGCTAAATTTTTCAGACCTAATTTAATTAACTTTCGGGTTTTTTCGGGCATGATTTGGGCTTCAAATTAATTTTTAGGTTCGGGGTTATTATTTTTGTGTTCGAGCCGGTTTCGGGCCTGTACTAATCAGCCTGTTTACAACTCTAGAGAGAACAGATTCAAAAACTTTTTGGGGGTTATATTTTTTTATTTGTTGAATAACTTTGTAACCGCACCACCTAAATGAGAATGAAAAATTCAAAAATTATATTTCGATTTTAGCTGTTGTAAACTCCCACAATCGGCTGGATGCTTCATCTCCTTCAAGCAGTTTAACAGAGTACTGATCGGTTCGAATCCCAGCTGATCTGAGTCAGAAAATAGCTTGTAGCAGCCAGAGTTGGAGTCCGTCCTCGAGAACATTCTCGGCCTCCACGACGCTTTTTGAAGTCCTTTACCTCGAAGCTCAAGTCCTTAACCTTGGCCTCGAAGCCTATAAGTCCTCAAAAACGTCTTGTCTTCGGTTCGAGGACATCGTTATTTTTTGATAGGTTAAAAAAGAAAATAACAAAACAAAAAATAACCTTAACTTCTAGCCTGACAGTTTGTTTCTTCTTATTTGAAACATAATATAATGAGATAGCAAAGTAATAGTGAACCAATAAGCATAGCCTGGGAGGGAGGAGGCCGACCCTTCCTCCCCCCAATTGAAATGCCACCAATGATAAAAATGTGACAAAAAATTCTATTATTTTTTCAGTTTCAGTTTCTTTTAGCATTTTTTGCGAACAACAATACACACGTAGAACAGTAACTAGATGGGAGCTTGCTTAGAAGCAATCTCAGTGAACGGTCGACGCATGTTGAACAACGAGATTCTTTAAAAAAATAAACTTTTCCGTTACAAAATTAAGTAGAAATATGTTCTAGAAAGAGGATTTGGAATTTCAAACATTGTCAATATATATATTTAATTAACAACATAGTGACTGATCATTAAAAAAAATCTTATCCAAGCTAAACTGTTGGAACTATCTCAAAATATTTGTCTCTTAAACAACCGCTGATATCAAAAAACTAACGCCCTAGCATGAGCTTTTCGAAAAACTGATTTTTGGGGGTCTTCGGGGGGGGGGTGGTACCCCCAAACTATGTCAAAATATTTGCCTGTTAAATATCTACTGATATCAAACAACACTGGCACCCTAGGTTAAAGCCGTTCAAAATATTGATTTTCGGGGGGGTTCCCTGGGGGTTGTACCCCCAAACTATGTCAAAATATTTGTCAGTTAAATATCTACTGTTATCAAAAAAAAACAAAGCTGGCGCCCTAACTGGAGCCGTTCAAAAAATTGATTTTTGGAGCCCTATTTTGGGGGGTTCCCGGGGGAGTGGCCCCAAAAGATTTCGGGAGACAAAATTGTGTTTGCAGCTCAACAACTTTACGCAAAAATTCGATTTCGATGGTTTGTGGTTTAGGAGAAGAAGAGCGTACAAGATTTATAAAGAAAAAAAAGGAAAAAAACTCATTGCGGCCAAAAGTGGGTTGGTAGGGTTGAAAAGGTATCTTGAGACATATAACTGTGAAAAATATTTTTTGCCGTACTTAAGCCGTTTTTGATTGAGACGGATTTTTACGCCAAACTCTCGGGGCGGGTTTCGGGTCCTAAAATCAAAGTCACGTCACTAATTGCCTCGAAATTTGGTACAAACATGCAACTCATTAGTCTCAAACTGCTGTCAAAATTTCATGTAGCTAGATCTTTGCGTTCTTGAGTTATAAGCAAAAGTCAGAAATTTCTCACTCGTAGTTTGAAAATTGCTGAGTAAAAACAAATGGAACACGCAACGCGAGCGTCGGTCGTTCCAATTACCAATAATATTAATGACCAGGGGGCACCAGCCCTCTGAATTCAATTTTTTCTAACCAATTTAAGTGTATAACTTGGGTGAAATTAAGAGTTTTTGTCCTAAAAGTTGCTATCTTAGGCCCTCATCTAACGTTTTTGAGAACATAATGCAATTACGAGGGCCGGATTTACCATACGGCACAGTGCCAGGGGCCCAGCGCTCAGATGGTAAGACTTTTTTAAGACTTCACTTCTATGTGGCAGGTAGATGTTGCGAAAATCCCCAAAGTGCCAAAAGCCCTGGGCAATAACATGGTTAGTAGGTGTAACCATTTATTTGACCATTTTCAATAGGAACAATTCACCTCCACCTCACCAGATAAATTAATTAATTAGCTTGGGGAAATGCTCGTTGAATAAATCATTAAATTTAAATTGAGGGTACCTGGGCCCCCTGGTCATACATGTACTCCTACTACTGGTTAGTTTCATGACAAATCAAAAGTCTTTTAAGGAAAATCTTCGAATAGATCATTATTTAAAACTAAAATATTTCAGGAGGCAATGTACCTTTCTTCCCTTACCTGGGCCAAATCACTTACAAAATTTAACCCCAAAGTGCAAGATTTTTAACGTGTTTTGGACTTAAATTGCAACTAAAAGTAGGATTGAGCAATTTAATTCTTTCAATTGGCTTTCAAATGTTAAAAATCTAGTTTTTTCAAATGGTTCTGAACAAGGGCGATATGTGATCCAATGGCATTAAAATAGCTAGTTTTCCAAAAAAAATTACTAAAAATCGTGCAGCGGCTGGAGGCTTTGCCTCCAGACCCCCATAGCCTCCAGCGGCAGCGGCTCCGCCCCCAGACTCCTGTTTGTACTCCGTTTGAGTTACACTACTTTACTCAACACGTTTTCCAATTTAGACATTTTCACTGTTTAACTTTTCGTGCTTTCTTCCTTTAGCAAAATCTTCGGAGCCAAACCAGGCCAAGACTTATGATCTTCCATTCTACGATATCTTTGTCGCGTAAAAAGTTCCTCTTTCGAAAATTTCTGATGACGTCATTCCTACTGATTTGTGCTTTGCCCCCCCCCCCCCCCCCCCCCCCCCGATCAAGAATTCTGGTTACGCCTCTGAGTGAACCTTATTTTAAATGGTATTGTGTGAAAGCTTCAATCGGAGAATGGTGTAGAACAGTTTTATTTTTATTTCTGATGATACCTCCGGTGCAGGTGGCACAAACAACAAAGCTCTAAAGCCATCCAGGCCACAAAAAGGGATCAAACAAAACGTATCTTGAGAACGACAACTCGTTCTGAAAATAGCCGAGCGAATATTGCGAAGAATTTGTTTTGAGATAAGAAAGAACCACTCTATACTGGCAAGTGGTCTTGGGGCAAAGGCGCATCCGCTGAACGATTTTTGTGTCATAAATCGCCGCTACAAATCCCAAATAATAAACTACAGTATCAGAAAAAATGCTGCATGAAAATTGAAGAATTATTGATAGATGAGTACGAAAATACTGTAAATACCACAATAATTGTTTATATGCCCAGAAAAATGCGCGCTGCACTTAATCAATTTTTCACCGGACGTTATGAAGATGAGGAGGTGAAGCTCCAGCAAAAAATTTAAGCATTTTTAGAAAAAAGATATTGGGTTATTATTATTATCTTTCTACAATTGTGGGCCTTTTAAAGAGGGGCCTCGGGGCAAAAGTCTCCCAAGCCTTTTTCCTTAATACGACCCTGCTTGAATCCCCAGGTTAGTTAAATACTGTCCCTTACGTTAAATTTTACAAAGCGTCTTTTGGCAGCCGAAACGTACGCGCTCATTCATTAATAGGCAATTAAATGATAGACTAGATAGACATCACGTGCACTGAAACGTCAACAAAAGATTGGCTTAAAATTAGGATTGGGAAAATGCGGAAAAATTGGTTTTTCAAGCTTAACTTTTGCGGAATTTTCTTTATTCAGATCGCTTTGAAAATCTAATTGCGTAATCTCCTTTAGAAGTCACAAAAATTGCTATTTTTTCCTAAAAAAATCACTAAAATTATTCAACAGAGGCAAAGAAACTTTGCCCTCACGTTTTTTCCAAGAACTTGAGCTTGCCAATATCGGGAACGGTACCTCATTTCATTAAAAAAAAATATACATTTTGGAGTACTTTTGGATCGTAATAATGTATCATATTCGCTATCATTGACAATCGGTGGCGAAAAGTTTTGAGCATTCAATTTATTATTGCGTCATCTCGTTTCGCACAGCAAACAATCGCACGCAACGGTCGGCGACTATGAAATTAGAAAGAGACCATTTCACAGCAAATCTTTATTTATTTATTTATTTTCATTAATTCTGACTTATTTCACTACACAAAATCGTCGCTTTCCAAATCTTTATTATTATTTATTTATTTATTTATTTTTATTAATTCTGACTTATTTCACTACACTAAATCGTCGCTTTCCATGTTTATGTATATTAATTAACTGCTTTAATTTGGGTTTGGATCTACCTGCAGTAACGATTTCTATTTTTTTTTCAAAAGTTTTTTGAGTGAAGAAACACCCTGATAAATTGTCGGCAACATTTATTGCGTTATTTTGCTGTAATTTACTTCGACAAATTTTAAGTCTTCTCTGTGTTAAGTTGTTTTTGCTGAAAAACGTTTTAAGATTTTTAATCCCAAGTTTTTGATATGGAGACAGTACAGGGCCGCAACTAGGGAGGGGCAAAAGGGAGCGGCGCTCCCCTAAACAAAAATTTTGCCCCCTCAAACTGCCCAGCATGCCCACCCAAACTTCACTTTCCCTAGCGGCAGTTTCAAGATGGTGGGTTTTTTTTTTTGGAAACCAACAGAGAACTCGGAGAAAAGTAGACCAAATTGGCGCGATGACCTTTTTTTTTTTTTTTGAGATCAACAGAGAACTGGGTGAAAATTAGATCAATCCAAAAATTTTGGCCCCCCATAAACAAATTTTGCCCCTCCTAGAACAACGTTCTGGTTGCAGCACTGAGAAAGTATCGTGATGAATCATAAACGTAGTGTTTCAGCCTTTCAGGGTAGTTAATTTGGTTGACAGGCAGTTACCGATCTCGTAACCACAGGCAAAGGCAGCTGAAGGTATTTACGTGTCCCTACGATTGCGTCAATCGAGACGTTTTTGCCTTTAGTCAAATGTGATTGGTTGATACAGAGGTGGGGCGTTACATTTGTTTTATTTTGTAATGCCATTTTAGATTTTACAGCTTCACTTTGAGTACGTTGACAGTTTCAGGGCGGAAAACTTCAGGGATTGATTGCCGCTTGGTTTCGCCAAATGCTATGCAGATGATACACTTTGCTTGTAGCCAGAGAGTAAAAATAACAAAAAATAAAATTTTATTTAAAACTAAAACGTATATTACTTTGAGTAAATACTGATGAGAAGATTATGTTTAGGTATTCAAAGAATTCCCTGATGCTCCTCATCGATCGTCACTAATCGCTATGTAATATTTAAAAACTATGTTGGCATTTAAAAAAATTTCTGTGAAAAGAAATCGTTTAACCAAACAATATAGTTTGTGTTTGAGAAACTACTAAAAATGTGCGCTCCATAATCAGTGGATGTTTGCACCGGGGCCCGAACTCATAAAGTTAAGGCCTTAAAAATGACCATTTCTACGTTAAGAATTTAGTTGTTCCAATTCACGTGTTTCACGTGTTGCAGCCTTAATTGTTTCATTACCACGATACCGTTATGGAACGTAATCAACATTGCTGCTAACGCGTAAAACTTCAAAATGACCTTCGTTAATATTGCAAACTATTATTTTCGAATAATCATCAAAAACAACGAAATGCAATATCTTAAACACTTCCGCGCTTAAAAGCAATAGAAAATTTGTCGACCTCAATTTAGAAAAATTATGTCTTTGACCCTTGACCTCGACCATTCCTGTCCTTGGCTTTGAGAAGGTCTGTCCTCGAAAAGTCGGTCCTTGGCCTTGGCCTCGAACGTTGTTTTTTCGACTCCACCTCTGGTAGTAGTGATCTTAGTAGCAATAAAGTCGGAAGGCACGACGATGGGATTGAAGTAGAATGTCTCTGGAACGGTTGGGTCAAAAAGATTGAATAAGTTTAGAAGCCTATTTGATGTTTTCTGCAGTCCTCTTTTGATGCAGAAAAGCACAAAAACCATTACAGTTGTAATTGTGGTTGATTTTATTCACCAAGTTGCCTTAACCAGGAGACAGCGAAGGTACCTTTCGGTCTTCGAGTCAAGCTGCCACCTTCCCACCTGTCTACCACACACGACGAAGGCTTCACACTGTCCCTTTAATTGCTGAACGTCAAACAGGGAAGCTGTGAATACCAATTTTTCTGGCTTTTGGTTTGATCAGACCGGAAATCGAACCCGATTGATCAGACCGGAAATAGCAAACGCTTTATCCACTCGCGCATTGATCGGTTCAAGTGCTGGACTTTTAAAAACTACGGTCGGTGATTATGACGTTTGTGTTAGATTAGAGCAGATTTAAGGTATAGCAGATTAGGGTGAAATTTGTTACGGGCTTGCCTGAATGCTTGGAGTTAGAATTGGGATAGGGTAAGTTGTAGCTGTTGAGGATTTAGCGTATGGTTGTGGTCCTTGCGTTTTTTGGTAACTGTTGAGCTCCAATATGTTTAACGTTTTTGTTTCGAACCTACAGCAGTTTATCATAATGCGACAGTGGTACAAAAAAACCCAAACTAAAAAAGCTTAGCCTACAACAACGAAGTAGGTTGGGCACCATTGGGCTAGAAAGAGCGATATCCTGCATGTACGGGAATAAAAGGAGATAACGCAATCCTCCAATAGGGCCTGATTCCAACCATGCGCCTCTAACTTTCGGTCCGCATCCAGAAAAAGGGGCGCTTTTGATGGACTGATTGTTGTGTCTTGATCTACATGACGCCAGAAAGCGGCGGCGGCGGTGCTATCCTTTGCATGAATCCGCATCCGCTTTTGGTTGACTTTTGCTTTCTTCCACTTGAATTTTTTTTTTGTTCAAATGTAGGGTTGCCATATTTTTGATATAGAAAATCGGGACCAGGTTAAAGAACCGCCATTTTTCCGCGATTCAAGATGAAGACAAAAACGTCTTCACCTTAAAAGGCCTCATTTTTCTGCGAATTTAAGATGACACAAAAAAGAAAAAAAGTTTACAACTAAGGGGAATCCTTAGTGAAATGGGTGAATTCCGGGACCAATCTGGAAATATGGGACAAATTGGTCAACCGAGCGAGGCATCGGGACAAAGCCTCAACAAACGGGAGTGCCACGGCGAAAACGGGACGTATGCCAATCGTATTTAAATTCACCAAGCTGAGATAATTATGGTTAAGCGCCTAATCCATGGACGCTAAAACGTGACTAACGCGCAAGTCACCGAGCAGATCAAGCAATCAGCGGTCGTCCTAAATACAAAAAAAAAGATTTTAGTTATAATTTAATTGTAATGCTTTGATGTTTGTTGGCCAGAGTTTTAATGTTTAAAGGGATACTGCGCGAGATTGATTTTATTGAAAAATAAGAACTACTTGTGATAATAAAGAGGTTCCCTAGCCCAGACCTTTTTCCACTATTCTTCTCATCCAAGGAAAGATTAATCCGTTTGACTACGTACCATTCGCAACCCTGCGTTTCGAAATTTTGTGTCATCAGAAAATGATGATTTTGCAAAATTTGTTGCAGAATGTCGTACATTGCGGTCTTTATTCTGCAAGAAATTTTGCAAAGTCAGACTTTTCTGATGTCACAAAATTTCGAAACGCATAGTTACCTATGGGAGTAAAGCCGATTAAATCTATTTTCGCAGATAAGGTGAATTGCGAAAAAAAAAATGGTTTGGAGCACCTTTTTAGTAGCATAAGTAGCTCTCATTTCTTCAATAAAACCGTTTCGAGCAGTATCTTTCTAAACGTTTGCGTGCTTTCTGGGACAAAAGACTACCTACGTGGAAGTCAAAGGAAGAGCCAGAATTCGAACCTGCAGCCTTTGGATACCAGCAACCTGAAAATGATTAAACATTAAAACTCTGTCCTGCAAACCTTAAAACACCACAATTAAATTATCATCAATATCATAGGAAAAGTAAGTTGCTGGGTTTAAATCGCCAAAATTAAACATGAGAGTAGATGTCTTCTCCAGCTCAAGTGGTAGAGCAGTGGACCGGTAATTGGAAAGCCTGCAAGTTCGAATTCTGTGAGAAGACAATTTTTTCGAATTGCGTGTTTTAAGTAGTCGCAGTTCTGGTGTCTCTTCTCTAGGCTTCCGCACTAGTAGCCTTTAGGCCAGACAGCACGCAAACAATTCAAAGAAAGTCGTAAAAAGGCCCCTGTGGCCCCACTATTTGGCAAAACGCTGGCAATTGATATCAGCTAGTTTTCTTTGGTGATCAAGAGCATCTGTAGTCAATTGTTCAAAATTTTGCGCTGTTTTTGGATGTTGCTTTGTTTTTAGCTCTTATGTTTTTCTTCTATTCGCAAGCAAATGAAGTTTCATGTCTACAGCGTTGTTTTGTGTGCTCTAAATAAATATTTTCATTATGTGCGGTTTCTTCCTTTTATTCCACTGCATTTGAATCAGAATTAATCTTTTTACATGTTCACATTTCGGCCTGGTCTTCGGGTCAGTGAATGCTAATTGCCGAGTCCGGCCCAAAACTGCCATATTACAAAAGACCGTGCGCTTACTTGCAAACAGTTCATGTCCTGACGATGTTCTATTGCTGACATAAAAAACTTTTTGGTTGGCCAGTTCTTTCGTGATTTGGCTCTATTTTTGGCAGAACTCAGCTATAATTAAGCTGGCCTCGTAACCAAGAACCACGCCTGGAAATTGAAGCTTAAAACCGCTAAATAATGGCTTTTCGCAGTGACCATACTTTTGCGCCTCCTCACGTGTCTTCGACAAGCAGGGGTGCCGAAACCCGGGGGAGATATATCCCCCCAATAATTTGTCTGCACCTCTCCAATAATTTGACTATGGTCAGTATCTGAGCGCTGGATGATGTTCGGACTTTTTTTTTGCTCTTCACTTGATTTCGGGAACAAAAACTCTACAATTTTTGGTGAAGATCTTTTTTTAGTCTTATTTTCTCGCGTGAAAACAATAGTGGTCGAGCTTCATCCCCCCAATGTTGAAAATAGGGCAAAATTGGGGTAAAATTGCAAATGATCTCCCCCAATGCTCAACATAAATCGGCACCACTGTCGACAAGAATTCATACGTCAGATTTAGCCCGACTGATGACTGTGGCGTTGCTTAGTTGGTTCAGGAACTCAGGCCTACAAGTTTGAATTTCGGACACAACATGGGAATAAATGAAACCATAATGTACGCGGATTTGGCTGATCGTAGGTCACGTGATCATGATTTAGGAAACCTATAACCGGAAGAAACGGGCTTCTTGTGTCGACAAATTATTAATTCGCTTATGAGTCATAAACGCTCGGACGTAAAAGGCTGAAATTTAGACACAGAGTAAGTGTTGATAGACGCTTCATGTGTATTGAGTTTGGGGGCGCCTGTTCGTGTGATCGCAATTTTAGAGGCTAAAAATTGGCAAAAAGTGGACAAGTTTGAACCGGTATATCTCGGTAAGTACCGATAGTGATGAAAAAATACGTATGGTTTTTGAACACATTATTGACCATCTTAATTATGGGACAACTTAGTTAGCAATTTTACACCATAAAAGAACAAACTAGTATTTTGCAAACAACCAGATTTGAAGATTTCGAAAATTAGCTAAAATTTAAAGTGCGCATTCTGCAAAATTTTACCGTTCAAATTTGGTAATAGCTTTAAAGTGGTCAAAGGTGGGCAGTACCGCGATACTTTTTTAGAACCGTTATCGGTACCTCGGTACTTTTTCAAAAATGTATCGTTTTTGGTACAGTCGATACTTTTTTCTCACTTCTTTGGTCGGTACTCGCTAATCGGCACTTCTTTTACGATTAGTCCGGAAAGTAGCTTTAATTTATTCAAACTCCGAACAAATCAAGAACGGAGGAAGTGAGAACAATCGTCGACCTACTCCACTGGCTGCGGTTCATGCGGCTACGACACAACGGCAGTTTGCGGTGTGACGAAAAGTACAACTACATGTGATGCAATAGAAAAATACTTTGTGACATCACAAGGGACTCCCAATCGTAGCCGCAAGCCAGTGTGGGCTTTACACAACGCCGAGATGACCTGTTTAAGTGGTTACTGGTTAATTGGTTTTATGATTAGGCAGGACATGGCAATGACTATTAGACATAGCTTTTAGGTAAGGCTAGAGCTAAAAGACCTATCCACTTCTCGAACAAAGTGAATATTAACCTTCATGTTTGTTACATCTGTTTCCCATTTTCAACAACAACATCACTGATATATGAATTGGTGGCTATCCTACTCGACCCTATAGAGAATCAAATCCACAACCTCTGGACTGCTGTCCAAGTGCCGTGATCACTTAGCCTGTCACGAGACAGCGATGGTGGCGCTAAACTCAGGACGAAACTGGACTCGCTTAAGAAATGTCGGCTTCAGAACTAGTACCGAGACAGGTACCAGTACCGTTACCATCCGTATTTTTCAAACAGTACCTAATATCGAACCGTCGGTACTTCTTTGGAAAAGTATTTGTACCGTTATCGTCGGTACTTCAAAAGTACGAAGTGCCTACCTCAATAACACAAATTTGTTTTTAAATCTGAATGAAGCATAAACAGAAATGAACATAAACAAAAAGGCGCTACAGTTGAACTGTATGGTGAAGCTAAAACAATTGACACCGAATTCGGGCAAAATTGCTTCAGGTTATTTTGAAGGAAACGCTTTTAGCCCTTTAGCAATTTGAATCACAATGGCGTAGTCTTTTTTGCATTCATGACAGAAATGTCAGACGATATCAGGTTTACCAAACTGGTCCACTACGGCTTGGTACTTTTGTCTTCAAAACTGTCATTGTTCTAAAAACACTAGCGTACAACAAGCAGCTTAACTTTTCCATTGTGCTTTGCCTTAAAAACTTAGTGACATCACCATTGTTCTTAATCCGTGGCAGCAGCTTTATACAGCAATCGCCCAGTGTATAACGCTTCTTGCTCTTTCAGGCTGCCGCACAGTCTACTACGATCTGGTATTCGTGCTGGACGCGTCGAGCAGCGTGGGAGATGAAAACTTTGCGCGAGTTCGGAAGTGAGTCAATCCTTTTCTGAACCAGCAGAGCGAACGTTGCTCTAATTCAAATATTTCAATTTGATTTGTTAGATTCGATTTTTAGATAATTCAAGTAGCAGCAAAAGATTAAATAAAGATTTATTAACGAAGCACAACTATTTGACATGAACAAACTTTTTTTTATCATGGCTCGAAGTCGAACGAAACCAACGAACCTTCAACTCATTTTTTTCGGCAGCTGGGTCTCAAACCTTGTCCAGACTTTTGATATTGGACCGGATCGAACTCGGGTCGGTATTGTGGTGTACTCAGACGAACCAAAGTTACCAATAGCAATGAACGACTATACAAACAAAGAGGATCTCGTTGCGGCTGTGCAGAAGCTCGAATATCTTGAAGGTAGGCGCTGGAGTGACAATAATGTCATAGAGGTGTTCATCGTTGCTTAGTGTAATTACTCCTTTACTTGCCAAGTTGCCTTGGCCAGGAGGCAGCGAACCCCATGGGCACAAACTTAGTCAAATAAACGTTTAAACATGGTCTAGATTTATGCAGAAGACGTGATCTAGATGGTTTAATTTTTGTCTAAATGTCTATTTTGCAAAAATGCGTATATATGAAAAGACGTCTTTACAAAGAAGTCGAATATACGTAAACTCATAGACCTTAACACGTGGTTGAGTTTGCGTATATTCGACGTCTTTGTAAAGACGTCTGTAGATTCAACATGGTGCATTTTGCAAAATAGACAAAATTTAGACCGAATTTCGTTCTAGATGTCTTTGAGACGTTTTGTGCCCACTGGGAAGGGACCTTTAGGTCTTCGAGTCAAGCTGCCACCTGCCCATCTGTCTAACACGCTCGGTGGGCTTCACACTGTTCATTTTTAATGCTGAATGTCAAGCAGGGAAGCTGTGAATACCAATTTTTATAGTCTTTAGTTTGACCCGACCTGGAATGGAACCCGAGTTTACCGTTTCAGTAGCAGAACCTCTATCCACTCGAGCCACTTATTGATTCTGTTGGAAAGTTTTTATTTTGTAATTTCCTTGGGTTTGATTACGAGTCTGTTGTAATTATTTAGTATCATTGGTTTGTTTTTTTACTTTCTGTAACAAGTTTTGATAAATTTTTCTCGTGGCATGCACACTAACTTGTTTACAAAATATTTGTAGGTATGAATAGCCTTTTTACTTGCCCACTTTTCGTGCTTCCAGTGCCGACTTATTGCTGAGTCATATCAAACAAGTGCCAAATTACGAAAAAACCTACCAATCAAAAGCTTACATGATGTGAGCTATGTTCTTTCGGCGATACTGATACATAAACTCTTTGATTGGCAGGTTCTTTTGTGATTCGGCACTTTTTTGACACGACTCTGCTATAAGCAGGCACTGGAACTAAGAACCGGGCTTGAACAGTGAACGTGTAAACTCGCTAAATATGGAGATTCACACAAAATATTTCTTTTCGATTGGTATGAATTTTTCACCATTGATTTTTCTTGAGTGTGTTCGACTGTTAGTGTATCAATTTTATTTGATAACATTTTGGTGGAACTCTTTAGCATTGTGAGTATATCGTGAGAACTTGGTTTTTGGTTGAAAACGGAAATGTGGTAGCGCTGTTTGGAGTCTCTTCTCATTTGTGCCTGCATCTTCATAATGCTCAATGCAAGTCATAGGTGGGCAGTACCGCGGTACTTTTTTGGCACCGGTACCGCCAGTACTTTAGGTCAAAAGTATCGATACCGCGGTACTTTGCATCATTTTGGCAGTATCGGTACTTGCAAAAAACGGATTAAAAAAATTGAACAACGTGAAAGTAAAATTGTAAGACTAAAAAATCACAAAACGTTTCCCTCTTTTGAATGTCTTTAATACAAAACACAAAGCCAAAATAACTGGAAACATATCTTCACGTTTCGTGAAACTACTTCTCACATTGTCAAAAGTAATGAATGGCGAAGAACACTAAGCACAAGCATATAAAGCAACAAAAAAAAGCAGCAGCAGGGGAGAGAATTATTCATATTACTCATGTGTTAAACAAATACAGTGGTATACGAGCCTGTCAACATTTAAGTTGGGATTGTGTTTTTGAATTAGTAATGTTTCGGAGATCAATAATTTTCGCCAGTGATTGGTTTGGGCCACAATTTTTGTTTTGTCAAAATCAATTTTATGATCGGGGTTATCTGTCAAATGTTTGGATACATCGGTATCTTGTCTATTTGGCGAATTGGGGTCGTGATTTTTTAACCGAGTAATTAGATTTTTGGAAGTCTGACCAATATACGTGCTTTTACAGCTGCACGTGATGCGATAAACCACACTAGAACGATGTAACTTATTTTGGCGCTCTTTGAAGGTAACAAGACGCTTTAAATTGAACGTTTTGTTGATTAAAATAAATGTAACTTAAAAGTCCAATTTTTTCAAAAAACCATTAATTTCTTTTGGTATGGCCGTTCATTTTTTTTATGTAGGGAAGTTTCACAAAAATCCGTTTTGTGTCGTCCTTCTTGTCTATTTTGAGTTTTTTCGACTGCTTTTCGGCAAAAAAGTGTTGTCTTTGCCGGTTTATGTAATTTAAGGGAAATCCATTTTTCTCGAGAAGGTTTGAAATTTTTGAAATTCTTTTTTTCGTAGCTGTGCACTATTACAAATACTATATCCCCGGTGCAGTAACGTCCAGACCAAATTTTGTTTGTATCGATTCGGAACATAGCTGTCCCATCTTGTGTAGATGCCTAAGTTGGTATTTTTTGGAAATATTGATGTTTCAATGCAATCCGAATTTTTTGTGGTTTGGACATCCAAGAAGGCCAACTTATTGTTCTCTTCGTTTTCTTTTGTAAACTTGATTTTCTGGTGCATTGAGTTGAAAGTACTAAAAACATGATCGATGTTTGTGTTTTTCGCCATTCATTACTTTTGACAATGTGAGAAGTAGTTTCACGAAACGTCAAGATATGTTTCCAGTTATTTTGGCTTTGTGTTTTGTATTAAGGCTATTTCGATGTTCCGAACATTATGCTCCGAAGTCTTTTAAATGTGTTCTGAGACTGATGGTCTGAAAACATTGAGACCTGCAGTTCAAGACCGATTACGCATGGTTGCAAGGCAAGGAATATCAAGCAAACCTTAATTTTAAATAAGCAAAACAAAAATTAACTACAGCAACAAAAAACAAGTAAAAACGGTACACTTTAGTAAAATGCTATTAACACCCCCAAAGTCAATTTTTGTCTTGTGCAGGTCACTAGCAGGGTTTGAACGAGTCTCTTCTTCAATGACCAGGGCTCCCAGAGTGCCAGCTTTTTCCGTATTACCGGTATTTTGAAATTCAAATAGCCACCTACAATAGGCGTAGCCTAGGCGGGGGGGGGGGGGGAGGTAGGGGGGCAGGCCTTCCCCAATTGAAACACCACCAATGATAAAAATAATGATAAAGCCTAATTGTTTCTTTAGTTCTTTTAGCATTTTTGCGAGCAACAGTCTATACTATACACGCGTACAACAGTAATTAACAATAATACTAGTATTGACCACCCTCAATTCAAATTTATGCCAACTAAATTAAATGTATAACCCAGGAGAAATTCATGATTTTGACCTAAAAGTTGCAATCTCAGACCCTCATCTAATCTTTTTTGTAAACGTAATGCAATTACTTGACTAGTAATCATCTACTGCAGCAACTTTAAATAGCAATCCACCTCCACCTCGACAGTCTTTACGCGACAAAATACTTTAAAAATTAATTTAGGGGAAAATGCGTATTGAACAAATTATTGAATTTGAATTGAGGGGGTCTGGGCCCCCTGGTTGTACGTATAATCCTAAAACTGGGTATTTTCATGAGAAAACAAAAATCTCCAAAGCAAATCGTCGAATGAATCATTATTTACAGCTAAAAATATTGCAGGAAGCAATGCACCTTGCTTCTCTAAAACTATTCTAGGAGGCAATGTACCTTACAAAATTTAACCCGAAAATGCCAGATTTCAAACATGTTTTGGACTTGACGTGTAAGTAAGTAAAGGAAAGACTGGATAACAATTTAATTTATACAATTGGCTTTCAAATCTGAAAAATGTAGGTAGTTTTGAATGGCTCTAAAAACGTGCGAAAGTGAGTCAAATGACATTAAAATAGCTATTTTTTCCAAAAAATAGCCAAGAATCGCCCAGCAATTTTGCTTGTTTTGTTGCTGTGGGAATCTACAATACTATACGTTCTTCTTAATGTTCTCACTATTTTCGCTTCCTAAATACACCAGTTCTGAAGTCAGGAAACTATAATCTCAATGATCTGAGTATTATAACTTCAAAATAAATGAGTTAGAAGACTTATTTTGCGTGAGGCGGATGAGGAAGGCTAAGAAGCGATTTAATTAACTTCTTCAATTTTCATGATTATGATTTGACTACGACAGAAAATAAATTTCTACCAGTTGCGTATTAAGGCGGAAGAAGGAGGCGTTGTCCCATGCCCTTCTCTTTTGCAGCCGAAGCACAGTACAAAAATACACTTAAATTAAAGCAATGGAAAGAAAAATGTTGTATAAGCTTGAAACGACTTTCGGGACCTGGCATTTACGAGTAAGCAGCCTTCCACTCAACTAGACGGTGGTAGTAGGGCAGATTTCAGATTTGTTTTGGTTCAGCATGCCAAAATTTTTGCTGCCTTGAAAATTGTTTGACTCAGGGTCGCAAATTTAAAACACCAGACTAAGTAAGCTTTTTTTCATACTCAGCAATAATATTTTAGTCAAAAAAATTCTCTTCACTGGACAGTGACATAAAATCCTAGAAAAGATCTGCAACCACAAAAGGTTTTAGGGGAGCATAGCAATGTGCAATACCGTATTCCACCTATATTATTATTTAGGTCGTGACCCAATTACACTGAAACAGTTTGTAAATGCAATAGCAGTTGAAGTAGCTAATCGGGGTTGTATTTCAGATGTATTTTTTTGGAGCCAATGCCAAAAATGCTCGCGCTAGCTGCCCTGCTTGTTAAAAATAAAACAATTATTGTCACCTATATTTACAAAAACTCGTATTTTATTTCTTGGTCTTAAGGACGTACAGAAGCGAAAGAGGAATAAAGGATGGCAACTAAAACGGCTTACAAACTCTTAATTGTTTTACGCTTATTTTGCGCGTTTGCGCCCCTGTCATTGGCCAGTTGGTCGAGCGATAACGCATTCGTCTCTGGAGCGGGAGGTCTGAGATTTAAATCTCGGTCCGGTCAAATCGAACACTGTTGCCAACTGCTCGCGGTTGTTGCGACATTTCTTCGAAAGGAGCTCTCTTGCCCGTAGAAGCAATGACGCGGACATGGGCCCGCCAACTCGTTACACACTTCGGTGTAATACAGCGAGTAAGTCTATAATGAAAGATTTGAATTTGCACTGCTGTCTTTTAAGTCATAGGTTCTTAAAGTGCTCCGTACGGAGCTCTAGAGCACCGCTAGAGAAACGTAGGGGCTCCGCAAGCTATTCGCTTACTTTTTTGTTTTTATTTTAGAAATTTATGGTGGGTCTCCGTAAATAATGGTCAACGTCTTCAAGAGCTCCATTACACCAAAAGTTTGCGAACCCCTGTTCTAAGTTATAAATTAAAATTTGAGCAAAATACCCTCAGAATTGAGTAATTTTTTGTTAAATCAAATCAAATCTTTCATTATACTAATTGTATTACGCCAAAACTTGTAACGAGTTTGCTAGGCCCATCTCCGCGTCATTTCGCCCGGCAACACAACTTCTTTCAAAGAAATGTTGCAGCGGTGGCGAACCGTTGGCAACGCTGTGTTCGATTTGACCGGGCCGAGATTTGAACTTCAGACCTCACGCTCCGGAGACGAACGCGTTACCGCCCGACCAATTGGCCGGTTGAAACTTAAAATCTCTGAGGGCTGGAACAAAGCTGCCTCGACTGCGCTTGTTGTGATTAAACATCACCTAGCACAATTAGATTTATTTAACATATATAAAACTGTTGGTATTATACAAAACAAGCATGATTGTTGTTCATCTTTAATTGTGAATAAAATCAAACATATGATTCGAGTCATTGGGACAAAATTCGAGTCGAGCCAAGTTATTTATATAAATGTGACTCGAGTCGAGTCCGAGTCATTTCCAAAAAATACGAAAATAAATTTTGAGTATCATTCGAGTCATCAAAAACTGTGACTTGAGTCGAGTCACAGACTCGCGTCGTTCCATTCCTGTTTACTTGTGCGCTAATTGGAAGTTGATTTACCGCCAAAGTAGCCTACCGTGCCCAGTGCCTATTTATTATTATTATTATTACTTGTTTATTTCAGACACAAGCGGCAAGTATAAACAGCATGAAGCAAGGTCCATAGTAAACAACAAACACACACACACACACACACACACACACACACAAAAAGAATCAGCACAAATAAGGGCCAACAAGCATGACCAAAAGGCAATTGAAAATTATGCAAAAGCAAACGGCAAGTTGTTGTAATTGACATAAAAATTCGATTCATAAAAGCAGCCAGATGTCATTAGAGAATTAATTAAATGTTGGAAGAGCTTTGGCAACGTTGGATAAAAGAGAATGTAGTTTTGCGTAAAATAGCATCAAATGTGTTGATATGGCATTTAATTTGAGATAAACGTGCACTGGTCCATCGAGGAAGATTATGCAAAATACGGTACCTATCATTTTAAGCAACACGAAGTCGATATATCACATTCTTAGAATACTTACACCTTGGTTGACTTGAGTAAAACGAAGTACAATAAGATCGAAATAAATTGTTTTTGACAATCCCGGAGCATCGATAAAATCGATATTTTAACATATTGGCACAGCAATACATGTATCGTACTAGTCTTGCAATATCATCATCATCATTCAATGTACTTCTCAAATAAATCCCTAAACTAAATCATTCTCCAGAGCAAATTATGTAAGTAATGCTCCGAAGATCACTACTAGTTGGTTACAACTGGTAATAGAATACTCGAGTACGGTACAATACGTAGCCGTAAGTTTGGTACTCTAATGAGTCGACGCCATCAGCACTTAGTAGTTACAAGTAAGTTACTACTTATTATCCTGCTGTAACATTTATTCAAAACGAATTGTGTGTATTCGCGTTAGCCGCGGAAACGAACCAAATTGCTTAAAGCAATAATTTACCCTTTGTAAACGTGGCCATGCAATCAGTGCGATTATTTTTTTTCTTTTAATCTCAGTTTACTGTGAAGTACCGCAGTCCTTTTTGCACAATACCGTTGAGGTTTCAAGGTGCTTTTGCAAAGTATCGTGTCCACGTATGATGAAGTACATCACAATGAATTACGTCACCACATGTGCTGCCGCAGGGTCGGGTTACCATGTGGCACTTTGGCACTATGCTAAGGGTCCTGCGCTATGGAGGCCTCGCGTCTGAGACATAAAAGTACAAACTTTTTTATATCTTTGTTCGCATCGTTGTTCATAAGCTCGCCCGAAGGTACTTCAAAACTGTGTAATTTGTCAATCGTTCTTAGAATTATTTACTTCTGCCCATAAACCGTTTGTCGTCAATACGTCATAATCGCGAGTATCGCTAAGTAACTTGCGACTTTTAAATTTTTAATTTAGCAGTGCTTCTAGCTGTGCTGCTTAGTTTCAAGTAAAATGCAAACGGAAACTCGATTCTTACTCTTAGTTCATATTGTGGCAGATTGCGAATATGCGTAAGACTGCACAATATGTCTTTTTTTGAAATATTCAGTGTTAAAGAGAGTGGCGCAACGGAGGGGGGACTAAAGGGGCTGAAGCCCCCCCCCCCCCCTTAGCCAAGTCGCTTAAAAAATTAACCCAAATATGCGTGCTTTTATAAACGGGGGCTGAAAAAGCTCAGTAATTTAATTTTGTCTGAAGACTTTCAAATCTTAGCAATTGCCAATTATATTTTTATTTGAAATGGCTGTACAAACGTGCAAAATGCCATCTAAATGTCGTTAAGCGGCCATTTTTCCAAAAAATCACAAAATTCCCCAGCAGCAGTGGTATTGCCCCCAGATACCCATGGTATCCGGCGTCTGGGGGCTCCGCCCTCAGGCTGCTAACTGTGGGACCCAGACAAACTTTAGCTTTCAGTTTAAAGACCCTCCGTTCAAAGACTTTTTTATGAGGAGGCTTTATCTCTTCAAAGAAACAAAGGTGCCTTGGGCTCCACGCAATGTACATCCTGCCCTGATGCTCTGCATTACTTCTTTGGCAGTTTTTACTCAGCAGCTGGAATATGCTTGTTCGAATAGGGAGTGTTCAACCTATGCAAAGCACCTGAATCTAGTTTTAATTAAACTGCGGCATAATTATTGGCTGTCTCAAACCAACCCACACTGGTAATCTTCATCTGCTTGCTGGTATTGTCCGCTTCCAGAGGTATGTAGAAAAGCTGCTGGCAAGCAAGAACGTTCAAGACAGTGGTTATGATCCTCGTCGCATGTTGTTTAACCACAACCCGCCCCACTAAGGTTAAAATTGTGAAAAAGTTTTCTGCTCTCCATAAATTCTCTAAAAGGAAAAAATTACAACTTGGAGAAAGGAAGCATGGGAAAAAATTATAAAGCTGCCATCAAGCAACCTCCTGAATATCAAACTAAATAAAAGTCTGCTTTCTGGTCCTGGATCAAAATTAGGTAGAAAATGAGGCGTTGCCTTAACCGCCTTTGCTTTGACGTGGCAAGAACAAAAACAGAGCTGAAAAAGCGGTGCTTCACTGACCCATCCTCAAGCGCAGCATGCAAGTGTGTTGTAGAAGATGACGCAATACATTATAGGTTAACACGCTCTTTACTTGACGAATCGTGCTCAATCGCTGAATTCTGTTAATTCAATGCGAGAGCCAGACGGTGCGTGGAGCTGTGGCAAGCGTCAATCTAATACCGGAATAATCGACTACATTTATGCATGTGCCTGTGTTTCTGCACGCACCCTTAATAAGCTCATGTTTTGAGAATATATGTTCAGAATTGTAACCAAAAACTGTTTTCACCAGCCTACTCACATTGGTTTGTAATATTCACGAAACTGTAAGATGAACAATTTTGAGTTGGTGCAGAATTTGAATATGGTTTTCAATGAAGTCGATTTCATTTTGCTTTCACTATAATCTTTTCGGACAGAACTCTTCAGTTGCGATCGCAACTAGACAGAGATCGCTACTGAAGAGTTCTGTTCAAAAAGTTTATTGTGAAAGCAAAATGAAATCGACTTTATTGAAAGTCATATTTAGAAACTATAAGAAGGCGGCGACGCCTCATCTGGTGAAGAGTGGGGTGAGTGATCAAAACGTTACCGACTCCCGGTTCGGTTTCCAAATGGGTAATGCATCGTTGCATCCTTGGAAAAGAAAACTTATTTCCCATTGAAGCCATACAATATTCCCGTTGTGGTGGCCAGGTCTGACGAAAGAGTTGCTGACAAAATCACCAACAGGTGCTTAGCATTGAGCTTTTTTCCTCGTAATAATTTGCAGGTGTTTGAGATATTATCTCTCTGTTTGAGTTATTTTGTTTTTTGTTGCAGGCAACACCCGGACAGGAAAAGCCATCCGCTTCATGACGAGGCAGGCCTTCAGTGAAGAAAACGGGTCACGTGATATCGAACTGGGTTACAAGCGCCTGGCGATTGTATTGACGGACGGGAGATCCCAGGACAACGCGTTCAGACCGGCGTCTGAAGCGCAAAACAGCGGCATCCAACTTTACGCTGTTGGGGTAAAACTTACTTATAGTTGGTCCAAAGCTTTATAATTTTTTGGAAGGTTTTGAATTAGATTAGAACCTATCATGTTGCTTCGGAATCAAAAATCAGTTTTCGAAAATCCAGAGCATATTTAAGCTTTCAATCTAAATCTTCACTTGCCAGAATAGATGGTGTTTTTGCGCAGGTGTCGCAGGCAGTCGTGGAAGAGCTAAATGAGATCGCGTCTGACCCGAACAACCGCCACGTGCTGCAGGTCATTGACTTCCAGGCCATCGAAAGGATCAGGCAACTGCTGCGCCAAATCATTTGCGTAGGTAGGCGCTGCTTCGTTATTTTCTTAACAGGTCGACGTGATTTGTCCGCGATGTTGCGTTTAAAACAAAAATTTCAGATTTCAAAGTTGTTACAAATGATACTTTAAATCCCATATTTTGTTCTGGCTGCTTGATGCCGAAGCTTGCAACGAGTTTTTGGGGCCCATCTCAGATTGCGCCCGGCCAACACATCTCTTCTCGAAGAAATGTCGCAGCGGTGGCGACGTTGGCAACGCTGGATCTGATTTGACGGCAAAATTTGAACCTCAAACCTTCCATTCCAGAAGCAAACGCATTACCGTTCGACCAACTGGACGAATGGTATATAATGGTATTATTCCGAAACCACCTTGCATCAACGTGTAACCACCATCGTTTCCGGCAACGGCCCACTCACAGTAGATCATGAAACCCCACAAAGTCTTGCAACGTTTTTTAGCCAATAAGTTATTTCCAAATAATATTTCTTAAGAAAAATGCCAACCAGCCAATGAGCTCAACAGTTGTAAGATAGCACGCTGAATCTGTAGGTTTACTAGTCTACTGTAGGCAATCTTGAAAAAAGGTGAAACGTTTACCTTTTTCTAGTGTGTTGCATGTAATGTGATAATTGTAGAAAGAAATCAATGCTTATTTCTGGTGAATATCATTTTAGGTTGTCCTATCAACGCTGATAGCCTTCTTTCAAGTACATGTTCTATTAGGCTTTGTGTATGGCATATTAGACCTAGAAGCTGTATTGTGGTTTTTGTTGTAAGGTTTTTCATCTAAAAAATAAAAACATCAGCACTAGCCAACAAACATTTTTAGATACCGTTTTATACAGGAGTGTTCAAACTTCTTTGAAGTAGTGCTGAATGAGGCTTTGCGAAGGCTACCGCGAGCTAACAGTTAAGCAAAGTCCTATGCCTAATTTCGGGGCATTTTAGGTCATAAAAATGTGGGATTCAATAGCATATTTGCAGGGTAATGGCTGGCGGTAAACAGGTGAAGACTGGGCGCGGGCCACATGAAACCACATTGCGGGCTAGAATTGCAACTACGTTTTTTGTTGTTATTACATTTTATTCACTAAGTTGCCTTGGTCAGAAGATAGCGAGGGAAGTTTTCGGTCTTTGAGTCAAGCTGCCATCTGCCCAGTGCCCACCTGTATACCACACACGTTGGAAGTTTCCCACTGTCCCTTTAATTGTTAAACGTCAAGCAGGAAAGCTGTGAATACCAATCTTTATAGCCTTTGGTTTGACCGGACGAGAAATCGAACCCGAGTCTATCGTTTCAGTTGCAGGCGCTCTATCCACTGGACCATTGATCTGTTGAACTTGATTTACTGTTTTAGACTTCGATAGATTTTGAAAACCTCAAATTTGCTGGTTTTAGTTTCGTTTAAAAGTTATTTTACATTTACGATTACAGCAATGATTCTGCTGGCTCCTTATGATACGGTTGATTAAAAAAGAGACTTTTTGTTGTTACAGACGCGATCTGTCAGGACATCAGCGGTACAGGGAATGCAAGCGTGAAAGGTGGACGAGTTCCAGGCAAGCTACGCGTAACTCTTCGCTCATTAACCGCACTGCATGTTTGAACCGGTGTTGGTGACGTCTAAGTTCAAAACCAATTTTCAAAACCAATGGGGAAAACCGACGTAGCTCGGTTTTTTACGTTGTTTTTGAAAAGTTTAACAGCTTGACTTTCACGAAAGTAAAAGTATTTGCAGATTGAAGTTGTGTCCATGAGAAAGCTCAAAAAAATTTGGCTTAGATTTGAGTCTAAAAAGTTCTCATTGAGTTTTTCATCAATTTGTGATTGATGTCATAGGTGGTTAAATTTAGTATAAAAGTTTTTTTCTACGAATTTCTAACAAGTCGAGTGATCAACCACATTCATGTCAGCAGAATGATTTCATCCGTATATTTCGAACGAAAAGCGACGGAAGACATTAACTTTCGAGTGCTGAGATAAAGAAAGCAAAAAAGCCCGATCAGACCATGGAATTGCGTAATAGTGTAGTATTCACAAAAAAAGGTTTTCAAAGTGTTGATTGATTTGTGAGAGGACGATGGAAGAAGTAATTGCATTTAAACAGCACAAAGAAAGATGTATGTGCAGCATTGAAAATTGCTGGTGTGGAGTGATGATGATCAACATGGCACAGACATTTCCAATGGCAAGTACAGTAGAGAGATGATAAAATTAAAATTCTTCTTGGCTGATGATCATCATAACAACAACCACTGTTGTAGCTGCTATGATAATTTAAAAATTCAAAATAGTTTTTGATTTAAAAATGACGTCAAATCAAAAATGGACCTCTTTTTGGTAAAGTTTATTGAAAGCTTCGAACATTTTGAAATGTTCGCGCAACTCTTACAAGGTGAGCTACTTCAATGATTGCATCGAGGTGAGTCTAATCATATTATTAACCTGTCGCGTACTCACAGCCTTGCACTTCATCCTGCTTCACTGCTGCATACTAACACCGGGCCACCAGCATGCGGCCCTGTGAGGTGGTGCAGCTGCTTATTCCGGTTTTGTGCAGGGTTTGACGTTGTCACGTCATTCATGCTGGACGAGCTGGTCAAGTCCGACCCGACCGTCACAGTGGTGAGGGGGTCTGCTGAGGGAATTAATGCGTACAGGATTGCGAAGGGCGCGGCCATCCAGACAAGGTTAGTCCACCTTTCTCTGTCTCTTCTCAATGTCAAAATGTTCTCTATTGCCTTTTAATTTGCATTTGAAACACTTATTTTGTGAAAAAAGACCTGTCCCACATACACGAGTAACTTTTAAAAGTAAAAAGAAGGCAATTGAAAAATCGTTCTTTCTTCCAGTGCTTTGTTACGTTTAGTAATGTTTTTCGAAATTCGTGATTGAGCAGCATTTGAAATGACGCGATTGTAAAAGAAGTTGTCATAATTAGATTATATTTTTGGGCTGGATAGTGCGTTAAAAACTAATGAAAGGTCACAGTTCGACTTGAATCTGCCTTGCAAGACCAAATTGCGACGAATACGGGTAATTATGATTTATTGAGTTGGTTGCGCTGTGTGAAAAGGAAAACAAATGGTTTACTAGCTTTTGCTACATAGTTTCAATGATTCCTGCGTTATACCTCGAAGTGAACTATTGCCTTCAATTTGGAGTGTTAAGAATAAAGTTGCACCAATTTTTTTAACGGTTTTTCAAACTCGCAACAGAGTTTTGCAATATTCTTTACTGTACATAACACCAGAGTGAAAGGTCGTTTCCGATTTTTTTCTCCAAGGGACATCTTCGACAAGGGTTTACCCGATCAGTACGCTTTTGTGTCAACTTTCCGATTAAATCCGAAGACTTCTAATAAACGGACATGGAGTTTGATTAAAATCGTGGACGCTGCCGGGAAAGATCAAGTCGACATTCGTCTCATTCCACGCCAAGTTAGTTAGAAATGATAGGCTGCAATATAGCATACCCATTCTTGAATGTCATGTACCTTAAGAGAAAGATTGTTCTGGCGTTAGTGATGTGGTCTTCCGGATCCTGCGCTACAGCAGTTTGCTGCACCGAAATTTTCAACCATATCAACTTACGCATTTTGCATTAGTAAAAGTAGTAGTTGTAGAATTTTTATTCCACAATCAAACACACACGCAAAAGTATAATAGCACTGTTCATGACGCAATATAAAGAAAATCAATGTTGTGTTGATGGAGCAGGAAGCACCGAATCACCTTGCGGTTTTCAAAGTGTGCTTGAAGGCGTTGCAATTAGTACAGACAAGGAAATCAACACCCCAATAACTAAAAAATTTAGTTCAATGTATTAATCACTCATTGGTATGAATCTAATTAAAAACCTTTGTTGGTGATGTGGCGTTAGGGTTGGAGCTCCGTTTTGACGACAACCATGATTTCCTGATCTTAAGTCAACTCTCGCCCCAATCACGATGTGGAAATTAATGGCAATTATCTCTAATGCTTGGAGTTTTCTAGTAAACAGGATATTATATCTGTGAGAAACAAAGCTGCAACCTGGAGAGCCTGGGGTCGCTCCCTTGAAACTTTCACCTTCCCTAGCATTTTTCAAGTTACGGTAGATACTGTAGAACCATATTGAATTGTCGTTCAGATAAATATATGTCTTAAATCTGCTCAAACAAATACCGGATTTTCATCAAAAATTTGTACAATTTTCGTAAAGCGCCCAGGTTTCATCTTCAAATTGGCTTTTCAGTATTCATGACTGCGTAGTGTTTCTGTTGGTAGCGACCAATAAAAAAATAGTTTGCGCTTTGCAAAATCTTTTGTTGACCAATAAGCTCTCACAGCCTTACTGACCACAGCAAAACAGTAAATCACCGACTTTTTGTTGATTGGATACTATTTTATTATCTTTGTATTAGTTTCGGTCAATTTACCTATATTCCTCCGCCGAAAACAACTTTTTAATAAATTTATCTATTTATACCAAAAACCTGTTTTTTTTTTTATTTGGAACTATATACGGTTGCAGTAGAGTATTGCAGAATGGAGTTCAGAAGGTGCCATCTTGAAGGCTTACATTCCTACCGAGGGGAGAGGGTGCAAAATTTAATTTTTTTCCTCTCCTTGCGTGCTGTATGTTTATTGCACAATCTTTTACCTTTTTTGATAGACTATTCTGAGAGTTTGCCCCGGATTTTTGTTAGTTCAGGAGATACCGTTACTAACCGCAATAATCGAAAAACGTAATTATGCAGATAAATTCGGTGAAGGTTTTTTTTTTAAAACAAACTGGGCAGACAGCTTTCTGTCTCAACTCGAGCAGTATTAAGCACCTTTTGAAGCTTTTTGCAGCATTAAATAAATTGTAATTGTAATTACATTTTATTCACCAAGTTGCCTAGGCCAGTAGACAGCGAAGGGACCTTTCGGTCTTCGAGTCAAGCTGCCACCTGCCCATCTGTCTACCACACACGATGGAGGCTTCACACTGTCCCTTTAATTGCTGAACGTCAAGCAGGGAAGCTGTGAATACCAATTTTTAAAGTCTTTGGTTTGACTCGATTGGGAATCGAACCCGTGTCTACCGCTTCAGTAGCAGACGCTCTATCCACTCGACCACTGATCGGTTTTTTAAAAGCGCTGTAATTGCAATAATTACAACTTTATTTACCAAGTTGCGTTGGCCAGGATAATTCGAAAAGAGTTACGGCCTTCGAGTCAAGCAGCCACCATCCACCTGGTCTACTACACACGGTAGACGCTTCACGCAGCCTCTTTATTGCTGAACGTCAGGCAGGAAAGCATTGAAAACCAATTTTTATAATTTTTGATTTGACCTGACCAGAAATCGAGCCCGTGTCTACCGTGTCAGAAGCAGACAGTTTATTTACTTAATCGCTTATCAGATAAATGATTGCTAGTTGATCGCAACAACTGCTTTTGCAGCAAGCGATCGAGTTCGTTGGGTTGGGATTGGACGGCCGCTCGACCAACAGCAAGTTTCGAGCCAACAGGTTTCCGCCAGTGCAGAACCTTTTCGACTTCAACTTCCACAAGGTGATCATGCACATAAACAGGTACGAAGCGGTGGTGCTAATGTGCATTGGCATGTGGCGGATTGTTGATGCTCCCTGTCATGTGACTGATTGCTGATGCGCCTTGTTATGTGTCAGACTACTGATGCATCCTATCATGCAATGGATTGCTGATGCGCCATTTCATATTATGGATTGTCATGCTTTATTATGTGTCACATTGTTAATGCGCCTTGTTATGTATCGGATTGCTGATGCGCTTTGTCATGTGTCGGATTGTTGATGCGCTCCGTCATGTGGCGAATTAACTGATATGCTTTGTGATGAGGCGGATTGCTGCTGAATCTTGTCATGTGACGAATTGCTGATACGCCTTGTTATTATGAAAAGCTATTTCACCAACTGTTATGAATGTATGAATGTAGTTCATCAATGTATGAAAGTCGGCGACTCAAAATCAAAACGATTCATTGACTGTAGAGTTTCTCAAGGGTCATACCTAGGTCTACTTTTGTTTTTACTTTATGTGAATTACTTCTGACACCATTTTCGGCAACCTTATTTGAAGATGATACGCTACTAGTGCAGTCTAATGCAAATTTATTAAGACTGGAAAATAGAAGTTAATGAGCAATTGCGTTGCATTGATCAATGATTAAGTCAAAACAAACTTACGTTAAATTATTCCAGAACAATTTACTTTCTCTTCTGCAAACAACCGCATGTTCCAATAGGCTCAAAGTTCTCTTTATATAAATAAAAAAGAAATTTCTTAAGCGAATCAGTGAAATACTGGCATGTGTGGTTTGCCGATAAATTGAGTTGGTCGGCTCATATTCAAAAACTTTCGCTTCAGTTGGCAAAGTATTGCAATATGTTGTATCATATATTTAAATTTGTGAATCTTAATAGTTTTGTTTGTTGCCGTTTAACTTATTGCATAACTGTTAGGGGCAGAGCCCGCAAAACCAGCTTCATGAGATTGCACTAAAATTGAATTCCTTAACTTGGAGTAAAACATTTTCTCAGGTAGACCAGGTGTAAAAGAAATTAGACTTTTTGAAACTACACGATGTTTGCAAATTAGAGCTTGCTAAATTTATGCATAAGCTTTTTGATTTTTGAGAACAAGCTACCTAAACTATGTAATTATAATTTCACTGCAATTGAAAAAATTCGTGATTAAGATACTAGGAGACAAAGCAGATTTAACTATTTTTTACCTCGAGTTTTTTAATCTGCTGGGCAAAATAAAGTTGAATTTAGAGGTGCTCACCTATGGAACAAAATTAGTGAAAATTTAATCAACAAAAACCCTTCAATTCTTTCTGAAAGCAGTTTAAAGAAATTTGCTGAGAGACTTTTGATTGTATTGCTTCCTATTGATCAATCATCGTCTGCCCTGTACCTGTATGCTATTGAACAACATCGCCTCTTTTATGCGCGATATTCAAAAACGATTGAAAAGCCAAATTTATTTTATCACAGCTTTTATGTAATAATGTATTGTTTATCTCAACAAGGAGCATCTCGACTAGAAAACCTTAGGGTTGTTTGGTGCTTCTAGTCTTTCGAATGTTACTGTATCTTATAGCGACAAATAATAAGTCGAACTTGAACTTGACTTTTGTGTGTCTACCTTGTGACAACAAATTTCTACTACTACTACTTTAAGACAACTACTACTACTTTAATTGCTGAAATTTGGATGCCATCTGAAAGAATTAAGTTGTTCAGCCCTTTAGTTTCAACTACTTGCAAGTCAGGTCTAAAACACGTTTAAACGCTTGCAATCGTGGGTTAAATTTTTTAAATGGCTTGCCTAAAAGGAAGGTGCTGAAGCTACATTAGCCCCCTTCCCCCCCCCGGTTGCGGCACTGAGTGAGAGTTAAGTTATTTCAATCATCTCCGTTCAGGCTTAATCCATTTCTGTTTTACTCGCAGCGGATCAGTAGCGCTTTTCATTGACTGCGAAAGGGTGGCCACGAAGAAGATGCGGCTCAAGGCAAATGAGATCGGCGTGGGGGGTAAAACGTATCTAGGGAGAACCAAGCGAGGAACCACTGCTGAGGTGAAGAAATTAGTTTGTAGTTTCCTTCAGATTTTTAGTTTTTGTTTAAGACTTGCTGTATGCACTGGTATGAAATATTAGACTTATTAACAAAATTTACTGCGTCTAAAAACTCTCGGTCAACCAAATTGTTTTCCACTCGGGATTCTGCAAAATATTTTGAAGGAAGCTGAGCATCTAGAATCATCTGGCCTAAATCAAAAATATGCAGTGTAAAAACGCATGGTTAGTGTGACGTTTTAGACTGTGACTGAAGATACACGAGCTTTCACTCCGTTTGTGCACAAGAAATATTCAAGGAAAATAAATCAAAAAGTTTATTAATGTTTTGAAAATAAAATCCAGGATTCCAGATGTAAACGCGAAGTAAAAAGATGATTTGGTAGTAAAAATAAACATACATTAGCTTCAAATTTAATGTCAAGGGTCTAAACTATTATACAACCAATCAGTGCCATTCAAATCCAGGTCAGGGATTGATCCAAATACAACAACGTCAAGGCAGTTACATAAATTATGAGACCAATCCAATAAAACCAAAATATTAGAGTCTAATAAGGTCCCAGGTAGAATCCTCATTGTCGTAAACAATGCGAACTACAGGCTCCAGTTCTAAAGCTTCATTAAATAAAAAATGCATCTACATCTAAATAAATAAAATCACTGGTACCTTAGAGTTAAACTTAACAACACTGTACAACAACCAGAGGTGGCCAAAACGCAATTAGATGCACAACTTCCGCAACCTCTGCAATTGCGGAAGTTGCGTTGTGCTTTAATTTTTTATTTTGAATTATTATATTTTAGTTTTTTCTTTTTTTTATATTGCGGAAGTTGCATTGCGGATCAAAGGCTTTGAAATTCGTTGCACTTTAATTGCGCAGCGCTTTCGATTTTTTTTTTTTTTTTTCCAGTTAAAAGCGCAATTCTGTACATAGAACTTAATTTTGCTCCATTTAGATCGTAATATTGATAAATGTCAGCCTTCTTTAGCAAATTATTTATTATTTTTCAGTCTTAAATCGCAAAAAGTACGGTATTTGCACTATGTTGTGAAATTTCAATTGCGGAAGTTAGGTTGCGCTTTAACTTGGTACGAAAATGCCGTTCCGCAATTGCGTTACGCTTCAACCGAATCAAAAAGTTCATTGCGGAAGTTGCGCTGCGCTTCAGAAGTTAACAAATTTAAAATACGCATATTGCGCTGCGCTTTTACTGGTTGAAAAGATTGCTGCGCTTTTGATATAATGGTATTTGTGCCCACCTCTGGCAACACCGTTATAGCAGAGTTCTGAACTCTGCTAGGTCTACCACTCTACTGTAATGTTCCACTACTAAAAGAACTCAACTAAAAGCGCACAGCTGAAAGAACACACCCAAATAAATGCGATTATTGCGCAATGAAACTAAGCCGCTTTGCATGAAAAGTAATGAAGAGATAAATTAATTAAAGGGGTACTACAAAAACGATACTATAAATTATTCACGTTTTCTCCCACCGTAAAGAAAGCAACGCTCATAAAAAAACAGCTTATCACCAAAAAGGAGATATAAGCACACTCTAACTACAACTTAGTGAGAAAAGGCATTGGTTTTTTACCGGCCAGTTGGTCGAGTGGTAGCACGTTTGTCTCTGGAGCGGGAGGTCGTTAATCTGACAACCTCGCTAATCAGACATTGTTCACTAGAACAAATTGTGTCCGATTAACGGAAGTTGACTGTATTGATGACAATAATATTGTTTTTCCTTTGCAAGCAGCAAAACGGCTAGCGCGATAGCAGTTTTGGCATTGGTTGCAAAAAAATTGAAATATACGAACCCTGACTAGCTGCTTGCAGGGCCTCAGAGAGAAAATTTTCCAGGGGGTACGAAGGTCAATACCGGGCCCCCAAATCTTATTGGGCCCCCCAAGCCTTATCGGGGCCCATGCCATCAAATCATTTTTTGCCCGATGGGTGTAGATCTTCATTTAAAAGTGAGGGGATAGCGATATTCGGATACAATTAGGACCTATGAAAAACACAACTAGACATAAAATTGGTTTAAATCCAGCCAGGGGTCTGGGGGAGGGCTGTGAGCTCCCCCAGCGGGTTCGGGGAAGAGCCCCGGAAGATTTAGCACTTTTTATGTTCCTTGAGGGTAAAATACAGCATTTGATCAACATCCCAGCAAAACTTGCTTAAACTGACATGCGAAAAACGTGATATACATGAAAGAAAGTATGTGAAGCGGGGATGGATGATGACATTGACACAATATTATACACTATAATTTCTTTAATACTGCAAATCCAAATATTTTACTGATAAAAGTTTTAAGACTTCATCTGCAATCATAGACTTCACAAACCCAAATACCTATTAGACTCATACAGATAGAGTGAGTTACTTAATGATAGTAGTATAGTATGTCAACTTTGACTCCGCTCTTTGAGGTTGAAATCCTTTTGGATCTCTGGAAATGTGGGCCCTCGTACATTGTTATACCGTAGAATTAGGGCTCTCAAGTCAGAGAAATGTAACGAAACGTTAATTTCGGTGCAAGTGTACGGCTTTTGATACATTTTCCTCTTTTTTTTAATCAAATCGGCCACTATTGAATGCCCTAAAGGCTGTGTAGCAAAAATAACGACCAATTACCAGTACCGAATAGGCTGACTGATATTTTTGCTGTAGACAAGTTTGATTACGATGCTATGGAGCGATACCAAAACTTAACGAGGAAGCCTGAACTCTTCCGGGCCCCCAAGGTCCGGGCCCGGGTACGATGTACCCCTGAACTCACTCTCGCATGCCCTGGCTGCTTGAATTGCTATTGCATTGACAAATTGACTCAGAGTTATTGCTTAGGTCATGACCCAAATAATAATAATGGTAGTGATAGGGACAGTATTTCACAATGCTATGCTACCCTAAATCGTTTCGAGGTTGCAAACCTTTTTTTGTATTTAATGTCAAGGTCCAAACGAAGAGATTTTTTCTACTAAAACGTTAATGCTGAGTATAAACTATGAAATAAACCTTATACTTAGTCTGCTGTTTAAAATTTGTGATCCCGGGTGGGGCAATTTTCAAGGCAAAAAAAATATTGACATGCTGGACTACAGTAAATCAGAAATCTGTCCTACTGCCATTGCATTGTTAAGTGAAAGGGTGATTAGTTTTAGTTCCCGGAAGTCTTTCCAAGTTTATACCCCATTTTTATTTCTATTGCTTTAACTTAAGTCTGCTTTTGTACTGTGCCTTGGCTCTAGTGATGGAGTGCTAAGGAACAATGCCTTCACTTCCCGCGTAATAATGCTACCAACAGAGATCTATTTTCTGACTTTGTCAGGTCATAATCATGAAAATTGAAGAAGTTATCGCTTTCTTATAGCTTTTCTTATTCCCCTCACACAAAACAAGGCTTCTCAGCTAAGTTTTCAAAATTACAGTAGGCTTACTCATGTCATTGAGGTTAGCGTTCCCAGACTTCGGTGCAGATGTGTTGATTTTTAGTTAGCGTAAATATCAGCCGTAGAAACTTTAAGAAGAACGCTGTTTCCCACAGCAACAGAGCATGCAAAAATAATTGAATTCATTAATTTTGTATTTTTCATGAATGACTCGTGACTCGACTTGACTCTTTTTTCTGATTTTTCGAAAATGACTCTAGTCATTTTTCTTCGAAAGACTCGACTCGAGTCAGCATGCCCAAGTGACTCGACTCCAGTTAACATACCCAAGTGACTTGGCTCAAGTCACTTAAGAAGTGACTCGTTCCAACCCTGAGTGTAGGAAAAGCCAAACGTAATTTACATAAGCGCGAACTAGGCACCCTTCGTGATTTCCCAAGTAAAAAAGATGGAAAATTAAACCACAACTTTCAAGAATGTCAACTGGGCCCACATTGCTCTAAAAGAAGCAAACCTCATGCTTGCTTTACAACGGATCAAGTTTTGGTGCACAAGCTACGTTGATTCATTAATTTAAGCGTATGGAGAAACAAGCACTCTTCGTCTGTCCAACCACACCAACGCCCAGCAGCCTTATTGTGGCTTCTGCTTGCAAGTCTTTCGTCAGGCTGGGCCTCGCATCGGGTAGACTGCTTGGCCCTAATGGGAAATTAGTGTAAAGTGTCTTTCCCAAGGCCACAACGGCACATTGATGGCAGGGAGCTGGCAACGTTTTGATAACCAACTCGACACTTCCAACTGAGCTATCGCCTCCTGATGGTGATTCACTGGTGCTTTGGCAAAAAATAATTTTTATTGAGTTCCGTCAAAGTAGTTTTGAAGGATCGAAGTATAAATTCGGTTCTCGGAGTATCTTTACTATCCCTCGGAAAGGGTGGGATTGCACCATCACCAATTTCAATTTTAATTGACATTTATTTTTGTTTAGAAAGATATTCTGCAAAATAAATAAGCATACAAAGCCAAGCAGCAAAATGAGGCAAAAAAATAAATTACAGAATAATCATTTCTGATGAGAGGTTGCGAAAAGACCATTGGCCATTTCCTGGGAAAAGCTCGAGGCTCTTTACAGGAAAGGTGAGGTCGTCGAGTCTGCTACCTCTCATCTTCAGTACAAAATATTGATAGCACACCATTAAATATACTTCGTGGTTTTGCACAATTGTTGACAAATAATCTTTATACCACGTCATAGGTCGAGGGATGCTGCTTCAATTAGGTTTGGTTTGCACTAATTCATTGTGATGAAATTGTTTAGTTCGAGATCCAATCGATGAAGTTGTATTGTGAAATCGACTCCGCCGACGCCGAGGAGATGACCTGTTGTGAGCTGCCTGGACACCAAGCGCCTGAGGTGAGTTTCTTAACGCTTCGGGCCATTCAGATTCCGATAACCAATTTTGTTTGACAGTGCCCTCCAGTGATTGGACACACCGACCGAACAACTCCAGAGCCGGAAACGACACAACTGATCACAACGACGTAAGTGCCGACATTTGTCGACAGTTTTGTTGGAAATCGTACTGGTTCGCGGTGTGATGGACTGCAAGGCTCCCTACCGCGAACTACGCAAGTAAACTAAACTACTAAATCCATCGTTGGTTTAAACTATTTTACATGAGCTAATGTGAAATTTTTAAAAGTTTCAGCTTGATATTAACTCTACTTGACAACGAGCAATATTAGTTTTGCAATTGCTGTGAAAACCGCTTACGCTTTTATTTACATCTTTATTTTCACTAAGTTGGCTTGACCAGAAGACAGCGAAGAGACGTAGCAGTGTTCAAATCAAGCTGCCACCTAAATACCCAGGAGTGTAGCCCATGGGAGCGGGATTATAACTTCCTCATTTTCTTGTCGACGAAAATGCACGATAAGGAAAATAACACGTTTTAGCGCTTCTGCGCCTGTTTTTTACAGTGAATATGGACTCCCAAGTGGCTTAAAGCCAGTTTTGAAGCATTTTTTTAGGAGGGCTTATATTTGACAAAGATAAAGCTTACAAATCAGTAGAAGCTTTGAAAATGGCCTAAAATGAGCTATCAAATTTATCACTTGATAAAAAATGCTTAGCGTAAGCTTCATCAAAAAATAATGTAGGAAGGGGCTTTTTCATCAATATTTAGTTTATCTAATTACCGATCACTTCTCTCAAATTTCGCTCCGTTACCTCCTCCCAATTATCTTTTTTTAAAAGACACAGACGAATTGGGTTATGCCCGTGAGTATTTTACCTATTTATGTAGCCAGTTGAATCATGTTTTTGCAACGCTAGTTTCTCTCCCACGTTTTAAAAGCATTAATTTGTACCAAAATAGACCTAAAATAGGTTACGTTAAAAAAATTGCAAAATTATCAAGTCGTGATGAGGCTTTGCACGGTTTTTGTGAATTGATTGTCTTGATAGACAAAATCTGTGGTGCATTAACTCGTTGCGAATTCGAGTCGCCTCTCGTCGGGTTGTTGCGTTTGCACGTGCGTGTTCTGTGGTCCTCTTAACTTAGGGTTGCTTTTGCGAAGTGGGGCACTGAATGTAAGGGCGGATGTGCAAATTGGGCTGTCTGAGTATTTGAACATGGACGACCACTTTTTTATCTGCTCTTTCAAGTAAAAGTGGTTCCAAGCCAAAAGTGTAGATTCCCGAGGGGGTCTGAACTCCCCAAAAATATGCTTTGGGAGTCCAAAGAGTAAAGAACTCCCTCAATAAAAATGGAAAATGTTTCTTATTTATCGTTCATAATAACAAAATAACATTTCTGTCTTGTCAGATTTCACTACAGTAGTCGTAATGTGTACAGTATTATCAGCCAGGGCATCACGCACTTTTTATACAACACAAACTCATCATTGTGAGTGTGTGCCTGTCGGTAATGCTAACTGAGCCCAGTTGCGAAAAGTCTTGACTGTTATAGCAAGGCACTGAGGGGTGAGGTCAGGGTGAGACTCAGCACACATTAAAAGGATCTGTTCATTGTTTGTTAAATATGTTGTCATCTGGAGTTAGATGCACTTCCAACAATAACAGAAATGATAGTTTAAAAACCATAGTGTAAGCATAATTATTTTATGCTAAAGCATATCTTGAATCTTGAGTTTGATCTCTGAATCTTCATAGAATGCCTGTAAAAAAATTGCAATAGTTGACAAGTTAACCAGAGATTAAGATTGCACATTTGCTATTAGCAATCTACGACGTATAAACAATACAAATAAACTCGCGCGATTTCGTTCAAAAAAAGTTTTTGGTGATTAAGTTATTAAGTTATTGAGCCCTCCTAAAGATTTGCAAAAATCGACACGCCTGTTTAAGAAGTACGAAAAAAAAACAGTATGGTCTTTACTTAGTTTTGGGTATGAATAAACTTTTTACACGTTCACTATCCCGTCACTTTTTTTTCAGTTCTTTTCTATTTATTGGTTTTAACTTCACGGAAAAGAACTATTGGCGTTGAATTTGTTTAGAAACGTGCACTTGTGAAAAGGGTAAAAATAACGTTCCGAAATTCTTTTTACGACCATCGCTGCATAATCGCTATTGTTAAAAAAAAGAAGCTGTTGTAGTAGTGCTGAATCTTGTGAAAGTGGCTGAAGTGCAAGCCTTTTCTTTTATTTTTCCAGGAATTCAACGACCACTATTGCACCGACTTTCATTGGAGAGTTTGATGATAACGTCACGGTAGGTTACTTTCTGTAGCCACCTTGCGTTTCTCGTTGCTAATTGATCGTTGATTGTGAACTGATTGGCGGCTTGTTGCAGGCGCCCGGAGAGTTGCTGGATGAGCAGCCCACTCGGAGGACGATCGTTGTTACGTCGTATTCTCGTGTTCCTACGCCAAATAATATCTCGGTTGCGGAAGAGTGCACGTGTCCAGAAGGACCGAAGGTATGTGACACGCGTCTTTTCGCCACTTGAAATCGCGACAAAGTAAATGAATCGACTTCTGTTTTCGTGGCGGCGTTTCGTGAAGTTGCGTGTTAGGATTTCTAGTCATAAAAACTAATCTATTCATCAAAATTTAAAGTTTGCGTCATAGATTTCTTCTTAATAGGCGGTAATTGTCTTGTTGTCTCGACCTTTTTTAAAAACTAGTGTCTTAGACCTTTTTCTTGGAAAATGCTCATCTCGATTCTCAGCCTCGTCACTCCAAAACTTTCGAAAAGTTATTACAGTTACCATTACAATGCAATATGCAGAAATCAAATTGCTTTGTCGCCTGCTTTAGAGTGAAAGTATTTGTGAGAATATGTGCAAGTGTTGTTAAACTGCTGGTTGGTTCCTACTGAGGTGTTTCCTGCCTGTTATCACTGATTATCACTTCTGACATTGTGTTGCTTGTTAACATTTTTCCGTTCTTCCAGCAATTTTTTTAAAAACACCCCAGTTGTTGTACGACGTTTATTAACGTTTCGCTCCCCCAAAACCGGAGAATTTTATCAGAAATAAAATTTTTGCACCCAACAATGTGACCTTTTTTTGCATTTAAACCCTGTACTTTTGAATGCAAAAAGTTTGTATCTGATGGTGCTCTCCGGTTTTGGGAGAGCGAAGCGTTAATAAACATCATGCAACAACTGAGGTGTTTTTAAAAGAGTTTTTAGAAACGGACTTTTTAATTTTTAAAAACAGATTTTTTAAAAGAATTCTGAAGACAAATTTTTAAGACTAGAAGAACGGAAAATTTTTAGCAAATCATATACCCAGCAAACGAAACCAAAATGTCCAAAATTGTTATTATGTTGCTTTCGCAGAAATTGTGGGCAAACGTTTAGCCGAAGAAAGTATTTCAAACGCACTTGTTTTTTGATGAAAAATAGATCGCTTGGATCGAATCTGTTGTAGTCAATAATTTATTGTATGTGAGTGGATGACAAAATTTCGGATTATGAAGAATTGGTATTGGGTAACTCCTTCAGTTGAAGCTAGTGGTTGCTATCGTACTTTCCATTGACGTGTGACGCTTTACTGACTGAACGTCGAGACATTAAATCATAAAACATTTAGGGAGAGAAGGGGGAGCGTGGATGGAGCGGAAGGAATGGAACAAATGGACAAGAGGTAATTATGTTGTAACTAACGTTTAAATCTCCGCCACCTGACTTCTATTGCTGCCCTCCGGCTGCTGGGGCTATGTTGCAGTCATCATAATCATCACCTCCTCACCAAAAATTTTAGCCTGAATGCATCTAAGTTTTCCCGCTGTCTAAATGAAATCCTGACAACGCTTTGGGGACTATAATTGCTGACCCCTGGTTCAATTCTTGAACTGGCAATGCGTCGTTGTGTCCTTGGGAAGACATTTTACGCTTATTTCCCATTGGGGCCAAGCAGTCTACCGTTGTGGTGGTCCAGCCTGATGAAAGACTTTCAAAAAGAACCCAAAAAAGGTGCTCAACGTTGGTGTGGTTAGACGGACGCAGTGTGCTTGGTTCATACAAACGAACGAAGCGTGCCAGGGGACGAGAAGTGTTTTTGAGGTTCAGTTTATTCAACTATATGCATCGGTCGTTCCTTGAGATTATTTACAAATTTCCATCCAGTTTTCATGATGTGACAGGCTTTTTAAATCCAATTTTATTCTTTGACAACTGTGTATATTTTTATTTGAACTAGTATTATTTTATTGTGTGTTTACAACAGGGACCAAAAGGATCGACGGGTATGAAAGGAGAGAGAGGCGAAAAAGGCGAACCCGGGCAAGCAGGTGGTCCTCCTGGAAGGGACGGAGTTGATGGAGCAACGGTGGGTTTGGTTTACGTGGAGCAATAAAATATGCTTTCGCATTCAAAACTTTTCACCGTTTTCTACTTTTCAGGGGTCTGCTGGCGCTAATGGAACTAAGGTAAGCCTTGTTTGTAGCCTTGCTTGTGGTTGTGATCTTCATGGTACAGATATTGGACTGTCGACCACTTTTGTTGTTATAACGACCCGGTCTGCCTGCCAAGATGAAATCCAAATAGAAATCTGTTCATTTCAAACTCATTTTGCTGTTACGTAAAAGGAAGCAATCAGCTTCAATTCCAAAAACAACTTCTAATTTTCTTGTTTTTGTTCAGGGCGAGAAAGGAGAGACGGGCCAGATGGGGAACGTAGGTGCCAAGGTAATCAATTAACTTTGGACAATAGGTGCGCGTTGTAACTACGCGCAATATTTCGCTGAACATTAATAGTAGTGTTTGTTTTCAAAGCCAGCGCAGTTTAGAATCACAATTAATGCACAAACGAAATATGATAGTGATAATTTGCTGACAATAGGGAGGAAGCGCAGTGGCCAAAATAGTCTTCAAGTCTACTTCTACCCTCATGAATAAAATAATACGAAGTTAAATTAAATTTAGAAAATTTTGGCCTAACAACTTAAGTTTTTTACTTAACAAGTGAAAACAAAAATCAATAAAAAAATCTTGAACACAAACAAAAAAAGTGAGATATTAAAAAGAGGAACTGTTGCGTGAGACCACAAAAAAACCTCGGACTGACACAGAAAAAGAAACAAAAAACAGTAATGTGAATTCAGAAAGAAGTGCTGTTGCATAGCACCTCCATACTTGTATTTAGAGTCAATAATAATGAAAACAAAACACTTTATTGAACAAAGAGCAAGCAATTAAACTTTATCGAGACACATTATGTGCCAATAGAGCAGAGTTTGAAATTAACGCTTGCCCGAGGCAAGCTGAAATCGCTTCGGGCAAGTTAGTTTTCGGCTTAACTTGCCCGACGGGCAAGCTAACAAAATAGAGCGTAGGTGTAGGCCTACTAGGCCTAAAGGTTTGGTGTTCACCGGGCATAAGTAAAATAGCTCTGATTCTGGCATTCTTCCGGTGAAGTCATAGTCACAGCAAGCTTGATCTTAAAAGCCTTGTTGTTTTTATTGACGTTTCGTTGGTCATGACGTCCAACATTATCAGAATACGAGCAACGATAAAGAACTACGACTGAAGCTATGTAGCATCAATATGAATTGTAAGATTTTTAAAGTTTTTAAAATCCGAAAGTTAATCATTACATCACAAAAATAAAAACAAATTTATAGAAAAGCGGATAGTGTTAACACTTTGGTCACGAAAACTACAGTATAAACTAAAATGATACCAAAGCATCAGGATACTAAAGCAAAGAACGATAAACTATTGGAAAAGATTCACCATCTGAACGATTAATTACTATTGGCCTAGAAAGAATAAACCAAGATTCGGCGGTTAATCTTTTAGAAAAATTACTTTCAGTTTTTATAATTCGTGAGTTGGCCCAATCAAACGAGATCTAAATTCCCGATTAAAAGAGCACCAAAGAGCCATCAAGCAACAAAAACCAGAAAATTCCGCCTTGTGTGAACATGTAATATTATTTGATCATGTAATTGATTGGGCCAACTCACGAATTATAAAAACTGAAAGTAATTTTTCTAAAAGATTAACCGCCGAATCTTGGTTTATTCTTTCTAGGCCAATAGTAATTAATCGTTCAGATGGTGAATCTTTTCCAATAGTTTATCGTTCTTTGCTTTAGTATCCTGATGCTTTGGTATCATTTTAGTTTATACTGTAGTTTTCGTGACCAAAGTGTTAACACTATCCGCTTTTCTATAAATTTGTTTTTATTTTTGTGATGTAATGATTAACTTTCGGATTTTAAAAACTTTAAAAATCTTACAATTCATATTGATGCTACATAGCTTCAGTCGTAGTTCTTTATCGTTGCTCGTATTCTGATAATGTTGGTCGTCATGACCAACAAAACGTCAATAAAAGCAACAAGGCTTTTAAGATCAAGCTTGCTGTGACTATGACTTCACTGGAAGAACGCCAAAATCAAAATAGAGCGTATTAAACAACATCAAACAAGATTATTTCAAGACGCAATTTAGCTCCGCTTTTGTTGCAATAAAATATGTACTGTAAGTACAGAAAGCTGTTGCTTGCTTTATTTTAGTTAAACACTTTGTAATCATCACCATTAGCACTTTGTTCAATTTAGTCGTCCGCACATTATTTATCGCAATTAACCCTTCTTAATCGCACGCAGATTTTTTGATACTCAGACGCGTTTAGCCAAATGCTACATTCTTTTTTTCTATGAAAATTTTCCCACGCTTGTCGCGTTAACTGCTGTTTCAGATATCACAAGTACTACCCTGCGCTGCAAGAAGACATCAAGAATTTTGCAATTTTTTCGTTATGATTTTTTTAAAGATCTTGTAGCTCCTATAGCTTTTGCAAAAGTTTCTGCTTTCTAGCTGGTGTAGTTTCCAAAATATTCGCAATTAAAAATGTGATTGCAACAAACCGTAATGTAATAGTTGAAATAATCACAATTAAATAATCAATTTTAGCGTAATGCACGATTGGAAAAAGTTAATTATTACCCTACGTCACATTAACATCTGACATAACATCGCACGCAAAAACTTGATTCTCGAAGTTAGATACGCGACTACGCTTATTTTGCAAATTCAGTGCTTTTTGCCAAGAAGTACATTTTACAAATGTTTTTCCAAAGTTAACATCAAAACTTATTGTACGGTACCTATTTTTTTTTCGGGCAAGTTAAAATCTTCTCGGGCAAGTAGACATTTGATATCACTTGCCCGACGGGCAAAATGTTAAAAAAGTTAATTTCGATCCCTGCAATAGAGTCTTCGCTTTCGAAATCAAGTTTTTGATACACACCTGATCAATAAAAATTGTCTTCCCAGTTCGGATACGCATTTTGACTTTATTTGCGTACCCTTGAGCAGGTTCATTGCTTTCTTGGAATGTTACACAAAGTGGTGCACAAACAATCAAAAGAGACATTTTCTGCGTGCATGCAGTTACCAATAACCCAATTCGGTTGCCGTCCATCGTAATTTTCACCTGTGTTGCAAATCTCCCTACTGCTTTCGGGTATTTTGCAATCAGGTTTAAGCCAAAGAAGAAGGAGAAAAAGCAAGCGTCATTTCGTGGGTTGTCATCCACAAAAGTCCAATCAAATCAAGTTTTTCATATTACGTGCTGTATTACGCCGAAGCGTGTTACGAGTTTGTGGGGCCCATATGCGCGCCATTGCGCCCACGCAACACAGCTCCTTTTGACGAAATCGAAATGGTGCAGCGGTGGCAAGCTGTTGGCAGCACTGTGTCCAATTGGACCGGCCCGGGATTTGAACCCCAGACCTCCCACTCCAGAGACGAACGCGTTAGCGCTAGATCGACTGGCATCCACAAATCCACAGAAAAAAGATCGGAAAATAATTTGAATCAGGATCGAAAACTAACAATTGACTATTGGTACTAAAGTTGACATTTATCAAAAGCGGTAAAGCCAAAACATACTTCATGTTTCATTTTGATTGCTGTTCCGTTTTGATTGAATTTTTAACTCTTTGAACATTAAAGCGAATAATAGTGCAACTTTAGTAGATTTTTTCATTTATTGACTCTTAATCATATCTGAGAGAACTCGCAGTAATTTTCGTGCATCTAAAATGTGGCAGTAATATTTTATATATTGCCTTTAAAGTTATTGGTTGTATCTTTCTCTACAAAAAAATTGCTTACTTCCTCCACTATCGACCCTTCATAGAATTCGTTAGCAACATTTTTAGTTCGCTTCACCGTCCGCACATGGGTGCGTGGTCCAGCATTGATGTATTGTGCGTGGTCCAGCATCGATGTATAGAGCGGCTCTTTACGTAAACTTCTGTGTTCTGTACACAGGGAGAAGCAGGAGCTGACGGGGTGGATGGTCTGCCAGGGAGGAATGGGAGCAAGGGTGAAGCTGGGGCAAATGGCACCCCAGGGTTGGATGGAAGCCAAGGAACACCAGTAAGTTGTTTCTTGGTGGCTTACAGAAGTTGGTTGCGTGGTGCATAAAAGTAAAATTATCTTCGCATTTTTATCCTTGATTTGCACACTCACTGGGTTGTAAACAATTTAAGGAAACCTGATTTTAATTTGTGATGAGGGAAAAATCCTTGATTATATTTCAAAGCCAAACGACCATAGTTTTGAAGAGATACCACCAGGAGAAATTTCAATTTTAAGACTACTTTTTAGTTTTCAATTTAAATATAAACAATACCTGCAGGTAAATTTATACCAAGCTTTGCAACATCAAGAAATGTGGCAGAAATTGCCAACTCTACATTTTTAAATATTCGGATGACGCTGCTGGTGAAAACCTGTAATGAATAGTGTACCGCAGAATTTAACGACTGGTGCAACACTAATGACCTACAGATATCTTTAATTCATCTTTTTCACCACAAAAATCTTCATCCGCAAACGCGATCAGTAACGGCGGACGAATCTTCAACCTCTAGAGTCGGGTTGTATTGCTGCAACATCATTCAGCTTGTCTCATTCATTCTTTATTAGCATGGCCAAGTTTGTTTCATTTTTTGCCATGTTAATTTGTCTACAAATTAGGAAAATATTAGAACAAGGCCTCGAGTGAAAACAACATTTATATAAATTTCAATTTTGTACTTTTTGAATGTTTGGAACGATGGAGCCATGAGCTTTAAGACAAATTGTCAAACTACTGGGTCTGAAAGTGTTTGCAACTTTTAGGGCGAGAAAGGAAAGCGAGGACGAAAAGGAGATAGTGGTGAAAAGGTGAAATGCGTTTGTTTGTTGCTACATAATTATCCCAATCTTCAAAACTGAGACTTAAGTCGATGCTCAAGAGCATTTGAGTCCGACTTAACTGGAAACTAATAAAATGATCAAAATTTCAATTAAAGATTTTGCCAAGCATAATATTTGAAAGCCAATTTGATGTCTAAAATTTTAATTCTCATTTCGTTTCTTATTTGTTTGCAAATTTTTGTGTGCTTTTGTACTGTACTACGTGATTTTTGTTGAATTAGATGAAAGTGCAGTTTTAAGCTTTTCTTGTTTTTTGTTTTTTCTGGTGATTATTGCATTTTTGTTACGGTGCAGAGCTGTGTTTTATGCTTGAAATAGTTTTACCGTGTACTGTAGATGTATTCTAGCTATTTTTAAGAAAACGTTGCTGTATGTACGAACTTCTAAAACTCTCCATTACGTTTTTGATTAACTTGTGTAAATTAAGCACTGAGATTAGCATATTTTCCCTTTTGGACCCATTCCGGATATGACGTCTTCATAATCAATGCTACTATTCTGTGAAACCTGCCACGGACGTGAACATAATGCAAGTTTAAGCTGCAAGATCCAGGTTGTTTCTAAATTAGAGAGTAGTTAAACGACGCTGCCTATTAATTTGGTCCTTTGCTCACCAAGGATAACTCAGTTTTTAAAACTTGTTACACTTGTGCAATGTGCATTTACACATCAAGAGATGTCACATCCTTTTGTTGTAGCTTTCATTTACACTTAAATATAATTTTTAGGGCGATGCAGGAGAAATAGGGCAGCAAGGTCCTGTTGGTCCAACTGGCCCGAAAGGAGCACCTGGAGAAAATGGAGTACCAGGTGAATCCGCCCCACCTGGTCAAAAAGTAAGCGGTAAGTGCTACAGCTTTGAAGCAATTGGCTGACTGCATCTTTTTCAGGGAGATTTGGGACCGCCAGGAGCACCAGGAAGCCCCGGTCCCGTTTCGGATGTGCCAGGACCAGTGGGCGAGCCGGTGAGTAGCCTTATGATGCGCAATGGCTCGATTTAGGATTATATGAATGACTTTTGAATGTTTCAGGGAAAACCAGGAACTCCTGGACTGACAGGGGACAAAGGTGAAGGTGGACAAAAAGGGAATAAAGGCGAAAATGGAGAGGCAGGTTTAAAAGGAGACAAAGGGATCCAAGGGGATAATGGTGAGGCAGGTGCGAATGGATTGCCAGGGGCAGACGGTACAAATGGAGTGAAAGGGCAGCAGGGCGACATTGGTCCACCTGGAGTTCAAGGCGCAAAGGTCAGTTTCTTTTAAATAGTTTCATAGCTTTGGTTATTGTCAAACCAAAAAATCAAATCGTTACACACTCTGTATTACGCCAAAGCTTGTGACAAGTTTGTGGGGCTCATCTCCACGTCTTTGCGTCCAAATAATCCAGCTTCTTGTCAAGTGTAGTGGTAGTGAGCCGTTGACAATACTGTGTCTAGTTTGATAGGCCCGAGATTTGAACCTCAGGCCTCCATCTTCATAGATGATGCACTAACCAACTGGCCAGTTTAGTGTTAAAGTTTTATTCCATCATATGTTGTTTTTAATCGTTCCGGACGGTTTATTATGAGGTACTGTAATTGTGTAATGATGATGGTGACGGTGTAGGAGTGTTGGGGGGCAAGTTGGTGGAACACTGATTACATTCCTTGTATTCCTGTGATGTAGTGATTTGCAACGTAGAACCACAGAATTCCAGAAGTTAAATATTCTATTCCACGAAGAATCTTTATTTCAACGTACTTGAACAGCGTTGTAGTGGCTAAGCATGGATCTGCCCTATTGGCTCACTAAGCCACTTTGTATAAATATAGAAGAAAAAGAAAAAAAAAATTTTGGAAGAAGATCTTGATATTGGAATGCAGCCAAGATTCTGTATAAATTTATTTATTTCAGGGAAAAACTGGCAAGAAAGGGCAGAGAGGAGAAAATGGAACTGCAGGAGAAAAAGTAAGTGGAAGCACTGCGTGGTAAAGATAACGGTTTTTCAAATATTAAAGCGCTTTTTTACAGGGAGAAACAGGATCAAGCGGTGCTGCTGGTCCGAAAGGGGATTTGGGAAGTCCGGGAAGCAATGGGAAACCTGGGAGCAAAGGAGAAACTGGCAGTAAAGGAGAAGAGGTAAATAATTATCTTTTTGGGTGAATTTTTTTTCTTTTGGCTCAAACGTTTTATATGCTGCAGGGAAAACCGGGTTTACCCGGTCAGCGTGGAAATGACGGAAATAAAGGTGAAAAAGGAGTGGATGGTGATGCGGGGCCACCTGGGGCTGTGGGACCTCAGGTTAGTTGTTTATTTGATTTGTGGCAGGCTACCACCCGCTGGTTTGCCAAAACATTCCAAGGCACAAGCAGGGTTGGGAGTCACCAGTTCTGAGAAGTATTTGATTGCAATGTTCTTTAGTTCTTTAGATTTGTGGTGACCATCGAATACGCAATGTGCTTGACTCTATGTTCGTAACAGTTTTTCATTGTTTAGTGCTTTTAGGGTGAATCTGGGCCTTCGGGATCAAAAGGACAGCGAGGAAGAAGAGGGGAGAAGGTAAGACAGCCAAGTTGGCATGTGGCGGAAAATTGTAGTTGTAATTAGAAATACCTCTTCATTCACCAACTTTCCTTGGACAGGAGAGAACAAAGGGATCTTGCGATCTTTGGTTCAAGCTGCCACCAGCTTACACCTGTCTACCACACACGGTGGACGCTTCGTAATATCTCTTGCAATGCTGACCATCAAGCAAAACAGGAAAGCTGAAAGTACCAATTTTAATGGTCTTTTTAACCCGACCAAGAATCAAACCAAAAATTGTTATTTCAGTTTTTAACGCTGCTTCTACTCGACCACTGATTGGTTCGAACAAGTGGCGCATAAAAAATCAACCGTGTATTTTTACAGGGTGAAGACGGAGTCCCTGGGCCACCTGGGGAAACTATCGTACAGGTTGGTACCTAGTTGCATCCAATTTACATGTATAAAATGCTAGTGTGTGAGGTACTGAATTGCATCACGTGTTCAACTGCATGTTGTGGTTAGTTGTTACTTGAAGAGTTGCAGCTGGTGTCCGAAACTGCTTGATTGGTGCATCTAGAGATGAAAAAAAAACTTTTTTTTTATTGTTTTTGGCCAAATTTTTTTAATTTTTTGATAAAATAAAGATCATAGACACGTGTTTTTATTAAAAAAAAGGAATCCCTATTCCCTAGTGTTTGCTAAGGTATTTTAGTTGGGCGATTCTCAGCCGAGAGTAACATCTTCAGCATGTCGTTGTTTCAAAGCATCGATATAAAGTATAGAATGAATATAATTATTTTTTCATTGATTACCAAAACCTTTTGTTGATGTCAATCACATTGACTTATATTAATAAATGTAAAGATATTTGAATTGCATCCTTTTTTATGGAGTTTAGTGAATGCTTTAATTTATTTTTGCAGCAAATGCTTCACACGTAAATAATATGAACCCTTGTGATTGAAGCGCAGCTAAATTGTGTCGACAAGCAGATAAATTCACCTTGGGGTCTTTAGTTAGTGGAGTACTATCAGCTCTAGCAATAATCATTAGACATTATTAGTTTATTTTATGCATATAAGCAAAACAAGCAGAAAAACAAACAGACAACAAACCAAATAAATACGAGTACACTGTACTGTCTCAAAAAACAAATTCAAATATCGGGCTACTGCCTGCTGATTTAGAGTTTCACTGCAAGGGAAGACTGCGATGGGACCAATTAGGTCTTCGAGTCAAGCAGCCACCCTCCCAATCAAATCGATGCAATGAAGTGATTTTCTCAAGAGTGTAAGCAATAATTCATAACAGTTGCCGCTGCAGTTGAGAGCCAATAAACCAAAAAAAAACAAGACTACACGAATTAATGAGTTGCGTTGCTAGCTTGTTGATGAGACATACTTTTGAATTAATTGTTTTTTCTAAGTTATTTTAAATTTAGAATACGAGTAATCTTTTAATTCTTGAGGGATATTATTCCAGTTTTTTGTTCCTATATATTTAAATGATCGTTGGCATTTTGCTGTGGAGAATCTAGGAATGTGTATTGCATTAGCATGCGTACTGCATTGCATGATTTGAGCAAAGTTCCAAATGCTTGGAGTTTGCAGAATTTGATCTGTTAATTCCGTGCTCAGCTATATGTATCTTTCAGACCATCTAAATAAAGTCTAATCATTTCGAGAAAACATCCTAAAGTGATCTGAAAGTATGAATGGCTTTTGCATACTTAGGACAAACGAGGAGTACAACAGGAAAAATCAAAGGGTTTCTAAAACTGTAGTTCAATATACAACAGCAATTGTTTACAGATCATAACATTTAAAAACAGATAGCTGAGACAACACCATCTGTAAGGAGTGTTATCTCGAGCTGTTTTTAAATTTTTGGTCTCTGAATGTTTGTTAATACCCAATACTGCACTGTAGCTCTCAGAAATCATCTAGTTCTTTCACAGAGCACCGGCGTGCACAACACTGCAATCTGGTGCAATAGGTTGTTGTGCATATTTATTCTTCTGTCACCTGACAGTGTAAGACACTAACTGTTGGGCGACCTACACACTTTTTATTGCAATAACTACTTCGTGTTTGGAGGAATCCGCACCTACTTAGGAGTTTCCAGCGTTTCTTTGAATTTTTTTGAATTCTTGTCCACTGAATTGAGTTTGCTGCTTGTTCGAAGCCACCAAGCAGAGATAATCATCATAAAATGTCGCAAGTCTTATCTAAGGTCGCAACAACGTGACCAAGGTGCCGGTTGAACTCAGATTAGGCGATCAGGGTCGGTTGTAGTGAAAACCTTTGCCCTCTTGGCTCGCTGCGGAGTACAATGGTTTAAATACTGTTCCAGAATCATTGCAAAAAAGATGACTTTAAAAAATTTCTTGCAAAATGAGAAAAGCCATGTTTGACAATATCGAACATCGTACTCCTTATTCTCCTAAATAATCCTTTTCTGATGTCATGAAATCTTGAAACGCAGAGTTGCCAATGGTATAAAATCAAGCCGTTTAAATTGTATTTTTGTGGATAAAGAGAATAGTGGAGCAAGGTTTGGGGCACCTATTTATTATCTTAAGTAGTTCTCATTTCTTCAATAAAACCGATTTCGCGGAGTATCTCTATAAAACTATAACCAGCGCGAAGACCTAAGGCCCGGTCTACACATGGCGTAAAATCGTGAGCGTACAAGCGTATCATTCCTTGATTTTAATCAACTAGCAGCTTGAACGATAGTAAGGTGGTGGGCCGGGTGTGATACCATGGCGAGATTATTATTCGAAAATCAAAGGTCGACGTCGTTGAAACATTTTTGCCAGCTTCCTCCTCTCCCCTCACTACCATTTTTAAGCACTGAAAAGTTTGATATTCATAAAAGTTGGCAAGTATAGTTTATTGCATTAAAATGCAAAAATAGAGGTATATAAATGGCATAGTTTTATAGTTGCAGGCCTAAACACAATACAGAAATTTAAATACGACTTTCAACACAGTCTACTTCATGGTTTTCTTTAAAAACGTCTCAGTAACTTTGTTGAAAGTCACATTTAAATTATGCACTACTCTAAAATTGTTCAAACGATGCAAAAAAGCAAAACCTACGTATATGCTTTTGTTCAGCGATAGCGGAACCATTTTGGGGCCAAAAGCAGCGCCCAGTTTTCCTTCACTTCCAGCGCATATCGCGTAGCTACCATAGCCAAACGTGATTTGTATTGTTTTAGCACCAGCCCATGCAAATGTATCGCTCATGTTTTACGAAAACAATCCACCGCATAATCGGGATTTTGCTAAGGTAGGGGAGTTGGAACATAAAGCTTAAATTTGTCTGCATATCACAGAAGAGGGTCTGAGAGCAAAGCCCCCAGTCGCTGGGCGATTTTTGTGATTTAAAAAAAATAGTCTTTCAACACACCATTTGGATGACATTTAGCACGTTAGAGCCATTTGGAAGAACTGCAGGAATCGCTAATATTTGGAAGACCTTTGACAGAATTTAATTGCTTATAGCCCCTTCGCTTAGCCCCCTTACTCCCAAGTCAAGTTTAAAACATGTCTAAAAGCACGCTCGTTTCGGTTATATTTTGTAATGGCTTAACTAAGGAGAGATTCTTAACCCCTCCCCAGGTTACGCCACTGGAACAAATGCATTTTTGGTTCATATGATCCGCACTGAAAAATGATTTCAAACCCTAGTTCTAATCATTAAAACCTGTAGTTATAGGATTATCCACAATTAATCGTAATAAAGCAAGCGTCGTTTGAAGCATTGCCATTTGGCTGCCTCCAATAGCCGCCTAAAGCGCGTGTTCGATAACAATGGACTTCCCAGCTATAGCTGCAAAAGCAAAGAAAATTTGAAGCGCATCAAAAACGTGATGGGTGAACAGAACAGAATTTATTTTTCCAAAATTTCCAACAAAGTTAACAAAACAACAACTACAACAACAACAACACGGATAAAGAAAATTAAGGCCAGGAAACACCGAATAAACATTTGCGATGAACAAGGATAGTGTTTTCTGAGTATAGCTGCGTGTGCTATATTCTTAAATGTCTTCCCAAGCTTCTGAATGATAAACACATTATGGTAAATGAAAGATCAATCATAGTTCGCTGCAAGTACGCTTTTTTCCAAAAAATTTCTCACGGTTTTGATTTAGCATTGTATGTTTGAATAAGCTGATTTTTCGCTTCTGATGCATACCAAGTTGCATTTTTTGATGTAAAATCTAAATTTGTCCAAAATTTAGTGCCTCTCAACCCCAATGTTTTTTATCCATACGATGTTTTAGCTCGAGGTGAATAGTAATTTCCTGTCTTTTGAAGACGTGTGTTGTGATTATGCACTGATGTGGATGCAATAAATTCTTCTTCTATCGCTGTAGGTACAAGGCCATTGTAAATTTTTTTACATTAACTTTCCTAATTCTTTTCATTGATCTTTTAATTTTATTTACAATGATTCACAAATTATGCAAAGATATTTTGTAAGAAGTTCCCCAAACAATATTATTCCATAATGTAATTCGAATTATACTAGAGAGTAGTAAAGAGTTTTTATGGTGTTGATGTTCAAGAAGTCCCTTGTTTTATACAGTAGAATAGACCAACATACTTGACTTAATCTGTTTCTAATTTCTTTATAGGAGTGTTGAATTTTAGATTATCCTCCAACCATAGGCTCATGTATTATACAGTGGTAACGTGAGTGATTTCATTGTTATGCAATGTAATTTTAAAGAGAGTCTTTATTGCTAATTGAGGGTGTTAATTAATGAGAATCTAATGAGTTTTTTGATGATTAAGCGTTAGTTTATTTAATTTTTGCCAATTGCCAATTTTTTGAGCTCATGATTTACTTCAGTTTCCACCTTTTCCAACGAGTCGCAAGCATATGATAAATGAGTATCGTCTGCAAATAGTGTGGTTTCTAGTTTGGTTGTGATTGGCAAGTCATTTACATATATAAAAAGCAAAAGACCTAGGTTTGAGCCTTGGGGCACCCCACATGTACGTAATGATGTTGTTGATCGACTATTGTTTACACGAGTGTACTGTATGCAATTTCATAAATAATTTTCAAATAATTTTAATGATATGCTTCTAATGCCAAACGATTTTTAGTTAGAATTTTATGGTCCACAGTATCGAAAGCTTTAGTTAAATCCAAAAAAATGCTGCAATTGTATAAACCCTTATCAGCAGTTTTAGAAGGTTATCATACATTACACTCATGGCATGATTTGTAAAAAATTTTTGTTGAAAACCTAATAGTTTAGAAGAAAATAAGTTATTTTTGGTAAGCAAACTGTAAGTCTGATGAAAAATTACTTTTTCAAAGATTTTACTAAAGTTTGAGAGGAGTGATATAAGCCTATAGTTAGAACAATCCAATGGATCACCACGCTTATAAATTCAAACAACTTCTGCAATTTTCATGTCATCAGGTAATTCTTCATTAACTATACAAAAATTACAGTTTTAAGATTTGAAGGCCAGTTGAAGAATTGCTAGTTGAAAATTAAATCGCTCAACCCCTTCAAAGCCTCCTCGCCTTACTCACAGGTCAAGTCTAAAACATGTTTAAACGCTTGAAATTTGTGATTAAACTTTCTAAGTGGCTTGGCTACGGGGGGGGGGCTGAATCCCTTTTGGCGTATATCAGGGTCTCTTTAGGGCCTCCCTTGAAAAACAGTGGGAGAACCTGGGCCCCCCGCCCCTCGCTTCCACCACCTATGCTTTGGTTATAATTTCCTTATTTATCGTTTGATGCGGAAGTTACATTCTACTTTTACAACTTTTAAATCACAGAGCTTTAATTTCAAAAAATCAAGTTTTAAAAAGCACAGAGCTCAAAAAATATATTTTTTAAAAATTTAATAAAAAGCTTAGATTTACAACAATATAAAAACGTGTTTTATTAAAATTTTTTTTGTTCAATAAAAAACAAAAAAAAAACAAAAGCACTTACATCTCTAATCCGCACCCACTTGTTAGGGTTTTCTAAATTGACATTCAATTTCTTTCCGCGTAAAATCGCTGCTTGTTCGAAGCCACCAAGCAGAAATAATCATTTTAAAGAGATACTGCTCAAAATCAGTTTTATTGGAATGAGAACTATTTGAGGTGATAAAGAGGTGCCTCAAACCTTTTTCCACAATACCCCTTTTTTTGCGAAAATACAATTTAATCCGTTTAACCTCGCATTACCATTGGCAACCTCGCATTTGGCAATTTTTTGACATCACAAAAAGCATGACTTTGCAAAAATTCTTGCAGACTAAAAACCGCGATGTTTTTGAGAAAGGTAATAGCCTAGGATTTTGCTTTTGACAGCGATTCCAATTCGAACAAATTTATCAGTTACATTATACGAGTGACATAATGTACTGTATCAAAATTATACCAGCTTTGGAGATGTTTTTAGGCTATGAATGATATAAAATTTGAAGCCAAAAACAATCATACCGTAAATCAGTCCTGGTACCCTAGGTCTACCAGGTGCCAGTAGCAGTAGCCAAGTTTTCAGATTTGGCTAGGCTACTCGTAGTCATTGCTACCAATTGGTAATCGCGTTTCTTAGTCTGCGAGAAATTTTGCAAAATTATGCCTTTTGTGATATTACAAAATTGCGAAACGCAGGATTGCCATTGGTAAGGAGTCAAACGGATTCAAGTATTTTCGAAAATAAGAAAAATTGGGGAAAAGATTCCGAGCCCCTCTTTATTACCTCAAGTAGTTCTCATTTTATCGGCCATTATGCAGCAGCAGATAAAAATTTTAAAACAGATATCATTTTTTTATTAAACACTAAACGTTTTCGATCGTTCTTCTGGTTCTCTTCAGAGCAAACTATTTCATGTTAACGTTTTAAAGACAAACTAGCTATTGAGTTACTTTCAAAAAAGCAATAAAGTTTAACGCAACAAGCATGTAATTTCAATGATACGCAGCAAGCACGCAATTGGCTACGCTGCCCTAATTCCATCTGGAAGTAAGCCTGGTAAACTTTATGGATTGACTAAAGTGCACAAAGATAGCACCCCTCTTAGAACTGTTGTATCTATGGTTGGAACCCCTAAATACAACTAAGCTAAATATCTGGATAATTTAATTGTTTTGTCGTTTTTCAAACTTAATAAAACACATATTCCGGACACTTACTTGTTAAAATGCAGTGACGATTTCATTGAGCGTTTGAAATAGTTTCCATGTAATAATTCGTATCGCATTGTGAGTTTTGATGTTGTATCGTTATTTACAAATGTTCCACTTTCAAAAACTATTAAGCTTATAATTAATCGTTTGTATGCAAGTTGCAATCCTTATGCTGTTCACTTTGATAAAGATGTTTTCGTAAACTAATGTTCATGGCAACTGAAGGCCTATTCATGTACAAGAGATAGATGGTGTGACAATGGGTTCGTGTCTCGGGCCTGCATAGGCGAATTATTTCTTAGGTTGAATAGAAGAGAAGTTATTTGCCAATACGAACAATTTTCACCTAGTTTGTATTTACAATACATGCAGTTGTTTTTGATCGTGATAGCGCTTGTACGCAGTTTTTGAATATTCTCAATTCATAGCCCAAAGACATTAAATTCACCTCAGAAAAAAATACAAATTGTGATAACATGACTTTCTTAAATGTGCAAATAAAATTGAATGACACTGGCTATGACACTTGCGTTGGGTGAAAACCCACCCATACTGGATTGCTACGTAATTTTAATGCCTTGTGTCAGAATGTTTGGAAATCTGATCTAATTATGTGCTTGTATCATGCTAAGAAAATATACTCCACTATTAAATTCGTATGTAGGAATTAAAGCGTTTTCGCCGTATTTTTCGCAACAATGGATATCCTGATTGGTCACAAATAAAACCATAAAAAAGTTTAAAAAACGACAAAACAACCCTCCGAATAAATATAAAACCGATTGTCTTTTCACTATTGGGATATCATTTTTTGGAAAAGCATCACGAGTGTTTGCGACACGACTCACTGCTCCAGTTAAAATGAAATTTAATGTTGATATTAATGTTTATTATACATGTTCTAAAACTGGATTGTATTTTCAACTTAAGAGCTCTACTCCGTTTCCGTTATTGTCTAAGGTCGTGTACAAATTTTGTTGTTTGTGTGATGCCAATATTTCATACATCGGTATGGCTACGCGACATCTTGAAATTAGGATTTAGGAACATCTGGTCCACAAAACCAAAAAATCAACAATCCGTGATCACATTAAATATGGCAAAACTGCAAGCTAAATAATACACATTTTAATGGTTTTAAAGTTCTAGGCCTTGTTACGCTAGCAGAAAAAACGTCTAGAAAAGAGATCTCGTTATACCCATCGAGGTACCTGCTAAAAAACTTTTTACAAATAGACTTTTAATGATTGATTAATGATTGAATTGTCTTCGGTTGCAACCAAGTGCCGTTTTTAAGATATACCGCTTTTAATCGAACGCAGATGAAAATTTTAAAATGATACGCTTGAATAATTTTTTTTACTATTAGTGTTGTCGTAAAGTAATCCACAAATTACAACAATGATATTTTTTATCTTTCTTTGAACGTAAAAATTTAAAATACCGGTACCATAATTTTAAACTAAATAATTAATCATGAGTAAGTTTTTTGTTAAAAAGTTTTCATGTGTACTGTTTTAGCTTAAATTTTTTTTGGTGAATTTTAAACATGAAAACATACTTTGAAGTCACGTGACCGTCGTCGCTAGGCAGCTGATCGTTATGAATACAAAACTTCAAAATAATTTTTCAAGTTTGAATACCCGTAACCCTAAGAATTAATAAGGAAATTATGTCTCGTTAAAAGTCGAAAAACAAATCGAAGTACCTCATGAATTTACACCACATGTCTGTTACGATGATAGTATACCCACTAAAAACAGCCTAATACAATAACTGCTTTGAGAAATACCGATAGGCTTTCACTCCTCGAAACTAACTACGGTACCCTAGCCCTAGCCGGTTGGCATATCAACTCTCGAATGTCTGTTTAGCCCCACTCAAGCACTTGAAACAATCACCGGAGTTAAACCAACAAATGAACCAAAATAAGAGATGACTCGCATGAAATTGCTGAAAAGGAGCACAGTTTATTCAAGCCTTATTTTGCAATATTTGCGAAAATGTATTGCTTTATGTTGAAACTTCTCAGTAAACTACTGTGGTCTTAAAACATTGTAGCTGAATACTTTATAAGCATTGAAGATGTGCTTTGGTTCGATCGAAATAAACTTAATGGACTGATGACCGGTATACCCATAGCTACCGACTGCCGTAGGCTATCGATATTCCTCGAAGCTTATCGGTATTCTTTGAAGCAGTTATTGTATTAGACTGCTTTTTGTGGGTAGGCTATCATCATAACAAACACGTGGTGTAATTCATAAGGTAGTTCGTTTATTTTTCGACCTTCTGCAAAAAACAATTTCTTCATTAATGGTAACCGGTATTTTATCTTGAAAAATTGTTTTGAAGTTTTGCATTCATAACGATCAGCTGCTAAGTGACAATGGTCACGTGACTTCAAAGCAAGTTTCCATGTTTAAGAATTCAACATAAAAAAATTCAAGCTAAAACACTAAATATGCAAACTTTTTAGCAAAAAATTTACCTATGATTAATTATTTAGTTTAAATTTATCTACTTTCAATTGTTACATTCAATGAATAATAAAAAATATCATTGTTGTAATTTGTGGATTATTTAACGGCAACACTAATAGTAAAAAAATTATTCAAGCGTATCATTTTAAAATTTTCATCGGCGTTCGATTAAAAGCGGTATATCTAAAAAACGGCACCTGGTTGCAACCGAAGACCAATCATTAATCAGGCATTAAAAATCTATTTCTAAAAAATTTTTCAAGAGGTACCTCGATGGGTATCACGAGGCAACATAATTTTGGACAGCGTAACAAGGCCTATTCTGAGAATTTGTAATTCAGAATACGCTACAAAAATACAAGAGGCTTTACTCATAAAGCAACACAATACATCTGGTAGTATGTTCCTTACGACTTTCAAAACCTTGGCCAAACAAGAGATCCAACAGGTCGTCTGTGACCTACCGGATCAAATGGGAGGCTTTGGAGGACAAAGAAGTAAGAAAACAGTTTGCATCCAGTATATCATCTAAGTTCAGACAACTTCCTGATGTATCCAAGGACACCGAGAAGGAATGGCTGCTGTTCAGATCAGCAATCATTTCATCAGCTGCTGAAAGTTGTGGGCGAAAACGGCTTAGAATGGCGAGCGATAGTGAGAAAAGAACACCTTGGTGGAACGAAGAGGTTAAAGAAGCTATTCGAGCAAAGAAAGATGCGTTCAAGGCCTGGCTACTGGTTTGCAATCCCGGTACACTGATTTGCAATCCCGGTACACTGATCGTCATCTGATTTGCAATCCCGGTACACTGAGGCGCGAAAAGCGGCAACTTCGGCAGTAAAGAAATCCAAGGAGAAGTCATGGGAAGAGTTTGGTCGTCGGTTGGATTCCAACTATTTTTCGGCAAACAAAGTATTTTGGCAGACCATCCGCCGTTTACGTGGCAAAAGATCGAGTATCACGTACTCCATCAAGGATTCTGACGGTAACATTCTAACGGATGAGAATGAAATCCTTTCACGATGGAGAGAATACTTTGAAGATCTTTTGAATCCTGTAAAGGCATCGACTCGTGACACACACGAAGTGACACATCTAGGGGAGGACGAAGTTTTCACTGCAGCAGAAGTGGCAACTGCAATTAAAGGGATAAAATCTGGAAAAGCTGCTGGTGAAGATGAAATCAGACCCGAGATGTTGAAAGCGCTGACTGGAGAAGGAATTCTCTGGTTAACGCGAGTGTGTCAAGTTGCGTGGAAGCTTGGCAAAACTCCCAGAGATTGACAAACAGGTATGATTATTCCGATATTCAAGAAAGGAGATCGCAAGCAATGTACAAACTACAGAGGGATATCTCTCCTTAGTTTGCCAAGGAAAGTATATGCCAAATGCCTTGAAAGGAAATGCCGAGAAATAGTGGAATCAAAACTGGAAGATGGTCAGTGCGGTTTTCGTCCGGGTCGCAGCACCACGGACCAAATCTTCACTCTGAAGCAAATCTTCGAGAAATCTTGGGAGTATGGCAAAGATCTCTTTGCATGCTTTGTCGATCTTGAAAAAGCATATGACCGAGTTCCTCGGGATAAACTTTGGAAGGTTTTGCAGGAGTATGGCGTTGATGGTCAATTGTTACGCGCTATTAAGTCATTCTACTGCAGACCGGAGGTTTGTGTTCGGGTAAATAGCAAGCAATCAAAGCCGTTCCATGTGGGCGTTGGACTCCGGCGAGGGTGCGTTTTGTCACCTCTCCTTTTCATTGTTTACATGAATTGGATCGACAAATGCAGCCAAGCTGATGAGTGTGCCACGATTGGAAATTGCAAAATTAGTCGTCAGCTATTCGCAGATGATTTGGTTCTGCTCTCTTCCACAGAATCTGGCCTCCAGCGCGCATTAAATAGCTTTGCAGATGCATGCAACACCGCCGGAATGAAAATAAGCACGGCCAAAACTGAGGTACTTCATCTTTCAAGAAACCCTGATCAGTGCGTATTACAAGTGAATGGAGCGACACTGAAGCAGGCAGAGAAGTTCAAGTATCTTGGGGTTGCATTTACGAGTGACGGAAGGCAAGACGAAGAACTCGATACCAGAATAGGCAAGGCTAGTGCAGTAATGCGAGCTTTGCACTACTCGGTTGTCATGAAACGAGAATTGTCGAAAAAGGCAAAACTCTCAATTTTCAAAGCAGTTTTTGTCCCCATTCTCACTTATGGTCATGAATCTTGGGTAATGACCGAAAGAATGCGATCACAAGTGCAAGCGTCCGAAATGAGGTTTTTATGAAGAATCGAAGGAGTTACACTGTTTAACAAGGTGCGTAGCTCTGAAATTCGAAAATCTCTTAACATCGAGCCGTTACTTCTCCGAATTGAAAGATCACAGCTTAGATGGTTTGGCCATGTAAGCAGAGTGCCTCAGGAAAGATTCCCCAAACAAGCTTTACATGCCAAAGCAAATGGGAGAAGACCAGTCGGACGACCTAGAACTAGATGGACCGATTACATTGAGGATCTTGGATGGAATCGCTTGGGACTTCGCCCAAGCGAAATGATGGAGGTGATGGAAGACCGTGAGGTGTGGCGGCTCAATCTTGAGCTACTGCCCCCGCAACCCTCACGGAAAAGCGGGCAATGAAGAAAGAAGAAGAAGAAGCAACACAATCTACAAATCAACAAACAGCTTTACGCTAATGGTTCATCTTTTCTACTAAACGTTTATTAGGTTAGCATGTAATATTGTGTTGTTTTTTTTGGGTGTGTGTGTTTTTTCAGATTGTTAATATTATTCTGCAGTAGGTACTGAATGTATGTGATATTATTTTCATGTCATTGCATAACTCGTACAATTGTTACGCTAAAATTTTGTACTTGTTGCGTTGAAGTAAACTTAATTGCTTTCTTAAACGCAACTCATTAGCTCGTATGTCTTTAAACTGTTAATATGTAATATTTTGCGTTGAAGAGGACCAGAAGAACCATCAAAAACGTTTAGCTTTTAATAAAAAAATATCTGTTTTAAAAGTTTTGTTTGTTGCAGTAATATCAAATGGCTGATAAAATCAAGCATTTTGTCGAAGATTTACATTAGTTCTTATTTCTTCAATAAAACTGATTTCGATCTGTATCTCATTAAAATGTCTTATTCAAGGACGTGGCCGGGGACGGGTGCTGGTTGAACCCATACCATGCAACCAGGGTCGTCGTAAAAACGATGCTTTTACCCTCTCGGCCACGCTGTCGGCAAAAGTGCTTGTTTTCTGGTTCATTGATAAAAGCTTTGGTGTGTTTAACTCTATTTTACACGAGATATTTAACCAATGCGTTTTACGCGATGGGTCAAAAATGTCCCCTAATCCAACTCCTAAACTAAACCTCATGGGTTTACCAAAATTGGGATGCCGGTCGATGTTCACTAAAGCTCTTTAGAGAAACTAGTTTTGTGTTGATGACATCATCATAGTGTCGTCAAAGCCATATTTGGAAAAATGCATTGATGGGCACAAATCCGTTAATGGTTAATCCGCGAACAACAAAGCTAACTTTTTCATTAACTCGTTAATCCGTTAAAAAGCTTTTTCATCTTCTTCTTCTTCTTCTTCTTTCTTCATTGCCCGCTTTTCCGTGAGGGTTGCGGGGGCAGTAGCTCAAGATTGAGCCGCCACACCTCACGGTCTTCCATCACCTCCATCATTTCGCTTGGGCGAAGTCCCAAGCGATTCCATCCAAGATCCTCAATGTAATCGGTCCATCTAGTTCTAGGTCGTCCGACTGGTCTTCTCCCATTTGCTTTGGCATGTAAAGCTTGTTTGGGGAATCTTTCCTGAGGCACTCTGCTTACATGGCCAAACCATCTAAGCTGTGATCTTTCAATTCGGAGAAGTAACGGCTCGATGTTAAGAGATTTTCGAATTTCAGAGCTACGCACCTTGTTAAACAGTGTAACTCCTTCGATTCTTCGTAAAAACCTCATTTCGGACGCTTGCACTTGTGATCGCATTCTTTCGGTCATTACCCAAGATTCATGACCATAAGTGAGAATGGGGACAAAAACTGCTTTGAAAATTGAGAGTTTTGCCTTTTTCGACAATTCTCGTTTCATGACAACCGAGTAGTGCAAAGCTCGCATTACTGCACTAGCCTTGCCTATTCTGGTATCGAGTTCTTCGTCTTGCCTTCCGTCACTCGTAAATGCAACCCCAAGATACTTGAACTTCTCTGCCTGCTTCAGTGTCGCTCCATTCACTTGTAATACGCACTGATCAGGGTTTCTTGAAAGATGAAGTACCTCAGTTTTGGCCGTGCTTATTTTCATTCCGGCGGTGTTGCATGCATCTGCAAAGCTATTTAATGCGCGCTGGAGGCCAGATTCTGTGGAAGAGAGCAGAACCAAATCATCTGCGAATAGCTGACGACTAATTTTGCAATTTCCAATCGTGGCACACTCATCAGCTTGGCTGCATTTGTCGATCCAATTCATGTAAACAATGAAAAGGAGAGGTGACAAAACGCACCCTCGCCGGAGTCCAACGCCCACATGGAACGGCTTTGATTGCTTGCTATTTACCCGAACACAAACCTCCGGTCTGCAGTAGAATGACTTAATAGCGCGTAACAATTGACCATCAACGCCATACTCCTGCAAAACCTTCCAAAGTTTATCCCGAGGAACTCGGTCATATGCTTTTTCAAGATCGACAAAGCATGCAAAGGGATCTTTGCCATACTCCCAAGATTTCTCGAAGATTTGCTTCAGAGTGAAGATTTGGTCCGTGGTGCTGCGACCCGGACGAAAACCGCACTGACCATCTTCCAGTTTTGATTCCACTATTTCTCGGCATTTCCTTTCAAGGCATTTGGCATATACTTTCCTTGGCAAACTAAGGAGAGATATCCCTCTGTAGTTTGTACATTGCTTGCGATCTCCTTTCTTGAATATCGGAATAATCATACCTGTTTGTCAATCTCTGGGAGTTTTGCCAAGCTTCCACGCAACTTGACACACTCGCGTTAACCAGAGAATTCCTTCTCCAGTCAGCGCTTTCAACATCTCGGGTCTGATTTCATCTTCACCAGCAGCTTTTCCAGATTTTATCCCTTTAATTGCAGTTGCCACTTCTGCTGCAGTGAAAACTTCGTCCTCCCCTAGATGTGTCACTTCGTGTGTGTCACGAGTCGATGCCTTTACAGGATTCAAAAGATCTTCAAAGTATTCTCTCCATCGTGAAAGGATTTCATTCTCATCCGTTAGAATGTTACCGTCAGAATCCTTGATGGAGTACGTGATACTCGATCTTTTGCCACGTAAACGGCGGATGGTCTGCCAAAATACTTTGTTTGCCGAAAAATAGTTGGAATCCAACCGACGACCAAACTCTTCCCATGACTTCTCCTTGGATTTCTTTACTGCCGAAGTTGCCGCTTTTCGCGCCTCAGTGTACCGGGATTGCAAATCAGATGACGATCAGTGTACCGGGATTGCAAATCAGTGTACCGGGATTGCAAACCAGTAGCCAGGCCTTGAACGCATCTTTCTTTGCTCGAATAGCTTCTTTAACCTCTTCGTTCCACCAAGGTGTTCTTTTCTCACTATCGCTCGCCATTCTAAGCCGTTTTCGCCCACAACTTTCAGCAGCTGATGAAATGATTGCTGATCTGAACAGCAGCCATTCCTTCTCGGTGTCCTTGGATACATCAGGAAGTTGTCTGAACTTAGATGATATACTGGATGCAAACTGTTTTCTTACTTCTTTGTCCTCCAAAGCCTCCCATTTGATCCGGTAGGTCACAGACGACCTGTTGGATCTCTTGTTTGGCCAAGGTTTTGAAAGTCGTAAGGAACATACTACCAGATGGTGATCAGTTGACAATTCAGCACCTCGCTTCACTCGAACGTCCAGCACATCAGAAAACAAATCTGACGAAACTATGCAAAAATCTATCAAAGATTTTTGATCCATACTAGGTCGATACCATGTATACTTGTGAACCTCTCTGCGCTGGAAAAAGGTATTCATGATATGGAGTCCGTTGCTACAACAGAGCTGCAATAAATACCTTCCGTTCTCATTCAGTCCAGTGACTCCATGTTTTCCGATCACACCCTTCCACGTATCTGTGTCTGTTCCAACATGTGCGTTAAAATCCCCCATAAGGACTGTAGATTCAGTAGCTGATACTCGTAGAAAAGCATCATTTACTTCATCCACAAAAGTCGGATATTCACTCGTGGCATTGGGGGCATATACCTGCAATAGGCATAATGACCGATCCAATACCTTGAGCTTCAACATACAGACCCGTGATCCCAAAGGAATTCAATCTGACACACAGTCTGACAAACGGGGGCTTTTTCATGTTAACGGACTTAATTAACTTCCGTTAAGTTCTGTGAACTTACGTTTAGGTTTTTTTCGTTAATATCTTGCACCATTCATTCATCGTACCGGTACAAACCAGTTTGCACTGGTAACACTTGTTGCGAATTAGCACGAGTTTTATAAAAGAAAGCAATGAAAGGAGCTCTTGTTGTGGCAAATAATAAGCTGCAGCCTCATCGGTGTATTAATTGTCGGCGTTGGCAATTTCCAAAGATTTTTCGATCGCAGCTTCGTTTGGACATTTGAACTTATTTTTTTCTTGAAATTAGATTAGACTATAAAATGTAACTTCCAATACACAAAAAGTCCACCATAGCAATACATATTTCCTTACAATCAGCTCAACAGCGTCAAAACGTGTTCTAGAAGCGAGTGAATGCAAAGAAATGTAAATTAAACACAAAATATTAACGAATGAACGGACTTTATTAACTTCCGCTAATTAAATATCGGAAGATAACGGATTAACTTTAACGGAGGTGTGAAGTTTGTTAACGGACAAGTGGTTAACAAAGCTAACGTTTTGCATTAACTTGCCCACCTATGGAAAAATGACGTCATGGCTAGGTGGTTTAAATTTTGTGCACAATTTTTTTTTATATTGAATCATAGAATGCCTAAATCGAGGTAGCTACGTCACAAAATCGTCTTCTGACATCATTTAAGTTAAATATGGTCCAAAAATGTTCGTTTATTGAAAAGTGACTTCGACAAACCTCAAAATTGGGAAACTTCATCTTACATTAGCAACTTCAAATTTTCAGGAGTTATTTATCAATAGGTTTGACACTTAAGTCAAGTTGATTCGAACCAAAGATCTTTTTTTGCTGAAGGGATTTATGAAATAGGGTTAAAATGTGGATTTAGATGGTGATTGTTTTCTGTTACTTCTGATTGTTTCAGTCGCCTATTAAAGGTGAAAAAGGGGAGCAAGGAAGTTCTGGAGAAATGGGAATAGCTGGAGCTAAAGGTGATAAAGGAGAGGCCGGAAACCAGGGACAAAAAGGAGTTGAAGGAGCTGAGGTAATGTTTGCTGTTTTGTTGAGTTCAAGTAACATATTATGTTCAAGTTAAACGTTTCTATTTATCTAAATTATTCCTAATTCAAAACCCATCATCGAAAATTCTAGCATCCGTATCCAAATAACGATTTATTACAACGAAAATTCGAAACGTAAATAATATTGATAAATGATAGTTGGCAATCGTCTACAAAAAGTTACGTCTTTTGTTCAAAACTGTTTGAAAAACCTATAAACTGGTGCAAAGCAGTACGGTCACGATGTGTCTTCTGACCGTCCCGGCAAGGAGATTTGCAAACCAGAAACGTAACTTAAGTGCAAGAAAAATAATAGTTTTACGTTATGGAGTTTCCGGGTATCCAATATTCCTTTGGATATCTTTAAATTCTTGACCACTAAATTTTCTGCTTGTTCGAAGCCACCAAGCAGAGGTAATCATCGTAAAGCGTCTTATCTAAGGACACAATAACGTGACCAGGGTGCGAGTTGAAGCCAGATAATGCGATCAAGGTTTATGTTAAAACTACGCTTCAACCCTATTGGCCAACTAACTTTGAATCGACTTAACTTTATTCTAATACCGAGTTCAAAGCTTTCAAAATTTTTGTTGAGGGGAATGAAATTTTTTTATCTGATTTTTGTTTCCAGGGACAAAAAGGCGACGTGGGCAGCCCAGGTGCAAAGGGAAATGAGGGGCTACCTGGATCCAAGGTAAGGCCGAGAAATATTCTTAGCGTGTATAAACTAATTAATTCGTTTGGATCTTTATTTCTGAACAAAGTTAGTGCAACTGTTGTAGTCTCTGCTTCTAATATTTCAAAATCTTTTTGAAAATGTGACTACGAGTATGTCTGTGTTGAGGGAAAAAGTTGTCGGCATTTACTTTTTAGGGTTCTCAAGGCAATCCTGGAATCCAAGGAATCGCTGGTGCTAAGGGAGAAGAAGGAGAGAAGGGTGCAATCGGGCCGCCGGGATCAAAAGGAAGCAAAGGCCAAATCGGGGATGTTGGGGAGCCTGGAGAGTCGGGAAAAAGAGGAGCTAAAGGAAATCCGGTTTGTTTGTTGTTGTAGTTGTTGTTGTTGTAGCGCATATTTATCCTCCTGTCACCAGACAGCGTCAGACGCTAACTTGTTGGACGATATGCACACTTTTCCCAACGACTACTTCGTGATTAGAGGACTCCGCACCTGCTTAGGAGTTTCCGACGATCCAATGTTCCTGTGGATGTCTTGGAATTCTTGTCCACTGAATTTGCTGCTTGTTCGAAGCCACCAAGCAGAGATAATCATCGTAAAGCGTCTTATCCAAGGACGCAACAACGTGACCAGGGTGCGGGTTGAACTCAGATCATTCGTTCAGGGTCGTTGTAAAAACGACGCCTTTACCCATTCAGCCACGCTGCCGACAATGTGCAATTTATCCATGCTTGTTGCCTAACAATGTGATGACCAGTAGCATAAGGGCATAGATTAATCTATACTGCAGATTTCGCTTAAAAATTGGAAAGTCAAGCCAGTACTCTGATACTATACATGCTTTTCTTACCGTTTAATTTAATACCCGTTTAATCAATGCTAGAAAAAGTGAAACAAACATAAACAATTGAATGTATTCTACAAATTATACAAGAAACTATTTTTTTTCAATCCATAAATGCATATTCTTAAATTATTGCGACTCTGTAGGGCAGTCCAGGTGATCTTGGAGCACCCGGAGAAGATGGAAAAGATGGAAACGCTGGAGTCCCAGGAAGAGATGGGTCAAAAGGAGAGCGTGGAGAGGAAGTGAGTATTTGCAGCATGAAGGCTCACATTCAGCAAAAATTATTTTGATTGAATGCATTGATTGAGATCCTGATGAACCTCATATCTATCTACATGTCACTGGACAGCGTCCGACGCAAACTGCTGGACAATCCGCACACTTTTCGTTGCAGTAACTACTTCGTGTTTGGAGGAATCCGCACGTACTTTAAAGTTTACAGTGATCCAATGTTCCTGTGGATTTCTTCGAATTCTCGTCCACTGAATTTGCTGCTTGTTCGAAGCTACCAACCAAAGATAATCATCGTAAGGACGTCACAACGTGACCACTGTGCTGGTTGAATCCAGGCCATGCAATCATGGTCGGCCGTCGTTAAAACGATGCCTTAATATGCCCTCTTGGCCACACTGCCAACTAGATCGAGTTTTGGGATCGCTGCTTTGCACCTGTTCTTTAACAAAAGGGAGCAGTTGAGCTGGTGTAGCTTCTTCTCAAAGATTAGGGATTCATGATCTTTGGTCTCGGTTTTCGACCTTATCGATATTGGTTTGGTGTCTAAATTTTGAAAAATTTGTTTGGGCTGATTAGTTGTAGATTCCTTCAGTTTTTTTTGTTTTGTTTTTTTGTACGTGTGTAATACGATGCGATCTTGATCGATTCTACATGGCTTTAGGTTCGAGTTTTGCTGTTTTTTTTCTCTTTTTTGAGTTTGGAGAAAAATCAAGTGTTCGAGTGAAAGTTAAATTGAATCAAGAATTCATTTTGTCTTTGTTTTTCTGACTAAAGAAAATCTAAAGACTAAATAAATTCTTAACTTTAATGAAAAAAAAATTAACAAATTCATTATTATCATCAATCGGATTTATTTAACAGTGAGATCGATTATTTGGTGTAAAATTTCATCAGCAGTTACACCATTAAATGGAATAAAATAAAAGACTACAGCAAAGAATCAAGATCGAGCTAAACGTACCGGCGCCCACTCATCCTAGCTTCTAAATTTTACAAAGACCTTAACTTAAAACTGCAGAAAATTTTTTATTACTTTTTAGTTTTTGTTGGAGCGGGCGAATGGGCGTCAGACAACACGTATAACTAAAGCTTTGCGATTATTAGAACAACAGACAATCCTGTCGCGTGTTTCTTTGTTTTTACTTTGCCATTTTGCAACTAACCAGTGCGAAGTTTCAGACTTTTGTTGATAACTCGAGAACAGTTATGTCTAACCACATGAAATTTGGACAGCTATTTGAAAATAACAAAACGATTGTTTGTATCAAATTTGGCGTTAATAGATTACGTGAATTCGGTTTGAAACCCGAAAACCGATCATAAAGCTTGGCAAAAAAGACGGCCTCTTTCAAAAACGGCTAAAATTTGGAAAATAATATTTTACATTGTTATACATATGTTTAAAGATGCCCTTTCATAACTGCTAATCCAGTTTTGGCTGCGATGAATTTTTTTTTCTGCAAAATCCTGTACGCTCTTCTTTCAAACGGCAAACACCGAAATCTAATTTTTGTGTGAAGTTGTTAAGTTACAATCACAGTTTTGTCTTCCAAAATTTTTTGATGCCATTGGTAACTCTCCTCCCCAAAATGGGCCTCATAAATAATCAATTTTTTGAACGACTTAAAGCTAGAGACAGAAATGTTTTTAATTTTAGTAGATATTTAAGAAACAATTTCTCTGGCAATAGTTTGAAGGTGCCCCCCCCCCCCCCCTGGTAACGCTTCCCCCAATATCAATATCTTGAACAGCTTAAATTACAAAGCAATTTCTTTTTTGATATCAGTTGATACTGTATTTAAGAGAAATTTTTAACGACTTAACCCTTTTTTAAATGAAGTCAATTAGTTAATTTAGTTCACTTAATGTTGTAACTGCCGTTGGTGTTTTACATCGAAATCGATTTTACTTTTAAACTAAGCCGAATGCTGTTAATAAAGTTTTTGTTCATTTTTCTGTTTGATTTGCTTTTGAAATCCTCGTACACTTCAGCGTCCAGGATTCAGTCAATGAGATATGAAACAAATATTAACTTGAACTCGGTCGATTTGTTTGAGTTTCTAATTTAATCAAAATCAGTTTTGGTTCGATTCTTTGAAAAGCTTTAAATTTGAAAACTTGCGGAAAACTTTTGTTCCAGACAGTGATGATGACATCCACCCTTTCATAAGTTGTGATGTAACAATGCTAAATATTTATGTGGTGTCCTTCTGACAATAAGTTGCTTGCAGCAAGGTTCGCAGTGTAACTTGCAATAACAATTAGCACTTTTGCCCGTTTGTTTTTTGTTATATTTCCAGGTGTTACTGTCCCTGTGTCTCACTAATAAAATCGTACCTTTGCGAAAGTAGTAAAACATAGCCATAGATTGTGTTTCCCTTGAAAAATAGTTTTGATATTTTCAAAACCAACTAAATAATTGTACCTTTGCGCAAGCTTGATAATAAACAACCAAGAAAAAGAAAAAAAAAGTTCTCTTCATGTGTAACCGCGTTTTGCTCGCACCCGTGGTATTTTTCAATTCATTTTTTCTCTTGCAGATGTTAGCAATGTCCCAAAAATTAAGGTAGTTGAAGAAGGTGTACATTAACAACGTAAAAAAAGTACAAATGTCTAGTTTCATTGGCCTTGATTTTACATTTTTACAACCTAAACTGTTGAAAAAATTATAATGATTTTTATACTAGATTTTACCCTTATTGCGCTGAATATTATGCATTATTTGGGTGTTCTTTAGCAAGGTAAAAACACGCAAAAACCACAAAAACGTTTGAGGAGGTTGCAGCAATCTACGTGGTTGTTTTGGCTAACTACAGCAATGTCCAATTGAAAAAGCGTACCTTGTTGCAAGCAAAATATCGCCGGTGAGACACCACAATTAATGCTCACAGGAACAGTCTCGTCATTTTGCATTCTGGATTTCAACCCCAGCCAAACGATATCCAACGTCGACACTCAGCAAATCAAACTTCATTGTTTTTAATCGCACGTAACGCCGATTTTTTTGCAACCGAACACACAGAAAAACTAATTCGTTTTTCAGGGGGAGCCCGGCGAACCTGGCGTTGCTGGACCGCCTGGTGATGACGGAATTGGCATTCCCGGTGCCAGAGGGCCTTCTGGAATGCAAGGAGAAGTGGGGCCTCGGGTAAGTCCACTCTTAGTCCCCACCTGAAGCATCACTTAGCGCTTTCTAATATTTTTCTTTGTTTAGGGTTTGCCAGGAAGGACTGGAATACCTGGAATACCGGGTCCTCCAGGCCCGCCGGTGAGTAATGCGTTGGGAGTTGTGGCAAGTGTTGTTACTTTGTTAGTCATAATTGTGTTACTGTTTAGGGAGAAGTGATCACCATTGTTGAGGAGGTGAGTTGATTTGATGATGTCATCTGAATTATCCCTTCATGTGATTGCTGTAATGTCACAAACTTTTAATTTTGCGCTATTTGTTGTTTGTCAAATGAATTTTATTACTAATATTACGCAGTAATGTTTGCAGATATTAAAGCAACACAATGGACTCATAATCCGGAACTACAAACCACATGACTGAAAATTCTGAGTAAAAGTCGCAAAGTCGCATCTAAAATTATTTCTAAAATTTTCTTCCAAAGTAACTTTGTGATCGAAAATTCATTGTACACTGCTTGGCTTGAAGCTCTTAAAAACAAAGTTCTTAAAATTAGAAAATTTGTTTCTTGTTTTAACAATTTTTTTCGCGACTATAAAAATTTTCATTCTTTGTTGTTGTTTGTTTTTTTGTCTCGAGAAAGTATATTTTTACAATCAGTTCGCATCGGCTCCGATGTTATGCAGTAACTACTGTAATACTGTAGATTCCAACCTTCCATGCTCTTACGGCTTCTAGACTTTTTCTAATCATATTTGGTACTTGTCAAAAAACTCCAAGCACGGATAATTAATGCACCATGAAGCGCTTTATCCAAAGACGCATTAAGGTGACCAATAACGCTGTAACGTGCGAGTGAACCAAGAAGTAAAAAACAACGCTTTTATCCTTTTGGCCACGAGGCTGATATTTCAAATTCAAATTAAACAATTTAATTCCCTTATTAACTAATCGTCAAAAGTATACCGTTACGGTATACTTATGACCAGGGGCGTATTCTCCATGCATGCAAGGCATGCATTGGATGCCTAGTCATTTAGCCAAAAAGATAATAATAATTTAAACAAGTTCATGTAAAAATTTAAAACAAGATCAATCTAAGTTGCCACAGTTACAGGTTTTCACTTTCAAGTCAAAGTAGCAATAAATAGTCTCGCTTACTTCATTGATTTCAGCTTAAGCCCGTTTTCAGCATATCGCTAAATTACAAAAAATAATGGCAACACGCATGCAATTTTTAAATTGCATTCAACGGCTCTAGAGATCGCTATGTTTCGATAGGATTACGAATAAAATTAAATAGGTTTGAAAACTTTGATTGGCGCATTATTTGCTGCAAAAGTTCTTTTATAAGTCTAGTTTCTGGTTTTCGTCAAATATAGTCTTTATTTTGATTTTAGATTTGTAGCAGTAAATTAGCTTAAAACAGGCCACAAGCTGTACACCAAAGGATGTAATTATAAATATTGCATGCGTGTTGCCATTTATTTTATGTAATTTAGCAATATGCTAAAAGCAAATAACTCAGCGGCGAAACCAAGCCGTGATAGCCGGTAGGTATTGACAATCAATCAAGTTTATTTGTTTATGCAACACAGCCACCATTAATACGTAGTACAAAACATAAGTTGTAATACAACAGTTTTAGGCAACCATACAGTATAAACTGGGTAGCGAAAGACCATTTCATGGCCAGCTAAGTCAAGCTGCTCATTAACTAGAACTATAATTTGTCACTGATGACTTAAAACGAAAGAAACGCAAAACACAAAATTAATGAAAAATAAAGACACAACCTTTTACAGAGATCGCAAAAAATTAATATTTACTAATTATTTGCTTTTTGTGTTGTTTGCTGAAGGAATACTTCGACAAGAGTTTTAAATTTGGCGAAATTTTATTCCATATTTTTGCTCCAGTATGTGAACTTGCAGCTTGCCCATAGTGTGTATTCATTCTTGGGATGAAAAAATTATTTTTAGTTACAGATTTAGTATGGTATATGGTAATTATGATAGTTACTAACAGAAAAAAAAGTAATCAAACTTTTCAGGAAGAATTCGATGATGAAAAGAGTACATAAATTTGCCCGTTTCAAGTGTAAATATATCTTTTATTTGCGAAATATTCAATGATTTTTATAGATTGTTCATTTTTACATGATCTTTTAGGCACTTGAAGTTAATAATTCTGATGATTCTATGATGCATAACTTGGAGTTTTTGTATGAAGGTGTTATTTGCATTATCCCATGCTAATATCCCATATTTTAGGTGTGAGTATCCAAAGCTATAGTAAAGATTTACTAAGGTTTGCTTACTTACATAAAAGTCGTATTTTACGCAAAATTCTTGCTGCATTAGCAAGTTTTTTGATAATATCGTCAATGTGTAGGCTCCACTTTAGTTTATGATCAAAAGTTAATCCTAGATACTTAACACTACTTTATTCAGGGATTATATTGCTCACCAATTTTGACTCTTAATTTATTTGAACAAGATTTTTTGCTTTTAGGAGCAATTATAAAGTATGTTGTTTTCAAGTAACTCATTGACAGCCTATTAAATTTCATCCACTTATCAATAATGCTCAATTCTTCATCTAATATTTGTTGTAATTGGTCAACATTTTTACTTTTGAGTATTTGTACTGTGTTATCTGCGAAAAGATTGACATGAAATTTAGTGTGGAGAGGTAAATCATTGATATACAATAAAAAGAGTAGTGGAACCTTGTGGTACACCACACGTAAGTTTATTGGTGTGTGATTGTGTTTCATCACACTGAATAAATTAGGCACGATTAGATAAATAATTGTTCAGAAGACTAAACATGTTACCTCTGATATCATTAAATTGTAACTTTTGCAGCAGCATTTTATGATTGACATTATCAAAGGCCTTTGACAAATCTAAAAAGACGCAGCAAGTAAAACCCCCCTCATCTAAATTTTTCTTTAATCTTTCATTTAAATTAGTTATAGCCATCTTAGTGGAATATCCAGGACGAAATCCAAATTGTTGTTTAGTAATGATATTGTGCTCAGTGAAAAATTTTTCTAGGCAAACACACAGTAATTTTTCAAAGACCTTTGATACCAGTGACAATACTGATATTGGTCTATAGTTGCTTGCAACATCTTTTGGCCCAGACTTGTGAACAGGAACGACTTTGGCTTGTTTTAGTATGTCAGAAAATTTTCCTGTCTCATAGCACTTATTAAATATATCTGCTTAATATGGCGCCACTACTGGTACTAAGACTTTAAGAAATTTATGCGGTATGTTTTCAGGCCCATTAGCCTTCCTAAAATTTAACTGATTAAGTTGAAAATATACTTCTGTTGGTGTGATATGCTTATAGACAAAGGAATTGGCAAGATTAGAAACAGGAAATGTTTTGTTTGTTTGTGATATTTTAGCATCCATACGCAATTCAACATTCACAAAGCAATCATTTAACAAGTTACAAATAGCTAATTTATCAGAGATAACACCTTTCAGAGGATCAATGATTGAAGTTATCATTTTTTAGTACTCACATTAATTTTGTTAAATATAATTTCTTTAATTATGCTCCATTGCTTTGACAAGTTGCTTTTATGACATGTGAACTGATTGTGATTGTACTTTCTTTTTGCTATTCCTTTTGTCTTAGTTAACTTGTTTAGGTATGTCTCGTACTCCTCTATCTTGAGCAAACTTTTCTTCTTAGAAGATTATGAAACATTTTATTTTTTTGTTGATATTGATTTAACTAACCCTTTAGTAAGCCATGGTTTAGATTTTACTTTTATTTCCTTGCGTGATAACTTTCTTAATGGAGCATGAAGGAATGTAATACAGTATCTTTAATAGTATTCAATACATTCATATTGTTTGTGCCTGGATCTACCTGGAGGGGTAAACACTGCAACCTTCTGTTAATTTCATTGCAGTATTTTTCCGTCTTGAAGTTTTTCAAATTATGAATCATTTTCCATTACTGATTGTTTTGTCAAAGTTGTTTTGCAATATCCAAAATGTGGATAGGTGATCAGATATATCATAAGTCAGGACACCAGATGAAGAAGATTTATTTATTATGTTGGTATACTGTAAACATGATCCAATATAGTTGCAGGTGTGGGAGTAATACGTGTATGACTGTAGGTAGATTAATTAAAGAGCAACATCCGGGTGAAAAGACATCATTCTAATATCTTTCAGCTCTGACATTCTGCTTGGAAACATCAATATTGTAGTCACCAACAAGAAGAAATGGAGAATTTGAATGATTACGCTTTAGAATCATTTTTAAAATTTATCTTCGAAGGTTGCATAAAAAAAAACTGGATGCTTATATATTACCCCAACAATAGTGTTCTTACCAGATTGCTTTCTGTTATTCATGAGATTACTTAATATTTTAACAAACAAGCTTTTATAGCTATTAGTATCAATATACAGAACTTTGTTTATTCTATAACTTAAATCTTTTCCAACACCTCCAGCTTGGGACAATGAATCAACATGAGCAAAGTTATGATAATATTAATATTTACTAAGTATTTATTAGAAGAATTAATTTTAGTTTCAGAGATAGCAATTAACTCAGGCAAAAAAGCGATTGCATTAAAAGGCATTCAATTTTTGCATTTTGGTAGTGATCTCGTATTAAGGTGTAATATAGCTAATTCTTGATTTTTTAGTTTTTATGCTGTCAGCAAATTGAGATGTGGAATAATATTTGCAATCTCTGTGCACAGGATTTTGGGAGTCCAAATCACTAAATGCATTCTTCATTTTGTCAAACAAAACCTATAAAAAAATTACAATACCTATAAAAAAATTCAGTGTCACAAAACCTTTTAAAAAAATCACTCAAAAATAAAATCTTACTTACAAAAATTTTTACACAAAGTCAGTGAGTTTTTACACGAAGAGAGCAAAGGCTGGTTCAATACTGTGCTTTTATTATTTATCATTTATTTTTGCGTTTCACTAAAAAAAAAGCTGCTCTGTCATGCACCAATTTTTCGTAAAACGCTATTTTTGTGTGGCAGTGTGTTTAGCTCTTATTTACTGCATTTAATTATTTTTTTAGAGCCAATGCAAGGAATGTCCTGCCGGTCCACCTGGTCCTCCTGGACTAAATGGGATACCAGTAAGAGTGTGAGAAGCTCCGAGGTGTGAGCTGTTCCATTTTCACATTTTTTTTTTCAGGGCGTGGATGGGCGGCTCGGGCCTCCAGGAAGACAAGGCGCAGTTGGGGTGAAGGTATGTTTTAATATTAATTACTGGTTTTGAGTAAATAAATTTTAAGGCAGTTTTGTTCTAGTTTCTGCTTAGAAGACGTGTCTTTTAGAGGCGTAAAACATACGAAATAACTGGACTTAAGCTTGCAATATTTCTATTATGACAAAATCAGAGTGGCTGTTGATCTAATGACCTCACGGTACCTTCGCAACCAAAGGCGTGCCAATTTTACGTCCAATGAAGACGTTTCTTTGCAATAAGTAGGTCGAGTTTGCAGAAATGGCTCCTGCTTAGGCCCAGTCTTGAAAGAAACATTCGGTTTATTGTGACTATATACCATGCACAACACAGCACATACAATTTACACAAAAAATAACGATGCAGAAGCCATTAGTCACATGGGCTTTGGCGCCTACACGAGTAACTGATAGCTTCTGCGTTATGCATTTTTTGTGTAAATTATGTCTGTTGTGTTGTGCACCGTATATAGTCCCAATAACCAAATCTCTCCCTCAAGACTGGGCCTAAGCAGATGCGGATTTCTTCAAATACGATCTACTTGTAGCAACGAAACGTGTGCAAATCATCCAATTCCAATAGTTAGTGTCTGACGCTGTCCGGTGACAAGAAAATAAAATATACCATTACAGCAACAAAAATTAACGTCGCAATTTACAAAGCCATAAATTGAAACTTTCATGACTCTTAAATGTAACTTAAAGCATTCTAAAATTATTTTCAGGATTTTTACAAGCTTCTACTTTGAACATACAAAATGCTGCTTGCACTACAGTTCTGCATGAATTCTCACAACCACTTTTACTACCTGCGTTTTAGGGGGAAAGAGGAGAAAAAGGGCGCTTAGGCGAACAGGGACAATCCGGTGCCAAAGGTGTTAGAGGACAGAAAGGCGCAACTGGAGAAAAAGGTGAACAGGGCGACATGGTAAGTCACGGCTTTCGAGTTTACGCAAAAAAAGGCTTGAATCTTTGATTGTTTTAGGGTGTTCCTGGTCTCAAAGGTCCTCGCGGTCGTCCTGGGCAATTGGGAGCAAAGGTTGGTGGGTGTACGCTTGAATTCGGGACTTTCAGTTATTCACGTTTAAAATGTATTTTAGGGTGCCGATGGGGCGGCAGGAGAAGATGGAGCAAAAGGAGCAAAAGGGGAGCGCGGAAGAGCGGGAAAAGACGGAGATGAGGGAGTAAAAGGAGAAAAAGGAGTAAAAGTAAGTCTGAAGATCTCATTGATTACAACATGGTTTGATTATTTCGTTATTAAAACTCTCTAAAACCTCTCGATCTACAATCGGCTTTGCGTAACTTAATGAAGAAATCATTTTTCGTTCCAACAGAATTTATTGTATTTGTTTCGTCAATATCACAAAGCACCACCCTTGGTGAAAGAAAATGCACCATTACCAAAGAGCACAAGATAACGAATATTATGATGTAACAAGAAATCATGAAGAGAGGCGAAACCTTCTAGTCAAATGATTCCTGAAATAAATTATACGAGAAAGGCGCTCGAAGTTAAGTGATAGTTTCCTGATATCGGTACATACTATCACATTTTGAGAGAAGAATTAAAACTTATACCTCATAGTATAGACTGCAATGTGAACAAACTCGTAATCACTAATGTGAGTGTAGACTATATTATAGAACACTGTAATTTTGAAATATCCGCCGTTTTTCTTTAAAAATTTCGTGATATTAAGATATGCAGTAGTCTAGTCAGAAAACGCGTTTACATCTGAAACTCGACTAAAACTTGTTTAAATAATATTTTCTGCGGAATCCATTACGTTTTATCATCGCAATATTTTTGGACCTTTTTGGTGATCATGTCATCAATCATGACGCCATATATTGAAAAATCATTTGAATGTTTACACTCACATAGATTGAGTTGTTAAGTAATACATTTCTTAAATGCAAAGGCTAATACAAGCTTATATTGTATGGTGATTGAGGACGTTCTCAATGGATGACATCACAATTGACATGCCGTGTTGTTACGGCGGAAATTATGAAAAAAATTTCAGGCTTTTGTATAGATTTTTAAGACGTTATACGAATTTTTTTTTTTTTTATTTGGATTAATGCGCGATAGGTATTTCTAACCAGTTTAGTGTAAAATAAAATATAATGAAACACGTTCAATCTATTTTATGATCCTAGTAATGTAAAAATAGCATCCGCGTTTAACTAGTCGATAGTGTCCATATCCGCGTCATTACAGCTGGAATACAAAGCTTCGTACGAAGAGATGTTGCAGTGGAAGCGACCAAGCTATTAGCTACACTGGGTCTGATTTGGCAGGATCGCAATCTGAACACCACTTCTCTTTCCATGTTCCAGGGGCAAAAGGGTTAGCTATTTGATTAACTGGGCGTTTAAAAAATATTGTTAACAGTATGCATCAACAATAAATTACTGCAATTTTATTCAAACAATTTGACCAAGAATTATTGGAAAATTGTCGTCCCTACTTGACAGTCATATTGTCAATTGCTGCTACCTCGAGGTTGCACAGCCAGTCTTTCGTGGGTTGTTTTTTGCCTTTTCGAACCTTCATAGCTTCTTAAGCTCGCCCTATGTTTGCTGTGGTCAATTACCAAATGAATGGTTGACTTTAATGGTTTTATGTCTTATGGTTGACTCCACGTCGCGGTAGTCATCGCTTTCTGGTAATCCTCACTTTGATGTATTATTGGCAAAACGTCCAACCCACGCACAAGGACTTTTGTACCTGATGAAAAGATCAAGTTTTGGGTTTTGACTTATAGTTAAGTTAGTATCGAACTTCAACTGTTGTTGTTTGATTAATAATACCCGACCCAAAGGACCCTGACCAAATGTCGTCCCCAAGCTCCGGAATAATTCATGCCTGTTTTGTATACGCTTGGTGGTAGTAATTCTACACTTCGGTAATCAACGGGTCTATTTTGTTATTTGATGTGGTCTACTCCTAGGGTAAAGATCGATGAAAACAGCATGCAGGCTTGGTCATTCAGTTAGCGATTCGTCATTGCAATTGTTGTTTATTTCACGGGAGTAGATGGTTTTAGAGTGGATCGATAATTTGAGGGTTTCACAAATGTGGACCACGCAAAAGCAATGTGAGACGGCATAATAGATACTTGAGATATTGAAATGTTAGTTGCATAAACATAGTAAGACGATCTAACAATACGAGTTTTGTAAATACGAGCATACAATACGAGCCGCTTTATCTGCGGTTGCGAGCCTTGCAATAAAACCTTCGTAATTTGTCTTGAAAATCTAAACAAGAAACTGAAATTTTCTTCCTAATTTCCGCAGTAACAACATGGCATGTCAATTCTAACGTCATGAATTGATGACGTCTTCAATCACCATATAATATGAGCTTGTATTAGCCATTGCATTTGAGAAACATAATACCTAACAACTCAATCTCGTATGTAAGCCTAAACGTTTAAATGATTTTTCAAAATACGACATCATCAGTGATGATGTCATCTCAAACATGTTAAACAATATTGTGATGACAAATCGTATAAACCACAAGAGAAGTGAGATTGAATATAATAAAGACAGCAAATCAAAAAATTTAGCCAACTTTTGCGGAAATTGCGTCATTATGATGTAAATGTCCAGGGAACGTGGGGTGACGACAAACCTAGCTAAAAACCTTAGACTGTAATGAGGATCGCTATTTAAGCAAAAGAAATATATCTTTCTAGGGCCCGTAAACGTGCTCTCTGAGTAGACTAATATTAATAGTTAATTTCAAGATTTAGGCAAAGAATTTCATAGTTTTGCCCATTGAAAGTTGTTCGATTTTTGTACTCGGTTTGATGATCTTGTGGTATGTGTGTTAGAAAATTTGAATTCTATATAGAAACTTTGAAAATATTTTGGAAGAGTTTTTTTGAAAAATCTTAGCATGAATTTGCTTAAGTCAAATCAATAAACCATCCATCTTGAGGATTTTGAATCGATGACAAAGCTGTTTAGTCGAAATATACAATTGTTGCTGTGAAAGTTTTGTTTTGTAATGCTGTCAGTTTTGTAGAAAACGATTTGTTGTTAAACCCACATATAACTATTTTTTAGGAGAAAAATGGATAAACACTAGTGCTTAATATAAAACTTTTAGAGCAGAAGTTAGCAGATGGTTTAAACAACCAGCTATGTTTTAGGGTTCAAACGGATTATCAGGAGTTGCCGGAAATAAAGGGGATCGTGGCCCACCAGGAATACCTGGAACAACTGGTAAAACAGGAGAAGAGGGGGAAAAGGGAGCTCAGGTGAGTCGAAGCATTAAGGTTGTCAGTCAAACATAGCATAATTTTTGCTCTTCTCGATTTGAAGGAATGAGAAGTTACATAGCAGATTTTCAACATAAATTTTCTTCAACTGTAAGGTAGCACTTCACTCACTTATCTGCTTTCCCATTAGGCTGGTATTTCGTCAGCATCTGAATTCACACACAGCCTATTCTGGCAGCCCACTCAAACCTTCAAACCACACACGAGAACAATTTCTGCTCTTGCCATCGTACCCTCTTCTCAGATTACTCTGATCAAAGTCTGACGGCAAGGTCATCAGAAAGAGTATTCTCGACCAGTATCACACTGGCACTGCACTTAGTTCAACCGCATTGCGCTAGCATCACTAAGCATGGACACCATATATGACGTCCATTGTGTTAAATTGCTTATGTGATGCCATATATGGTGTCCATACTTAGTGATGCTAGTGCAATGCGGTTGAACTAAGTTTAACTTGGTTGAACTAAGATTACGGATATTTTGCTGGCTCTTCGCGGCCAAAACGCTCTAGGAAAACATCTCACCTCTCCAAATCAAGCAGCAGTTGTTCCACTAATTCATTAATCTATACCTTCAGCACTCATCTACTGTAGTTCCAAGAAGCCTGGTACTTAGCAAAGATTCGAAATAGGAAAAATTTACAAAACTGATTTTTTGCGCAATCTACAGTACTTGAAGCAAGATGGTCGAAGTGTGGATTTAAAGAGAAAAGCATGGAATTTTTTCCCCTAGACTTTCTTAAACTGATTAGTGGTAAGAATTGCAATAAGGCCGTGCTGGTAAACTTTTTTTAAGATTTTTTTTCGTTTTTCAAAAATAGGTTTGAATGCCCTTTTAAGTAGAACTACTTTGTTACAAACCATCTCTGAAAACAGGTCAAATATTGTTGTAGCGCATATTTATCCTCCTGTCACCGGACCGCATCAGACGCTAGCTATTGGACGATTCGCACACTTTTCATTACATTGGCTAGTTCGTGATTGGAGGAATCTGCACCTGCTTAGGAGTTTCCGACGATCTAATGTTCCTGTGGGTTTTTTTTTAGTTCTTGTCCACTGAATTTGCTGCTTGTTCGAAGCTACCAAGCAGAGATAATCATCGTAAAGCGTCTTATCCAAGGACGCAATAGTGTGACCAGAGTGCGGGTTGAACCCAGATCATGCGATCTGGGTCGTTGTAAAAACGACGCCTTTACCCTCTCGGCCACGCTGCCAACAAATCTTGTACGTTTAGGGAGTTCCTGGAATTGATGGGCGGACAGGAGCTGCAGGAAGTGATGTAAGTTATAAGTATGCAGGAAGTGATAATCTATTAATCAATCAAGTTGAAAAACATTGTTAGTAGGAAACAATAACATTAACTAATGAGGAACAACAACTTGATCATGGAAATAATGCAAAAATAAAAAATACTCATCGCGGACCATTGCAAGTGGCTAGCTCGAAAAAGAGCAAAAAATTATACTGTAGGCCTACATATTAGTAAGAAAGACAAATCTGTTTGCTTCATAATGGCTTTCTTTTTACGTTGGCGTTAAGTGTCAACTCGAATCCAATCTTACGATCGAGAAATACTCATAATCCGTTCTATTATACTTTCTTGTTAGGGGTCGCCTGGGTTTCCTGGACCCCCAGGGCCACGAGGAGAGAAGGGTAACCAAGGATTGAGAGGCTCAGCTGGACTTCGCGGTGCGAACGGAATACCGGGAAGCAAGGTAATTGCCTGCTTTCCAGTACCTTATTAATTTTATGATATATCATTCATTTCTTAGTGCTTTAACTTCTTCACAAGATCGAACACTTATAGTGCGTACGTACATCTGGTCATAAACCTCAGTATACACCACACACAACAGGTTACACTGAGGTAAATCCTAGTTTTCTTCATGTGGTTTTCGATTCTGGAGTAATATTTAAAAAGGTAAAAGCGATCGCCATACTTCCCCCTTTTTTTTGCTGTAGTCAAGCCTCTAATTGTACCTTAGGCACTTGATTTACATTCTGGAATGTAGAAGGAAGATTTTTTTGTCTTCGCCTAAATTGGCCAAAAAACGATCTTAAAGGCGGTAAAGATCATTTCAGTGCTTGTTTTGGCTTTTGAACGAATAATCAGCTAGGACTGCGCACTGGCTCATAAACAATTTCTAAATTTTTATTTTTGCTGCTATGGTCTGTGGTACTAGTTTTGGGGTGTTGGTGTGCCCATTGCAATTGCAGTTACATTTTTACTTTCCAAATGTTGTCATCCATGATCATAATATGTTCTAAGAAATATGTACATACATGCATACGTGCATGCATACATGCATGCATACATACATGCATACATACATACATACAGCTTTTGAGAGAAGGTAAGACAAGAGTCATAGTCAAGAGATTCCCAAGCCGAGAGTGCTCAAACACGAATTTGGAAAGCGTAAAACAAATTCAATTAAGGGGGTTCAGGATAACAGCATTTGGAACATTGTTTCACAAAATGAATGATGATTGGATGACAATAAATGAATTTGAGCCGTCGCGACGAGTCCTTGCCCAAAGGACTCATCAGGCGACAAAGGCCAATTTTATTTTATTAGGCAAATAAAATGGTAATTTGAATAAGCCCCCCTTATCGTTTCTATATGTCTCCCAATGCAATATTGCTACTCCAAAACTTTTTTCCGACAACTACCGACCACTGATACCCGGCCAGTACTCATTGTATACTCAAAACTTTCAAAATTTACCACTGCTAGAAAGCTACTTTTAAAATCTTCTACCCATTAACGATATATTTCGGTAATAGGTATAGGTAGTTCGGTAATAGAAATTTCGGTAATACCTACAGATTTCGGTAATTGGTAGTAGATTTTGGTGATACCTACAGATTTCGGTAATAGATCGGTAGTTGTGGGCGAAAAGTTTTGAAGTAGCAATATTGCACTGGGAGACATATAAAAAGAGTAATGGGGGCTTATTCCAATTACAATTTTCTTTGACTAATAAAACAAAATTGGCCCTTTTCGCCTGAAGAGTACCTTGAGCAAGAACGAAACTCGTTGCGGCGGCTCAAATCCATTTATTGTCATATTGTCATTAAATCATTATTCCTTTTGTGAAACAATGTCCCGAGTGCTCTTGTCTGAACCGTCTTAATTGAATTTGTTTTACATAGATACATATTATGTATTTTATTTTTGAGATAATAGAAAAAAACAACTAAAAAAGACCAACAACAATTTTTTTAAGATGTACAGTAATAAGTAGGGCCATTTTTATTTTGACCTAAAAAAAATAATTTTTGACTTTATTATTGCTAAATTTTGACTTCACGTATTTTGGCTTAGTGTGACGTTTTGATGTACGGATTTTATGAAATATGCAACCAAGCGTTGCGTGACAACATAACGTAGAAAAAAAAAACATTCTGCCTACCGGTTGCGCGTAAAAAACTGCCAAATATAGCTTATACATGTTACTGTCTCTACGATTTTTAATGAACATCACACAATACAATTGCCAGAATTATTTATTAAAATACATTACCATGTATTTTTTAACGTTTTTGATATCAAAATTTCTGTCTTTTCTCAATAGTTTGCTCAGCTTTGAGAATGATCGCTCAACAGCAGCAGAGGTTGGTTAAGCTTTTTGCAACAATGCGTAAGTGGTTGGAGCAATTGCCAAGATGTTACAGTTTGTTATTGCTTCCAAACCAGAGTTGGATAGCCGTTTTTTGATGTAAGCTTGAATTGAGTAGGGGTCATCCAGAAAATGCATATTTTTCAGCAGTTCGTATGCTTCTGGCATTGTGCAGTCACTTGCTTCTAATACCTCGACGTTAGTTGCTAGAGTCCGGTATTGGTTAATACGAACCAAGTCTGGCACCAAACCATCCACATTGATAGCTTCTTTTGCTCGGCTGACTAAGAGACCTTCACCTGTCCAATTGCTGAGAATGGTACGAACAGCAGGAAGGTTTTCGCTGTAGTATAATGCAGCTCTTAGCCAAGTTGCCCATGGTGTAATCACAGGGACCGGAGGTGATGGCAGACCAGCTCCACGAAAATCATTTTTGCGATCTTTGTTTTTGATTGTTGCTGCCTTTATTGTGGCCACTACGTCATCAATATTTTTAAAGGAAGCACTAACTCGCATAGCGCAGTTATGTAGTAAGTGTGCAATGCAAGTGACATGCATCAAAATAGGGTATAATTCCTTTAATGTTTTGCCAGTCAAAGACATGTACCGAGCAGCATCTGTTAAGAGCAACGCAAAATTTTCTCGTTTTGTCCCAAGTTCTCGCAATACGTCATCCACAGTGTGTAGAATAGTACAGTTATTAACTGCTACTGCTTTCAAGTGGAAGACACTCGTTAAGAAATTTTTCATTTGGGTATCCAAGCTGCCCACTAGTACATTAATGTATTTTTGCGTATCCACTTCTGCTTCATTCACAATCAAAAATACTTTTTGTCCCGAAGTGGTTCTCGAATATTCTCCTCTTTTTGGGACGCTAATTGAGCAACGCTTGCACGGGTTGCATTTTCAAAAGGTAAAGGTTTTCCCATTGCAACAAACAGAGATTTTTAAAGCAGGATGGTTTAGTTTATGGAGAGGGATATCTGCTGCTAGAAATGAAACGACTACTTTTTCCGTGAAGTTCGCTGATCGAGTTGTATATAGGTTTGCTTACCTTGAGAGCTGCTTGTCGTTACCGATTTAGGTTGGTGAAGCTTACTTTGCCGGTGACTCTCCACAAAAAATTTTTGTCACATTTGACTAATACAATTGCAAAAATTTACAACGCAGAAATTGCATTGTAAATCGCCAGCTGGAGTTTCCCCACACTCATTTGGATATTGGCGGCATATTTCCCTAACTTTCGCTGTTGTCGATTTTGCTTGTTTAGGCATTTTCATCCAACCAAATTTTCCAAGCTACTTAATTTCAAAAAGGGCATGTGAAGAGAGCGTAACGGTTTTATAGGACTACGTAATTGTGTTGCAATAATGCGTTTTGTTTTAACAATGAAAACTGAGAATTCGAATTTTTTCACATGTATTTACGCACGCAGTTCTACAGCGAATTTGATTGCTACACATTTGTAAAATTCTACGTAACTTTGCGTTAAAAGACTTTCTTTCAAATTGCATAAAACTACATACTGTACTACGAGTATAAAATACTGATATATGCTCAAAAATTCAGAAAACTTAAGAAAGAATTAATTTTGTTTTTTTTTTCCAAAAGTTTTTGATAGAGACGATTTTTACAAATTTTGACTTCATTGAAAATTATGACTTTATTTTAACCTATAAACCCTATCAAAAACAACTCCTGAGCAACCAAAACCAATTTTTGTAAAATTTAATTATGTAACATAGCTCTAAAAAAATGACTTTATTGACTTTAGCGGACCCTAGTAATAAGCAATCTCGACGGCTTAAGGTCTTCGCGTCAAGCAGCCACCCGGAAATTTAAGTCATCACAGACAATTATTTAAATATTAAACTATTCTAGCTTTAAAAAAGAATATTGAACAAAATTTGTTTAAAGATTTATATCGTATCCTTCTATTAGTCCATTTTTAAAAATTGTTTTGAATTTATTAAATGGTTGATTTCTTAAAGTCTAGTGGGATCGAGTTCCAAATTTTTGTTTCTTGGTATTTAATTTATTTGTTTCTTGGTATCTTTTTGTTTCTTGGTATCTTTGACTCCGTAAAGTAGATAGTTTAAGAATATAGAGCATTTATTGTGATTGTGTTCGGGTACTACGGTTACGTAAAGAGCTCACGTTTCGAAAAAGTGTTTGAAAATAAGAGGGCTAATAATTTTTGGGGTGTTGGTGCATTAGTTATGTAAGTTCAAATTTGTACACATCTGAAATTTTCAAAATGCGGAATATTTGACAAATTGTTGTTATAGAGGCTTTGTACAGTAGTTGGAATTGGATATAATTTGTGAAGCTTTATTTTGGAGTTGCTGTAATTTTAAGAGGTGGGAGGAAAATGTGCTACCCCAAGGAGAAGTTCTTACAGTATAAGAAATAGGTTTGAATTAAATTAAGAAGCAATAAAGTAGATGATGGAAATAAATAAGGCAATCTAGAAAGTAACCGACGCCTTCAGCACTTTTAGATTCGATATGGTCAATAAAACCTTTGAAGTTAAGTTTGCTATCTTAAGATTATGCCGAGACATTTGCATACATTTTTGCTTCCAATAAGAGATGTATTGTAATAAAATGCATTTCATGAACAGACTCATTTAGCTTGAAGGGAATAGCTAAAGAAACGGACTTTGTGGGATTAACTTGAAGAAAATTTGCATCACACCAAAGTTTTAAATTGTGAAGTTCGTTACTGCAAACTTGCAAAGGAGAAGATAAAGTTGGACTATTAAGTACTAATCATGTATCATCAGCAAATAAACGGGGACTAGCTGTTGTTGAATTTGGAAGGTCGTTCACGTATACAAGAAATAAAAACGGTCCTAGGATTGAGCCTTGAGAAACTGAATTAAGATTATTCACAGATGCGAATTGGTAGCGTGATGATAAATAACTTTTTATAACCACAAAAGCAGGTGCACGAATGCTCTAATGGTACAGTTTGTGCACTAGTATCTCGTGCGACGCAGTATCGAATGCTTTCCTAAGGTCCGTTAATAGAAGAACAGTGAATTGCGTACTTTGAATGGCATCATAGCTCTACGAGATTACAATCATTAAGGAATTAATAACAAGGCGCTTTTTTTCTAAAGCTATACTAATAAGCATAAAATATCTTATATCCAGCAAAAAATTTAACAAATCCTGAATTTGACGAGTTTTCCTAAAACTTTAAATAGACAAGGAAGCAGGGAAATAATCCGATAATTTTTTACATTTTCTTTGCTGTCAGATTTAAATAACGAAATAACTTTAGCTGCTTTAAATATTTTGGGAAATATGCCATGTTCGAGAGCATAACCAAAGTTAACTGAAAGGATTGGTGCAAGTACTCGCCGCCTAAGCGTAAGAAAAAAGAAGAAATGTTATCCTAACAACTAGCTTTCTGAATTAAAAATTTCATTTGGCTCTGGAGGTTCTAAAAAAAATTGACTGCGATGCTGTTTTTTTCAAAAATGCCTTGAAATTAGAGATATTGTTGGTAGTAACGGTGTTGAACAATTGCAGTCCTATTTCTGCGAAATATACAGTATGTTGAATCGTTCAGAACTTTTGGAAGGGTTTTCGATGATATCATTCTTTTCAAGTAATTTTAAAGGAGGAGAAGTTTTATTGCTCGAAAGTTTGACAGAAATTACCGAATTAATAAATTTCCATAATTCTTCAGGATTGCCTTTGTGCTCTGCAACGGTTTGGTTCAGGCGCGTAGCCAGAAATTCGCAATGGGGGGGCTGTTGGAGGGGTCTGGGGGCGGAGCCCCCAGCGCTCGAAAATTTTGCATTTTTTTGCAAAAATAACTTCATTTTAGGGCTATTTTGATTAAAAAATAATGCTTTTAAAACATGGCTTAGAAATTGGCAGTGCAAACAATATTAAACTGGTGGCATAAATGGGCTATTTGGGAGGTGGCTAATGGTAAAATGTTATTTCTCTTGTTTAGATGCTGGTAAATTATAAAATCGAATACTTTAATAAAACTCACACGGATTAATCTATTTCGTATACAGTTTATAGAGAAAAGTAATTGGGGGGAGGGCTTATGAAAAGAGACTTGAAAGAAATGATTGGTAATTAACTAATACTGAATAGCCCCCCCCCCCCCCTATTTTTTAATTTATAGTATATTTGTTGGTGACACCTATGCTTAGCATTTTTACACTTGCGATCAAATTTAATTGCTCTTTTTTTACCATTTTTCAAAGTTTTCATTTACTTGTTGGTTTGATTTTTGACAAATTAGCCCCCCCTAAACATATGTTACAAAAAATGTTTTAAATCACTATTTAGTCTACTCCAGAGCATAAAACAGTCTCAAAAGTGCTAAAAACGTAGTGTTTTTTTCCCATTCTGCATTTTGGTAGACATGACAATGGGGGGCTATAGCCCCCCCTCCCGGCTACGCTACTGGTTTGGTTATAAAAAAGGTTTTGGATAGGTTTTTGCTTTTGTTTAATTTATTCGAGTATACCTTAAAAAATGTTTATCCAAGTCATACCCATTCAAAAAAAAGTTTTATGAAACTTTGGCTTATTTTTGATTTATTTTTGCAAATCTTTAGTTATTCAAGGCTTTTGTTGAAGTTTTTTTTTGTTTTTTTTCTGGATAAAGTTTGTAATGGAGCATGGTTGTTAATAACTTAAAAGAAGGAATTGACCATCTGAATGAAGTGATAGTCAAAATCAAATTTACTAGGAGAAAAATACAAAGATTTGGCTACTAGAGGCAATAGAGTGGAATTCAAGTCATCGGAGAAACTTTCCTTATCAACTAACTTAATGTTTCGAAATTCGAAAGACTGCATAGTTTTGGGTGTTTGCTATTTAGCTATTGTACAGAATATGGGATAGTGATCGAATATTTAATATTTAATCTGATTGTCATCAGTGGATATATTTATTCACCAAGTGGCCATGAGACAGCGAAGGGCTTTCGGTCTTGCGAGTCAAGCTGCCACTTGTCTGCCACACACGTCGGACTTTTTACTCTGTCTCATTTAATGCTGAACGTCAAGCAAAGAAGCTGTGAATATCAATTTTTATTATATTTGGGTTGATTTGACCAGGAATCGAACTATCATTTCAGTTGCAGCCGTTCTACCCACTCGACCACTGACCGGTTAATGCGTTTTTCTGTAGTTGGAAAAAATGTGGAGTCGCAGCGTTTCAGCGACGAACATCAAACCCCATCAAAAATTGTTATTTCTGTGCATTCGATGCAATTAGAAGTAGTAAATTGCGAATTCCCGCTGCAAGTCTGCTTAATGAATTTATTGCAATTACAAAGTAGGAAAATAGCGTCGTGTTTCAATTACCTGTAAGCTACTAATTTTTATGCAAGGCTAATTTTGTGACAGGGAAGCTCAGGCAGCCCTGGAGTTCCAGGAAATAATGGTGAACCTGGCGAAAAAGGAAGCAGGGGAGACAAAGGAGAGCCAGGAGGAGATGGAACTCCTGGTCGGTCTGGGTCGCCCGGACCAAAGGTGAGTCGGATATGTTTCTAGTAGGTTACCCGCTAAGTGGGTAGCCTATCAACTTCGAGCAAAAACTTTCAGTTAAGTGCAGAGTAAGAGTAAGCGATGCTACACTTCAAAGAGACAAACCGAAGCTTCTTTTTCTGGAAAGGAACGTGCAAATAAAGCTAGCTGAGGCAGCCCATTTAAGCTTGTTGTATGGTGGATTGCTCAGAATTTAATTTGCTAGCGAGTACTTAAATTTATATTTTACTTAATTAAGCTCACTTAATGTGATGTATGTGTAGCTAGCCTACGTACCGTATTGTAACGATATACATTCTTCTCTTTTTTTTTGCTGATAAAATAAAAGTAACATAGTGTGGCAATGAGTTTTGTTTTGGTGGCTGTTAATCAAAAAAAAGAAGATACAGTACTTTCTCGATTATCCGAACCCCGTTTATTGGCATTCGATTGTCCGTCCAACGGGTCAGAAAATTTATAACGTAACCATGAAATATTAGTTTATAAAATTTCGTTCACGGCTTGTCAATTACTTTTGCAACCTCACGAAGCTCTTTTTCCGGTACAAAACCGTTAGAATGAGACTGCTGGAATGACCATTAATGCACCAGCTTGGCAATTTTCCTCTTACTTAATGTGGGGGCAAGAGTTCGTGGATGGGATTTTAATTACCACGCAAACCTACAATGCTTTTAATAAAACGTACTGTAATCCCCCAATGCTGTATAATTTGATGTTTCTCATTAAAGAGATAATGCTCGAAATCAATTTTATTGAAAAAATAGGAACTACTTGACGTAATAAACATGTGCCCTAAACTTTTTTCCACAATCCCCTTACACGCGAAAGTATGATTTAATCCGTTTGACTCCGTACCACTGGCAAACCTGCATTTCTCAATTTAGTTACATCACGAAAGGCCTACTGCAGGTCAGTATTGGACTTTTTGGAGCTTAGGTCTAGAAGTGCCAGAAGCAGTAACCAAGTTTTCAGATCTTTTTTACAGCTACTCGCTGCTATACCAGTTGGTAAGTTATGGGTATTAGATTTGATAGATTAGGCATACAATACTGTATTAGTGCAATAGTTTCTGATTAAATATCTGAGATTACCCTATCCTATGGTATACAGTGTATTTTGTCATTTTATTGCTTATCGTACAATAACTTAGCTTAGTAAAAAAGAGTTGGCAAGAATAGGACTTGCTGGCCAGGCTGGTGTTTGCTTTAACATGGTTTTAGGGCTGCTATCGTAAGCAATAGTCTAAAGTCTGCAAAAATTTTTCAAAATTTGCTTTTTGTGATGTCATAAAATTGCGAAATGCAGGGTTGCTAATGGTACGAGGTCAAACGAATTAAATTGTATTTTTGCGATTAAGGGCAATTGTGGAAAAAGGTTTGGGGCACCTCTCTATTACCTCAAGTAGTTCTCATTTTTTCAATAAACCGATTTCGAGCAGCATCTCTTTAAACAAGTACTGAAGGCAAAATCAACTGGGTATGTAAAGTTAAGACAAACGCATTAGACTAGATTGGCGTTGACTCAACCTTTTTTGACCCAGCCTTTCCAAAGAAACTGTATTTCATATACAACTTAGGGGTTTCTCTAATCATAGTTTTTAATGGCAACCCTGAAGTTGATAACATTGGCGATGCCATTTTAGTTCTATCCAAAAGGCAACGCCGCAATTAGGCCAAGTCACCGAATTTTTTTAGCCTATGTCTAGGTTAACATTGGGCCTCAGTGGGTTAGACTACTGAATTGAAACGTAAGTGCTGCCAATAAAACTTATAATTTGGGGGGCCTCAGTGTCGTATGTAGGTAGAATATCTCTGTAACGGCTCGGTTAAGAAGGATGGAGTCAATGTCGATCTAATTTAATGCTATTGCCCTAACTTTAGAAATTCTATTGACTTTGCTTTCAGTCGTCTTTCAGTTCTGATGCTTTCGAACCGGTTTCTTGCTGCATTGTTTTGGTTTAAATAAAGGAATTCAATTATCCGTTCAGGTTTTTAAAAAATGCTGTCGCAACCAGACCGGATAACGGAGGAAATACTGTAGAAAGCATCGCGAAACAGCTGTAGATTTTAAAAGTGATGTTTAACATTTTGCCATCGCTTTCATTCTCTGATCAGGCAAAGGATGTGCTCTTGTGGGGTGCTGTTTGCTCAACCATTACTAAAGTACGCAAAATCTTAAACAGCGAAGTTATCTGCATATTTGTAGAAAGAAACTTCAACTTAACAATTATGTTAGAAGTGAGAAATTATTCTTAGATAGGACGAACACATAGTAGACATTGTCGAGCTGTTGCAGGGCGTTTCTGGATCAAAAGGAGAACCTGGCCCAAAAGGATTTCGGGGTGAACGTGGAAGAGATGGAGATCAAGGTGTTAGAGGAAATATCGGCCCTACAGGAGAACCGGGTATACCGGGTGACCCAGGTAGTGATGGTCCGCGTGGGCCGAGAGGTTTTCAAGGAGTTCCTGGTTTAAACGGGATGAAAGGTCAAGCTGGTGCTCCAGGAAAAGATGGAAGAAATGGAAATCCTGGAGAACCGGGAATCGATGGCAAGGATGGAGATTCTGTGGATGTGGATCAATTGAGAGATGTTATCGATTCCATTGTTAACAAAGTTCTTACCGAGCGTATTCCAACAATTGTTCAGCAAATTCGAAATGACATTATCGAAAGAATTCCAAAGCCTGTAAGTACGAATGCTGATTTTGTGCAGTACGTATAGCAAGCGCATCCAATAATTTAGTGTGGGATACATTAACACCTCATGTCATTAGAGACTTCACAAAAATCATCTTAATAGAGCATTTCATATTGAACATTTCAGTAGCTGATCAAGGTCTTCGAGTTAAGCTGCCTCCTGCTCAGTCCTCACGTTTTGGATCGAGCAGGAATCGAATCTGAGTCTACCATTTCAGCAGCAGATGCTCTATCCATTTGACTACCGATCAATTTTTTTAATTCAAAAATGCAATCCCAGTTTAAATGTTGAGAGAGTCTCAATGCCACTGCATTTACTTAACATAAGTAATTCTCTCTCCTGCTGCTTCTTCTGTATGATGCTTCAAATGTTTTTGCCTTGTCATGTTTCAACATTCATTGCTATTGACAATGTTAAGAAGTATTTTTAAGAAACCCAAAGTTATGCTTTCAGGCAATTCCAGCTATCTTGACTTAGCGTTATTCAACGTATTGGTAAAAAACCAACTTCTTAATTTACAATTCAAGGAGTTATTTCCAACAACTTTTTTTCGCTTTGGCATTTAAGGATCGATCGACTATCGTATCAAATTGCGAGTAGTAAAATCCTTTCGACAAGCAGCTGGTTGATGCCAGACATGAAATCTGAGTGAGAAGTAACAATTTTATTGTTTCAGTCGTGACAAGACCTAACTTGTATGCGTTGGTGGAAATAGCACCGAGCAGTTCCGGGGTATCTCATTCAAGTAGCTCAAATTACATTACTAACCATCATTTTTCCCATATTCAGTAACTTCTTTGTTATTTGCAGACCGCCATTCAGGGTTCGCCCGGACCACCAGGCAAGCCTGGCCTCCCTGGTGGTGTTGGGCAACCTGGACAAGATGGGCGTCCAGGCAAACCTGGACCACCTGGTGTTATTGGGCCACCCGGTGAACGAGGTCAGTCAGGGACACCAGGAAGGACTGGTGACAAAGGAGACAGAGGCCCAACAGGAATCGGACGAACTGGGCAACGAGGAAAATCCGGCAGGCCAGGTAAATCATCGAGCAGAAGATATTAGATGAGATTTATAATCGTGGTGGTTAGGGTGTTGCAATTGCCCCGACCTCTTCAGATTTTTGTCTACCTTCTTCAAAATAGGAGGTTACCAAAGAAAATCAAGAATATAAAGTTTGAGAAAAAAAATTGAGGTTTAGGGGTAGTATAGAGACCTTTTTTACCCAGGATTTGGTATTTGTTTGATTTTTTGCCGCTAGATGGTGCTATGTGAAATCATTGTTACTAATGAGTCATTGCAAAATTGAACATTGACTTTTGGTCTTATACACTCGAAAAAACTTCACTACATCTTCTAAAACTGTTTACATTTATGTTTTTCGTTTGTTTGTTTCAGAATTAATTGAGGTCAAAATTAATTAGTTTCTGTGCTGGGAAACTACAACAGAAACTCTATTTGCGTTAGACCTACACTATTTATTTTGGCTGGATGTGTAAAACAGAGTGAAACATAGCCTACAATGTTACTTTCTTAAAGAATGACGGTGCAGACTATGCTTTAGGCCTAGTTATCGAAAGCTATTAAACTGCTGTCCTAATTTAACTGTAGTTACAGCAGCAGCTTACTAAAGTCATATTTGTTATGTTTTGCGGTGTAAGATACGGAGTTTGGTGCAATCTACTTAGTACAAGCTCTATAAATATGAACATTAGTAAATCTACTAGCAATATGCTATTACTGGATTTGTAAATTCTCACAATTGGCTGCCAGGAACTATTTCTAGGCCTGATGACAATACTATCAAAAGCATATGTTTTCCCACCATGAAGCTGGAATTCCAACAATTCATCAATTAAAAATAATTGAGGAAGTAGGGAAGCTGGTAGATGAAATGAAAAATTTGAGCAAATGTAACTGTAGAAACAAACAAACAGTAGAAAAGTAACAAATAAACAGATAACAAAACAAACAGTGGAAAAGCAAACAAAACCATTGAAAACTTCAATGAAAAAACTCTCTCTCTCTTCCTTGCCCTCTTTTCCTTGAAGATTGCGGGGACAGCAGCTCAAGATTAAGCTACCATACTTCACGGTCTTCACGTCATTATTCCCATCATTTTGCTTGGGTGAAGTCCCAAGAAATTCCACCCAAGATCCTCAACGTAATATTGACTCATCTACAATAGTTCTAGGTCGTCTGACTGTTTTTTTTCCCATTTGCTTTGGCCAGTAAAGCTTGTTTGGAAGTTTTATCTGAGGCATTCTGCTTACATGGCCAAACCATCTCCGCTGAGATCTTTCAATTTGGAGAAGTAGTGGCTCTAGAGATTTTCAAATCTCATGAGATGCCCATCTTGTCAATAATGTACCTTCTTTGATTTTTTGGAGAAACCTCATTTTGGACGCTTGCATTTGCACCGAATTTTCACGATCATACAGATATACAGTAGGTGAGAAGGGACAAAGACTGTTTCGAAAATTGAGAGCTTTGCTTTTCTTGGAAAATTATCGTCTCACAAAAACTGAGTAGTGTAAAACTCTCTTTATTGCAATTGCCTTGCCAATTCGGATATTCAGTTCTTCGTCTTGCCTTCCGTCACTCGTGAATGCAACCCCCAAGATATTTGAACTTGTATACTTGTTCCTGTGTCGCTCCATTCAGTTGCAAAAAGTACTGATTAGTATTTCTTGAAATATGAAGTACATCAGTTTTGACCGTGCTTATTTTTATTCCTTCACTGTCACAAGGATCTGCAAACCTATTTAATGTGCGCTAAAGGCCAGATTCATGTAGAAACAGCACAATCAAATCATCAGCACAAAGTAGGCAAATGATTTTTCAATTTCCTATCGTGGCAAACTCATCAATTTGGTTGCATTTGTCGACGCAATTCATACAAACAATGAAGACAAGAAGAAACAAAACTCGCCCTTGCCGGAGTTCAACGCCTATATGGAAAGCTTTGATTGCTTCCCATTTACTCAACCGCGAAACTCCAGTCGGCACCGTAGAATGCCTTAATGGCATGTAACAACTGACCATCAACGCCGTTCTCCTGCAGAACCCTCCAAAGTTAGAAAGACAATCATATTATACTTTTTCAAGATTGACAAAGCATGCAAAAAGATCTTTGCCATATTTCCAAGATTTCTCAAACAATGAAAAAAAATTGAACACAGCAATGAAATCTTGGTCATCAAATCAACGCCTTAACATGATTGAAAAAACGAAGAAAAAAATTTTTGTTCAGCATGATGTCTGATTGAAAAACCAGTATCGAGAACAAGGGAAAAACTTTGGCTGTCAAAGAAAAGAAAATGAAATTTTATTATGACAGCTTATCAATAAAATGCTTTTTGTTAACGCAGCTGTCTTAAGTAAAAAAAAAAGACTGACTTTGGGTAAATAACAATAATAAGCGCTTTTTAGTTTAAAATTAGAGCCAGATATGAAATTAATTTTTAAATTAGAAAAATATGCAATAATTTGGTATTAGTTATACTTGTGGCAGTAGGTATATAATGCAACTTTTGATAACTTTGATTTAAGAAGTTCTCTGGTTGGCTGTGTACTAAACAACAACTCCAAAAACAGTAGAAATGATCAAAAGTGATCACAGATTCGACTTATAGTCCAAAAACATTCAAAAATAAAAAATAAACATTTTTGTTTTGAAATTGCCAAAATTTCAATGTCGCTGTGCGACCCCTAAACATTGATAAATTTTTACGAAGCTTGACCAAAAGGGTTTTTGTGTGAAGCCTGCAACTTGAGCTGAGGTAGAAGTTGCCACAATAAAAATTTTCAAACTTATGGGACGGCTGCAACATCCTAGTAATGGTATTAGAAAAAACTCTGGTGTTTTATTTGTGCTAACCATATCAACGCAAAACATTTTTTGGGTCTTGTGTGTAAGTCTTTCGTTAGGCTGGGCCACCATTACGGGTAGATAGACTGCTTGACCCCATTAGGAAATAAGCGTAAAGTGCCTCTTCCAAGGACACAACGACGCATTGCCATTCGGGAATCGAACTGGGAGTCAGCAAGCTTTTGGTCACCAACCCGACGCTCTACCACCTCACTGAGCTGTCGCCGCTACTGGTGTTAATAACATAAGGACGACATTTCAAGAATGGCAGTAGACTTGATGAGCTCGGTTGAATGATTAATTATTTTTCTGCTGTTTTTTACCCGAATATTTGATGATGCTTGGTTTAAAGTGGGCATGCTGCCATAAAAGGTCATCGATCATAAGCAAATAAACTAAAATGCCTTTTCAACTTGAGCAGTGTTTAAATTTGTCCATTTTAAGCTTTCAAGTTTTCAGCTCCAAAACTTTTTTTTCATTTTTCAAAAAAGCGCATGTCAAAACAAATCAAGGAATTGCTATACGTGAAGTTCCAATAAACATCGACAATGCATATTTTGTGTTTTCCCAAAAAGTAAGCAATGCCAGTCTTCTTAATTACTGTATTATTATTTTTATTGTTTTAGGTTCGCAGGGACCTTCAGGTGTTGGCTACCCTGGCCCTCCTGGTCCAATAGGTCCAAGTGGTCCACCTGGTTTTAGTGGGCCTATTGGGCCCCCAGGTGAACCCGGCAGCAAAGGAGTTTGCGATACATCTGAGTGCTATCATATTGCCGAAATGGCGGCCGTTGCTATGATACCGCAGCCCGCCTCCAACTACAAAGGACCGCCGCGGACTTGAGTTCTTTACATTTTTATTCAGCCTATTCAGCATATCTTTTACCTACGAGCTTGCTCAAGTCTTCTTAGTTGAGCAGTTTTATTTTTGTTTTGCCTTCGTTTGCACTTTGCACGTTTTGTTGTTTTGGGCTCCTTGTTACGCCTGTAACCTAGTTAACGGAGATTAAGCAAATCTTCAAACGCCGCCAAGCGGTTACTCAAATAATGCCGATAAGCCCGTAGCCTATGTAAGAAAAGATTGTGAAGAATTTTTTAGTTACTTGAAAATTAGTAAAAAAAATTTTGTTCGACTGTACATTGACAAAACAAGACAAACTTGTTCATCAACAAACCGCTTTCTAAACAAACCAGAGCATTTAAGCATTGCACAAGCAAACCAATTTGTACAACAATGGTTAACTAAACAAAATATCAGCTGGTATTAAGTTTGCCAATGCCATCATCATATCCATATTACTCAAGTTAGGACATCATTAATTCATAGACTACAGCAAAGTAAAAATTATTCCGCTAATTCAAAATCGCGGCTTTTTCGGCCGGTCGTACACTTGGCAAACAATGACAAGCGTTCGAGTTTATCATATTTTTATATTCATATTTGTTTTATTTCGTTCCATTTAAAACAATAAACAAAATCTAATGGACACACATAAATATAATTAAATAGAACAGGAAGCTGCGATCTCGGTCATCGAGTCAAGCAGCCACCCAGAAATTAGTCATGTCAAGCTGCTGGGCCTGTCTGTTTTTTATGTTAATTTGAATACGTTGCGTATAGATCAAATTGAGCTTTTATCAATTTCAATTATTTCAAGAATTGTGAATCATTTGTAATTTAACAATAAATACTTTTTGTATTTTAATTTAAACTGATCGAATGGTACCTAATTTCGTTAATTCATATGATACCGAGTTCCAAATTTTAGCTCCTTGATACTCAAAACTTTTTTGTAATTTTTGAGGTCTGTATCTTGATAAATACAAATTAAGTTCAGATAAAGCGAGGCGTGTTGTTTGTGTGTGTATCGCTCTAACAGGAATGAAGTGACAATTTAGGCGATTCGGTAGCTTTTTTGGTGAGTTTTTATGCATTAATTTTGCTACTTCATATTTATATAAGTCTTTCAGTTTAAAAATTTGTAATCGGTGATAAAATGGTGTAACGTGGTCCTGCCGCTGTCCACCTGCAAGTATTTTGACAGGTTTGTTTTGAAAAATAATCAATCCTTTCAAATGATTATCATAAGTGTTACCCCCAAAGGTGGAGTCCTCGACGACGTCTTTGGCCTCGAGGACACATTTTGAAGTCCTTGGCCTTGGCCTCGAAGCCTCAAGTCCTCGAAAACTGCCCTGTCCTCGGCTCGAGGACAGGTTATTTTTTGAATGGTTGAAATTTTGTAGATCGGCAAAAAACTTTATTTCTTCGCCGTTTTTTTTTTTTGGAGATCGCCTGAAACAAATTTTTGAAGACCTTTTTTTTCGGAGATCGCCTGGGAAAAATTTTGAAGCCGTTTTTTTTTGGAGAGCACGTGCGTTTGTGTCCTTGGTACTTGGCCTTGGCCTCGAGCATTCCTGTCCTTGGCCTCGAGAGTGTCTGTCCTCGGAAGGGCTGTCCTTGGCCTTGGCCTTGAATTTTTTTGTGTTTTTGGCCTTGGCCTCGAGCCTTGTGTCCTCGACTCCACCTCTGGTTACCCCAGATTACAATGCCATATAATAAACGAGAGTAAACCAGACTATAATACAATTTATTAAGAGCTGTAAAAGGTAAAATGTTCTGCAATTTAGACAAGATACTTATAGATCTAAATATTTTACATGTCAAGTTGGTAATATGTTCTGCAAAGTTTAATTTTTCATCAATTGTACTGTAATGCCCAAATATTTTACTGATTTAGTGACGAAAGCCGGATTATTGTTGAAAAGTATTTCGATCTTTGGGATAAGATTGGTGCTTTTAGGGGGCAACATTAACGCTGAAGATTTTTTAGGGTTAACAGTTATTTTGTTGGCGCTCATCGTCCATTGTAGTACACTTCGTAACTCATGATTTATATTATCACGCAAAATTGACGGATTGGCAGTGGGGATTACCAGACGCGTATCATCAGCAAATAATCTGGGGGTTGGGTTAAGGCATAACATATGTCATTTATATATATCAAAAACAACTATAAAATCACAGTAAAAGGTTAAAAGCACAACAGTCTGTTTCGTCCTAAGGACTCGTCAGGTGCTATTGTAATCGTATTCAAATTTATATCAAAAACAATAAGGGGCCTAAGGGCACTCCAAATCGATTGGTGACTATTTCGGATTGCATAACTTGATGGGCAAGATATTGTGGTCTTCCAAATAAAAAAGAGCTCATAAGTTTGTGCGCAACTCCTCGGATACCATAATGTTCAAGTTTACTTATGATGAGGTATGACAAACAGTATCTAAAGCTTTTTGGAAATCCAATAGTATTACGCAAGTAAAATTGTTATCATTGACTTGGTCATAAAAGGTGACCAGAACATCCAGAATAGCATGGGTTGTAGACATATTGTTTTGAAAACCGTATTGAGACTCAACCAGTACAGAATGCTTTTGTAAAAAATTTGTTAGTCGCTTGTAAATTAACTTTTCGAGGATTTTCAAAAAACAGGTAAAAATGATATGGGGCGGTAGTTGGTTAAGTTATCAGTTTTTCCTGACTTAAAAAAAGGGATTACTTTTGCTTTTTACAACTATGCGGAAATATTCCAATACGATAGGCATTATGAATAAAAAAAAACATATTGCAGGCGTAAGGTTACTGGAAGCCACATGCAAAAAATAAGAAAATATATCATCATACATTTATTTCCTCGTTTATTCTAGGTGGTTCCATGTAAATAGTCGAACTTATTCTATTTCGAAGAAATCGTTTATATGTTTCATAATCACAAAATTTATCAGTTAGTTAGTTTCTTTCCAATTGTTGAAAAAAAATTGTTAAATTCGCGCAACATTATTGGAACGACCGACGCTCGCGTCGCGTGTTTCTCTATTTTACTCGGCTATTTTCCAACTAACGAGTGCGAAATTTCAGACTTTTGCTTACAACTCGAGAACGGTTTGGTCTAGCTACATGAAATTCGGACAGCTGTTTGAGATTAATGAGTTGTATGTTTGTACCAAATTTCGAGGCAATACGTCATGTGACTTTGGTTTTAGAGCCCGAAAACCGCCCCACAAGTTTGGCGTAAAAAGCGGTCTCAGTCAAAAACGGCTTAAGTACGGCAAAAAATATATCATAGGGTTGTATGTCTCAAGATACCCTTTCATCCAAACCAACTCAATTTTGGCCGCGATGAGGTTTATTTCTTTTTTTTTTTTCCTTTTTTTTTCTTCCTAATTTTTGTACGCTCTTCTCCTAAACCACAACACATCGAAATCTAATTTTTGTGCAAAGTTGTTGAGCTGCAAATGCAATTTTTTCCCCCGAAATTTTTTGGGGCAACTCCATCGGGAACCCCCCCAAAATGGGGCCCCAAAAAATCAATTTTTTTAACGGCTCAAGCTAGGGTGCTAGTTTTATTTGATATCAGTAGATATTTAACAGACAAATATTTTGACATAGTTCTGGGGTGCCACCCACCCAGGGATCCCCCCAAATGGACCCCCAAAAATCAATTTTTTGAGCGGCTCAAGCTAGAGTTCTACTTTTTTTGATATCAGTAGATATTTAACAGACAAATATTTTGACATAGTTTGGGGGTGCCACCTCCCCGGGGACCCACTCCCAAATGAACCCCCCAAAAATCAATTTTTTGAATAGCTCAACTTGGGTGCCAGTCTGTTTTGATATCCGTAGATATTTAACAAACAAATATTTTGACATAGTTTGGGGGTGCCACCCCCCAAATGGACCCCCAAAAATCAATTTTTGACAGGCTCAAGCTGGAGTACCAGTGTTTTATGATACCAGTAGATATTTAACTGACAAATATTTTGACTCTACTTTTCTGGAGGTTCCATAATCAGATATTTTTGAATAATTGCTGATTTTACGGTAGACAAAAAGTACTTTGGGCGTCACAGCATTAGCTATGCGTCGGTCGTTCACTGGGTTTGCTCGCAAAGTCCCATCTAGTTTGCTGATTGGTTACTTTACTGCCGTTCAGATCAATAGCAGAAGGTAAAGCAGAAGATTTCGTTGAATTACCTGGGAGTAAAGTGTGCAGCACTTCCCACGTCTTTTGCAGATTGCCTGTATTTGCTTCTAATTCTTTCGCGTAATATTGTTTTTTGGCGGTCGATTCAATTTTGGTCAATTTATTTAACTACTTTTTGTACTCTTGTTTCATTGCCTAAAATATAGTGAGATTTATTCATTATATTTTTACGACGAATCATGGCGTAAATATCTGTGGTAATCCTCGGTTTTAGTTTTTGCTCGCTTGATAATCGTTTAAATGGGGCGTGGTTCTCAATTATTAATGAACTACTGATACAAAAGCATCAAGTGTAGCATCAAAGTTGAATTCAGTCAATTTGTCAATTTCATAATAATAAGAACTTGTTAACCGATTTATCCATTTCTTCACAGTAAGCGTCTGCTTTAAAATTAGACTTGTCGCGAATGGTGAAAAACGATTGTTTCCGGGATTTAGTGGGATATTTATTTATGGTACAAAATACATCATAATGGTCAGATAATTCATTATCGCATCGTTTTACTCCAGGGTGTATAATATGCGCGTAATCATTAGTTATAATATGATCAATAATGGTGGACGAGTTTTCGGTAACACGAGTTGGGATGGTAATGACAGGAAGGAAACTGCAGCTAGTCAGATGATGTTCAAGATAAAGTAAGCTTCCTATTGAACTTTTGTTAATATTTAGGTCAATATTTATATCTCCGAGAAGATAAAAGGTGCCATTGCGTTGGTTATCTCATTAATTGTATTACATAGGGCCTCGGAAAACTCTTCAATATTATTGCTTCTGACGTTTGGATCTTGGATGGTAATACAGAGCTCCGATTGTGATTTTTATGTTGATTCGTGAGTTGCAATGAAATGTTGATTCGAAATGTCAATGAAATGTGAGTTGCAATGAAATGTTGATTCGTGAGTTGCAATAAAACCAAAATAGCCAATGAATATAGATGAGATATATCTTTAACTATAAAAAAAATATCACGCTGGACTGCGTACTCCTTTTGGTGTAAAAGGCTTAAGGTGCGTTAACACTGGACGAGAAGCAACGTGAAGCGAAGGTTGGCGACCTTCGCGAGTGGTCGCTTACGTCACTCGCGAAGGTTGCCAACCTTCGCGAGTGGTTGCTATTCTTCGCGACTGGTCGCTTCATAGGCTAATTTTAATAACTTACTTTTAAAATGTATTCAATGAGCAGAAAGCGTTGTGTGCTTTATTATTGAAGCGCTATTGTAGTAATCACAGGTTCTGTTTCGTCATAGCGCACTGGAATTAAAACGAAGATTGAGTTTGTATTATGTTATCACGCAATAACCGTGAAGAAGAGTCTAGACTAATAGCCTAGGTTACAAAACAATCTTGAGAAAAAAGTTTGAAAAGGATAAGGAAAAAACGAAATGCAGCAAATCGAATTTGGAAATGAAAAGATAAGTCATTTGTTCAAAAATGTTGTAGTACATAGCCTATTTACCAGCTATCAATGTTTTGTTTAGATCCTTCCACTGAAAACTAGCCATAATCTGTTTTGATGATGACAGTTCTGGGTTTTAATGCAGAAACCCAAAAAGCTGGAAGCAGATGCCGAAGTTCTCTTTAGGTGTTTACTCAGTTAACAAATCCTTTACCCTTTCACCATTCATGTCTCATTATGGTACTGGTAGATCTATCTTGAAGAGTGTAGACCAATAGGCTAGTCTACAGGTACATTTAAAATGTGAACTTTGTTGTTTTATTAATGTGATTTTTCTTTTTCAGGCAAGCGTGTTATGATACCTGTTGTAAGCTTAAACAGTTGTTTGTGTTTGCTATTTAGTGCTGTTTATGAAGACTCCCAATGTTAACGCTATGAGTGGATCTGAAAGCTGGATTTGTCATCAGTTATGAAGTGGATTTTTTGCTTATTGTACAATGGATTGTTGTGTTGATTTGCTGGAGAAAGCAAAAAAACGTTGCAGTTTTTGCATGATTTGACACTATCATCGAAGGACAAGAATTTAGCGCAGTAATACCAACAGTTGCTTTGAGAAAAAGTCAGCCTCTAAAACTACGTTTGTTTTTTTATTCGCTAGCGGAGCGCTTATCGATGTTTAGGGCGAAGTTAAATGCTTTTGAGAGCATTTTATTAGTTTGCATTTTCTTGCGGTACCAGTACGTTGCGACGGTCGCGTTTACCTCAAAGCGCTTCACTCCAAACCACCGTTTGCAAGACACAGACAAATTTATAGCTGTAAGGTCAAGCCCCCTCTTCTTAGCAAGTTTTTGGTTGTGCCCCTGATAAAAAAACATTTAGATTTTTTTATGTGAAAATTGTTACTCAAGTATCTGAATAAAAGTGTTGTTAGTTCTCACATTTTCATATAACTGACGCTTTCTTCCCCAGTCAAATTATTTTAATTATAAATGCTGTATCAAGTTTTTTGTTTGGAGGTGACTAATGAAAATGAAACAATATTAATGGGCTTGCTTGGCAGCTACTTCTCTACCAATAACAGTAACCTCAACAAAAACAGAACTTACTTGTAACTGGTTAGATATATATTGGCTTTCTAGTTCAATCTGATGACACAGATTGTAATTGTAACTAGATGGGAGTTTGCCAGCAAAACCAGTGAACGACCGACGCATAGCTAATGCTGTGACGCTCAAAAGTACTTTTTGTCTACCGTAAAATCAGCAATTATTCAATAATATCTGATTATGGAACCTCCAGAAAATTATGTCAAAATATTTGTCAGTTAAATATCTCCTGATATCATAAAACACTGATACCCCAGCTTGAGCCTGTCAAAAATTGATTTTTGGGGGTCTATTTGGGGGGACCCTGAGGGGTTGGCACCCCAGAACTATGTCAAAATATTTGTTTGTTAAATATCTGCTAATATCATAAAACACTGGCACTCTAAGTTAAGCCATTCAAAAAATTGATTTTTGGGGGGTTCATTTGGGGGGATCCCCGGGTGGGTGGCACCTCCAAACTATGTCAAAATATTTGTCTGGTGAATATCTACTGATATCAAATAAAACTAGCACCCTAGCTTGAGCCGTTCAAAAAATTGATTTTTGGGGGGGTTCCCGGTGGAGTTGCCCCAAAAATTTTTGGAAGAAAAAGTCGCATTTGCAGCTCAACAACTTTACACAAAAATTGGATTTCGATGTGTTGTGGTTTAGGAGAAGAGCGTACAAAAATTAGGAAGAAAAAAAAAGGAAAAAAAAGAAATAAACCTCATCGCGGCCAAAATTGAGTTGGTTGGGATGAAAGGGTATCTTGAGACATACAACCCTATGATATATTTTTTGCCGTACTTAAGCCGTTTTTGACTGAGACCGCTTTTTACGCCAAACTTGTGGGGCGGTTTTCGGGCTCTAAAACCAAAGTCACGTTGCCTATTGCCTCGAAATTTGGTACAAACATACAACTCATTAATCTCAAACTGCTGTCCAAATTTCATGTAGCTAGACCCAAAAGTTCTCGAGTAATGAGTAAAAGTCTGAAATTTCGCACTCGTTAGTTGGAAAATGGCCGAGTAAAAACAGAAGAACATGCGACGCGAGCGTCGGTCGTTCCAATGATTGAACTTTAGACTTAAAATTGTGTAATTTGTCACTTTATTCACCATGCAAAGCAGTTAAAATTTTAAAAGACAGTAAAAATGTTTTGAAATTCACAAACAACTAAATTTAGATATTACACAAAGACACAGTAAATGAATATTTAACACACTTGACACTTCTATTTTCATCATATAGGACTGGAGTGAAAAATCACTACCAGACTATAATATTCATGATCATAAAACTTGGGGTAGTCCAAAACCATTACTTGATTGATTGATTGGTGCATCTTTATCCTCCTATCACGAGAAAGCGACGGTGCGCTATATTTTGGACGAATCCGCACCCGCTTAGGAGTTGACCATTTTCCAAGATTTCCTGTTGACGTTTTTGACTTCTTCCCACGTAAATTTGCTGCTTGTTCGAAGCCACCAAGCAGAGATAATCATCGTAAAGCGTCTTATCCAAGGACGCAACAACGTAACCAGGGTGCGGGTTGAACTCATGATCCTGCGATCAGAGTCGTCGTGAAAACGACGCCTTTACCCATTCGGCCACGCTGCCGATACTTCCAGTTCAACTTGATCATGGTCACAAACCTTCAGAAACAAGAAGACTTTTAAGAGAAAATTCAGAAGAAAAAATTCCATGTTTGTAGCTATTCAAAAAAGTGATTACTAATTACGCCAATCCAAAAGTTTATAGAAATTTTTCGATTTTTAGTGTCTATCTAGCTCTTGTATGTAGCAGTGTTGCTTGAAACCAATTCTAAATACAGTTTTATTCACTAAGTTGGCTTGGCCAAGTAGACAACGAAAAAACTTTTGCGAATTTTCCAGTATTCAAGGAATTGTTCAATTGTGGTTACTTTTAAAACAACAAGCTGAAAAACAATGGTAAAAACACTATCAACACATTCAAAACTAGCCTGTTGGTGGCAGTGACGTGCGGTGAGGCTTTTGGTTGGTGAGGCACAATTTTTTTTCACACACGTGTTTGCAAAAAAAATTATTTAAGACAATAAATGACAAGCAAATGACTGTTTTCATAGCCATTAAACAAAGGCCAAATTTTTCGATAATTAATTATTCGTTTCATCTCTGCTGACCACTTAAAGCCAAATCAATTCTTAAGTTTTGAAAGTCTATAAAGGTAGCCTATTATTAGACTTTGAATGTGAACATGATTGAAGTTTCCATCCTTGCTCAGTCACAAAAATCTGGTTTCAGTCCCAACATTATTATTTGCTAAAAACGTAAAAGCAAAAATGACGTTTTTTGTGGCGCAACCACTCTTTTTTTGAATACGGTTCTGCTCTTTATGGAATAGGGATTGTTTCTTATTGATGTCTCGAGCAAATCTTTGAAATCGGTTTTCTTTGAGCTGTAACTTCAATTTAGATTAAAAACTTAGTTTGGAAAAGTTTTTCAGGTTTGAGGCTAAATTTTCATCCATTTTAGTTCATTTCCTCGGAATAAATTCTTTTTATTTTGCTAGAAAAGTTACTTGTTCAATGTCGCAATGAACGACAGACTACAAAAAAACTCCTTGTCTTTTTCTCATTGTATGACGTCAAAATTGAGGCGCACCCCGCAAAATCAGCTTTAAAAGCATTATGTGTTGACCTCAATTTGGCTAAAAAAAAGGCATACTTTTAATTCGTGTATTAAAATTTGGTTGGCTGAAGTGAGGCACAATCGCGACAATGTCTCACTTCGCAGATTTGAAGCGATGCTCGATGGCACGCCGTAGAGATAGCGCAATTACAAAGTATAGTTTGGGCATTTTATTGCGAGAAACATAACATAAAAGCCAATGAGTGCGGTGAGGCTTTTGGTTGGTGAGGCACAATTTTTTTCACTCACATGTTTGCAAAAAAAATATTTAAGACAATAAATGACAAGCAAACTAGATGGGAGTTTGCCAGCAAACCCAGTGAACGATCGATGCATAGCTAATGCTATGACGCTCAAAGTACTTTTTGTCTACCGTAAAATCAGCAATTATTCAAAAATATCTGATTAAGAAACCTCCAGAAAAGTAGAGTCAAAATATTTGTCAGTTAAGTATCTCCTGATATCATAAAACACTGGCATCCTAGCTTGAGTCGTTCAAAAATTGATTTTGGGGAAGTCCATTTGGGGGGGACCCCCAAACTATGTCAAAATGTTTGTCTGTTAAATATCTGCTGATATCAAAAAAAAGTACAACTCTAGCTTGAACCATTCAAAAAAATTGATTTTTGGGGGGGACCCCAGGGGGGTGGCACTCCAAACTATGTCAAAATATTTGTCTGTTAAATATCTGCTGATATCATAAAACACTGGCACTCTAAGTTAAGCCGTTCAAAAAATGGATTTTTGGGAGGTCCATTTGGGGGTTCCCGAGGAGTGGCACCCCCAAACTATGTCAAAATATTTTTCTGTTAAATATCTGCTGATATCATAAAACACTGGCACTCTATGTTGAGCTAATCAAAAAATTGATTTTTGGGGGGTCCATTTGGGGAGGTCCCCGGGGGGTGGCACCCCCAAACTACGTCAAAATATTTGTCTGTTAAATATCTGCTGATATCAAAGAACAATGGCACCCTAGCTTGAGCCTGTCAAAAAATTGGATTTTTGGGGGTCCATTTTGGGGGGTTTCCGGGGGAGGGGTGGCACCCCCAAACTATATCAAAATATTTGTCTGTTAAATATCTACTGATATCAAAAAAAGTAGAACTCTAGCTTGAGCCGCTCAAAAAATTGATTTTTGGGGGTCCATTTGGGGGGATCCCTGGGGGGGTGGCACCTCCAAACTATGTCAAAATATTTGTCTGTTGATTACCTACTGATATCAAATAAAACTAGCACCCTAGCTAGAGCCGTTAAAAAAATTGATTTTTGGGGCCCCATTTTGGGGGGTTCCCGGTGGAGTTGCCCCAAAAAATTTCGGGGGAAAAAATTGCATTTGCAGCTCAACAACTTTACACAAAAATTAGATTTCGATGTGTTGTGGTTTAGGAGAAGAAGAGCGTACAAAAATTAGGAAGAAAAAAAAAGGAAAAAAAGAAATAAACCTCATCGCGGCCAAAATTGAGTTGGTTGGGATAAAAGGATATCTTGAGACATACAACCCTATGATATATTTTTTGCCGTACTTAAGCCGTTTTTGACTGAGACCGCTTTTTACGCCAAACTTGCGGGGCGGTTTTCGGGTTCTAAAACCAAAGTCACGTTGCCTATTGCCTCGAAATTTGGTACAAACATACAACTCATTAATCTCAAACTGCTGTCAAAATTTCATGAAGCTAGACCTAACAGTTTCCGCGTTATAAGCAAAAGTCTGAAATTTCGCACTCGTTAGTTGGAAAATGGCCGAGTAAAAACAGAAGAACACGCGACGCGAGCGTCGGTCGTTCCAATAATCAGAGGCGTTGCTAAGGATGGTAGCACCCGGGGCGGGGAGTGCGTGGTGTAACCCTGTATGTGTGACGCACCCTTCATGATGTCACCTCTCTGTTAGTGAAGACCAAAAAGAAAAAAAAGGTCTTCGCCAAAAATTCAGTGGGTTTTCGGTTCAAAAGTAAATGAAGACCAAAAAAAGAAAAGAAAAAGATCTTCGCCAAACACTCTGTGGGTTTTCGTTGCGTATGTGGATTGAGACCCAATAAATTAAAACAAAAAGTCTTCACCACAAACACATTATAAAATGGTGTCACCCTAAAAATTGTGACACCCAGGGCGGGCCGCCCCCCCCCCCCCCCCCCCCTAGCGACGCCACTGCAAATAATTGTTTTCATAACCATTAAACGAAGACCAAATTTTTCGATAATTAATTATTCGTTTAATTTTTGCAGTTCACTTTCAAGTCAAATCAATTCTTGAAGTTTCGAAAATCTATAAAGGTAGCTTAGCCTATTCTTTGGCTTTGAATGTGGACATTATTGAAGTTTTTGTGCTTGCTAAGCCTTCTTTGGCAATTTCTCAAAGTCACAAAACCCGGTTTCAGTCCCAACTTTATTATTTGCTAAAAACACGAAAGCAAAAATGAAGATTTTTATAGCGCAACCACTCTTTTCTTGAGTGCGGTTCTACTCTTTCTGAATTGAGGGGTTCTTTCGTAGTGATGTCTCAAGCAAATCTTTTAAATCGGTTTTCTTTTCGCTATAACTTCAAGTTTAGATTAAAAACTTAGTTTAGAAAGTCTCTTAGTTTTGAGACTAAATTTTCTTCCATTTTAGTCCATTTTCTTGTATTAAATTGTTTTTGTTTCGCTGGAAAAATAACTTGTTCAATTTCGCAATGAACGAAAGACTACAAAAAAACTGCTTAGACTTTTTCTCATTCTATGACGTCTCAGGTGAGGCTGCCGCAAAATCAGATTTAAAAGTATTGTGCGTTGTTCGCGATTTGTCTTGAGAAAAAAAGGCATACTTTTAGTTCGTGTATTAAAATTTGCGTAGCTGAAGTGAGGCACAATTGACAATGCCTCACTTCGCATATTTAAAGCAACGCTCAATGGCACGTCGTAATGATAGCAATATAACACCGAAAAGTTTGGACGTTTTAATGCAAAAGACATAACATATATAAAAGCAATGAATACGCAAAAAAAGTAAATATGACAAAAATTAATAAAGTTTTTGATAAATATTCTGATTTGAGTGAAGCCATTTTATTTTAATTATACTGTATACTTTATTTTCGCTTTCCTTCGCACAATTCTGCAGGTGAGGCACGGCCTCACCTGCCTCCCCTGACCGCACGTCCCTGGTTGGTGGGTTATTTTATATTCTGAAAAAAAAACAAAAACACCATGTTAGTTTAAGACAGAAAAACAAAAGTTGCTCAGCCAAAAGAACCATTGGACTGATGCAATAGCTTCTGCTATGCTGCACAGAATAAAAAGTTTTGTTTTAAAAGCTGGATGCCGAGGGGCTAGGCCTACTGCTTTGGTGAATTCAATATAATGAAGCTCTGAGATCAAGCATAGCTATGAAAAATCACTCTAGGATTTACAGCCTTAGCTGTTTAGATCCAAATTAACTTGGCTAGCCTAGGGCTATCCCGAATCTAACTTTGCCAACAACCTACTCTTTGGACTGATAAATTGGCGCTAAACCATACAAATATACTATTTACATTATTTTCTAGCAAACTGCGATCGTAAAAATCCGATCAGTGATTTAGTAGGTTATCTTACTACAGCCTGCAAGCAAGCGATGTTGCGCAACTGCTCGCGAAGGTTGCGACCGGTTGCAACCCTTCGCGAGCTGTTGATGACGTTAAATTTTGGTTACTTCGCGTTGCTTCGCGTCCAGTCTAAACGCACCTCTAGACTCAATTCGATTAGTACTTGAATTTGCGTTCAGGTAATCAGTATTATGACATTACTAATTATCATTAATATATCGTTAAATGCAATATCCGTTTTAATCCTAAGGGCTAATTCATAATCACTTCAGACCTCATTGCAGCACAAGAAACATTAGTCGTAGCATGCAAGGTTAAAGTCACCCTAAAAAATGATTTAACGTTCTCAAATAGTTCTCATGCGGTGCTAGGAGGAGGAATACGTTTGTTATTGACATACAAACAGAATTGACCATGGTAAGCACCAAATCTCGCGTCTTTTTCATCTATTTTGGCGTCTTTGAACTGCTGCATTAGAAGCTGTTTTTGCTTATACAATGACTTTAGTAAATGTTCAGTGATGAAAACAGTCGATGCCCTGTCGTTGTTATAATCTTTGAGTTTTGAAATGTTTTCGCAGATAATGAATGTCTTTATCGAAAACTGTCGAGGCCTTGGCTATAATTGGTCGGGTCTTCATTTTCCCAGCTTTTTTTAGGGGACTCTGAGATAGCCGGTGTACGTCCATTAGTTTGATAGCATCAGGATCTAGTTCCAAGCCATCCCTCAAAAAACTTTTTAAAGTTCTTTTAGTCTCCTGTTTCGTTTCGTTTCCGCTTTCTTTCAATCCGTGAACCGAAATATTCAAACGCTTATCGTACGACTCACGCATGACGTTATCTCTTTCAAGATTTGCAATTTTTTGCAAAAGCATCTCCTGTCTTGTTTCATTCATTTCTTGCTTTTCATTAATATCATCAAATTTAGCGGTTATGAATTTCTCTTGCTAATTATGCTAACCTCATGCTAATGCTAACCTCAATTTCTGTTGCTAAACTCCCAATTTGAGTTACGTTTAGCAGTGGTGGAGTCCTCGACGACGTCCTCGGCCTCGAGGACACATTTTGAAGTCCTTGGCCTTGGCCTCGAAACCTCAAGTCCTCGAAAATTGCCCTGTCCTCGTCTCGAAGACAGCACTATTTTTGAACCGCTGAAATTTCTTCGGAAAACGCCAGAAACCTTGCGGAAAATCTGCAAAGACCTTTTTTTTGGTTTCCTCAAGTAGAGATCGCCTGAAAAAAAATTTTGAAGACCTTTTTTGTCTGAAAAAAAAATTTGAAGACCTTTTTTTTGAAATCGCCTGAAAAAAATTTTTGAAGACTTTTTTTTTGAGAACACTTGCGTCTGTGTCCTTGGTCCTTGGCCTTGGTCTCGAGAGGGTCTGTCCTTGGCCTTGGCTTCGAAATTTTTTTGTGTTCTTGGCCTTGGCCTGGGCCTCGAGCCTTGTGTCCTCGACTCCACCTCTGACGTTTAGATCTAAACCACTTATTTCGGCTTCTAATTTTGAACACTTTTCCGAATATTTTCAGTCAATAGTCATAAGTTGATTTTCAAAGGTTTCAAATTTCGTTTCTAGGCTTGACATTCATCAGGTTAGTTTGTCAATGGCTTTTGAAATACTGTTTAGTTTTTTTGCAATTACCGGTGCAGCATTTCTACCTTTTTTACCACTCATCTTTGCACAACTTTGTTTTTTCAGGAACACTGTCAACAACACTGCAGCAGATTGCCTTCTTGCAACGCTCTATGAAAACCGTCCGTTCGCCAGACTGACTAAAACTAAATTTATCCTTTGTTTGAGTTAACGTAGGGGGCTCGGTCCTTCCCCCAATTAAAATGCCGCCAATGATAAAAATGATAAAAACAAAGCTTATTGTTTCTTCATTTTCAGTTTCTTCTAGCATGTTTGCGTACAATGGTAATTAACAATAATATTAATATTGACGACCAGAGAGTCCAAGCCCCGCAATTCTAACTTTTGCCAACCAATTTAAATGTATAACCCTGGGGAAATTCAGGGCTTTTGTCCTACAAAGTTGCAACCTCAAGCCCTCACCTAACTTTTTTATGAACTTAAGATAATTACATAATTAGTAACGATCTATTGTACCAACTTTGAATAATAATCTACCACCACCTCGCCAGTTTTTGCTCGACAAAATACCGGGGAAATTAGCTAGAGCCAGAGGAAATGCTCATTGAACAAATTATAAAATTTCAATTGAGGGGGCCCGTCAGGGGCGGATTTAGGGGGGGGATGGGGGTATGCATCCCCCCCCACCAGCCTAAAAGTAACGATTTCGGCCGAAAAATCAGCCTCTATTTCGAAAAATTAGGCTCCATTTCGGGATGCATCCTACCCCACCAGTGTAAAGCTAACGGTTTCGGCCGAAAAATCACTCTCAATTTCGGTGAAAACCTTTTTTTTTTTTTTTTGGAGACCACCTGATTTTGGGCGGAAAAAACGTTCGAATTTCCGATTGCGGCCGAAAAATCACTCTCAATTTCGGTGAAGACCTTTTTTTTTTTGGGGGGGGGGCGGAAAAAACGTTCGAATTTCCGATTTCGGCCCAAAAATCACTCTCAATTTCGGTGAAGACATCCGAATTTTTGAGGGTTTGTGCTTAAAATCCCCCCCCACCAAAATTTTCTAGATCCGCCACTGGGTCCCGTGCCACCTGGTCGTACGTGTAATGCTAAAACTGATTATTTTCACAAAACAAAAATCTCCAAGACAAAGTTTCGCGTGAAGTATTATTTAACTGCAAAAAATATTGCAGGAGGCAATGTGCCTTGTTGCCCCGCACTTGGGCCAACTCAGTTACAAAATTTAACACAAAATGCTAAAGTTTATCCGTAAACTGTAAATGAAGGGAAGACTGAAAAATTCGATTTTTTCAATTGGCTTTCAAATCTTAAAAATTTAGTTCTTTTAAATGGCTCTAACAACGTGCAAAATGTGATCCAAATGGCATTAAAATAGCTATTTTTCAAAATTCCAAAATAATTTCCAAAAAAATAGCTATTTTCCAAAAAATTACGAAAAACATTGCTCAGCTTCTCTCAAATTTAACACATTTTTTGAAAATATTTTAATTTTTGGTTCAAGTTCTCCCCCTGTAGCGAAATTCTGAATACGCTCCGACCCAGGCCCCCGCTTCTGATCGTCCCCGCACATGGTGACCCATCACCAGATGGGCGTTTATTTCTCAGTCCCCACTTATCAATAGCTTGATGTTTCAAAGGTACTCAAAGCGAGTCGCTTTTGCCTAAATTCTCGCCATAATAGATGCACAGATAAAGTATAGCAGATATATACAGTAGTAGTAGTCATAGTAGGAAACATAAGGCATCATAGCCGCATTTGGAAATATAATTCCTTCCCTAACGCCTATAATTCTCGATTGATGATTCATTTGATTGACGCATCTTTATTCTTCCATCACGAGGAAGTGACGGTGGCGCTATCCCTCGGACGAATCCGCACCCGCTTAGGAATTGACCATTTTCCAAGCTTTCCGACTGACGTTTGACTTATTTCTTCGTAAATTTGCTGCTTGTTCAAAGCCACCAAGCAGAGATAATGATCGTATAGCATCTTGTCCAAGGACACAATAACGTGACCAGGGTACGGGTTGAACCTAAAATTGTGCGATCAAGGTCGTTGTAAAAACGACGCCTTTTAAACTCGGCCACGCTGCCGACTGATTTTTACCCAATCCAGTCATTGTTCTAACCATAACCTGAGCCAAAATGCCACATTCTGCAGACCTCTAACCCACCAATGCATGTTTCGCTGGATAAATCCGTTGTACAGTATTACAAAATTTTGTCCCAATATGGTGCAGAAAACTCCAAGTCCAAATACTCCAAAATAGCTTTAGCCATAGGTGGGCAAGTTAATGCAAATCGTTAGCTTCGTTGACCACTAGTCCGTTAACAAACTTCACACCTTCGTTAACGTTAATCCGTTATTTTCAGCTTTAATTAACGGAAGTTAATAAAATCCGTTAATTCGTTAACATTTTGAGTGTAAGTTACATTTGCTTTTATTCACTCGCTTCTAGAGCACGTATTGACGCTGTTGAGCTGATTGTAAGGAAATATTTATTGGTGTGGTGGTCTTTTTGTGTTTTGAAAGTTACATTTTACAGTCTAATCTAATTTCAACATAAAAACAAGTTCAAATGCACAAACGATGCGTCAAAGCTGCGAACGCAAAATTTTTGGAAATTGCAAACAGCGATAATTAATAGACCTATGAGGCTGCAGCTTACTATTTGCCACAAACAAGGGCTCGTTTCTTCGCTCTCTTCTATAAAACTCGTGATGATACGCGTCAAGTGCTACCAGTGCAAACCAATTTGTACCGATACGATGAATGAATGGTGCAAGATATTAACGATAAAAATCTTAACGGAAGTCAATAGAACTTAACGGAAGTTAATTTAGTCCGTTAACATGAAAAACCTTTTTAACGGATTAACGAGTTAATGAAAAAGTTAGCTTCGGTATTAACGGATTAACGATTAACGGACTTGTTCCCACCTATGGCTTTGGCATGGGGCAAAAGTCCTTCAATAGACTGCTACTATGCCAGTTGATTTTCAGTAGTTCTTGTGATTCAATTCATTTTTACCATTTCCGGCATGGAAGCAAGAAAAATGTTGGTATGGTCTTCAAAGTTCAATGTTATGGTAACATCAACAAAAGACACGACATAAAACAAACATCGACATAATTTTTGGGAGCATTTCAATCAGTTTAGTGTAAAACTGTCAATCATTATTTTCGTGTAGGCCTACCACAAAAACGCAGCAAAATGAGTAGTTGGTATTTATAACCATAACAGTGACCCAAAAACACTTTTCATAATCTTCGGTACTGATTGCACGGCAGTTTTATTTAATTCGATTAAAAACAGTAAAGCCTTATTTAAAATACGAAAAATGTTAAACGTTTCGGACTTGATTATGTCCATCATCAGTAAAATCAAAATCTAAAACAGTAAAAAATGTAAAAACAGGTCTCGAATGTAATAAGCCACACTCCAGTACAAGCTGTAACATAGCGCTGCAATTAAGTAAAACGTGCTGTTGTAAACAAGCTGCAGTGCCACTCGTACACACAGTGGGTATCCCTGCGATACTAGCGCAGTGCACTGAATTGCACTAAAAAGGGGGGGACAAAATTATTCTGAACCTTTGCACATAAAAACTCCTATTTTACAGCTACCAATTACGTATGCGCAATTTTTTAAAATTTGTATTCATGTTTGAAAAAAGAAACGAATAAGCCCCGCAGCGTTTATTAGCTCGTTTCATATGCCCTCCATATAATCGCTTGAAAGATATGTCCGCGACTGTAAATGCGACCAGAAGCGCTAGAACTTCCTCTTCAAGCACATTGTGAAAACGCTCTTCATACAAAGTCAATAAACCATTCAATAAACGTTTTGTCAAAAAGACACGTCCCAATGCGGTCGACCGGCTCGGTTGCACAACCTATCGAGCTAGCCTACTCTTCGGGTTGAGTTATTAATCCATATAGGCCTATCCAGTTTCACTTTTTACTTGTGGCTACTTTGGAGCTGACGCTACACACCAAGCAACTGCCTTTTAAAAGGTCTCCAAATAGAAAAGCACAACCAGGATTTTGTTAAGGGAGAGAGGGGGCTTGAACCAAAAGTTTGTTGTTTTTTTTGTACAAAAATTCTCTAATTTAGGCCCCGTGCTGAACAACCCGATGCAACTCAAGCGCAACACGGAGGGCGCCTGGGAGCAGAGCCCGTAGCTGATGGAAGATTTTTAAATTTTGCGATGAGCAATAGCAATTTTAGCGCCATTTCAATCACATTTTGCACGTTTTTAAACCATATTGCTAAAATTACTAAAATTACTGTCATGGCCGTAGGAGCTCAAAATGATTTGGGGGGGCAGCAAACTTTTGCCCGAAAAATGACTTGATGCATTGCGTTTCTCTGTCAAAATTGAGACGGTTTTTTCTGCCCAAATTAAGGTGTTCTCCAAAAAAAAAAAAAAAAAAAAAAAAAAAAAAAAGGTTGTCACCGAAACTAAGACGGTATTTTGGCACTAGTGTGCCCAAATATCCAGACTATTTGCCCAAATAAATTGACCATTTGCCCAAATTTTCGACGATTTTCGATGTTTTGAACCGAATGGGGGGGCGACCGCCCCCCCTGCCCCCCCGCCTCCTACGGCTATGATTACTGTAAATTGCTAAAATTCAGAAGTCACTGAAAGAATTAAATTGCCTATCCCCTTGAGCCCCCTTATACTTAAGGTCAAGTCAAAAACACGATTAAACGCTTGTTTTTTGGTCTATATTTTCTAAATGACTTGGCTAAAGGGGGTTGAAGCCTTTTGAACCCTTTCCTCCTAGTTGCGCTACTGACTGCGACCCAAAAAATCTTGAGTGTGCTCTAAAAAAACAAAAACTACTGGTCTTTTAAAAAAATGTTTCCACGTATTGTTTTTCAGGTCATAATCACGGACAAAATACTGGTAACGATTTTATAGGCTTACATCTCTATTCTGCGACACGTATGTGAAGGCAATAGGCATGTTAATAAGGCGGATAATTGCGTCACGTTTATGTGGGCAGTGGGTAAAACGTGGACTAATGGACAAAAAATGGACAAACAATTTTGACCCCCTATTCCCCTTAAATCAACAATTTTAACACCTCCACATGACTCAGCATCGAATTCTCCACAAACCCAGTGGGTTGCCATGGTGGCACAAGCCGTCGCTATGGCAACAATGACGTCATAAAACCATGGCCAAGCGATTTTGACCCCCTATTCCCCTTTGTGCCACCGTTTCAACACTGTCACATGACTCAGCATCGAATTCCCCACAAACCCAGTTGGTAGCCATGGTGGCACAAGCCGTCGCTATGGCAACAATGATGTCATGTTTTGTCCAAAAACCATGGCCAAGCGATTTTGACCCCCTATTCCCCTTTGTGCCACCGTTTCAACACTGTCACATGACTCAGCATCGAATTCCCCACAAACCCAGTTGGTAGCCATGGTGGCACAAGCCGTCGCTACGGCAACATGGACGTCATGTTTTGTCCAAAAACCATGGCCAAGCGATTTTGACCCCCTATTCCCCTTTGTGCCACCGTTTCAACACTGTCACATGACTCAGCATCGAATTCCCCACAAACCCAGTGGGTAGCCATGGTGGCACAAGCCGTCGCTATGGCAACAATGACGTCATAAAACCATGGCCAAGCGATTTTGACCCCCTATTCCCCTTTGTGCCACCGTTTCAACACTGTCACATGACTCAGCATCGAATTCCCCACAAACCCAGTGGGTTGCCATGGTGGCACAAGCCGTCGCTATGGCAACAATGACGTCATGTTTTGTCCAAAAACCATGGCCAAGCGATTTTGACCCCCTATTCCCCTTTGTGCCACCGTTTCAACACTGTCACATGACTCAGCATCGAATTCCCCACAAACCCAGTGGGTAGCCATGGTGGCACAAGCCGTCGCTATGGCAACAATGACGTCATAAAACCATGGCCAAGCGATTTTGACCCCCTATTCCTCTTTGTGCCACCGTTTCAACACTGTCACATGACTCAGCATCGAATTCCCCACAAACCCAGTGGGTTGCCATGGTGGCACAAGCCGTCGCTACGGCAACATGGACGTCATGTTTTGTCCAAAAACCATGACCAAGCGATTTTGACCCCCTATTCCCCTTTGTGCCACCGTTTCAACACTGTCACATGACTCAGCATCGAATTCCCCACAAACCCAGTGGGTAGCCATGGTGGCACAAGCTGTCGCTATGGCAACAATGACGTCATGTTTAGTTGAAAAATGAAAAAGGTCTGCATCGTAATTTGAAGTGTTTTCTGCCAGCTATATTACAGAAAACCAAACGGATTAGAAGAAAGTTAATGCGGCTATTTGCAAACTCTTTCTGTTAGATCATCTTGAAATAACTGGCGGACCGTTAAGCAGGATTTGGGCAACCCGTTTTTGCATAGGTCTAACCAAATTTATTTTAATATTTTCAATGTTATAAAAATCAGCCAATTAGAGATCTACTATTTTTTGGTCACCAAGAAGGTCTCATGCATTAGAATAATAATTTGCTTTACGTGATTCAATTAATCATGATAAAAAGAGGGATTTTGTAAGTAAATAAAACATCTGGTAGTTTCGGTAGAGAACTACCTAGTAATTTTATAAGAGTTGTACAGGAATTGAGAAATTCATCACCCAAGACGTTGATGTTTCGGCCAAAACAACAAGATTTTTTCACAGAAATTTAATAACATTACGCGAGAAGCAGAAAAAAGGACAAATCATGTATATAAGTAGGGGCTGTTGGCAAAAAAATTTTTCTGGGGGGCTAATAAAAATAGAGCCAGTATTAACTACTAAAATGGAAGAATTTTTGAAATTTAGAAGGTTTAAGAAAGATTGCGTAAAAATCCGGGGAAGGGGGGCATTGCACCCCTTGCCGACGCCCATGTTTATGGGATTCGAACTAAGCATGCAAGTAGTAACTTCAAAAATGTTGTGCATTAGATTTAGATTCTAAAATGCGGTATAACAATATTCAATGTAGGACAGTCGTTAAGGGCTCAAAGTGCTTAAACTAACAAAAAGAATCTACATTTAATAACAAAGATAAAAAGCAAAACAGTTGTCAGAAGTGGGCACTTGCGGCGCAACTATTTCACTTGCAATTGCACTTGCGCCGCAAGTATTTTTAAACGGTTGCGTTGACCCTTGCACCGCAAGTATTTTAGCAATTTTGCGCAAGTCAAATGCGATTATGAATGATTGTTTTTCAATCAAATGTGATTGAAGTTAACAAAAGAATATTGATAAGGTACAGAGGCGTAACCAGGATTTTTAATTGGCAGGGGAGGCCAAATCGCAAATCACACGCAATGACGTCATCAAAATTTTTCTATAAGAGGAACTTTTTACCAGACAAAGATACCGTAGAATGGTGGATCAGAAGCCGGTGCATGTAACATGGATGTAACATGGTTAGCATGTAACATGGGTTTTGCTAAAGAAAAAGGACTTGAACCTAAAGTCAAAAAATTTCCAAAATTGGCTAAGTTGGGTGACGTGGTGAGAAAACTAGTTTAGTCCAAACATGTCACAGACGGGGGTCTGAGGGCCGCCGCTGGGCAATTTTTTGGAATTTTTTTGGAAAAAAAGAACTATTTTAATGCTATTTGGTTCACGTTACGTACGTTTTTAGAGCTATTAAAAATAACTGAATTGAAAGCCAATTGAAACAATCAAATTTGTGAATCTTCCCTTTACTTAAAGATCAAGTCTAAAACACGTTTAAAATCTTGAATTTGGGTGTTAAATTTTGTAAGTGACTTGGTCCAAGATGGAGAAGCAAAGTGCATTGCCTCCTGCAATATTTTTAGCAGTAATTAATCAACCGAATATTTGCCTTGAGAAATTTTTGTTTTGTCATGAATAAGGGTTATACATTTAAATTGGATGACAAAAATTTGATTTGAGGGGGCCCATGCCTCCTCCTACCTGGTCGTTAATATTAGTTTGTTGTACACGAACTCAAACTTGAACGCAAACTTGAACTTGAACTCAAAAAAACTTGATTGTTTTGCCGAACTCGAACTTGAACTCGAAAAACAATTTTTTCTGAACTCAAACTCGAATAAAACTTTTCGAGTTGATTAAAATGAAATTTAAAGATTAAAAAGTTTCAGGAAAAAAAAGTTTTGTTGATTATGCTATGTAAATTGAAATTGTCGTTCACTTGTTTTTGCCGTGCTGGCGATCTACAAAAACAGCATGCTATAAACAAAAAAAAGAGCGAGTAAGTCGAAATGTAGACTTAGTATTTTTGTCAGCTTGAACTCAAACTCAAAAAACTTGATAGTTTAGCAAACTTGAACTCGAACTTCAACTCGAAAACACTAAATTAGAGAATTGGAACTTGAACTCGGACTTGTTAAAATAGGCTGAACTCGCATAAAAATCGATCGAGTTCGCAGCCCTGATTGTAACTACAGGTTTGTCAGGATAGGAAATAGGAATATTTCTCTATTTCAGCATTTTAAGATGTTTTAGTGTAAAGGAACAACTAACTGTTTTGTGTTATGGAACAACTACGGTAAGCTTTGGTATAAAAAAAAAGTAAGGTTTCGAAAAGCTCCGGGGTGGAAAAAAATGATTAATCGTCGCATCGGTTTTTGAAAACCGGTGTTCCATCCAAGATTATCAAAATTGCATTTGCATTTAAATCAAAAGACGTTTTCCGTGATTGAGAAATTTGCCACTTGTCCCAACTGCTGACCTTGGGTCGGTTTGGCGATAGATCCTCCATTGCTTTAGTAGCTTCAAACATCCTGCATAGTTTATTTATTTTTGTGTAGTAGTTTCTCGCTGTAAAATGCATTTGACCCCTTCCCCCACAACGTATGAAATAAAGCTCTAGAGTATTTCCCTTCTTTCACTTACATAACATTTGCATATATATTTAGGTGTTTTACGAAGGATTTTCCTGAACAAATACATCGCTTTTGCAAAAAGAAAAATGTGCAACTTTCCAAAAGCTGAGAGTGATGAAAGATAAAAATTCTTTCTTAGGCAAGCCTTATAATGTTGTATTGTACATTGCATAAAACTGATTACTATTTATTTATTCAAAATAATGCATCATATTTAATGCTAATTGCCAGCATAAGCATATCTTTCACAAATTAACTAAAATTTTAAGCATGGTCATCTCTAATTGCAATTAATTTTAATTACATCTTGATTTTAAAAAGTTTTCTTAACTTGGAGACAGCGAGGAGACATTTTCGTGTTGGAGTCACTTCACAATATCCTTTTAATTGCTGAACGTCAAGCAGGGAAGCTGTGAATACCAATTTTTATACTCTTTGGTTTGACCCGACCTGGAATCGAACCCGACTTTACCGTTTCAGTATAGCAGATGCTCTGTCCATTAGACTATAGACCAATGATTGGCAAAACAAACAAATATCATTTTCACGGCACAGTGTAGCTGGGACAAACTATCGGGGGGGATAAGATGGTTATACGAGGCGAGTTGTAATCAGGGATGTGGAAGCAGTCAAATTTTTAATGCTTACGCTTCCAGCTTCTCTTGAACTTTTATGCTTCCAAGTTCGCTTACGCTTCCTCACCTAAGGAATTTTTTGCTTCCGCTTCCAGCTCCGGATAGAATTAGTCGCTTGCGAGTGCGCTTCCGCTTCCAGTCTCCTTCATCAAAGTGCTTCCGCTTCCACCGCTTCCAGCTTCCGCTCCCACATCCCTGCTCAGTATGAAACAGTTAATTGTATTTAGCGTAAAAAAACAAAAAACAGACAAGTTTACTTTGTAAGCTATTTTATTTGACTTGTGTTGTCGAGGGCATGGTATGGAATGGAAGACGATTTTCCGTATTCCATACTGGCAATTTTCTTCCATTCTATTTCCTTTGCATACTAATAATTTTCCATTCCATGTTCCATCACATAATAAAATTTTCTTCCATATTCCATTCCATACTTCCATACCAAAGAAATATTAGACTGGAAGCAAAGCAACGTATATTTCGCTGCTTTGCATCTTTGAAATGTTGTAAGCAACCGCTCGTGAAGGTGCGTCAACAATACTAAGATGCAACAATCTGGAATGCATATTGCACATGGTTTTATGCATAGACGTAGCCAGGATTTTGGATTGGGGGAGGGCTAAACCGTAAATCACATGCAATGATGTCATCAGAAATTTTCGAAAACAGAGAGACTTTTTATGGGACAAAGAATGAAAGATCAAAAGCGGGGGTCTGATTTAGTACGTAACCAGGATTTACTAAAGGGAAAAAACTAAAACCACAAGTTAAAAAGTTTTACCAACATATCAAAATTGGGGGACAAGAGGAGCAAATTAGTGCAACTCAAACGTGTCACAGACGGCGCCTGGGGGAGGAGCCACCAGCCGCCGGAGGCTATGGGAGTCTAGGGCAGAGTTGTAAGTCGGGTCGGGTTCGGGCCTAAAGTTGACAAAAATTTCGTGCTTATTTCGGGCCTGAGACGTGCTTTTTGTTGTAGGTACACGAAAATCACTCAACACAACTAGGCAACATTGCTAAATTTTTCAGACCCAACTTAACTTTCGGGTTTTTTGATTTTGGCTCTAAATTAGTTTTCGGGTCCGGGCCGGGTTGGGCTTATGTTTACGGGTTCGGGCCTGGACTAGTCGGTCCGTTTACAATTCTGGTCAGGGAGCGAAGCATCCAGCCGCTGGGCAATTTTTTGTAAGTTTTTGTAAAAAAAATGGCTATTTTAATGCTATTTGATCACATTTCGCACGTTTTCAGAGGCATTTGAAAGAACAAACTTTTTGAGATTTGACAGCCCATTGAACAAGTCCTTCCCTTTACTTCAGGTCAAGTCCAAAACACGTTTAAAATCTTGCATTTTGGGGTTAAATTTTGTGACTTGGCCTAGTCAGGGGATTCAAGGAACATTGCTTTCTGCAACATTTTTAGCATTAAATCATTCACTCGAAAATTTGCCTTTGAAGATTTTTGTTTTGTCATGAAAATAACCAGTTTTAGGAACATGTACAACCAGGAGCCCAGGCACCTTCGATTCAACTTCAATAATTTGTTCAATAAGCATTTCCCCTAGCTAAGTTTTTTCAAAAACATTTTATCGCGTGAAAACCGACGAGATGAGATGGATTGTTATTTGAAGTTGGTAGGTGGTGAAGGTAGAATTTAAAGTTATTTCAAGTTGGCACATTATATGCAATAAATGGTTGCTAATCATGTTATTGCAATATAAAAGTTAGCTGGGGGCCTAAAACATACTATTGCATAAAAAAGTTAGATGAGGGCCTGAGATTGCACCTTTCGGAACAAAACCATTGAATTTTTCCCGGCTTGGACAATTAAATTGGTTGGCAAAAATTTAAATCGAGAGGGCCGATCACCCAGGTCGTCAATATTAAGTTATTGCTAATTGCTGTTGTACGCATGTACTGTTGCGCCCAAAAAATGCTAAAAAAAACTGAATAATTAGGGTTTGTGTCATCATTTTTGTCATTGGTTGCATTTCAATTGGGGGGGAGGCAAAAGGTCCTAGGCGCTCTGGTTACGCCTATTGTTTAATGATTACCGTACAAGTTTTCTCTCTTATCAACTATAAACTTTGTCATCACCAAACTGCTAAAGAACATTTACCGTAATAGAAATACCAAGCTTTAACATCAAAAGGAATCAGAGTTGTAAGTCGGGCCGGGCTTTTCGGGTCAGGTTCGGGCCGGGTTCGGGCCGGGTTCGGGCCTGAAGCTGAAAAAAAATTCGGGCTAAATTCGGGCCTGAGATGTGCCTTTTGTTTTAGGTACACAAAAGTATAATCAAAATAGCGCGGCAACATTACTAAACTTTTCAGACCTAACATAACTTTTGGGTTTTTTCGAGCATGATTTGGACTCCAAATTAGTTTTTGGGTTCTGGCCGCGTTCGGGCTTATATTTTCGAGTCCGGGCCGGGTTCCGGCCTGAACTAGTCGGCCCGTTTACAACTCTGAAAATAATTATTGTAAACTGAAAAACTAAAAATTTAAATAAAATTAAGCTGAATCGGGAATAAAACAGCAAATAAACTTACGAGTTTTCGCGACGATGTACAAAAAACAAAATTAAGGACTTGTCAGATTGTCAATCTCAAAAAAAAAAAAAGTCAAACCTGCCAAAGTCGTCAACTATAACATCAATGCTGCAAATTGCAACAGAGATGGAACCGGTCAGAATTTTCTCGACCCGACCCGACCGGTAAATTTCAAAATCATCGCCGGTTGACCGGCCGGTCGACCGGCCGGTTGACCGGTTTCTGACCGGCCCGGTCGACCGTTTTTTTTACGGAAGGTTTTTCTTCATTATTCAATGTATTTAATGAAAAATTTTCAAAAGGGGGGAGGCATGGATGATGTGTTAAAATTTGTGACTTTAGACGGAGGTCTTAGAAAAAAAACGGAGAATGATTTTTGTGTTTTTTGCAAAAATGACTCAATTTTAAGACCTTTTTTGGTTACGTTTTGGTTTGAGTGACCTGTTTTGCGCAGCGCACAACGTGCACAAAATAAACATAAAAAGCACTGGAGAGCACATGCTGAATTATTTGGCGTTCTTTCTAATGATATTTTGCGAAAGGCCAAAAAATGAAGTTACAAAATTTAGCTATTGGTGACAGATTATTTGCGATTTTCCGAGCAGCAAACACTAAACTTTTTTTCGGCGGTGCTGCCTTTGCAGTTGCTAAAAGATAAATGAGAAAGAAATGACAGCAAAAGATAGGTAACAGTAAAAACTTATGAACATCACAATACTTGTACTATTATACCCAAAAACATTAAAATCATGGAGCAATGACATTATATAATATCGAAAATTATGTCACTAACAGCGTGAAAAAAAGGAATATTGAAAAATTATGTCACTAACAGTGTGAAAAAAATTAATATTTATAACAACTAGGCTGCTTCACTAACAGTTCGAGAAAGCATGAAAAGGATCTATTGCAAACACATTATGTACTGGGAAAGGTTTTTAGCTCCAAATAGATTTATATTAATTGTTCCGTCCGTATATAAATCTCTGTGGAGCTAAAAACCTTTTCCAGTACATAATGTTTTGCAATAGATCCTTTTCATGCTTTCTCAAACTGTTAGTGAAGCAGCCTAGTTGTTGTGAATATTTTTTTTTCACGCTGTTAGTGACATAATTTTCAATATTATACGATGTCATTGCTTCATCATTTTAATGTTTTTGGGTATTGCTTTTGAGTATAATGTCATTGCTCCATCATTTTAATGTTTTTGGGTATAATAGTACAAGTATTGTGATGTTAGTATGTTTTTACTGTTACCTATCTTCTGCTGTTATTTTTTTTCATTTATCTTTTTGCAACTGCAAAGGCAGCAACGCCAAAAATTGTTCTGAAGAATTTTCCCGGTTTGGAAAGCGAATCGTCAAACCAATAAATAAACTCATAGGTAGTGCGAAGTCGTTATGAATAACTATCCCGATGAACGCAACGCGTCCGTTCCTTTCATTGAAAACACTAAACTGTTATGACATTGGCTAGAAAACATTCGAAACATAATGTGCCCCAGCAATTTGTAGAAATACTGCTATTTCAGTACAAGCCATGGTTAGTTAGATATAAAAAAATAAGAGCTCTGTCTTTCTTGCCCAGTGTAGAGTGTGGTAAATTTAAGTTGAAAAAAGCTTTTCAAAGCGACAAGATTTTAGTATGTATAGTAAAAAATCTGTAATCAGCGCCACTTCTACTCTTAAGCTGATTAAAATGATGTTAAAATGCTAGGTAGCGCAAGCCTCTTCCACGTGCATGCTTTATTAGAATCTGATTACGCAATTTGACCGTATATTTTGCACTTTTTTGCTTTGTGCCGTGGCCCAAAGTGGTGGGGCATGGAACAATAGTCCCACCCTAAATACGTCCCTGGATGTGCGTGTCTTAATGGTCACAGCATATTAGTCACAGCTTGAAACCATTCAACAAGTGTTTTCGAAAGATGTGGTTTGTTAATACTGTTTTTTTATAAAAAGTTTTATTTATGATAAAATATATAAATATATTTCGGTTGGTGCTTAGATGTCTTTTAGTAGCCAGAAAGGAGAATTTGACCGGTTTTTCAACCGGCTTCACCGGCCGGTCGAAGAATCTCGACCCGACCGGCAACCCGACCGGTGCCGGTCGACCCGACCGGTTTCCATCTCTGAATTGCAATATACTTACAATGATGTAAAACGTACCGGTACACTGTTTGCGCAATATAAACAACCGAAGTACCGCGATTTGTCGACAAATAATACGCGTAGATATTGAAGTTGAATACTTCTGTGACAAAATTATTTATCACCGTTTGACATCGGTATGTATTTTTCTGTAAATACAACACTCACAATCTAGTGTGGAATTGGTATGAAAGTATGGAAGACTGTCTTCCATTCCATTCTCGAAATTTTCCATTCCATTCCATTCTGGCATCTTCTATATTCCATACCGAAATTTCCGTTCCATTCCATTCCATTTCATACCATCCCCTGGTTGTCGATTCTATATTATTATTGCTACATTTTACCCCAACGGTTGTAGCCAGTTTCAGATTTTGCAAATTTGGAAGCGCCTGATTTTGAAAAAATTGCTTCGGCTTCTAGCTCATTTTCAACACTTTCGCTTCCGAGTTTACTTCCGCTTCCAACCTCTTCCGTCAAAGTGCTTCTGATTCCGCTTCCACAAAAAATTAATTGCTTCCGCTTCCACATCCCTGGTTGTAGTAATGGACCCAATAATATGGTCTCAGTTTTTGCTAAAAGTCTGATATAGAATATGACAAAATGGTGTAAGCACAGTATTAATTGATTATAGCTCTATTAGTGAATTTTTATTTCGTATTTTTAGATTGGTATACGTTTTATTACTTCCGTTAATATAATTTTAATTACAGTATGTCATTATTGTGCAACTAACTATTCACCTTTATGTAAGTAGTTCATATTGCTTTCTAGATGATAGTGATGACCTATCTAGTGGTGATTCATGACAGAGTCTTCCATTCATCATTTATGGTTATGCTGCTCTCACACTTTGGCGACTTTGACTGCGACTCTACTGCGAATGGAACATCAAATTGATAGCGACTGCACTGCGAACCCATGGAGGTAGCAGCGAGACTATGTCGAATGTACGGAGACTGCGCTGCGAATCATATCAATATAACGAAAATGACTTAGTTGATTGTTTTGAAATAAATTTTGCAAAATAGTGAGTGTTGGAAAGTAAGGGTAACCAAGGAAGGCAGTACGGTAAGTTCAGAATTTGTGTACTACGCACCTCGCACCTTCAACCGCACCGTGCCAGCGTACCGTACCGCACTGCCATCCTTGATGGTAACACAAATAATTCGGCGAATGTCAGCTATTCGGCAAAAAGAGTCAAAAACTAAAATATTTTTCTAGCCCGAAGCTAATGAAACTATTAAAATATTGATGAAGCAGATCAAAACGAATGAAACGGAAAAGTTTTTAATAAAGTATTAATACGGAAGTGAATAGCATAAAACCTTGGGTTTTTAATAGTCGGAGTCATATTTTCTATGAATTTGAAGCGTATAGTAATTTTAGTTATAATTTTATGTTGGAATTTGCTTTTAAATTTCCTTTTAAAAGTTCAGGGATGGTACAGTTGATAACGTAAATGCTAGCTACAGTACAGTATGTCTGCGTTAAGATGGGGCTATGTTTGGATCAGATATAGTGTGTCTGAAAGTGGGGTCCACTGTTTGATTCTGGCTGAACAGTCAGTAGGTAGACAACTAGTCATTAGACAATAGTGCTAGTGATACGCTAGATAACTGATTGCTTATATCTATTTAATTGATGGGTACTGCTTTGGTTTTATGCAGCTGGCTTGACTTTCGCTTTGTTTTTAATCATACGTAGATTAAAACTGATGGCATCAGGATGTGGATGATTATTATGATTTGTGGTTGAATGAATGAGTGTCGTTTAGTACGAATCGTGTGTAATTATAAATTTGTAGTTTCAGTAGGGAGGTTATTTTCATTAACCATATTGCAACATGACTCAAAAACACCACTACGTTATCTTATTACATTAAGGCTACTACAAGCTAGGCTGACTTTATAATTGAATTATACCTAATTACTATGGCAAGTTTTTGCAACTTTTTTCATAGCTTCCTGCAGCTTCATAAATACTAAAAATTTTTGTTGTACAGTATAATTTTTTAAGCTGTTTTATTAAGTATGGCGCAAAATACTACTGTGATTTAACAAACATGTTCTGAAACTGCATTAGGGGCCACATACTATGGTCTCCGAAAAAACACGAACGTTCGTGTTTTGCGAAATTAGCGTACTGTGGTCTTCGTTACGAATAAAATTTACGAATCTTCGTTTTGAAGACTTTCGTTTTTTCCGAATATTCGTAAATATTTTACGAACAAAAAAATCTTCGGCCGAAAATTTTTTTGTTTCGCCGAAGATTTTTTTATTCGGAAATTTTTACGGAAATTTTGAATTTTTTTTCAAAAAATTTTTTTCGGCCGAAAATTTGTTTGTTCGGTACTTTACATTTTTGTTCGTACAAACGTTTTTCTTCTTCAGAAAAAAAACTGAAAATGGCTCAAATTGTTTGTGAACTAGCCCGAATCTTCGGAAAAAATCACAAATGCTCTGACCACTCGTAGAATCTACCGAAGTTTTTTTGCTGACAATTACACTTGTTTCGCAGGTTGTTGGTAAGTGAAAAAAAGCATTCCACGCATTAGTGCCTGATTCATCATGGCTTTGTTGTAGGAACTTATAAATGAGGAGAAAAATTTTGAAATGAAGAAAACCCATTTTAGTTTATTAGAGGGCGAAACTAAACCAGATTTGGCAGAATTTACCGTTTTGTGAGGACCACGGCCGGTCTTTGATAGCTCTTTATTGTAAGAGCCCCATTTTTTTACCAATGAATTTCTTCAAATTGAACCAATTCAGTTTAAATTTTTCTACCGAAACAAAACTGTCACTTGCACAACCGATGAGAACTGCAATCCACTTCCGTTTTTGATCCAAAATGCCTTTCACCTTGCACACAAAAAACAAATATGCTCGATAGTCATAATTCTGACTACTAAACTATTGGTAAATTTACATTATATCGGGTTTTGGCTTGCATTTATACGTTTTTTCCTCTGCATGAAAAACTGGCTATGTTTAATTACCTTTAGGTTTTAATACGTCCTTATCCGCAAACTCCAGACTGTCATACGCTAAACAAAAGCTTTTCAAAAACATTTTTTGTCAAGAAGTAAAGCTTTCTTTTGAAACGACGAATTTTGAGCAAAATTTTTATGATTTTGTTGCAGTGCACTTAACCAAAAAATGGACGTATAAAAAAGCAGAAAAGTACATTCATTTTCAAACAGAAGTAAAAACCTAAACACGAAACGGACAAAAATTAAAAACTGTATAACTTGGCCTTATCATTAAAAAATTTATTGGACGGATAACTTCATTGTCGTTGAAATGTTAAAACGGCGGAACGAAGAAGAATAAAGGGTCAAAATCGCTTGGCCATTGCTGTATGACGTCATTGTTGCCATAGCGACGGCTTGTGCCACCATGGCTACCCACTGGGTTTGTGGGGAATTTGATGCTGAGTCATGTGACAGTGTTGAAACGGTGGCACAAAGGGGAATAGGGGGTCAAAATCGCTTGGCCATGGTTTTTGAACAAAACATGACGTCATTGTTGCCGTAGCGACGGCTTGTGCCACCATGGCAACCCACTGGGTTTGTGGGGAATTCGATGCTGAGTCATGTGACAGTGTTGAAACGGTGGCACAAAGGGGAATAGGGGGTCAAAATCGCTTGGCCATGGTTTTTGGACAAAACATGACGTCCATGTTGCCATAGCGACGGCTTGTGCCACCATGGCTACCCACTGGGTTTGTGGGGAATTCGATGCTGAGTCATGTGACAGTGTTGAAACGGTGGCACAAAGGGGAATAGGGGGTCAAAATCGCTTGGCCATGGTTTTTGGACAAAACATGACGTCATTGTTGCCGTAGCGACGGCTTGTGCCACCATGGCAACCCACTGGGTTTGCGGGGAATTCGATGCTGAGTCATGTGACAGTGTTGAAATGGTGGCACAAAGGGGAATAGGGGGTCAAAATCGCTTGGCCATGGTTTTTGGACAAAACATGACGTCATTGTTGCCATAGCGACGGCTTGTGCCACCATGGCAACCCACTGGGTTTGTGGGGAATTCGATGCTGAGTCATGTGACAGTGTTGAAACGGTGGCACAAAGGGGAATAGGGGGTCAAAATCGCTTGGCCATGGTTTTTGGACAAAACATGACGTCATTGTTGCCATAGCGACGGCTTGTGCCACCATGGCAACCCACTGGGTTTGTGGGGAATTTGATGCTGAGTCATGTGACAGTGTTGAAACGGTGGCACAAAGGGGAATAGGGGGTCAAAATCGCTTGGCCATGGTTTTATGACGTCATTGTTGCCGTAGCGACGGCTTGTGCCACCATGGCAACCCACTGGGTTTGTGGGGAATTCGATGCTGAGTCATGTGACAGTGTTGAAACGGTGGCACAAAGGGAAATAGGGGGTCAAAATCGCTTGGCCATGGTTTTTGGACAAAACATGACATCATTGTTGCCGTAGCGACGGCTTGTGCCACCATGGCAACCAACTGGGTTTGTGGGGAATTCGATGCTGAGTCATGTGACAGTGTTGAAACGGTGGCACAAAGGGGAATAGGGGGTCAAAATCGCTTGGCCATGGTTTTATGACGTCATTGTTGCCATAGCGACGGCTTGTGCCACCATGGCAACCCACTGGGTTTGTGGAGAATTCGATGCTGAGTCATGTGGAGGTGTTAAAATTGTTGATTTAAGGGGAATAGGGGCTCAAAATTGTTTGTCCATTTTTTGTCCATTAGTCCACGTTTTACCCACTGCCTTTATGTGCAGCAGTTGGTGGCCAGCATTTTTGCAAAGAATCGAGAAAAGTTCAGGCAAGAATTGTCTTTGATCGTAAATATTCCTGTTTCCATTATTGCCTGTTATCTTGTCGTTACGTTATGCTTCAAAGAAGTATTTTAAGTAACCGGCCTTCTTTTCCCCGTAGCAACGGCACTGGTTCTTGTGATGAAATGCCGTGTTGAATAACCTATGTAGGTGACGTTCACGTCACATAGACATGTGTGTTCGTACACGACATTTGACTGTAGATAAGAAGGTGTACGGCTAGTATTATTATTATTGAAATAGCTTCAAATTTTATATCTAAATATGGGTGGGACATTCCATAAAAGCGGAAGTCGTGCTAAAAGGCTGGTTAGGGGTAGCATTAGGATTAGGTTAGGGTTTACCCAAACCCCTCTTTCCTACTTTTCCAGTTTTTAGTCATGCCATATGGATGTGATTTCGATTTTGGTGGTTTTGATTATCCTACTAAAACTGGTAATTGATAATCAAATAATAATACTATTGCAGCAGATGCCAATTAAATTTGGAGATTATTCAAGCAAATATTGCATTCCATCAAACATGAAAGAAAAGCAAAGAGCAAACTCGGCAAAGAAAAAGAATAAGCAGAAAATTGAAAAAAAGCCGAAAAAAAACAAACTAGAAAAGCAAAGAAAAACAGAAAAAGCAAAACAGAAGAGAAGGTTATCCGCTAATAACAAGCCTAATCGATTTTTCCATTCTGTTAACAATGAGCCAAATCAATTTTTTCGTTGGTGATGATTTATGATATCCATAGCAATTAAGTAGGCTACAGTAATCACTTTTTTATTGACATTTAAACGATTTATTAAAGAGATTTTTTTATTGAAAGATTTTTCAAAGAGAGTTGTGACTGAAATGAAAATTAGAAAGCCTATATCTGGGATTCTCAACTTTTTGAAATTCTAGAGCCAAAATTCAAATCTCAAAGTTGTAAGGGGCCTCAATCAAACAACTGAAAATTTTTGATTAGCTTTGCTCAACTGGTGTAGGTTTTTAAATTACTGCAGCATTTCATCATCCCATAGTTGCTGGCTTTATCAGGGCACTGTACTAAGCTAAAAACAAAAATCAAATTATTACAAAATCATAAAGAAACAAAGATTGATATTACTGCATTAGCCTTGGCGTGTATCTAAATTTTACTTAGGAGGGAACTTGAACTCAAAGCCAAAATTTGTCTGCGTTTTACACTGACGGAGGTCTGTGGCAGATCTCCCAGCTGCTGTGCGATTTTTGTGATTTTTTAAATAAAAGTAGCATCACGTGATTTTGCTAAGGAAAGGGGGGGTGGAAAGCTGGGCGATTTTTCTAGCATTAAAGTCCAATGTAGCTTTCAAGTAGAATACTATGCAGTATTATTCTCGACTGCAAGTTCACTAAAGGGATATCTAAAACCAAGCAGAAGGAAATTTGAGTGGAAATAGTTCTGACTTCCCAGGAGTCGACCACAAAGGACGTCAAGCTTGTTCAGTTTTGATTTCTGCAGTCACGCAGAAGGGAGCCCTTGTAACGGTTACCGTAGCCTGCGGCTATCCTTAAAACAAGAGCCCAGCAATTTTTCACTTGCTTTGTAAAGTACCACATGAGAAAAATTGTTTATTCCCTACAAAGCCTCTGCCATTGTACAGACCATTAAGGTTTGTCCAGTTTGGCTGAGAGGTTTGTTTACCTGGGGAATACCTTTGGTTAGATATGCTGAGGGCTGCTGATGAGAGTTAATAGCTCGAAACAGTGCTGTCCAGCTCTGTGCATCAACATTTATCAGTTTATTGCTTTAATAATATTAGTTTACTACCTAAAAGAAGAACATTTCAATAAAGCTTACATAAACAGAGCAAAACATTTGAGATTAAAAATGATTAATTTTCAAAGGGTTGATGAGAGCTGCGATTGAGAACCACTGGCCTTTAAACACTTAAAAGTATTTTACAGTGAAATCTCTAAAGCATGATAGAAACTAGAGTAGGGATGTTCATTTCAGAACAGTAGTGTAGGCGAGAGGGGTAAGCGAAAGCTCTCCCCCCTTCATTGGTTTGCCGACAAAAATGCAGAATAAGGAAAATACCACTTTTTTAGCACTTTTGAGACTGTCTTTTACACTAGAATAGACTCAAAAAATGATTTAAATGTATTTTAAAACGTTTATTTAGGGCAGGGCTAATCTGTCAAAAATAAAACTCTTAACAGTGGCATCACTAAGAGAGGGCGTAGTTCCCCAATTGTCACCACTTTGGGGTGACGCCATTTTATGATACCAATCGAACAAAAAAGAAAACAACAATATGTTTAATATTTTTGGAACAGTGGAACGGACTAAAAAATGATTTACAGCATCTTTTGAAACATTTATTTAGAAGGAGCACTAATATTTATCAAAAATTTAACTCACAGTCAGTAAAAACTTTGAAAAATCGCCCAAACTAAGCAATCAAATTTGATTGCTTGTTGGAACTTGCTAAATATAGGGTTTCATAGATAAATATATAAGCACAGGAATTGGCAAGAGGGGTGGCTATTCAATATTAGTTAACAACTAATCACGTTGACTCAAATGTCGTTCCATTAGCCTTCCTCCCCAATTATTTTTCTCAATGAAATACGGACGAAATATAGACAAAATAGATCATTACTTATAATTTTAATTTACTGTACAAGCTTGTAAATAAGAGAACTGAAATTTTACCATTAACCACCACCTACATAGCTAATGCCCATTTATGCAACCTGTTTAATCATGTTTTTGCATTGCTAATTTCTACGCCACCAAAGCTCTCCCTGATGCCACGTTTTAAAAGCATTATTTTTATCAAAATGAGCCCAAAATTAAGTTATTTTTGCAAAAAAAATGAGAAATTTTGAGTGGTTGAATTTCCCTTCTCAGGCCCCCAATGACCTTCAACGGATGGGGGCGGAGCTCCCTGACCCTAGAAATAGTCCTTCTGTAGGTACCTAAGTCTTAAGTACTTAGAACTTTTTCTTTTCGGCTTCATTTTCCTTGATTCAACAGATTAACAAAACTAACTCGACCAGCAAATATCATTGTCCTAACTCTGGAAAACAGAAAACAAGAAGAAAACATTAGTGCTGCCAATTATAAATGATAAAATAAGTCATCACTACGTTGCCAATTATGTGGATGATACATCACAGATAAGGTTGTGTAGTGACCACGTCACTACAGGCTACCCCCAGAGCGAAATTTAAGTGATTTGTAAAGTTACAACGCAATAATGTGATAACAGTTAGCAGTTTAACATGCTACACTCTGGAAGAAAACATAAGTGGTTACTGGTTAGCAGAGGCATGATACAGTAGTGTAGTATGATACAAGCAGCAATTTTTTGCACCAATAGCAAATTTAAATATGTTGGCAAGCATTAATTGTGTTGCAACACCTGGAAATAAAACAACCAATAGCACAAGACCTATGTACAGGAAAACTATGTACATTTAAACAAGTTCAGATGGTAAAATGCAAACATGCCCATCTAGTAAAAGTTAAATATCATTTGATTCATTCATTCATTGAAAAACACTCAAGATGCTTTGTGAAGGCACGTCATGTAACTCATAACATTAGAGCATTTTTGGGAGCATTATAACAGGATCAATGCTGAAACATGCACATGAAGGGAATCATCATCCAGCTGTAGTTAAAACCTATGCATGGTTATTTTTCACAGGCACAGCATGTGATAACATTTTGGATTCATTACTAGAACATGACCAAATGGCAAAGAGTTAACCAAATGGTAAGTATGATTTCGGAAAAGTGATTGCAAATGTGCTGACTTTTATGTTTTTATTGAAATTATTTCAAATCAAATCTTTCATTATACTCGCTGTATTACGCTAAAGTGTGTAATGAGTTTGCGGGGCCTATCTTCGTGTCATTGCACCCGGGCAACACTGCTCCATTCGTAGGAATGTTGCAGCGGAGGCGAGTTGTTGGCTACACTGTGTCTGATTTGACCGGCCTGAGATTTGAACCTCAGACCTTCTGCTCCTGAGACAAATGCGTTACTGCTCGGCCAGCTGTTAAAATTATTTCATTGAGTTTAATCTTTTCAATTGATTTTAGGTTATTCTGTTTGACTGATTTTTAAAAACTCATAATATTTTAAATTATTTGCTTATAAGTTTCAACTGCATGTTATATTAATGTGATAAGCAATAATGGACAGTGGGTGGAGTTTGTCAAGCAGTGATGATGAAGATGCTAGCATATTGCCCCATTCCCAACCTGGCTTGCTTTATGCAAGCCCATCTCGAGTCAAAGAAAAACAATTGAAAACGTTTGAACAGCAAGGAAAACGAAAGCACCAAATTTGTCCATATGGAATGAATTGCTACAGAAAAAATCCCAAGCACTTAAAAGAATATATTCATACTGAAGAAGATGAAGATCATTCGGTTGCAACTTCTCAAAAGAAGGTTTGCCTTGAGCCGTCTGCTTCAGATCCATTGAAGGTTTGGGCTTCAGCTGGCCCACTTTATATGTTTTTAACTACTTGCAATGAAATCCTACCAAAGTACAATTTTTCAAGTGAGAAAACTGATTTTTATTCCATGGGAATCAAAGATATTTTGTCAGAAAAGTTTGGGGTGCTAATGAAGTCTGTTCAGTTTAACTATTGTATCGATATTGACTGGTTAGTAGCCCAATATCCATCTAACGCTAGAGATAAACCTCTCTTGATTGTGCATGGAGAGCAGGGGGCAAGCAATGTGAGATTAAAAGAAGAAGCACGTAATTATTCTAACATAAAGTTATGCAAAGTAGATCTACCACCTTATGGGACCCACCATACTAAAATGATGCTACTGCATTATTATGATGTGGTTCGAATTGTCATTTCTACAGCAAATCTTGTATCAAAAGACTGGGACAAAAAAACGCAAGGTTTTTTCATGAGCCCAATGTTTTCAATTAAAAGCAAGAAACAAACTGAAAATCAAAGCCACTTCAAAACAGATCTTATTGAGTATTTGAATGCATACAAAAAATTAGAGATTCAACAATGGGTTGATGTAATTGAACATTGTAACATCATTAATATGGATAATATAAGATTAATTGGTTCTGTACCTGGAAGACATGCCGGAACCTCAATAAGTTCCTGGGGCCACATGAAGTTGAGAAAGATTCTTCAATCAACCGTCAAGCCTGTGGACAGCAATTGGCCAGTAATAGGTCAGTTTTCAAGTATTGGTTCACTCGGTCCTTCCCCAGATAAGTGGTTGTGTGGTGAATTGCTCACCAGCTTAGCTGCTTGCAGCTCTCGCAAGTTCTTTGGCCAATCACTGAAACCTGTTCCATTGAAACTTATTTTTCCAACTGTTGACAATGTTCGTTGCAGTTTGGAAGGCTATCCAGCCGGAGCATCGCTGCCGTACAGCTGTGCAAATGCACGAAAGCAAAGCTGGTTGTTGCCGTTTCTTCACCAGTGGAAGGCAGACCATGTTGGTCGTTCAAGTGCCTCTCCTCATATCAAGTCATACACTCGCATCTCACCCTATGACACCAACAAGCGAGCAGCATGGTTTCTGCTGACTAGTGCAAATTTATCTAAAGCAGCATGGGGTTGTTTGGAGAAAAAATCCAGCCAGCTTGCAATAAAATCGTACGAGCTTGGAGTTCTGTTTCTACCACAAGGACTCTTTGAAAACTTAGAAAGTGATTCTGGTTCTAGTTCTGATCACAAAACAAAGGATAATTATTTTCATGTCGGTCAAAATTTCTCGCTTCCTTTTTCTCTTCCTTTAACTCGTTACACCTCCAATGACCAACCGTGGACATGGGACGGCCCTCACACAGATAAGCCCGATCGCTATGGCAATGTGTGGGTGCCTTCCTAGCAGACACATCAACTTTAAACTTATCAAGGATGTTTCTGCAGCCTATGCAAGCATGATTTAAAATACGAAATGCTATTGTAAACTGAGAGTTGTTTATGTAATTTGAATGCTATAATGATATGGCTGGCCTAGGCTATACTTGTAAAAATCTTTATGTGAAAACTGTTAAGCTTGTTATCAATGTTGCATGGTTTTTTATTTTGTCTAGTTTCCACAAATCAGTATCAAGCATGTACTGTTGTGTGCTGGTACTGATTTGGTGGTGGGCCACATTGAGGAGACCGTACCAAATGGGCCCCTAAAGTTTTTAAATCTTTAACTACCAGATACTCCAGCTAGACATATCAAATTTTAAGAGTACCAGTAGGCTAACATATATAAGGGAAAGGTGAACATGCCAAGTTCAAGTTTGTGTATTGACACCACTAAATAAACAAAAGTTCAAAAACAGATGAAACAGAGTACGCATAGAGATATTATTAGAAAAGAAAGAGCGCCTGAGTAACTGCAAAGGGACCGAGATCGTCGAGTCTGCAGCCACTCTGGGGAGCCGTAATAAATATATGGCATCTTTTTCGAGCTTTTTGGCGTCTTTGACTTCAAAAAAATCTTTTACTTGCTTTTCAAAGTTTTTAAACAATTTTATTAAGAAAGCTTTGATGCTGAATAGTGGATGTAATACAATATACTGTACAATATCCAAAATGTTGGCCATTAGGTCGCAATGCTAAATAGCGTTCTCTAAATAGAAATGGCTGTAAAAATGCGTGCATATTTCCGACCGTGGTTGGTGTTAAGTTTGGCTGATGTAATAAAGTTCTGCTGAAAAGTTACTGGAATTTTAAAGATCGCTATATGTTATTTCATAATAAAGTGAAAAACTGTTAGGAACTCCTTAAACGTGCTGGATTTTAGCGTAGTTATATGTGCTTTTTCGTTGGCGTTACTTAATTATTTTAGTAACTTTTTGAGACCTTTAAACTTAGAGCGAATAACCGCAAAGCTGTTAAAATAAACTAAAATGAGCGTAATGTGCAAAAGAAGTCGATAATTTTGGTAAATAGTTGTTTGGCTTTACACATTACGTCTGGAGTTCTGGAAATGAGTTTTGTATGTGAAGTCATCGTAAAGTTATTTACTGGAATATTACTTTTAAATTTATAAGAATTTAGTTTTTGTTTTAAAATACTGTATTGTTTGTGTACGTATCTTTTCCCTTGCTAAGACTTTTCTAGTAGTATGTATCTTTTCCAGTAAGTATGTATCTTTTCCCTTATGCTAAGGCAGGCGTTGTGTTGATTTAGTTCTTAAATTTTGAAAAAAATCAGCAGAAATGTTCATACATGTGCTAATGTAAAATTCTTCTTTAAAAAAATCCAGGAGTGGGCTAGTTGAGGATGTAGATTTGATAGTTAGGATAGCGTGGCAAATTTCTGGTCAAGATTATGTACCGTAAGTTAAAAAATCCGAAAGTCGTATTGGCTGGCATTTTCAGATCAAAAAGTTTTGATACAATTATAGTGGAATGGCGTTTTTGTCGTAATCGGAGCAAAAGATTACTGTTGAAATATTGTTTTACCCAGGATTTTGTTTATAACTGCAATTTTAACAATTGCGCTGCTAAGTGAAAATTGCAAAAAGCTCCTTAAAAGTTAAAACGAGAGCTAAGCAGAGTTGTAAAATTTTGATAGAAATTTTGCACATACTTTTTTAGACATTTAAACTTTGAAAGCCGTTAACCTCACACCTGATCAAAATAGTGGAACCATGTATAGTTGTCTATGGTGGAACATTGTGAAATTCGTAAGCGATGTATTTTAGATCTGACTATCGACAACTATTGACATGCTTAGCACAACTTTAACTCTATTTTTAAGTTGAGTGAAGTTCAGTAAAGTTAGATACTTTCACGAAGTCTCCGGATATCGCTTGCGATGTCTCATTCTAGTTATAAAAAAACATAGAGCGATCTTTAAAATTCCAGCGGCTTTCGAGCAAAATATTATTACATTAGCCAAACGTAACATTAACCACCGCCAGAAAGATGCACGCATTTTACAGCCTCTCCTATTCTGAAAACGCTATTTAGCATCACGATCCAACGGCCAACATATTGAATATTGTACAGTATATTGTATTACATCCATTATTTAGCATCCAAGCTTTCTTCTTTATCAAATGATTCAAAAACTTTGAAGAGAAGTAAGAAGGTTTCCAAAACGTCACAGGTGACAGTTTAGAAAAAAACTCAGCGATCCAGCTTAACTCTATCAAAGCCATTAAGCTGTTCAAGTAAGACTTCAACGTCTTAAATGTTGGGATTTATGTAACCATTAGGCCGATTTTCATCAGGAATCAGTGTTTTTGTCGGGCGCACGCCGACTTATTTTTGGATTTTCCATTGTTTACTATAGGAAAATCGCCGAATTTTCGGGCGCAGGCCGACTCGCCAAAACCTAAGAGGGAACAGTCAGTAATCCCAGAAGTTTGATTCTTCTATTTTTCTGTGATACCAATTCATTGTGATAATTTATAGTTTTGAAGGTCCATTTAAGGGCTAATTGTCCAACATGGCATTGCCAAGTTTGGCATGTTTTATCTTTTCCTTATATTAGCCTAGCTGTTCTCGTATAAATTGATATGTCTAGCTGGAGTATTTGGTAATTGAAAATTTTAAGGGACCCATTTGGCATGGTCTCCTCAATGTGGCCCACCGAATTTAGTGTCCTTTAATCTTTGTTTCATATTGACCTATCCAATAAATTTAATTTGTTTAGCTTTTGTATATCATGGGAAGAGATGTCAACATAATTGGAGGATCCCAAAAGTATGGCATCCCCATTTTTTTTCATATTATGAGGGTCATTCAATAAATAAGGTGAATTTTGCAGTTTAAGGACTTATATTTTAGACAGAACCATACTTTTTTTTTTCAACATAGTCTCCCATCAATTTCACACATTTTTTCCTTCTCTGCACAAGCTTCCGTATTCTCTCAGCATAAAAATCTTTAGACTGCTATCTCAGCCAGTCGCTCACAACACTTTTAACTTCATTGTCACTTTCAAACTTTGTGCCTCCCGTGAACTTTTTCAAGGGACCAAACAGGAGAAAGTCTGAAGGGGCAAGAGGCCCACTTGTGAACATGTTTTCTGCTGAAACATGTGGCACCATACCAGTTATGAATTTGCACAGCTTTGCACCCTTCTGCAACTAAAAACTTGATCACTGACCGCTGTTCAATCCAGGAGCATACTTTTTTATATGACATCTTTGTTTATTACCAAAACTCATAAACTTTTTATTTTACCTTGCAAAAGAAATTTCATCCATGCGAATGAGAAGAAAAATAAAAAATTGTTAAGCTTCAATTTGGATTATAAGTCGTTATACTGAAAAATTCACCTTATTTATTGAATGACCCCCGTATATTATTTACCTATCTTAAAAATTTCATTTGTCTCTGAGCGTGGTTTAAATTTTGAGGAGGATTAAATGAGTGGTTTAAATTTTGAAGAACCCGTTTGAGGAGGACTTCCCAATTGTGGCACATGAAATTAGTCTTATTTTATCTTTCCTTTATATTCACCTATTCTGAAAGTTTTAATTGTCTAGCTTGAATGGTTGAAAAGTTTGAATTTGGAGGACCCCATTGAGAGACCCCCATTTTTGTACCCCAAATTTTGTCATATAATTTTGTGCCACATTTACGTACCTATCCTGAAACTTTCATCTGTCTAGCTTAAGCGTTGAATTTTTTAAAATTTTTGCAGCCACGTCAGTATAGGATGTGGTGATCTCGAGTAAAAAACTGTTTTAAGGCAACAAAATTCTGGCATGGGCTAAAAAAAATATGAATTTTTTACTACTCCTATCCCAAAACTGATTAAAATGATGCTGAAATGCCAGGTAGCAAAAGCCTTTGCCATGTGTAAATGTGTATGCTCCATTTTAATTTAAGAACGTTGATTTCAGTGCTTTTTTTCACTTTTTCTGCAGTGGCCATGGCCCTATGGGGGGGGGCTTGGCACAATGCCCCCTTGTCTACGCTACTGCCCGCCATTTTATGGTTTAGTTGGATTAGCTTGGCGGAAAACTTCAATTCTGCCTTCCTTAGAGTAAATTTTGTAATCGGGTTGTAGTAATCTAAATTCTTGGATTTTTACTCTCTAGTACAATTCAAAAATGAGAAGAGTAGGGCATAATGGGGATAGGATGAGGGTTACTAAAGAATTTCGCGCTTTAAATATAGTCCGGCAGCCCAGAAGGTTTTTTTACCCTAAAGACGACAGAAGGTTTGATGCATCTAAAATGCACTTCCTTACTCAACTTTCAAGAAAATGTGTTACTGGCAAGCCAAAAGTTCGGCTGAAACCCCCAAATCCACAATTTATGGGGGTTAAAGCGGTCTTTTTTTACCCAAAGACGGCATGGATAAAAATTGCTTAAAATCGTTCTCTGGAGTCCACTGAACACTGAAATAGCGAAGACAGTAACTTCAGGTTTGGCTAACCTCCCGACAGTAACGACTTCGGAGGGGGCACAAAAATTGCCTTTATTTGCCCCAAAGACGACATAGATAAAAGTTGCTCAAAAACGTCTGTTGGAGTCCACTGGATACATAATGGTTAAAATGGTTACTTTCGGCTCTGCTATCTCCTGACAGTAACAAATTTAGGGGGGAGTGCAGCTCAAAACATTCCCTTTATTTATTAGGAGACGGCAAGAGTAAAAACTACTCATAATCTTTTTCTTGGGAGTCCACTGAACATAAAAACAGTGGCACTAAATTTTGGTATCCTCTAACTAATTTCTTACTCCTACTCCTGAAGTCATTGCAGCAAGACATACAGCTCGTTGAATGGCTTTTGCGGTATCTTTTTTTTGGAAAAATTAATTTTGAGTTGATGACTTTATGAATGATCAAGTCACGTAATGATCAATTTTGGCGAAAATGCCGTCCGTCGTTTTCAATGACGTTACATGTGAGCAGTTATTTCGTTTTCAGAAAAATTGTCAATTTCAAAGGTTGCTCACGAAACTGTTTTGCAGTTTAGATTTCATTATTGAGCCGATCAGTGGTCAAGTGGATAGAGCGTCGGGTTCGATTCATGGTCTGTCAAACCGAAGACTATAAAAATTGGTACTTTCGACTAATTATTACATAGAGGCCTACCAAATATTGAAAGTCAAGTTTCTGTAGTTATCAACGTCATTAATTAATATGGTAATTTCATCGAGACCACCTCAATGTCCTCGTTGACCTCACAACACCAATACTATACGCCATTATTGCTCTATAGTGTCTATTGAAAAGCTCAAATTAGTAATAATCAAGAATTTTTAAAATTTTGCCCGTGTAGAATATGGTTTTAAACGAAATCGGTGTTATCAATGCCTGTAATATAACCTTGCTCTAAATCGAACCCAACAAGCCTTAGTTTTATGGTACAGTACATCATACGAATAATGACCTAAAAGTTTAGAAATATTTTTAAAGTGCGCAATTGCGAAAATCCCGTCAATTTTGTTCATGAGCTACGTTTTTGCATCAGCCTCCAGTTTAGACGCTATCGTGCGCCTTTTAATGTTGAAAGACGGCTGAAGACAAAATCAATGGTGCTATCTAAAGTTGGGATGATTGTATTAGATTAGATATGGCGTAGATTGACTCCATTCTTCTTGACCCAGCCGTTTCAGCAATATTTTACTTCAAACACCACGTAGGAACCTTCCTAATTAAAATCGTTATTGGCAAACCTGACGTTTCAGTGCAGGTAGCCTAGCCCATAGAGCCCTATATTAACCTCTATATAGGTTAAAGGGCCTCTGTGGTTTAGTTTAGTTGCGGTGTTGCCTTAGAATAGAACTAAGATGACGTCGCAGATGTTATCGACGTCAGCTAGGGTTGCCAATAAAAATAATGATTAGAGAGGTCTATGTTATGTTTAAAGTAGTATATCGTGGAACGGCTGGGTCAAGAAGGATGGAGTCAGCGCCGATCTAATCTAATGCGTTTTCCCTGAGCTTAGATAGCCTCACTGATTTTGCTTCATTCCTCTTGTAGGAACGTTATGGGTTTTGTATTGTGACATTTCGTAATAATGCGTTTATTCACAGAAAAAGGAGGGTAATTCAAACAACTGAACTTATGCGATTACCTGTTCAAAAATTATTTGCAAGCAGAAAAGTTTGTGTCAAAATTTTGGCTACGGTGCACTTAATACGATAAACTTTAAAATTAACGAAGTTGATAAAAGTCGCATTATTCGCACTAACGAAAGACTCAGAGAACGTGATTCAAAACATTTAAGGAAAGACTTACATGAATGAAAGAGCATTTTGAATATTGGTAACACGTAGACTTATTAATTTATCACAGTTTTTAAGAATTTAGATTTTTTTTGAAATACTGTGGGTTGCCTTGAGACTGCGTTGTAATTCATTGCAGTTTTTGTGGTGTGTTATGGGCCATAAAAAAATTGTCTGAATAATTTGTATATATTACTGTAAATAACGTAGCCTACATAGTTTCATGAGCAATCTTTAAGTTGTACGATTTTTTGTGAAGACGGGTTAACTGCTCGCTTTCTAAACTTAATATTAATACTTAATTTTCTAAAAGTGTCTAATTAGAGTTTGGGACTGGTTTAATCGTTTATACGGTTTTGCTGGACCCTAAAAACATTTGAGCAATTTAAGTTCATTCTCGCCAATGATAAAATAGTTTTGATAATTGATAAAATAATAATGCCTAATCGTTTTACATTTAACTAAATCGACTTTTGAATCAAATTTTTTCACAAACGAACTTCCAAAATTTAGTTGCTAGTGTTAAATCAATTGTTCCAAATTTGAAGTTTTTTGTAGCCACTTCATAAAAATTTGGAAAGTTTTGGCCCAAATTTAACTTAAATGACGTAATTTGACATTTTCGTGACATCATCACGTTGACGTAATATAGGATTCACATAAAAGAAACAAGCTTATGTGCGGAAACTAAAACTCTTGTAAAGACAACATCACTGAAACATGACGTCATTATGCCAAAATCGACCATTACGTCACTTGATGATATGTTATGAGCAGCTTTTACCCCTGCTGTCTCCTAATAAATAAAAGAAATTTTGGAGCTCCCCATCCCTAAATTTATTGCTGTCAGGAACATAGCCGAGCCGAAAGTAACTGTTTTTAATTATTTATGTGTTCAGTAGACTCACAAAAAATGTTTTCCAGCAACTTTTACTCATGCCGTCTTCCAGATAAATGAAGGTCATTTTTGTGCCCCCCCCCCCCACCCCCCTTAAATTAGTTACTGTCGGGGGATTAGCCGAACCTAAAGTTACTGTCTTCGCCATTTCAGTGTTTAGTGGACTCAAGAGAACGATTTTGAGCAATTTTTATCCGTGCCGTCTTGGGGGTAAAGGCCATTTTGACCCCCAATAAATTGTGGATTTGGGGGAGGGGGTCTTAGCCGAACTTTTGGCTTGCCAGTAACACATTTTCTTGAAAGTTGAGTAAGGACGTGCATTTTAGACGCATCAAACCTTTCGCCGTCTTTGGGATGAATAAACCTTTTGGACTCCGGCTCTAATAGAAAAGATACTTGTTTTCCGCGTTTCCAGATTCCAGACATGAAGTAGTACAATGATTTGTAATTGAAAGATCTATTTTAACGTCGAGTGTGCGATTTTCCCTAGTCAGCTGTGATTTTCTATGTTCTAGATTGACCATGGCTTAACGAAATGAATCGATACGTCTCAGTGTTTATGCTCTATACAGTATTATAGGCTTTTAGCGGTATTGGTTTTGATTAAATAATAAACTTCGAAAGTGATATTATTAGAAGCCTTCAACATTCAAGCAAACCCGCTTAACGCAATTGGGATGCTATTTTACATAGTTAACAATAAAGTTGGATACTGTCGCGAAGTCCCAGGTTATCGCTTGCGATATCATATTCTATTTTCGATTCTTGCGATATACAACATACGATTTACCGGAAATTGAAAAGTACCGGCAGTCCGGCATACCGTGATATTTTTTAAAAACGTTATTGTAGCGCAATACTTTTTTGCAAGTACCACTACCAACGGTACTGTAGCTCCAAGGTTTTGAGAACGTTAGTTTCCCCTTTATCCCAAGCTATTCAACCTGCCTCAGCGCGTATTCCCTTATTCCAATATCATAGAACTTGAATATTTGCCAAATTATTCGTAGTAAGTGCGACTTCCTGGTGTGTGCTGTGCGTTGGCGTCTTTCTAAATTTACTGTAATTTTTTTGTTTTGTTTTTTTTGCATTCTATTTGAATAAGACAAAACTAGCTACGACTAAGTAATCGAATTAGAATCTGTCGGCCAATTGATGTTGTGATAATTCAAGCCAAAAAACTCGGCAGTATTCGGAGTTAGCAGATCTTTATGAACTTTCTGCGTTACCGTAGGCGATAGCTTTTCGTCGTGGATCTGAATGCAGACCCAGTAGAGTCCCGATCCGTTTGATTCGCATCAGCCTATCCCCTATTCATCCAACGGTCTCAATCAATTCGCCACAGTACTTCGATACCGCGTTCATCTCTGGAAACCGAGCAAACAAACTCTGCCACTGATTTGAAACCAAGGCTAGGATTTGAGATGCGCTTGAATTTATTAATGAAGAAAGTGTTGATTGTTGGTTCGGATTCGCACGTTACGCGGCGTCGGGTTGGACTGGACCGTCGTTGTTGGTGATCAGCATCAAATATCCAAGAAACTGGGGGGCTTGAAAGCTAGTCGGACCCGAGATGTCTGCACCGTCAAAATTCCAACTGACCGGGGGTGAAAACCTACAGAGAAACAGTGCGGGTATATCGTTGTTAAAGAGATACTGCTCGAAATCGGTTTTATTGAAAAAATGAGAACTCTGAGGTAGAGCTTTGGTCCACAATTCCCCTTTATTTGCGAAAATACGATTTAATCCGTTTGACTCCGTACCATTGGCAATTCTGCTTTGTGACATCACAAAAGGCAAATTTTGCAAAAATTTTTACTGACTACGCTATTTTGCCTACTATAGCAGCCTTAAAACTACACCAGCCTGGCCTACCAGTCCTATTCTTACCAACTCTTTTTCTAAGTCAAGTTCATAAACAACAAGCAATAAAATAGCAGATTACATTACACAGTATGCTAATATCAGACCCGTAATCAGAAACTAGCACAACAATACTGATCACAATAATACAATTTAACCGATCAGTGGTCGAGTGGATAGAGCGTCTGCTACTGAAACGGTAGACTTGGGTTCGATTCCCAGTTGGGTCAAACCAAAGACTATAAAAATTGGTATTCACAGTTTCTCTGCTTGACGTTCTGCAATTAAAGGGACAGCGTGAAGCCTCCACCGTGTGTGGTGGGCAGGTGGCAGCTTGACTCGAAGACCGAAAGGTCCCTTCGCTGTCTCCTGGCCAAGGCAACTTGGTGAATAAAATGTAATTACAATTACAATTAATACTGAGGGGTGGTCAAAACACAAAGTTGCGTTACGCTTTAATTTTTTATCTTGAAGCAGCAGAAGATGCGTTGCGGACTAATGTGTAAAATTTGTGACGCTACATTTTCAATTTTTTTTTCTGTTAATGGCGCAATTCTATACATTGAACTTAATTTTGTTCCATTTCTTCATAATATCGATAAATTTCGGCCTTCTTTAGCAATATTTACTCTTTTTCTCTCAAAAATCGCAAAAAATGCGGTACTTGCAGTTTGTTGTGCAATTTCATTTACGGAAGTTAGGTTGCGCTTTAATTTGGTAAGAAAATCCCATTCCACAATTGCGTTGCGCTTCAACTAAATCAAAAAGTTCATTGCGGAAGTTGCGCTGCGCTTGAGAAATTAGAAAAATTACATAGCACATTTTGCGCAGCGTTTTTACAGCTTGAAAAGATCGTTGTGCTGCGATTTTGGTGTAGTGTTATTTGTGCCTACCTCTGATAATACAGTATGCTACTGTAGACCTAATCGACTATAATTCTCATACCAACTATAGTAGCAGTGAATACCTTATCCTAGTCTGAAAACCTGGTTATTGCTACTTTTGCCTGTAGACCATGGCTTCCACTAAACTAGGCCTTTTGTGTTTTCACAAAACTGCGAAATCCAGGGTTGCCAATTGGTACGGAGTTAAACGGATTAAATTGTATTTCGGCGAATAAGGGGAATTGTGGAAAAAGGTTTTCCGTACCTCTTTATTACCTTAAGTAGTTCTCATTTCTTCAATAAAACCGATTTTGAGCAGTATCTCTGTATGAAGAATGACGTAAAACTTATAAGGGGCAAAAAACTTCAGCTCAAAGTTAACAAAACAACTATGCTGCCTGCCCCCGTACTGGCCCAACTTGGTGCTGGGGCGCAAATGTTTTCCAAAACTGCAGGTTGTTTTAAACTGACGGACGTTTGATTAGCAAAACTGTTTTTCATGCTTCTGCATTAAAGTTGGACAGTAATATATTTTACTGTTATAAGCTATTTATTTAATAATGTGATGACTGTATATTGGAATGATGATTGTTTGTCAGTGGGTTATCCCGCAAGTACGGCATTGCTGTGATTCATCCTCTTGGGCATAGTGCAATCTTGCGTCACTGTGTGATAATTGCCATAACCTGTCAACGTTATTTTGGCATCCCGTCTTTTAATACTGGTGATAGTATTTTGAATTTGCTTTGTGTCTTAGCCCTGGTTGGCGTTATTTCGCCAGTTCAAAAGTATTTTAAAAAGGTGACGAACTGGCAAATTAGGCAAACTGGCAAAAGTCTTTTACCCGTAAATTTTCAAAAAAAAACTTGCTAAATCGTTTCAATCTTTGAGATTTTTTTTTTTTTTTTCTTCAGCTCAATGTGCCGACCTAAACGAAGTTCGTACCGTTTTCCCAAGAATCTCTGTTGCAGAAAACGTTGCGCCGCCGCTCTGTCGTAGTGCTTCGACTTGACATTGGTGAAGTAGTTGTTCGCATATCGCTTGTCGGTAACCTCATACGGGAAACCCGCCCGGTCGGACAGACTCCTAAATATTAAGCACAGATCTATTCAACAAGCTGGTTCAACTAATTTGTTCACGTTAAGCTACAGTAGCGCAGCAGATTGCTACAGTTCTATAACATTAAAAACTGAAATCTAATAAAACCCAGCAGTCTGTTTCTCCCATAAATGGGATCATCAAAGGTATATCTTATTCAAATAGATTGTATTTGAAATAGATTCTAACATAATACAGTACACGTCAAAAATTAAAAACCCTACAGTCTATTTCACCCGTGATCGGGATCATCCGGGGTGTCAGCAAAAGAAACACTTAGTTATAGATTTAAAATTCAAAAATTAATTCCCCGTTTCGGTACCGGGGCCATATCAGTCTCCTGGGGGGCCTAAAGTACACCCAACCCGGCTTGAAAAAATTGTAATTGTAATGGACCCAATTGTAATTAATTACATGATTTCGCTGTAATTGAAAATTTTCATAAGTCGATAATTGTAATTGTAACTAAAATTTTTTTGCCTGTTTTCAATTACAATTACTCTATTATACACTAAGATAGATGAACAAAATGTATTTGAACAATATTAATTTTCCTACGGTTGCAAATCCATATTTTTTACCGGTTGCAATCACAAATGACGTCACAAACCGAACATTAAATAGGTTAGGGATAGTTAGAGTTAGTTTTAGAGATAGGGTTAATCATATTCATAACTTAAACTTAGCATCTACTCTAATCATAATTACCACTAACTCTAAGCCAAAAAATAACCTAACATAGAATTGGCCTGTGACGTCAGATGTGACAGTAACCGGTGGCAAGTAACTTTTGTTACTTCAATGCTATTTGTGATATTAAGATTTTGTGTGCTTATTGGCTTGTTTGCGCTTGTGTTCATGTCAAAGCGACACTAATGGTTCTATTTTGTATGATCATGCTAAATATGTGATATTATTGGTAAAAGCTGAAATAGTGTTAAATAGTAGTTGCAACTTGAAGTTGTAACGTACACAATTTCAACTTTTTTACAAGGTTTAGTGGTGTTAAAACTTATTTTCGTTTGCACTAATAATGGCGGTATGATACCATTGTTCAGCTAAAACCGAAATGTTGTTGGAAGCGACATTAATTCTATAAACATACTAGACAATTGTTTGCAAGCGAAATTATGTATTGCAAAAATTAAAGTTAAACAAAGATTGATGAAAGAACTAGGATAGAGAGAAATGGGGCTGTGATAGGTCTGATATAGAAATACAAAGCAAATTTACAGTGTTGACCAGTGCCGTCGCTCCGGGGGGGCCAGGTGAGCTGTGCTTCCTCTAACGACTGCTTGTACCCCCCACTTCGATTTATTCAGAACATGTTTTTGGAACATCACGTAACGACAAGACAACTGGCAATAATGGAAAAAGGAATAATAAAGTTCAAACATAATTCTCGTTTGAAATTTTCTCCACTCTTTGCGAAATTGCTGGCCACCAACTGCTGTATATAAATGTGACGCAAAAATCCGTCTTATAAACACACCTTTACGAATGTGTCGCAGAAAAGGGATACAAGCCTATAGAATCGATATTGGTACTTCGTTAGTGATTATGACCTGAAGCAATACGTGAAAACATTTTTTTAAAAGGCCATCTGGTTTTGTTTTTAAGAGCACACTCAAACTTTTTTTATGTCGCAGTCAGTGGCCCAACCAGGTAGAAATAGCTTAGGGGGCTTCAGCACCCTTTAGCCAAATCATTTAGAAAATTTGATTCCAAAGTACAAGCGTTTAAACGTGTTTTGGACTTGACCTTCAGTATAAAGGGGGGCTGAAGGGGCTAGGCAGTTTAATTCGTTCAATGGCTTCTGAAATTTAACAATTTGCGGTAGTCATTCACATGGCTTAAAAAACGTACAAAAAATTGCTATTTTTTGTAGTAAATTACTAAAATCACTCAGCGGCTAGAGGCTCTTCCCCCACGGCCCCTTTAGTGATATGCTTGAGTTGCATCGGTTTGTTCCGCACGGGGTCGAAATTAGACAATTTTTGTGCAAACAAATATTACTTTTGGTTCAAGCTCCCTCCCTCTCAGTAAAATTCTGGTTGCGCTTCTAGTCGCATTCACTACTGCAGACAAATTTTTCAAGCGATTTTTAGGCCGCATACGAAACGAGCTAAGAAATGCTGCCGGCCTTATGCGTCTCGTTTCAGACATGAATACAAAAATTTTAAAATAGCGCATGATTTGGAGCCGTAAAATATCAGTTTTTATGTGGAAAAGTTCAGTCTATTTTAGTGCCCCCCCCCCACTTTCGGCTAGTGCCCCCCTCACGTCGTTTACTCTAGCGACGGCACTGGTGTTGACATAAGCAAAACTCGCGGCCTCGAATGTAAGTGAATTGGTCGCAATACTTTGAGAATGTCTTCATTATAATTGCAATTGAAATTGTGACTGAATTACGATTACTTAAACTTGAATAATTGTAATTGAAGCAAAAACAAGTAATTTTTCCAACCCTGCCCTTAACTAGGGGAGAAAAACAGTGAAATAGTTTCTATATGATTAAAATATACCCGTAATAATCCAATTTATGGGTAACACAAATCGCTGGGTTTTAATAGATTGTTTTAGAACTGTGATAATCTGTTATGGAGCTGTGGCAATTTTTAGTTTTGAATGTTGCAGAACTTGGCAATCTGCTGCGTCATTTCCTCTGTAGAGCACTTTTAAACTTGGATATCAACCACAGGCTAGCTTCGTTCTCTATTCAATTAATAACGGATGAAAATTTATTTTATATTTCAAGACAAATGCAATTACAGGTAAAACACAAACAAGAAACTGAACTGAACTGAAATTTATTTTGTTACCTGTTATAGATAAACAGCACGAACCCACAAAGTAATGCAAAATGAAAATAAGCACATTCAACACAAATCAGTGCAAGGTAAAAATTATAGCAAAACACGCACAAGGAGACTGCGAAGGGACTGATTTTGTCTTTGTGTCTGCAGCCACCTATTGTTATTGAAGCTTTACTTTTTGTTCAGTAATATGTAATCTTTTTCTTTTTTATTTTTATTTTTGAGAACACACTAACAAACAAACGAACAATAGCAGCAGAGAGGGGAAGGGAAGAAGGAGGGAGAAGGGGAGAAGCAGGAACCTCATATTGTTTAAAAAAATATATAACTGAAAACTATAGTGGTTTAAGTTACATACATATATAAGTTTATGTTTCTTGATCATATTTTGCAAGAGCAAGTTTTTAATTTTTGCTTTGAAAGATTGCAATGTTTTGCATGTTTTTAAATCGGCATCCAACGCGTTCCAAATCAGAGGACCTTGATATTTTATAGATCTTTGAGCTTTTAACGTATTCAAAAGAGGAATAAAATAATTGTTTTGATAGGATGCTCTTGTGAACTTTTCATATACCTTACTCGCTTCAGTAAGATAGTTACTAAATTGATCTGGCAGCATTTTCACTAATTTATTTTTGTTCATAAATATCATTACACCATTTATATTTTGACAATAATTTTTGTTTATAGCACTGTTTGACAGCAGATTTTACTTGCTATTCAAACCGGGTGGAAACAGAACCAAGCCATGGGAGACGTAGATATTAAAGGCGGTGAATCATCCAGCCAATTCCGGTGGTTTACAATAGCTAAAATTGATCTATAAGTTTTGATCTTTTTTGTTTTAATTTTGAGGCTGCGGTTGCGAAGATATTCAATTAATACAAAAAGATATCCCCCGACAAAAAGTTTTTGGAAACTCTGAGTTTAGTTCTTCCTGCCTAAACCACAATAGGCCTAATAGTTTAGAGACCTGTGGTTTAGGCGGGAAAAACAAAACTCAGAGTTTCCAAAAACTTTTTGTCGGGGGATATCTTTTTGTATTTATTGAATATCTTTGCAATTAGAGCCTCAAAATTGAAACAAAAAATATCAAAAATTATAGTTCAATTTTAGCTATTATAAACCACCTGAATTGGCTGGATGATTCACCGCCTTTAAGTTAGTTTTGCTTTTTTGTAGACTAAAGGAATTCCAGCGTACCGCAGTATATGTTGACTGGTCAAAATCTACGCTGGAATTTCTTTAGTCCGCAGACAGTAGTAATCTCTTAACCCACAGAAATGCAAAACTAAGTTAGTCCTGACCTTAACTCACCGGGCTCTTGCCATCTGTTCTCCTGAAAGACTGCCATCTGAACTAGACAAAATCAAGTTTATTCTACAGACTAATGGATACCCGGAGCACGTTATCAAGTCGTTTATGGCTAAGAAGATGAAGCAATTTCATTTTCTGCTTAAATTCGGACCGGTAAGATGCCCCGTCTATGTACGTCTCCCATGGCTCGGTTCTGTTTCTACCCAGCTTGCAAAGTAAGTAAAATGTGCTGTAAAACAATGCTTTTCCGACGTGATTTATCAAGTTTCATGCCACTTCGACATTCGGTATATAGGCTGTACCTCCGAAAGGCTACAGGACAGAATTAAACAACACGTTGCCAAATCTATCCGCTCCCGCTCTTATTCCCAGAAACGCATACTTCCTGCCCGTCAGTGTAAATCTTCCACCCAGCCTAATACCCAGTCTCTTGCTTTTGATTCAGCCATTGGACTTCATATTTTACAAAATCCTGCCTGTGCTCAACATTATGATGACAGTAGATTATCTGTTCTTGCCCAAGGCCGCTCTTCTTTCCACCTGACTGCTTTTGAAACCACTTTCATCAAAACTTACTACTCCGTGAAAAGATGTTTGCGTACATCACTGTCTCTTGGGACCTAAGCCGCCGCAGACCAAAAATTATGAAACTTTGTTGGTTTTGTTTCAAAAATATTTGAAATAGTTAGGAAAATGAAAAAAAGCTCTAATGATTGTTTTTCTTACGCCCCTAATCACGTCATGCGGCTATCAAATTTGTTTTCCTACACCACATTAAGGCGGGGTAAATCCAGTCAAACTTCCAAAATAATTTGTGCACTTTCTAAAAATTTGAGTGATTTTTAATGAATTTTACAGTTGACGATTAAAAGGGCATTTAAGTCAAATTTTTCACCGTTGACCAAAATGTTGGAAAAAGTCTAAAGTAAATTCTCACCAAATTTAAACTTTTTACGATTTGCCGTTTTCAAGATATTGCAGTTCAAAGTTAAGAATTTTCCTCTTGTAAAACTTCAGTGCAGCCATTTTGCCAGTAATGTGACAAAAGACTAACCGAACTTATAGGAATTTGACTATACTTCACTTGAAAAGCAGCTAATTTACAATTCTGACCTTTACTCTGTTTTGACAACAGCACTGCCGAAAATACATGAGAATTAGAAATATGCAGTAAGTTCTTGAAATTTTGTTTGCAGTTGGCAGCCCTGGCAAAATTTTTAAGGGGAAATCTAAATTGTCATATCTTGTAAAGATCTTCAAAAGCTCAAATTTGGTGAAGTTAGTTTCCAGATCTGTCAAAATGTTTTGAGAAAAACCGAGTAAAAAGATTTTCAACCTGAATGCCCTTTTAAGGTCCTTTGGTGGTGGCTCTCCTTAGCGCTACTCCATATCCCTTAATAAGAGATACTTGATTTTGGCTGTCATGCATCCCACCTAACATGTCACAATACTAATAAGACATTTGATGTTGTTTTTGGCAGAGGTGAAGTCGAGGGCACAATGCTCAAGGCTAAGGACACAAAAAAAAAATCCGAGGCCAAGGACAAGAACAGCCTTTCCGAGGACTGACCCTCTCAAGGCCTAGGACAGAAATGCTCGAGGCCAAGGACATTAGGACACAGCCCCAAGTGTTCTCCAAAAAAAAGGTCTTCAAAATGTTTTCAGGCAATCTCCAATTTATAGGCGTGGCCAACAATTTTGATTGGGAGGGGGGCCAAACCACAAATCACATGCAATGACGTCATCAAAAATTTTCAAAAGAGGAACTTTTTGTGGGATAAAGATATCATAGGATGGAAGATCTGAAATCGTTCCCTGTTGGCACTTAACCAGAATTTTGCAAAGGGAGAGGGCTTAAAGCAATAGTTGAAAAGTGCAAATATCTAACTTTGGAGACGTGTTGAGAAAGTTAGTGTAACTCCAACGTATCACTGTCGGGGGTCTGGGGGGCGAAGCCCCCAGCCGTTGGGCGACTTTTTGTAATTTTTTTGGAAAAAACAGCTATTTTAGTGCCGTTGAATCACACTTCGCACGTGTTCAGAGCCATTTGAAAGCATTAAATTTTAAAAATTTGAAAGCCAATTGAAAAGATGAAATTATTTGATGCTCCTTTTACTTACAATTTCACTCCAAAATACGTTTAACACTTTGCATTCTTGTGTTAAATTTTAATTGTAAGTGATTTGGTCTAGGTAGGGGGAAATAAGGTGCATTGTTTCGTGCTACATTTTAAGCATTAAATAATAATCCACTCGAAGATTTTCCTCAGAGTTTTTTGTTTTGTCATGAAAATAACCAGTTATAGGAGTATATGTTCGGCCAGGGGGCCCAGGCCCCCCTTCAATCGAAGTTCAATCAGCATTTTCCAAGGCTAATTTTTTTTAAAGAATTTTCTGCGTAAAAACTGGCGAGGTGGAGGTGAATTACTGCATTGTTATGGAAAAATGGTACAATAGAAGGTTACGCCTACTAGCCATGTTATTGCCGGGCTGGATTTACATCGCGCTTGGCCCCTGGCACTTTGGGGATTTTCGCAAGATCTTCCTGCCAAATATAGGTGAAGATCAAAAAAAAGTCTCACCATCTGAGCGCGGGATCCTGGCACTATGCCATAGAATAAATCCGGCCCTGGTTGTTGCATTACGTTCATAAAAAGGTTGCATGAGGGCCTAGGTAGCAACTTTTAAGAGAAAAACCCCTTAATTTTACTCGGGTTATACATTTAAATTGGTTGGCAAAAATTGAATTGAGGGGGGCCCGGGGCTCCTGGTCTTCAATATTGTTGTTAGTTAGTGTTGTAAGCGAAAAATGCTTAAAAAAACTGAAACTGAAGAAACGATAGGCTTTTTTGTCACATTTTTGTCATTGGCGAAATTTCGATTGGGAAGGGGCCCGGGCCCCCTGCCTCCCACTGGCTACGCCAATGCTCCAATTGAGAAAAACAAAAAAGGTGTTCGCAAATTTTCCGCAAGGTTTCTGGAGTTTTACAACAAAATTTCAACGGTTAAAAAAATAGTGCTGTCCTCGAGCCAAGGACAGGGCAATATTCTAGGACCTATAAGGCTTCGAGGCCAAGGCAGAGGACTTGAAAATGTGTCCTCGAGGCCAAGGCCAAGGACTTGAAAATGTATCCTCGAGGCCAAGGACGTCCTCGAGGACTTCACCGCTGGTTTTTGGCTTGAAAGTTTTGTGTCCGGCAGTGCCGCAACTAGAGCGTTGTTTTAGGGGGCAAAATCTCTTACAGGTGGGGCAAAAACGTCATGCCTAAAAAAGTGATTTCCAGTAAAAAAGGTCTTCGAATCGATGACGGCTATATTTCACCGAGTTTTGTGTCGGCCTACTAATTAAAAAACTTTGCAGATGTAATATTTTGCGCTTATGCGGAGCACTGGATACGAGCATGCTGGGCAGTCTGGGGGGCCAAATTTTTGCTTGCGGGGACGCCGCTCCCCTTGCCCTCTCCCCCCTTGTTGCAGCTCTGGTGTCCGGTGGTAAAATTTAAGTAACAAAAGTACTACTTCTTGCAAATTGCCATAACCTTGTTTTTTTGCTCTTGGTTACTTTCATAGACAAAGTGTTGTAGGCAAGGTCTGCACTGGCGTAGGATCCGAGGCGTACGAGCGTATATCCGCAATCAATTTTAATCAACTGGCAGCTTCTACGCCGCTAAGGCCGTAAGCCTGGCGTAGGGAATTTTGTTTTGAATAAACTAAGAATACGCTCACAATTTGACGCCCAGTACTCGAATGATACCTAATTTGTTTTGGGATGATTGTTTTCATTCAAAATATTTTTCAGAAACTTGCAGCTGCCCTTGAACTGAAGCTCAACTACAAAATTTGCCAAGAGGCCGCGGGCCAGATGATTTTCCTTGATGTGCCGTAGGTTACCAACCTCTGTGCATAGAAAAAGATCTCAACTTTTTTATGCTGAACTTGGCATTGTTATAATCTGTTGTAAAATTTTAAGCAAAAATGAGCCTCATCTTCTTATAAAATTGTTCTTACAAAAAAAGTGTACTTGGGAATAATACCTCACTATCCCGGCGTTTCCATCGTCGTCATCCTGGCTGAGAGGTGCAGATTGACCTGAGCGTGAAAACACGATGGTTGCCATAACGACGAAAGATAGAAAGTACGTTGTCATATTCATAACCACAAATTGCGTTCGCAGTGGCGAATTGCTAAGTTATATTTTCCACTTTCGGTTTTTGGGCTGGTTTTGAAGCTTCAGGCGAAATTGTTCTGATTTATTTCTTCAGTCTTTGCTTGGAAGTTTTGCGCAATATTTCGTGTTTCGTGAAAGCAAGCGCAATGTTTTACCAAACTCTCTCTGTATGGTATTTCAGTTGTTTATATAGCTTGATTTGTCTTGTAAATTATCTCGTGGATTGTTTGAATACAGTGACCATGATACGAGCATATGTAGCTCAGCGTCGGAAACATCATAAATCTTGGCCGCAACTGAATTTCGCTAAATATTTCAACGGAGTTTTTGGCTTTGCTTGTTTGAAACGGAAATTGCACGTGTCTATATCACAAATAAGAGAACCATAGCACATATGCCATACAACGACCTATCTTATCGTTACAACAATTTGATGACAGTTTTATACTGAATCAAATTTTAACTATTTGGGGTCTGCAGCAAAATAGTTGGTTTTAGCTTCTCTCGTTATTTCATAAAACCACTGAATATCGTGCGTAGGTTTGCTCAACTGCGGCGTGTGTCCACAGACCACATATCACTTAAAAATTGTTCAAGTTTCTTAATTGCAGGCTCCTCGTTTTTTCTTCAAAAAAACTCGACTAAGATTTTTCAAATGAGGCTGTATGGGAAGTTTTGAGTTTTTCCGTTCAAGTTTGGTATTCATTTTTGGAACGACTAACGTTCGCTTCGCGTGTTCCTTTGTTTTCACTAAACCATTTTGTTACTAACGAGGGCAAAGTTTCAAACTTTTGCTTGTAACTAGGGCCCGCAAAAGTCAATAAAGTCTTTTTTTTTTCAGGACTTTATTATATCATCAAACGTATACCAACATTGGTTTCGCGTGCTTTGGAGCCAGTTTAGGGAGATTTTATAGGTCAAAAAAAAGTCAAAATTTTGGGTTAATTAAGTCAAAATTTGTTAAAATTGTATGAGATCAAAACTTCTTTTTCAAAAGCAAACAAAAGGTTTTTTTCTTCATTTTTCTGGATATTTGAGAACCAATGAAACGTTAAAGCAATTCTGTACATGTTTGAATGAAGTTTTGCTACTCAAACATCTGCAAATAGTTGCAATACGCTGCAATACAATAATTGCTTGGGTTAACTTCTTTATAAAATAATTTTTATAATAACGCGAAACTCATTTTTTTAAGTTAAATACAAATTAAGAATGCCAGCCTAGGCATGAATCAAAAAAATTAAGCTCACTATATGTCCAAACTCAAAAAGTCAATTTTTGTTATGCAGTATATCACAACGAATTAACCAGATTTTTGAAATCTTAGGACGGTACTGTTTTGGTTTCTCAGCTTTAACAATCAACAAAACTTTTACACAACGCAACTTTCTACCAGGCAAGATTGAAGTATTTTTCAATAAAAATGTAAGAACAAATGAGGCCGAAAAATTGCGCAAATTTAAGAACAGCAAATTTCAACCCAAATTTATTGGTTATTAGAAAAAGTGTAATTGACATGGAAATGTGTGCAGATTTTTAGGTTTTTGTCCTGCAGCGATTAGTTAATTTAATCACAAGACTGACTAATTGATATTTCTTTCTAAATGTTGTGAATGAAAAATGGAGAAGGTTACCTGCTTCAAACTTACGTGAATTGCGAACAACAAAACTTTTTTTTTAATCAAAATTTGGAGCTCAATCAGGCCAAAACGGATTAGGTCAAAATAAAGTCAAAATTTAGCTAAAATAAAGTCACAATTAAATTTTTTTTGGTCAAAATTTAAATGGCGCTACTTATAACACGAAACGGTTAGGTTTTGGACAGCAGTTTGCGATTATTGGAACTTCGCGCGTGCGCACGCATGATCTTTGTTTTTACTCGGCCATTGATAGTTGAGCAACTAAATTTAATGATTTGCTTATCATTAAAAAGCGGTTGCTCCTGGAAAGTTGAATTTTGGACTCCTCATAAGAATAAAATATTAAAGCGTCATGTTTGCCAATGTTGGGGATCCAAGGTCGCGTGACTGTGATTTAGAAAACTAAAAATCACTTAAAAACGATCATTTTCGAGTTGAAACTACACCAATTCGCTTGTAACCAGAACGTAGAAACGGCTGAACGTAGAAAGCTGAAATTTGGACAAAACACGGTGCGGGTGAAAGCTTTATGCCTAACGAGTTTGGGGGCGCCCGGCCACGTGACCACAATTTTAGAAGCCGAAAATCGGCAAAAATTGGACAAATTTGAACCGGTATATTTCAGTAAGTACCGATGTTGACAAAAAAGGTTTGTGGCTTTTGAATACACTATCGACCACCTTTATTTTGGTTATGTTCATTTGCTTGGGTATCATTTTTTCTTTTTCCGCTATCTACCGCAAACCGCACTGACTTTGATCGATTTTAGATATCAAACAGAACTGATTGATGTACGCCTCAAATTGGAGGTACCACATTGTATTATCCCCCTCATACGGATCTTCAAAATTTCGAACCGTTGAAGCTATAGACGGATCAAATTATTAGAATGGGTAGGTATTGAAAATACCGTAAGTGAACCAACAAAAATTGGGGGTGCCACGACAAGGGTCCTCCAAAATTCTCTTTAATAGGTCCTCCAAAATTCAGATTTTTTAACCACTCAAGCTATAGACACATGAAATTTCCAGGATAAGTAAATATAAAAGGAAAGATAAAATTTGGATGTTCCGCAATGGGGGGTCCTCCTCAAGCGAATCCTTCAATATTCAAATTTTTGAGCGTTCAAGCTAGACAAACAAAGTTTTCAGGATAACTAAATATAAAAGATAATATATGACAAATTTGGGTAAAATGGCCCCAAAATTAAACAATTTTGCCTCTTAAGCTAGACGAACGAACTTTTAAACATACGTAGATGTACATGAAAAATAAAACATCGCAAACTTTAGTGATGCCACCAGAGGTGGAGTCCTCAAGAGCGTCCTTGGCTTCGAGGACACTATTAGAAGTCCTTGGCTTTGGCCTCGAAGCCAACAAGAGTACAAGACCTCGAAATGATATCATATCTATAGCTGTCTTGCAACGAGGTTATCACTCAGGCAAGTTTCATTGACAAAAAATTATGAAAAATCGACTTTCAGGGTTAATTCTACTGATTTTAACACGAAATAAAATTGACTAAAAAATTTAGTTATTGGTAGTTGAAGTTTAAATGCAATTGACTTGAAAATACCAAAAACTTATCTTCATTGACCTCACAAAAATTTAACAGTTGAGTAGACTGGACATGATCAAAACTTGGGATTGTCATAAACTTTAGAATATTCATTTTGAGAACTAAAGTTTAGCTGCTTTTCTATGAGCTCAACCATGCTTTTATTGATATTTCAGTTTTTCGTTTTTTAATATGTTCGTTGTTTTCCAACTGTTGCTTCAAGAATTGGTGAATGCGCAGTGGTAGCTCATTTTCCAACTAACGAGTGCGAAATTTCAGACTTTTGCTTATAAACTCGAGAACGGTTTTTTCTAGCTAAATGAAATTTTGACAGCAGTTTGAGATTAATGAGTAAAATGTTTGTACAAATTTCGAGGCAATCGGTTCCGTGACTTTGGTTTTAGAACCCGAAAACTGCCCTGCAAGTTTGGCGTAAAAAGCGGTCTCAGCCAAAAACGGCTTAAGTACGGTAAAAAATATATCACATGGTTATATTTTTCAAGATACCCTTTCATCCCAACCAACCCACTTTTGGCCGCGATGAGGTTTTTTTTCCCTTTGTTTTTCTTTTTATTCTTCCTAAATCTTGTACGCTCTTCTTCTCCTAAACCACAAAACATTGAAATCTAATTTTTGTGTAAAGTTGTTGAGCTGCAAACGCGATTTTTTCTTCCGAAATTTTTTGGGGCAACTCGACCGGGAACCCCCCAAAATGGGGCCCCAAAAAATCAATTTTTTGAACGGCTCAAGCTAGAGTGCTCCTTTTTTTTAAATCGGTAGATATTTAACAGACAAATATTTTGACATAGTTTGGGGGTGCCACCCCCAGGGACTCCCCCAAACGGACCCCCTCAAAAATCAATTTTTTCTACGGCTCAACTTAGGGTGCCAGTGTTTTATGATATCAGCAGAGATTTAACTGACAAATATTTTGCTGTAGTTTGGGGGTGCCACCCCCCCCCAAAGACCCCGCAAATGGACCCCATAAAATCAATTTTTTGAATGGCCCAAGCTAGGGTGCAAGTATTTTATGTTATCAGAAGATACTTAACAGACAAATATTTTGACTCTACTTTTCTGGAGGTTCCATAATCAGATATTTTTGAATAATTGCTGATTTTACGGTAGACAAAAAGTACTTTTGAGCGTCACAGCATTAGCTACGAGTCGGTCGTTCACTGGGTTTCCTGGCAAACTCCCATCTAGTTTTCTAAAAATTTTATACGTTTGGTAAAATCACACTGACTAACGCTTTGCAGTTTTATTCTATTTTTTTTACATCGGTCGACTTCTTTTGAATTACTTTCCCGATATTTTTAGGTAAAAAAAAATCATATTCTCTCTTCGTCTATGCTTTGAAAACAATTAGATTTCATATTTTATTGACAAAGAGATTTCGAACCGTTTCACCAACAAAAAGATATTGCAGTTTTCAATCAGCTGCGTACAGCCAATAGGAGGGTACAGGGTTTGTTTTTACGACGACCCTTATCGCATGATCTGGGTTCGATCCGCACCCTGGTTACGTTGTTGCTTGGATAAGACGCTTCACGATAATTATCTGTGCTTGGTGGCAGCAAACTAGCAGCAAACTTATTTGGGAAGAAGTCAAAAGACAAGCGGAAAACTGAGAAAACTGGCCAAATTACTCAGCGGTTGCGGATTTGTCCAAAAAATAGCCTCAATATCGCTTTACCGCAAGAGGAGAAGATTCATCAGGCAAAAAAGTAGTTTTCAAGAACTAGTTTTTTTGTGGTCTTGGCTCTTTCGCACCGGTCTCGGTATTGGTCTCGAACCATGGTGGTCTCGGTCTCGAACCAAAGTTAGTAGCAAATTGCGATGAAGATCTTTTTTATTTTACTTTTATTTTTTGGTCTTCACCCCAATATGAGGGCAAAATCCGAACCAACGGAAGAAGACATTGAATTTGGAGCAAGATTTTTATCAGATTGCTGCCGCACTCCAAAAGCATCAGGTCACGGCGGCGAAAGCGTCCTCCCATGCAATATTTTACAGTTTAAATGCTGCCTATGATATACTGAATAAGTTACATGTAGTACAGTATATCCCTGCTACAATTAACAAAACGTTACCTGAGAACGACAGCTATTGTTCTTACAACACGCGAGCGAATACTGGGAAGAATTTGCTTTCAGATAAGAAAGAACAACTCTAATTATTACGTTTCGACAATTTGTGGGTTTTTTGAATGAGGGCCCCGGGGAAAATGCCTCTAATGCTTTCCCCCTCAATACGGCTCTCTTGGAATTCTCAGGTTACCTTTTACAGTTAAACAAATTACGTTAGATTTTACTAAGTATCTTTTTGCGGCCGAAACATAATTATACCCTCATTCATTGATAGGCATTAGATGCACGACTATGGAAAAAAATCCCATGCACTAAAACGTAAAAAAAAAACGATTGGCTTAAAATCAGGATTAGTAAACTGCGGGAAAACTAAAGTTTTTCTAACTTTTACGGTACTTTCTTTTTTCAAATTGCTTTGAAAATCTAACTGTGTAATCTCTTATAAAAGTCACAAAAACTGCTATTTTTCTGGAAAAAAATTACTAAAATTGTTCAAACGGAGGCATGGGGACTTTGCACTCTCCCCCAGAACCCAGTTTTTCCAAGGACTTGGGCTTGCAAGTGAGGTACCCGATTTCATTTCAAAAAGACAAATTTACAGTATTTTGCAATACTTTTAGATAATAATATCATGGTGGCTATGCAGTATTCAAAAACTATGATAACATTTAAAAATTTTTGTGAAAAGAAAACGTTTAACCAAACAATAAGGTTTGTGCTTGAGAATCGACTGATTAAGTGGGGATCCACAATCGGTGGAAGTTTGCACCGAGGCAATACTGATGAAACTAAGACCGTAAAATTGGCCATTTCCATGTAGAGAGTTTATAGTTATTAGTAATTCCCATTTCCATAGGTGGGCACGAGTCCATTAATCGTTAATCCGTTAATAACGAAGCTAACTTTTTCATTAACTCGTTAATCCGTTAAAAAGTTTTTTCATGTTAACGGACTAAATTAACTTCCGTTAAGTGCTGTTAACGGACTAAAGTATCTTCCGTTAAGCTCGGTTAACTTCCTTTAAGGTTTTTATTGTTAATATCTTGCAGCTTCGTTGTGCATTTGAACTTGTTTTTATCTTGAAATTAGATTAGACTGTAACATGTATCTTTCAAAACACAAAAAGACCACCATAGCAATAAATATTTCCTTACAATCAGCTCAACAGCGTCAATACGTGCTCTAGAAGCGAGTCAATAAAAAGAAATGTAAATTACACGCAAAATGTTAACGGATTAACGGACTTTAATAACTTCCGTTAATTAAAGCAGAAAATAACGGATTAAGGTTAACGGAGGTGTGAAGTTTGTTAACGGACTAGTGGTTAACGAAGCTAACGTTTTGCATTAACTTGCCCACCTACGCCCATTTCCAATTCACAATTTCAACCTTAATTGTTTCATAACCATAATACCTCTACGGAACATAATCAACATTCTCGCTAACGTGCAAAACTTCAAAATGACATTCATTACTTTTAGCAACTACTATTTGCGAATTATTATAAAAAACTTTACGAAATGCAATATCTTAAAGACTTTTGCATTTAAAGCTAATAAAAAATTTGCCGGCCCTAATTTAGAAAAATTGTGTCCTTGGTCCTTGGCCTCGAGAGATTCTGTCCTTAGAAAGTCGGTCCTTGGCCTTGGCCTTAGATTTTTTTCGAGTTATTTTCCTTGGCCACGAACGTTCTGTCCTCGACTCCATCTTTGACATTCACCAATCCTGAAAATTTTATGTGCCTAGCTTGAATGATTTAAAATTTTGGATTTTGGAGAACCCGCTTGAAGATCCCATCGTGGCACTCCCACATTTTAATAGACTTTGTTTATTTTTATAATCTACTCATTGTGAAAATTTAATTTATCGAGCTTTAATGGTTCAAAAGTTCAAAATTTTGGAGTACCCGTTTAAGGTGGGTTGCCTCAAAATAACACCCCTGAATTCAGGAGCTGGGACCATAGGCGTAGCCAAGAGGACCCATAGACGTAAGCAAGGAGGGCCCAAGGGTCCCATCCCCTCCCCCCAATTGAAATGCTGCCAATGATAAATTTGTGACAAAAAAGCCTGTTGTTTTTTCAGTTTTAGCTTCTTTTAGTATTTTTCGCTCAAAACGGTGTTATTATTCATAGCATTTTTCGCTCAAAACAGCGCTATTATTCATAGCATTTTTTGCATAAAACATGTTGTCCTCGCTTACAACAGATAACCAATAATATTTTCATATTGACAAATAGGGGCCCTGGCCCCCTCAATTCAATTTTTTCCTACCAATTTAAATGTATAACCCGGGTAAAATTGAGTTTTTGTCCAAAAAGTTGATACCTTAGGCACTCATTTAACCCTTTTATGAATGTAATACAATAACCATGGCCGGATTTACCATATGGCACAGTGCCAGGGGCCCTACGCTCAGATGGTAAGACTTTTTTTGGTCTTCACCTATATTTGGCAGGAAGGTGTTGCGAAAATTCTCAAAGTACCAAGAGCCCCGGGCAATAACATGGTTACTAGGCGCAACCACCTATTGTTCCATTTTTTAACAGAAACAATTCATCTCCACCTCGCCAATTTTTACGCGACAAAATGCTTTTAAAAAATAAATTAGCTTGAGGAAATGCTCATTAAACAAATTATTGAATTTGAAGTGTGGGGGCTTGGGCCCCCTGGCTGTACATGTACTCCAAAACCTGGTTATTCTAATAAGAAAATAAAAACCTCTAAGGAAAATCTTCGAATGGATCATTATTTACGGCCAAAATATTGCGGGAGGCAATATACCTTACTTCCTCCTACCTGCGCCAAATTACTTACAAAATTTAATCCCGAAATGCGAGATTTTAAGCGTGTTTTGGACTTGAATCGCAAGTAAAAGGAGGATTGAACAATTTAATTATTTCAATTGGCCTTCAAATGTTAAAAATCTCTTTTCTTCAAATGGTTCTGAAAAAGGGTGAAATGGGTTTCAATTGCATTAAAATAGCTTTTTTTTCTAAACAATTACTAAAAATCGCGCAGGCTGGTGGCTTCCCCATACAACCCCATAGCCTCCGGCGGCTGGGGGCTCCGCCTCCAGACCCCCATATGTGATCCGTTTAAGTTGCACTACTTCGCTCTACACGTCTCCCAATTTAGACGTTTCAACTTTGGGTTTAAGCTCTCTTCCTTTAGCAAAATCTTGGTCAAGAAACTTACGAAACCAGGCCACAGCTTCTGATCTTTCATTCTACGATATCTTATCTTTATTCCACAAAAGGTTACTCTTTTGAACTTTTCTGCATTGCATGTAGTTTGTGGTTTGCCCCCCCTTCCCTCATCAAAAATCCTGGTAACGCGGGACCGCTCCCCGCTCAATTGAAATGCCACCAATGATAAAAATAATGAAAAAGAAGCGTATTGTTCTCCAGAGTTAGTTTGTTTTAGCATTTTCGAGTACAACACTACACACGACGTACGCCAGTAATCAACAACATTTATAACGACGGCCAAGGGACCCTGATACCCTACGTTCAAATTTTTGTCGACCAATTTACTGTAGATGAATAACTCGGAAGAAATTCAGGATTTTTATCCTAAAAGTTGCAACTTTAGGTCCTCATCTAACCTTTTTATGAACGTAATGCAATAACATGATTAGCAGAGGTGGAGTCCTCGAGGATGTTTTTGGCCTCTAGGACGTCCTCGAGGATAGATTTTGAAGTCCTTGGCCTCGAAGCTCAAGTCCTTGGCCTTAGCATCAAACCCTAGAAGCCCTCCAAATTGTCCTGTCTTCGCTCGAAGACAGCATTAATGTTTGATTGGTTGAAAAGGAAAATTACCAAACAAAAAATAACTTAAACTTCAATCCTGTCAATTCGTTTCCTTTCCTTATTTGAAAAATATAATGTGATAGCTAAGTCATAGTAACAGTTCCGTCGCTATGGGGGGTCCAGGGGGGTCGTGCCCCCCCCCCCCTTATTTTGGCTTACTTAAAATACTGCTTTTGGAACAAGTCAAGACACGATCACGCATCGACAAGACAACAGACAATGATGGAAAAAAGAATAATTACGTTCAAACATAATTATCCTTTGGTGTTTTCTGTTGATTGTTTGCGAAATTGCTGGCAGCCAACTGCTGTTCATGAATCTGACGCAATATTCCGCCTTATGAACACGCCTTTGCGGGTGTGTCGAGGAAGAGACATGTAAGCCTGCAGAATCGTTACAGGTACGTCGTCAGCGATTGTCAGAGGTGGAGTCGAGGAAATAGCGTTCGAGGCCAAGGACTCAAAAAAAAATCCGAGGCCAAGGACCGATGTTTCGACGACAGAACCTATCGAGGCCAAGAACAGACATGGTCGAGGCCAAGGCTAAGGACCGAGAACACAATCTTTCTAAACTATGGTCGGCAAATTTTCCACAGTTTTATAACCGCGAAAGTGCTTATTGCATTTCATTAAGTTTTTGATGATAATTCGAAAACAGTATTTTTTTAAGTAATAAAGAATGCCATTTTGAAGTTTTACAAGTTAGCAGCTGATGATGATTACGTACTGCAGCGGTATCGTGGTCATGAAACAAGGCCATAATCCGAGAACGGGAATACAGCTAAATTATAAACGTAGAATAGATCAATTTTAATGTCTTAATTTCATCGGTTTGATCCCCGATGCAAACGTCTACTGATAATGGATCCCCACTTTTTCAGTAGTTTCCTAAACGTAAATCATCATAATATTATTGTTTGGTTGAACGATTTCTTTTCGCGAAATTTTTTAAACTTCATTGTCTAAAATATTGCAAAATACTGTGAATTTATGTTTTTAAAATGAATTGAGATACCGTACCAAATATATTTGTGAGCTCGTAAGTTTTTGGCTTTGAAAAAATACGGGGAGATGGGGCGAGAGCAAGGTCCCCATCTAGTGTTTTTTTGTTTGGAAAAAATAGCAATTTTTGTGACTTTGAAGAGGATTATGTTTAGATTTTCAAAGCAATTTGAAAAGAAAATACCGTAAATGCTATATTAGAAAAAGTGAAGTTTTCCCACCATTTCTCAAGCATCTTTTTAAGCCAATCTTTTCTTTTTACATGTCAGTGTATGCAGGCGCGTAGCCAGAAATCTACAACGGGGGGAGCTGTTACAGCGGTCCGGTTGTGAAGCCCCCAGCGCGCAAAAATTTTGTATTTTTTTGGCAAACATAACTTAATTTTAGGCCTAGTTTGGTATGAATTAATGCTATTAAAACGTGGCATAGAAACTAACGGTGCAAAAACATGATTATACTAGTTACATAAATGGGTTATGTGGGAGGTAATTATTGCTAGAATTTCAGCTCTCTTATTTACAAGCTGGTAAATCATAAAATCCAATACCGTTAGTTGAATAAAGCTCTCAAGATGTAATCTATTTCGCCTATGTACTTTGCAGAAAGATATAGTTAGGGGGGCTGATGAAAGGAAGTTCGTGCGATGTGATTGATAATTAACTAATACTGAATAGCCTCCACTCCCCCTTTTGATTGGTAATTAAATAATTCTAAATAGCCTCGCTACCCCTTTTCCTAAGCTTATATATAGTTTTGATCAAACCTATTTTAAGCATTTTTTAATTGGAAATCAAATTTGATTTCCAATTTTTGGCCATTTTTTCAGAGTTTTTTTTTCTTATTTATGAGTTTTTGACTAATTAGCACCCCTCCCCCAAATAGCCAAAACGTTTCAAAATAATGTTTAAATCATTTTTTTAGTCTCTTCCAGCACAAAAGACAGTCTCAGAAGTGTTAAAAACTTGGTATTTTTTTATTATCTATTTTGGTCGGCAGGCGAATTGGGGGACTATAGCCCCCTCCTTCCGCCCCTTGGCTACCCTACTGAGTGTATGTGATGTTTTCTCACGTCTAATGCCTATCAATGAATGAGCACGAACGTTTCGCCCTCCAAAAGACACTTTGTTAAATTCAGCATAAGGTATTTAATTACGAAAAAAACTGAGAATCCCAGCAGGTTTGTATTAAAACCGAAGGTATTGGAGACATTACCCCAAGCACTCCTTCAAAGGGTCCACAGTTGTTGAAATGGAAAAATAATAAACCATTAATGTTTTCCAAAAATGCCCAAATTTTTTTGTAGCTTCGCCTGTTTATCTGAATCAAGCGGTGTAAAAAATTTATTAAGCGTTCCAGGCATTCGAATAAATGCACTTGTATTTAACTTTACACTTAATTTCTTAATTATTCTTCGTGCAGCATTTTTTGTGATTCAATAGTTTGTTATTTGGGATTTTTAGTGGCGATCAGTGGCGTTGCTAAAGATGGTGGCACCCGGGGCGGGATTTCGTGGTAAAACCATTTTTTGGTCCAAAAAAATGGTCTTCGCTGCAAAATGAGTGGGTTTTCGGCCCCAAAGTATGTGAAGACCAAAACAAAAAAAGGTCTTCGCCGCAAAATCAAGGGGTTTTCGGTCCAAATGAGGATAGGGACCAAACAAAGTGAAAAAAGAAAAGTATTCACCACTAATCTGTGGAGTCATGGTTTCACATCATATTATGGTGTCACCCCAAAATGGTAACACCCGTGGCGGGCCGCTAAATATTTAGTGACTTTGCCCGTCTGTGATACGCTTGAGTTGCATTAGTTTGTTCAGCACGGGGGCTAAATTAGGCAGTTTTTGTGCAAAAAAATTGCACTTTTGGTTCACCCCTCTTAACAAAATCTTGCTTACGGCTGGTAGCATTCACTGCTGTAGATTGATTTTTCAAGCGATTATGGGCCACTGAAGAAACGAGCTGAGAAACGCTGCCGACCGTATTTTATAATTGCGTGTAATTGTAGCCGTGCAAGATCCGAAGATCAGTTTTTATAAGCAAATTTTAGTGATCTCCTTTTTTGGCTAGTGCCCCCTCACTTCGTTTGCTCTGGCTACCGCACTGCACAGTAAACCATATTTTAAATGGCACTGTGCGAAAGCTCTAATCGGAAAATGAGAGGCAATAGGTAGTATAGAATCGTTCTTTTTATTACTGTAAATACTTCCGGTGCGGGCGGTAGAAACAGCAAAAAGCACTAAAACCATTCAGGGCCATAAGAAATCCGGGGGTCCGCGGGAACAAACATTTTTGAGCTGCTAATGCTAAAACATGACCGTGCCTATCTGAGTGTGGATTCAGAAGAAAGTACTGTGTGTACGTGGCAATGAAATGTAATACAAGTACCAGAGATACTCGTATATTCGTGATATAACTAACAAAATTTATCTTGATAACGGCAACTTGTTCTGAATATATGGAGCGAATATCGCGGAGAATTTGTTTTGATATAAGAAAGAACTACTCTAATCACTGGCAAGCGGTCTGAGTGCAAAGCCACGTCCGCTGAACGATTTTTGTGTCGAAAATTGCCCCAAGGAATCCCAAATAATAAACTACAGTATTAGAAAAAACGCTGCATGAAGAATGATTAAAAGGCATTCAGAAGGGAAATTTTTGCTTGCTTTTCTCTCAAAACTTTTTGACAGATCTAAAGACTAACTTCACTATATTTGAGCTTTCTACAACCCCCTGTTCCCGAAATATGACAATTTAGATTTCCCCTTAGAAAGGCTTTTCCCCCTTGGAAATTTTGCTAGGGTTACCAACTATAAAAAAATTAAAAAAAGTTATTGCATATTTGTAATTCTTATAAGAAGTGTTTTCTGGCAAAATTGTTGTCAAAACAAAACAATGGGTCAGAATTGTAAATTAACTGCTTTTAGAGCAAATTCAAGCCAACTTTCTAAAATTTAAACCTATTACAGTACTGACAAAATAGCAACATTGAAGGAAGAGGAAAATTGTTGACTTTAAATACCAAAATCTTGAAAACAGGAAGACGTAGAAAGTCCAAATTTGATGAGAATGCATTTCAGGTATTTCCCAACATTTTGGTCAACAGCGAAAAACTTGACTTAAAGACCCTTTTAAAAAATCGAGTGTGAGATTGAATATAACTTTAAGGCCTAATTGTTCGAATTCCTGGAAAGATTTGCGCTGCACTTAATTGATTTTTCTCACGCGTCATGAAAATGAGGAGGCAAAGCACCAGCAAAAAATTTGGGCAATTTTAGAAAAAAATAATGGTTTATTATTTTTCGTTTCTGCAATAGTGGGCCTTTGGAAAGAGGGCTCCGGGGTAAATCGCAAATGTCACCATTGCCTTCCTCCTTAATACAGCGCTAACGGGATTCTTAGGTTAATTTTTGCACGCTAAATGACCAATTTAGTTTAAGAAAGTGTCTTTTAGCGGCCGAAACACGTTTGCTCATTCGTTGATTGGCAATAGGCATTAGAAGCGAGACAATAGAGACTTCACCTGCACTAATACGTAAAGAAAACATTGGCTAAAAATTAGAATTGGAAAAATAAGGAACACTAAAGTTTTTTACCTTAAATTTCAGGGTATTTTCTGTTTTTAATTGCTTTAAAAACCTAAGTGTGTAATCTTCTTTTAAAGTCACAAAAGTTGCCACATTTTTGAAAAAAACTCACTAAAATTGTTCAACGGATGCACGTAGAATTTCCCTCCCCACAGCACACCGTTCTTTCTAAGGACTTTGAGCTTGCCAATACCGAGTACGGTATCTCAATTCATTTTAAAAGCATAAATTATTTACAGTATTTTGCAATACTTTTCGATAGAATATCATAGTTGCTGTGTAATGTTTAAAAAATATGATAACATTCAAAAATTCTGTGAAAAAAGTTGTTTAACCAAACAATAAGGTTTGTGTTCGAAAAACTACTAAATATGTGGGAATCCATAAGCAGTGGACGTTTGCACCCGGGCCATAACTGATGAAGTTTTAAGGCCTCAAAATTGACCATTTTCACGTTTAGAATTCAGTTATTTTCATTCACGAGTTACGACCTTAATTGCATCATTGCCACGATACTGCTACGGAAAGTAATCACCATTGTTGCTATTTTGCTAACGCGTAAAACTTCAACATAATATTCTTTTTTTTGAAACTACTGTTTTCAAATTATCATCAGAAACTTTTCTTGAGTTATTATTAACATCGAATTATTACTAGAAACATAAAGAAATGCAATATCTTGAACACTTTCGCGCATAAAATAATGGAAAATTGGCCGACCACAATTTTTAGAAAAATTGTGTCCTTGGTTCTTGGCCTTAGCGTCAACCATTCCTGTCCTTGGCCTTGAACGCTGGGTCCTCAACTCCACCTCTGATTGATTAGTAACCATCTATTCTATCAACTTCAAATAACAATCCTCCTCCACCTAACCAGTTTTTACGCGATGAAATACTTTTTAAAAAAAGTTAGCTAGGGAAAATGCTAATTGAACAAATTATTGAATTTGAATTGAGGGGGCTTGGGCCCCTTGGTCGTACACGTGCAATTACCCCTAAAACTGGTTATTTTCCTAACAAAACAAAAATCTTCTAGGCAAATCTTCCAGTGATTCATTATTTACTACAAAAATATTGCAGTAGGCCTAGAAACAATAAGCCTCGTATTCTGATCAAAAACGGTGCAATCAAGTATCGCACTCACAAGCACGTCAAAATTACGTTCTTTCTGGTTCAACTTCATGCGTCATGCAATGTTTAACATTTTGCTGCTGCTCTTATTCGTTCCACAAACATAATTCATTTCTTCGCTTGAAGTCTTACATCGTTGCAAATAAATAAGCCGGTAGTTCTACGTTGGACAGCTTTAGTAGTCTCCATGGTTATTTATCTCAGTCAGGGTTGATAAAAATCATAATTTCAATTTTTTCTGCGAACGGGGGCACACTTATTGGCACAGTCAATAGCTTTTTTATTGAGTGATGTTTCAAGTAAATTTCAAACGTAGTGGCTACATAAAATGTACATCTATACAAAATAAGTGACTAGCGCAGGATGTTTTCCTGAATGGTTTTGACGCGTTTAAATTTGTCCCAAGACTACTAAGTTAATTGAGGAAAAAATAACACAGTTGTAAAATGAAAAAATAGCTTTCTAACCAAAAAAACATTAAAACTTTTGAATTAAAATTTCTTAATTTTGATTTAGCTTTCTCAGTTGATTTAAAGTAGGATGTTTGTTGATTAAATGATCCAACCTGCTGTTCTTAGCAACGCAAATTTTCTTGCTTTAAGGAAAATGTTCATGTCTGCGAAGCAGCTTTTCGTCCGACACTTGTCAACAAGAATCGTCTGAATGGATTATGTTTGTGGAACGAACAAGGAAAAGGAACGGCTATTTATAGGGAAAAAACGAGCCATGATTGGTCGGAAATAGAACAACGAGAGAGCGTCATTAATGCACTATCTTTGAGCTGTACACGAATTTTTTTTGTCGGCAGAGAGCGGAGCTGGAAACTTTGATGAAACTGGGCCTAAGAGCAGATAGATGGAAAGGAGAGCGGCCTTGGGCAAGAATAGAGAATTTCTTGTCATCATAATGTTGATCATAATTAGGATTTTGTAAAAGATGAAGTCCAATGGCGGAATTAGAAGCAAGATACTGGGTATTAGGCTGGGCGGAAGATTCGCTATGATGGGCAGGAAGTAAGCGGAAGTGTCATCCATGTAGCAGTATCTCGGTATATGGTATAGCAGAGGTGAGCAAAGCGCAATTAGAAGCGCAAAGTGCAACTTCCGCAACCTCCGCAATTGCGGAAGTTGCGTTGCGCTTTAATTTTTGTTTTGAAACATTGCGGTAGTTGCGTTGCGGACTACAGTCTTCAACATTTGTTGCGATTTAATTGCGCTGCGTTTTCACTTTTTTTTTTCAGTTAATAGCACAATTTTTTACATTGAACTTAATTTTATTCCATTTTGATGGTAATATTGACAAATGTTGGCCTTCTTCAGCAAATTATTTGCTCCTTTTCTGTCAAAATAGCAAAAAATTATGTATTTGCATTGTGTTGTGAAATTTCAATTGCCGAAGTTACGTTGCGCTTTAACTCGGTACGAAAATGCCGTTCCGCAATTGCGGAATTGCGTTGCGCTTCAACTGAATAAAAAAGTTCATTGCGGAAGTTGCGCTGCGCTTCAGAAACTAAAAATTTAAATTGCGCATTTTGCGATGCGCTTTTATTGGTTGAAAAGATTGTTGCGCTACGCTTTTGATGTAATGTTATTTGTGCCCACCTCTGTGGTATAGTAAGCAGAAGTGTCATCCATACATCTCCGGCATGGAAGCAGTCTGAAAAACTTTAAATTCATCGTAAGCAACAAAAATATTGGCTAGGGCTGGTCAAAGAGGTTATCCTAAGGCGACTCCGTCGATGCATGATGTCATTGAAGCTAAACTCGACTGAAGAAGTAGCCATCCAGCGAAGCTGTCGTTGTTGCGACTCTAATCGCATGATCTGGATTCAACCCGCACCCTGGTCACGCTGTTGCGTCGGTGGATAAGACGCTTTACGATGATTATCTCTGCTTGGTGACTTCGAACAAGCAGCAAATTCAGTGGACAAGAATTCGAAATCCACAGGAACATTGAACTACTTGAACCCCTAAGCAGGTGCGGATTCTTCCAAGTACGAAGTAGTCATTGCAATGAAAAGTGTTCGGATTGTTCAATACTTAGCGTCTGACGCAGTCCGGTGACAGGAGAATAATTAAGCACAACAACAAGATTTGCCGAGGAAAAGGTGCAGGAATGTGTTCCGAAATGTAGAGGGGGTCAACACAGATTTGAATAGTCTGCACTAGAGGGACAGTGGTAATTAGACTTAAAACATCAAAAGAACAAAGAAAGGGTCCAGATTTGAAGTTTTAGTGATGTCTGCAAAGGTGAAAGATGTTAGCAAAAGTAGAGAGTCCTCAACGGGACTCTTTCACCTTTATTGGCATCATTAAAACTTCAAACTTCGGCCCTTTCTCCGTTTTTCTCAGCTCTTTTGACATTTCAAGTTTATTTACTAATTTTCCTCAGGCGGAGACTATTCAAATCAGTTAGGAACCCCTTTTCCTCCAGCACTTTTTCCTCGGCAAATCTTTCTTAAACTCTTGAAGATGGCTACTTCTTTTGTCGAGTTTAGCTTCAACGACATCATGCATCGCCAGATCGACAAGAGTCGCCATGGGATCACCCCTTGCCAATATTTTTGTTGGTTACTATGAATCTAAACTTTTTCAGGCCACTTCCAAGCCGGAGATGTATTACCTCTATATGGACGACACTTTCGCGGTATCTAGCATCGAAGATGAGGGCGATCTTCTTTTACACAGCCTCAACATTCTCTTTGCTTTAGTTTTGAAAAAGAATCTAACCTGGCTCTTCCTTTTCTGGGCGTGTTGATTGAAAAACCTGTTCCAACTTCATCACCTCTATCTATCGGAAACCCTCATTCACTGGTCAATATCTACGCTGGATTTCCTTCAGTCCACAGAAACGCAAAACTCATTTAATCCTGCCCTAAACTCACCGGGCTCTTGCCATCTGTTCGCCTGAAAGACTGCCACCTGAACTAGACAAAATCAAGTTCATTCTATTGACTAATGGATACTCGGAGCACGTTTACAAATCGTTTATGGCTAAGAAGATAAGCAATGTCATGCCTCTTCCTAAATTCGTACCGGAAAGATGCCCCGTTTATGTACGTCTCCCATAGTTCGGTTCTGTTTCTACCCGGTTTGAAAAGCAAGTAAAATCTGCTGTCAAACAGAGTTTTGACGCTGTGAAACCATACGTTGTTTACTCTACCAACGAGCTGCTTTCCGCTACCTACAAGGATGTACTGCCTGCTTTCCAGGAAAGCAATGTGATTTATCAATTCTCATGCCACTGTGACAGTCGGTATGTAGGTCGCATCTCCCTGAGGCTGCAGGACAGAATTAAAAAACACGTTCCCAAATCTATCCGCTCTAGCTCTTCTTCCCAGAAACGCTTACTTCCGGCCTGTCACGGCAAATCTTCCATCCAGTCTCTTGCTTCTGATTCAGCCATTGAACTCATCTTTTACAAAATTCTGACTGTGCTCAGCATTATGATTAGGGTTACCATATTTTTCAGACAGAGTACCGGGACAGTCGTAGTTTTGCGTGATTTTTCGGGTGATCTCCAAAAAAAAAAAAGTCTTCACTCCGGCGACCCATGTGTTTTTGCAATTTTCAAGTGTCTTCACAAACAAACAAAAAACCGGGACATGGCCCAAAGGCCGCCAAAAAGAATTCGTGTACAGCTTAAAGATTGTGCACTAACTAGATGGGAGTTTGCCAGCAAACCTACTGAACGACCGCCGCATAGCTAATGCTGTGACGCTCAAAAGTACTTTTTGTCTACCGTAAAATCAGCAATTATTCAAAAATATCTGATTATGGAACCTCCAGAAAAGTGGAGTCAAAATATTTGTCTGTTAAATATCTGCTGATATCATAAAACACTGGTACTCTAAGTTAAGCCGTTCAAAAATTGATTTTTGGGGGGTCCATTTGGGGGGTTCTCGGGGGATGTGGCACCCCCAAACTATGTCAAAATATTTGTCTGTTAAATATCTGCTGATATCAAAAAATAGTAGAACTCTAGCTTGAGCAGTTCAAAAAATTGATTTTTGGGGGGTCCATTTGGGGGGGTGGCACGCCCAAACTATGTCAAAATATTTGTCTGTTAAATATCTACTGATATCAAAAACAACTAGCACCCTAGTTTGAGCCGATAAAAAAATGGATTTTTTGGGGCCCCATTTTGGTTGGGTTTCCGGTGGAGTTGCCCCGAATTTCGGGAGCAAAAATTGCATTTGCAGCTCAACAACTTTACACAAAAATTAGATTTCCATGTTTTGTGGTTTAGGAGAAGAGCGTACAAAATTTAGGAAGAATAAAAATGAAAAAAAAAAAACTCATCGCGGCCAAAAGAGACATATAACCCTATGAAATATTTTTTGCCGTACTTACGCCGTTTTTGGCTGAGATCGCTTTTTACGCCAAACTTGCGGGGCGGTTTTCGGGTTCTAAAATCGAAGTCACGTGACCTATTGCCTCGAAATTTGGTACAAACATGTAACTCATTAATCTTACACTGCTGTCAAAATTTCATGTTGCTAGACCCAATCGTTCTCGAGTTATAAGCAAAAGTCTGAAATTTCGCACTCGTTAGTTGGAAAATGGCCGAGTAAAAACAGAGGAACGCGCGACGCGAGCGTCGGTCGTTCCAATGACGCTCTAATATTGGTCTTTTTCCAGCCAACCACGGCTCGGCTTTATCGTGTATATACATACATTAGCCGCTCCTTTAACTGCGCTCTCCTTCTGACGATTCTTCTTGACAAGTACCAAACGAAAAGCTGTTTCGAAGAAATAACATTTTAATTCAAGTAATTCTCAAGTTCTGTACCAGCAATCAACTTTTTACATTCAATTTTTCAAACTGCGGTTTAATGAGCATCGGCATCATTCCGTCGATCAGCGCGACCAACCGTCTGCTAGTTGACCAGCTAGCATATTTTCAAAGTGTACTTTTCTTTTAGCACTTCGATTTACCATCTTAGACTGATATGCTGCCTGAACCCGAACTCTACTCCAAAATTCTATTTTAAAAAGGTACGCAGCAGCGCGAATCAAACTCTTGTGAGACGCGCGTTTAAGTCGAGATGAAAAGAGATTAAAGCCATAGGGGTCCAAAGGTACACTTCGTAAAAATACGACCCGCTAATTTGCCGCCCTCCCACGGCGTAGCTCGGACATTCTTCATTAATAAGCACCCTATTACAAGCGCGACGCATATAAGTGCGATAAGTGTTACAGCATTGCACAGATCAACTGCTTCATTAAATAAACGTAGCGATCGTCTACTGCGATATAGCAAAACCTATTTTTTTCAAATATTCGTCATGTCCACGCAGAGCTGCAATCAAGCCTCCCTCGTTCTTCGGGTTGGCGGCAGCAGAGAAATCGATGGCTTCGCCTTTCAGAGTGGTCATTGACCCACCGGCATTCCGCAGGATCGCGCTACCTGCACATATGTCCCACTTTTTGATGAGAGTTGTGTGAACATACACAGAAGCTTTACCATTGAACAGCGCCAAGCTCTTGAACCCTAAAAATAGAACAAATTAAGCCACTTTCCACGCACTTTCGGAGCAGAATCAGTGCTGCGGTAGAGGGTAACCTCGGCTTATTATCCTATTTCGGCAAAGTAAGCTTAGCTACGCGATTGCCCTTACTTGTCACTGATTACCGTTGGCTCAACATCGAAATTTGGCCAAAAATAGGAACTTTTCTTTTATCTAATTGGTAAAGACCTTTTCTTTTATCTTCACCTGTTTTCTGGCCCAAAATTGAGATATATTTCGGAACCTACCCTAAAGTTCCCGGAGCATATAACTTTCGTAGCTCACCTCCCTATTTCTTTAGAACAGCAACGGTGTCCAGGAATTTGCCAGTACTGGAAAATGCCGGTACTGAAAATGCAGTACTGCAGTGGTGCCAATGCCAAAAACTTTCATTGTTCAGATTGTGGTACCAGATAGTAGGCTAATATAGGACACCTACATTTTTTAAATTTGTAAAAAACTGAACATATATTCTAGTTGTTACCGCTGTTTTGCACCCACCAGTTGCATTCAATCCGTCTCCTAGGTACGAAAACTACTTACATAAAAACAAAATGTCAGAATATGCGGATGTTGAGTTAAGAAGTTATAACATAGCTGGTTGAAAAGCATGCAATTCAATAAAACAGTAAAAGTAGAGACTAGAGGGCGCAGATAACTCAACTTGGAAAATTTTATGCTGTATGGTCGCGTGCTCTAGCTCACTTCAACAACACTTATAGGCCACCGTGTATAATGTGAACCTAACCTCTTTACTGATTATAAAGATTTTCATGAATTTACGTAAGCTTGTTTTTTACCAACCGGCCATTTCAAAATTAAGATCATTTTCTACTTATTTTAAAGATTTAGCTCCAACCAAGATAGCAGTATCATCAGCAGTCTACAAATACTTCGCATGCAATTTTGCAAAACATTTATATTAATTAAAAAGAATAGAGGACCTAGAACAAACCCCTGAGGAACACCCAATGTGATCAATTTTAATTCTGAGTTAATATGGTTAAGCGAAACAAATTGAACACGATTTGTTAAATAGGATATTAGCTAGTAGGCTGCTAACGTCAGAATGTTCCAATTTTATGAGAAATCTTTCATGACAGGCAGTGTCAAAAGCTTTGGTCAAATCAAATGTGACTATTCCTGTAGAGTTTAGCATTAATGTTATCTTGCATAGATGTGAGAATGTCTAGTATTGCATGCGATGTACACCCATTTTCACGAAAGCCATACTGGTTAGAAGCTAAGATGGAGTGCTTATCAAAGAAAAGTAACAGTCCACTATAAACAATTTTTTCAAAATTTTTCGAAAAATAAGTTCACAGAGAAACCTTACCAAGTTTCAAATTGTCAGGAAAAATACCAGAAGATAATGAAAGATTTGCAGCAGAGAAACGATTGGTGTTAGTATGCACGAAGATTAAAAAGGTAAAATCAGGATGCACCAAAACTAGCAAACAACTAATGCGTTTGAGTAAACTGAAACATTTTGATTGGATCACAAACGGGGAAATGGGAGCTACCAGAGACGGGGATTCGAGAGTAAGTCCCTTAGCAGCAGAAGCCATGGACCTACAGGTTTTTGCAATTCTTGCGAAAAAGAGGTATTTTTAATGCCATTAAAAAGGGTAAATTACATTAAATTGTTTCCATCGCTTGTTAGTCATGTCTGCAAGGGCGCGCGTGAGTTCTTATATTAGCAGTCTTTCTGATTGGCAAATTCGAGTTATATTTTCCTTTGCTTAATTTTTATTTAGCGAAAGTCGTGTTTTTATGTTAAAGCACGGGCAAAAATAGCGCGTAGGTTGTGTAAAATATCCGGCTAAGTGATACTAGCTCGATGTTATTCGTGTGATCCAAGGAGGTGCTTGATTTAGTGGACAACAATGGCTTAGGTTCTCATGACTAAACACTTTACACGAAATAGTCGCCCCGTCGCTACTAGTCTAAAAGATGTACAAAACTTTCAAATCAGGGCGATTTTTTTAAGTGACAAGGGTGAGGAATGGGAAGGCATTAGCTCTCTTAGCCCTTCCTCCTAGCATTTCCAGTGGTCTATACTTCAATATAAATAAGAAATTGCCTTTCTAAGCTGCCAAATTAAATAGCGGTGGTTTAACATAACATTTTAAGGAGGTTCTATTTCTTCAGTTTATAGATACCGACGTACAGTAGGCTACTTGAGGCCGCCGCTCCGTTTTTAATCCAAAATAAATGAATTAAACGTGTTACGTTTCATATTTATAGAATATTCCAAATCATTTAATCAAAAACAGAAATTTATTTGTAGACTTATTGTATAAGCCAAAAGCAGCCCATTTTTCTAGCAGTCCTTAATATATTATTTTTCTCTAGAAGAAACAATCGCTGATGGCCTTCTTCAAAATTTTTCAAATCTTGGTAATTTAGCTTTTTTCTAATTGCTCTAAAAACGAGTGAAATGTTACCAAAATGGTGTTAAAATGGCTATTTTTTTCCAAAAAAATTGCAAGAATTGCCCAGCGGTTGGAGGCGTCGCCCCCATGCCCCCAGTGATTTGCTCTCTCGCACACAATCTTCACAACCAACAACTTTCAAAATCGTTGTTACAAGGTTTCTGAATAAACAAATGTTGCAACAAAAAGCAACTATTATCGCGAAACCCTGTTTGACTAAAAATAGCGTGCATTTTCACTAATGGTTGAAACAAATGAACTACAATTGGGTTCAGATTAGTTTTTAAAAAATTAAACCCCCCCTTCAAAAATTTCTGGGTGCGCCCCTCCATATGACGCCATCAGGCAAAGTGATGACGCTACCATTTCAACTTGGGCAGTTTGCCTTTTTGTGGCCGAAAAACATGTCGAAGTTGAAAAATATCGCTAACGGCGTTACAACAATAACGTGAAACAACATTTGCAAAACAATTTTTTCGTAAAAGCAATTGATCACAATTCGACCTATTTCAATAAATAAAAATTACTTAAATTGGACTTAGAGCCCGCTTCATAAATTAAATTTTCGATTTACACCGCCCCAAGTGGTCAAATTTTTTAGCGGTTAAAAATTGAAAAAGTACTAACTAAGAAATACTGTGCAAAATTTGGTGCTTTTGCAGGAGTTTAAATCGAACCCCAACATTTGAGGCGTAATCTCCTCGGCTACAATACGCAATGACGTTTAACCAAGTTTAAGAATAAATTTCGATCCTTTATTCTCCAAAATTTAACATTTGAAAACCTTTCAGAATAGCCAGCATCAACCCAAAATTGACGAGTTTTTACAAAAATGTTTGGGCCATTTTAATTTACTAGTTGAAAGTAACAAAGTACATATTTTAATTTGAAAACTAACAACAGCGTCATCAGTCGGCAGCGTGGCTAAAAAGGTAAAGTCGTCGTTTAATTTGCACTTTGGTCACGTTGTGGCGTCCTTCAATAAGACACTTTACGATGATTACCTCTGCTAGGAGGCTTCGAACACGCAGCAAATTCAGTGGACAAGAATTCGGAGAAACCCACAGAAACATTGGATCACAAGAAACTCCAAAGCAGGTGCGGATTCCTCCAACCACCAAGTAGTCAATGCAATGAAAAGTGTGTGGATCGTCCAATAGCTATCATCTGACAGAAGGATAACTATGTACTACAACAAAACCAATTATATGTGATATCGTAAAGTAAACGCATCATGCAAATTCAGTACATAAATTTATTTTACCGTTATATTTAAAACACAATCAAAAACTCCATCAAGCCGAGTTTTTGTCAAAGCTTCTTCAAAGCTAAGAAAAACAAACTTACGGTCTTAATTGATTAAATACTGGTCATTTCACAATAAAAACAGCAATCAATTAGTACGCGGTCAGTTGACGTGGCTCGTTGGTTGGCAGGTAGCACAACAGCGCATCCTTTTTGGCTGCGGTAGCATGCACTGGCTTGAGAAGACCCAGCGTGGTGATACTGCTCGGTAGCAATTTTCCACTGCAGTTTTACGTTGGTGATCTAATTGCTGGAAAGATCTAATTGCTGAGCCTATCCACAGGGCCCTAAGGTACACTGGACACTTTTCTGGTCCAAAGGGGTTAGGTGCTGAAAATTGTGCTATTTTCTTAGATATGCACCGCATATCAAATCATAGAGAGATTGCTACTCAAGAGTTCTGTCCGTAAAACTTAGAGCAAAAGCTTAACACAAAGTCAACTTTGCTCCAAGTCGTATTCAAATTTTGTTCAACCTCCAAATTGCTGACATCACTGCGGTGCAGTTGCAACATGCTCTCAACCACCAGAAGGAACCACACTGATCCATCCATAAACTGGATGATGGAGGAATAAACCATTAAGCGGTGTTTCTGTACTCTAAAAGATGGGAGGACAACACTCGTGCTGTAAGATCGAAGTCCTCAAAAATCGCTAGTTTATGACTCACCAGCGCCACCTGCAGGTATAATGCTAACTTTGTCGCCAAACGCTTGCCGCGCTGTTTCTGCCACATCTCCTTTATGAGAGCGGGATATTATCACGGCGTGTCCATCATCATCTTTCGACACGGCGTGGATGTTGCTGCCATGTCCCACCCAAGACCAGTCTAATCAAACATAACAAAGTTATAGCGGAAGTGGAAAAACATGTTGGAGACAGTGTTTATTCACACGCCTGTGAGGCTTCCCGATAGCGTTCATCTAAGAAATCATCAACAATCCAACAAAGTTGCTAAAAATGTGCTACAACCAAAAATAACGCAAGTTCTGCACCTATTTTAAAACAATCAAACATTGTAGGAGATTTTGCTGATCTGTTTTACCGAGGCCACTTTAGTATCTTGGCGACTCTACAAGGCATGGAAATAACGTATTACCACAGCCAAATAGCGAGGGTTATGAATAATGATAAAAACTCGTTAAAACATAACAAATGTAAGGTGGTTTCAAGTCAAATCAGTAATAGTTATCATTGCCGGATAGGCATGACATTGCTTCGAATTAAACGCACGCTTTCGTTATCTCTTCATGTGCTGAGCATTGAGCAAGGGCCTCAAAATTCTTATTGTGGATTCGCTAAATAAAACTTCCGCCTCCAGCTGTACTGATTTGGAACGCATCGCTGATGGTATGGGATTTGGTTTAGTGGTTGAATCTTTTTTTTAATTTTACCATGGCACAACTGTGCTTGACTGATATATTATAAGAATTTCAATAAGCGTAACTGCGAAAAATTCGAAAATCTCGTTGATAGCTACATTTTTGCATCGACCTTTAGAATCTTGACAGCGCTGTGAATATACATGTTGTAGCAGTGTCAATAAAATTAAACACATAGCTGCAACTTGCATTGAGCAAGCTGTAGCGGTAATTGCTTACAACTTGTTTAAGGCGATTGTGGCTTTTCTGATGCTAGACGGCACAGAGGAAGCTGCGAAAAAGCCACAAGCTTAATAGCGTTTTGCTTCACGTTGTTTGCAGTAAATACGATCCATCTAACACAATATGGTTCGCAAACACAGCAGGTGTCGGAGATGACGTCAGCACTGCGTAGCTGACAACACAATGGTTGTCAAGCTGAGCGTTCAATCTTTGAATTCCAAACTTAACACACAAGAAATGGCTTCCGACTAACTTACATGTCTTATCTTCGAACGGTTTATGAACGATCCCGACCACAGGCACTCCCTTCACTGCCACGCACACCATAGTCGTCACATATTCCAACAGGTTTTCTGCAAAAAATTGCGAGCCTTAAATGAAATGGCCCAGCGCAAACGTCAGTGGAGTTCTAAGAACGGTTGTTTATTTGAAATGAAACTTCCATTCGTCAGGCTATGTCACAATGCTTTCTTTCAAGCGGATAGCTGGTGCCCATGAAGAGCATAGAATGATTCTCTGGCTCGATCGCCTTCCCAGCAAGCACAACCAGCATCCTGCGGCGGCGATAGTTCAGTTGGTGGAGCATCCAGTTAGTGATCGGAAGGTTGTTCAATCCCGGTTCGATTCCCGAGGCTTTATTGCGTCGTAGGAAAATATGCTTGACACATATTTCCCTTCGGCGCTAAGAAGTCCACCTGCTGTGGTGACCAAGCCTGACAAAAGACTTCGAAACAGAACTCAAAATAGGGCACTTACTGCTCTACGTTGGTGAGGTTAGACAGACGCAGAGTGCCTGGTTCATACGAATGATTGAATAAACCGGCATTCAGCGGGCTATTCGACGCTACCCTGCGCTTAAAACTTTGCTGAAACCACTCAGCTTTGAATTACGCGAAGTTCTAACTACGATGTACCAGTATATTCCTGCGTGGCATCGAGCGGATCAATCCACACGGTGACGTCACTCACATCCACAACCTCGTCTTCTTTTCCGACCAGCGAATCCACCTCACGGTTAAAGAGCGGCGTCTTCTTTATAAACCCCGATTGCTCCACCTTCTCTTTCTCTTCCGAGATGATCTGCAACATTTTCAACACAACATTGTTGCAAAACAATCATTTACAATCACAAAGTAGTTAGATTGTTTTGCAACAATATAACTACTTTGTAACGCAACCGGGCGGAGGAGGTTGGTTAAACTCTGAAGTACGACACGAAATTAAGTGCGGTAAGTTTTTGCATACTGCATTACAAAAATACGGCTTTAATTTTCCCGTATTGTTTCCGTTCTAAAGCTGTAGGCAAAATTTAAAGTCGTTCAAGCAAGAAGTCACAAAAGTTTCAAATTCCAGCTTCACAGCAGTAATATAATACATATTGCATTAATATAGTGAGCTAGTGATTGGCATGAGACTAAACAAAAACTTTCTGGAAGGCAAAGTATGGACACTATGCTTTGTACATTGATAACAAACAGAGCACAGTGATAACATCAAGGCGAAGTAGCAATTAGTCAATTTTCGATTGAGTGCAACAATGCAAACACATCACGATTTCTGAAAAGTTTGCAGAAGGCCAAAATCTGAAAATTGCAATTGGGATTCTTGCTGGACATGATTACGAACTTGAAAAAATAACGTCACCAACCAAAAGATAGTCAAAAGAGCATTCAAGTCAAGTTTTTCAATGTTGGACAAAGTGTTGGGAAAATGCATTCTCACCAAATTTGAACTTTCTATGCCTTTCCGTTTTCAAGATATTGCAGTTCAAAGTTCACAACTTTCCTCTTGTAAAACTTCAATATCGCCATTTTGCCAGTATTGTGACAGAATATTAACTTTAGGTAAGTTGGCTTAAATTTACTTGAAAAGCAGGTGATTTACAATTCTGACCCTTTAGTTTGTTTTGACAACAACTTTGCCGCAAAACACTTATTAAGATTTTCAAACTTGCAGTAAAGTTTTGAAATTTTGTTTCTAGGTTGCAATCCTGACAAAATTGCTATGGGTAAAAAGCCTTTCTAAGGGGAAATCCAAATTATCGTTTCTTGGAAATAGCGTATCGTAGAAAGTTCGAATTTAATGAAGGTAAGTCTTCAGATCTATCACAATTTTTTAACAGAAAACCGAGCAAAAATTTTTTCTGCCTGAATACCCTTTTAACTTTTTTGGCACATTTTGGTTTGAACACTAACACTAAGTTTTCAAGGGTTAATCTTTTAATTCGAAGCCTTGCTTTACACTAACGCTTGAGGCACGAGCATGTGGCATACTTTTATATAAGGAAAGGTTTGACGAAAGGTTTCCATCATAACTCTATGTGAACGAAGATCTCCATTTGTTAAAGGATCGTTTGCACCTTCACGTGTCTTCCCTTTACTCTTTTCCTGAAGTTCATGATCATTATGAACTTCCTTCACCTGAAATTAACACAATCGTATTAAAAAATTGATTTGAAAAAACCCTCGCAAATTTCAAACTTTCGTAAATAGAACGAATAGATATTATTGTGTATAAAATATGCGATTTGCTCCAAACAAGACGCTTTCCTTGGATAGCAGAGGCAGAAACGGTCTACGACTTTTAAGCTAGAACGTTTAGGCATCACTGATTATTCGCTGGGACTATTAGGCACTGGGCTTCTATGCGCCAGAGCTATCAGCTGCCAGAACCTAATTTTTAATTTTTTCACAAAATTTTGCACCAAAGTTTTTTTTCCTCTATTTTTGCTGATGGCAATAATTTATTGAGATTATATTTTACACATTTTTTTTCTTATTGTACTTTTGTAAGGATACTTTTGTTTTTTTGAAGTTGTGAAACTTAGATTTTTCAGGCTTTATTTCATTTTAATGGGTTTGTTTTGCGGAAAATTTTATTTTTTTAATCAAAATGTTCATTTCTTTCAAGCACTTTTCGTTTGACACTTGTCAAGAAGAATTGTCAGAATGGAGAGCTCAGGAAAAAGACCAACGAGAGAGTCATTAGTGCACAATCTTTAAGCTGTACACAAGTTCTCTTTTTGTCGGCAAAAGGCGGGGTTAGAAGTTTTGATGAAAGTGGCTTGAGGAGCAGATAGATGGAAAGGAGAGCGGCCTTGGGCAAGAATAGAGAATCTACTGTCAACATAATGTTCAGCACAGTCAGGATTTTGTAAAAGATGAAGTCCAATGGCTGAATCAGAAGCAACAGACTGGGTTTAGGCTGGGTGAGATTTGCATTGACAGACAGGAAGTATGCGTTTCTGGAAAGAAGCGCAAGAGTGGAAAGATTTGCTAAAATCCGCTGTCGGTGCTTTTTCGCTGTAGATCCAAGTGTTGTTTACTCAACAAGAATGTACTGTCTGCTTCACAAAAAAAAGCAAGGTTTATCAATCAATTCTCATGCCACTGTGACAGTCAGTATGTAGGCCATATCTCCCAAAGGCTGCAGGACAGAATTAAACAACACGTTCCCGAATCTATCAGCTCTTGCTCTTCTTCCCAGAAGCACATACTTCTTGCCCATCAGAGCATATCTTCCACCCAGCATATTTCCCAGTCTTTTGCTTTTGATTCAGCCACTGGACTTTATCTTTTGCAAAATCCTGCCAGTGCTCAACATTATGATGACAGTAGATTCCCTATTCTTGCCCAAGGCTGCTCTCCTTTAAATCTGCCTGCTCTTGAAGCCACTTTCATTAAAACTTCTAACCCTACCCTCTGCCGACAAAAAAAATTCGTGTATAGCTTAGAGATTCAACACTAATGATGCTCTCTCATTGTTTTTTTTCCAGCCAATCGCAGCTTGGCTTTTTCCTATAAATCAAATGTTTGTTTGTGCAACTGATGCTGTTTTTTTTTTTGCGTTGAGTATGAGAGGTGTCGAAAATCAAACTTTAGAAAACGTGAAAATTAAATTAATGACTATGTGCGAGGTGTGCTCAAAAAGTAATGAGAAAATATCAGAAGAGATATTAAATGTCATTCAATCAAAATGCTACTTCATGGTGAAATGTACAAACATATATTCTATAGAAGACTAATCGGCAACTTTCTATCTAAACTAGTCTTAGTGTAGTATTGAGTGTATTGTACCAATCTGACGAGGTTTGCCGATCTGTAAGCACGTAGCAAGAAGTAGGAAAACATCGAAGCAACGTTACGCCATTAAATTTTGCGCTAACTTAAGAAAACCAAGCAAGAAACATCTGGAATGTTTAAGGAGGCCTTTAGAATGAAGAACTTTTATCGGTGGTTCAACAAACTTTCCAAAGGAAGAACAGGTTGAAGATGAATCCAGAACTGGAGCACCAAAAAGTGCACACAAAGACGAAAACATTCAGCAACTGCAGAAATTGGACAAAAATATTCAGTAAGTGCAGAAAGCGCAACGTGACTCGCGTAAAAAGCAATAATTAACGCGATCATGTGAAAGGCAATAGTGCAGTAAGCAATTGCAAGAAAATAACTCAAAAATTTTGCACCTGACTTTTAGGGCGATATTTTGATACAAAAAACGTGACTAATACTCGAATAAATATGGTATATACAATAAGAAAAAAATGTATAGTAAAATGTATTAAATATAATCTCCAAAAAATTATTGCACATAAGCACAAATTGATAAAAATGTGAAGAAATATAAATGTATATGCGGTAACAACAATCAAAAAAAATAAAAATTTTGCAAAATTAAAAATTTGGCTCAGGCACCTAAAAGTCCAGATGCATAATAGTCCTGGTAACTAATCAGCACTGCATAATCGCCTTGCGACTAAACATCCATGCCTAATAGTCACGATCCATAAGATTCAGGCTACAAACTCAGTTGATATTTAAATAGAGTCCACCTCGTTTTATGAGTTGGGTTTATTAGCAAGTTTTTTCCAGTTTTAAAATAAAGTATCCTGAGCACATTAATTCTTGCTGTGAAACTATGATGTGCAATCAGACCATTCTTTGCAATGCCACATGTTTTCATAAAACTTTAAATTTCCAAAAAAAGAAATTTTATACTTCTAAACTTTAGTTTTAATGATTTGATCACAATTAAACATAGACTTGAACTTGCTTAGCCTACTGTATTTTCCAGTTCAAGTTTGACAAAAAGACAAAGTTAACTCAAGTTCGACTACAAGTTTGCAGCCCTGGTTAGATTAGGGGTTAACTTTGGGTCCACGACAACTGACCGCAACAAACTGACCGCGAACCAACTGACCGCGAACAAACTGACCACGAACAACGCCGATTGGCTGAGAAGGGCGATCCTAAATATATTTTTACTATCCCCAGAGCCATCTTGCCCAAACCCTCATTTTGTGACAAAATGACTGCGACGAAATCATGTAACGAAATCGTTGCTTCACAGTCAGTTTGTCGCAGTCAGTTGACTTGGCTCGTTAATTTTAGAGTAAGCATTTTAGTTAGGGTTAGACTCTAGTCAGAATTAATAAAAAGCTGGTCAAAATTTCTGTTGAAATAAAGCCTTTCAATTATGATATTCTTATGGTATGCACTAAGCTGAATTTCTGATTTTTCAACATTTAATTTACTTTAAATTATTGCAAGGACACAATGCCAGACATTGATTAATTTTTTGATTGCTAACCATCACATTTGATTCATTTTTAATTGCACTACAGTTTCATTAAAGTTGAACAACTGATTGACACACTCTGCACTGTACAGCATACTATAAACCACAACCCAAATTCTTTCTAATTCAGAATTATTAAAACATACCTCTTGTCCACCTCGTTCAGCAATGTCAATTCCTGCCACCAACAACTGCTTGATGCTGACTTGTTCATTTAAGCCAGGAGAGGTGGTGATGTGTACGAGGTAATACATTGAACCAACCAGTAGAAGCACAACCAGTGCAATGCCAAGAGGTGAAGGGTGAACACCTAAATACATATTTGAAAATACACTTGGTCTAAAGTCTGTATCCTTAACTTTATCATGTAGAATACAAGGCTGATTTTATACAGTAGCAAAGGTATCAGACTAATCAGTCAGATCACTATACATAACAAATAATACTTTTTGATTTTAGAAAATCATTTCGCACTCTTCTCATTATACAATTTAGCTTGCCAAAGTGCAGAAGCGTTTTTTTTTTTTTTTTTCTGAGCGAAGCAGCAAAGTTGGACTGACAAACAATGTTGAAAATGGGCCAATAGAATAGAAATAAAACAGCTGATTAAAAGGCTAAATGTTCGAGCAATTCCTCCACTGATTTGAGGGTTTCTGTGGAAGATTCCAGCTTTAACACAAATGATCGAAGAAATTTGAACGAAATAGTTAAGAGCGTGAAAAGTTTAGTAAAGCAAGTGAAAAACTTGAACAACCAAAGCAGCGAAATACAAAATGGCCACATTGAAAGTTGAAAATGCTAAACTTAAGCAAGTATTGTCTTTGTTCAATCTTGACTCTCTTGAACAATACTGGTACCATAAATATTTGTGACTTCATGGCATTCGCGAAAGCTAGAGTAACAAAGACGATGGAGAAGAGGTTGTCAATAGACTAGCAGAAGAGCTTGACTTCATTGTTAAGGAGTGGGATATTCAAAGGGCTCATCACTTGGGCAAACAGAAAGTCTCTCACTGTGAAACCTAGGCACATCATTGTAAGATTTTTATCTTACAAAAAGCAAACTGAGTTTCTGCAAGCTTAATCTTCTTTAAAAAAAACAACGAAAATTTTCTGAACGTGTAGATAACTGAAGATCTAATGCCATCATATGCTGGTCAAGATAACTTTTTTTTACATTTTGAAGTTGAGCATCTCTTTTCTATGAAGTCTAGTAGCAAGTGGCACCACAACTAACCTTATCAGCACAAGACATTGTATCTAGGGATGTTCATTACCGATTCTTTGCTAATTTCGAATCGATTCCGAATCAAATGTTTCGATTCCAGTTTTTCGACTCCTAATTTCGATTCCTAATTTCGATTCACTATTTCAATATGACAAGATGTTGGTGCTGGTAACGAAAAATTTTATCAAAATCAAAAGCTCACAGAAAACACAGTAAGTTAAACTCTCTCTGCACAGTAAGTTAAACTCTCTCTGCAGTGCATGCAACGAACACGTTTATTTCCGTCTTTGTCCAAGACGGAAAGTTCAAAATGGTCCCATACATTAGATGTTCTTTTTCTTCCTGCCGCTGAACGCTTCATAATTACCCAGACTATCGCAATCGCATGTAAATTTAAATTGAAGTCTTAATTCTCTATCTGTAAAAACTTTTGTTATGACTAGTATTATGTTATACCTGTTCTTCTGTAACTGAAGATTTAATAACAGTAAAGTTATGGTAACGATCTCCGCAGAAAGACTTTTGCTAATTCAATATCTGACACTTACATGATCGGCACCCGGCAAACTGCTAAAAAGTAACCACATCTCCGCAATCACAAAAGTAATTGTGACGTTATTGTTTATTTGCACATGGGACTTGCGAAAAAGCAGTGAGGCGAGTGGGTGGCTTTTTTTTTAGCGCATTTGCAAAGATGTGCGCTCCTGCATTTGCGACAATACACACGGCCGAGCATGCGAGTGTGCGTCAAAGCGGCGCCGTCTGTACTAACCATCTCTCTAATCATCATGCGAGGCAATTAAATGACGCTGTTACGTAACAATGCTCATGATGCGTGTTTATTTTCCGTACAAAGCAGTGCTGCCTAAAAACTTAGCACGAGTATTTCGATTCAGTAGTATCAAAAAAAGATTTCGGATCATTTGGGAATCGGAATCGAATCGAAATACTAGAATGAACATCCCTAATTGTATCAAACCTTTGTGATATCAATGACTTGGCAGAGCTTGGCATAAAGTTGCGCGTGGATTTTTTTTTTTAATTACCAGTGTTCCCTCTTAGGTTTGCTGAATAAGTTTGCACTCAAAAAGTCAGTAATTTTTCTAGAGTAAACAATGAAAAATTCAATTACATGAGTTGGCGTGTGCCTAATGAAAGCCATGATTTGCTAACAAAAACCACCTTAATGGTTACAAAATTAATACCAGATAAAAATTTCTGCTGCACAATGTACAAGCAACAAGTTGACATGTTGTTGAAGCAAGTTTAGACATGTCTTGTCATGACTATAGCAGATCAAACTTTCAGTAATGATATAAATTTGTTTTTTTCTAAATAACTCAAAAATTATAGAAGATACAACAAAATACTCTCTTATGGCAGATAAAAACATGGCTATTCCGCTTCAATTGAGTGAAAAATCAGCTTTCTAGATTGAGCTATTTTTTAGTTACAGCAATCTTCTAAAAATTGATCCCAGATGAACTTTTGGGGGTTTGGTGCAACCATTAAAATTAACCCAAATTTTTTCAAGGTAAGGTTTGGCTAAAATTTTTTGCTGGCTAATTTGAGCTAGCTAAATTCATGCATAAACTGTTTAATAACAAATAGCCACAAATCTTTCGAAGTTATTTTGCAAAAACTGTTCAGATTTGTTTGCATGAAATTAGGAGTGTTAAAAGGTCTAACTATTTTTTACCACAATAGGCTACTAAAACTAAGTTAGCTATGTGAAAATTCCAAAAATATGCTTAAACATGCAACATAGGTAGTAGGTATGGGTACATGCTTAATCATGTAACATGCGGTAGGTATAGCGTCAAACTGAAGGATTGCCAAAAGTTAACCAACACTGGTGTTTTCTTCAGGTGATGTTTGGTTAATTTCCAAGTACAGTAAAACCTCGGTTATCAAACGATTCTGTTCTCAACCAAGTTGGTTTTCACCAAAAAACTTCGAGATTTTTTCATCTCAGACTTCGAACATAAATTCAGGTCATGATCGAACTGGGAGAAGCCGAGTGAACACAAACACCAGGGTGGAGTGAAAAATAAAAAATTTTGAATTTAAAAAAGTGGTTTTGATATATGGCACCAAATACCATATGAAATACTTCTATCACAATTTTTAGTTCTTGCACCCTCTAGTGGTCGTGCAATTTGATTGAACGGGCTTAAAATAGCCAATTTTGCCGTATCTCACTAACCACATATGCTAGAAAGCTAGTTTTGAGCTTAAAAGTTACAGAAACAGCACATTAATATCTCCATTAAAAAGAACTTTGCCATAAAAATCTACAGAAAAAAAGTTACAGCAAAATCATTGATTACAGATTTACTGATTATTGATAAGTTTTCAGTGCTCAACTTCAAACGCATTGCAATTTATGCTGGCATTAAAAATAAGACAGATGAAGTTCAAATTTATTTATATTTGTACTGTTAGTGTGCCATGCTGCCTTACAGCTTCAAATAGTTTCTTTAATGGCAATTAGCCTTGCACAACAGGGCAATGTCCAGCATAGTATAGTAACAAATATTGAAAGTTTCATGTTATAGCATCATCCAGTATTGGTTCACTCTTGCATCATCATTTTTATTTATGCCGAACTTGAGGAATTATATTCAGTTAATTAAAAAAAAGTTAAGATTGTACAGTTCAATTCAAAAGCACTGAAAGATGCAAAAGTACAAAATTAGAAAAATAAGAATTAAAAACGCAATTAGTAATTAGAAAAGGTACATACATTTCTAAAAGGAACAAAATTTGGCAATATATTTAATGAACAATTTAATATCATTGTTTATTGTATTGTAGATACAGTATATACTGTACTCGCTGGCATAAATTTCATTATATATGAAGCAGCATGCTAACTAAAAAGATCCAAGTTTAATGTTGTAAAAAGTTGTAGGATGGAGAAAATTTTCAAAGTGCTGATAATTTTCCTCCAGGGTTGCTGCCAACCACGTAACAAGTGATTTGAGGGTTTGCTCAACTTTAATCACTTCAGGAAGTTGGATACAGCTCGAATTGTTACAAAAGAACAGAAAGATTTGGTGTAAAGTTTATTCTATTCATGAGCTGAGTATTGCACAAAGAATCCACCAACTAATGCAAAACTTCAGTGGTTTAACTAGATATCCAAAAAAACCTAAAACATCAGATCGATAAAAAGAGCTTGAAACTAATTTCTTGCAAGATGCTGATAAAGTTTTTGATATTTTTTGCTATGATAAAAATAAACAAAGAAAGCCATTTGAAATTATATATGGCTTGAAAATGACATTTAATGATCATGCTTTTTTTGAAGATCAAAAAGCAGAACCCAAGGCTACATCTTCGGCAGAAATATCAGGACTTTAAAATTTTTCTAATCATACAACTTTTCACAAGTAACATTAAACTTGAATCTTTTTCTACTTGGCATGCTGCTTCAGAAATAACCAAATTTATGCCAGCGAGTACAGTATATACTGTATCTACAATACAATAAACAATGATATTAAATTGTTCATTAAATATATTGCCAAATTTTGTTCCTTTTAGAAATGTATGTAGCTTTTCTAATTACTAATTGCGTTTTTAATTCTTATTTTTCTAATTTTGTACTTTTGCATCTTTCAGTGCTTTTGAATTGAACTGTACAATCTTAACTTTTTTTTAATTAACTGAATATAATTCCTCAAGTTCAGCATAAATAAAAATGATGATGCAAGAGTGAACCAATACTGGATGATGCTATAACATGAAACTTTCAATATTTGTTACTATACTATGCTGGACATTGCCCTGTTGTGCAAGGCTAATTGCCATTAAAGGAACTATTTGAAGCTGATAAGGCAGCATGGCACACTAACAGTACAAATATAAATAAATTTGAACTTCATCTGTCTTATTTTTAATGCCAGCATAAATTGCAATGTGTTTGAAGTTGAGCATTGAAAACTTATCAATATAATCAGTAAATCTGTAATCAATGATTTTGCTGTAACTTTTTTTCTGTAGATTTTTATGGCAAAGTTCTTTTTAATGGAGATATAAATGTGCTGTTTCTCTAACTTTTAAGATCAAAACTAGCTTTCTAGCATATGTGGTTAGTGAGATACGGCAAAATTGGCTATTTTAAGCCCGTTCGATCAAATTGCATGACCACTAGAGGGTGCAAGAACTAAAAATTGTGATAGAAGTATTTCATATGGTATTTGAGGCCATATATTAAAGGCAGAGGCTGCTATTACGTTACGTAAGAATAAGAAATCACTTTCTAGCCCTAACCTCAACCCTAAACCTAACCCAAACTCTACCTCTATGTCTAACCCTAACCTAAATCCTTACCCAAACTCAAAATCTAACCCAAACCCTAACAATAATTTAAAAAACAAAAAAGAGTAAATGAGCAAATGAGCACTCACTTTTTGCTCTCTTGTTCTCCTTATGGGCATTACGTAACGTAATACTAGCCACTTCCTATATTAAAACTTTTTTAAATTCAAAATTTTTTATTTTTCACTCCACCGTAACGAACACGCCATGATGCTGCATATGTCGGCATTTGAATTCAAAGTTTGTTTGGAGCAGACATGTTACATTGTTCATTGTTTTCTGACTGATTTTTTTAGTTTTGCATAGTGTATTAGCCCCTCCCCTAATCATGACTCCAAAGAAAGCTGGTGGAAGTAGTAAAGCTCGTAAAGAAAGAAGGAAAGTTGTGCACAAAACTATTGATTTAAAGAAAGACTTAATCTCAAAATATTAATCAGGTGTGCATGTGTCTGTGTTGGCTAAGGAGTTTGGCATGGCGAAATCGACCATAAGCACCTTCATAAAAAACAAAGACCAGCTTAAAGCAAGTGATGTGGCAAAGGATCTTCAGTTTTGAGCAAACAAAGGCCACAGGTATTGGAGGAAGTGGAAAAACTTTTGCTTATTTTTGTGAACGAGAAACAACTATCAGGAGATACTCTAAGTCTAAGTGAAGATGCAGAATGGATTAAAGTTATTTACATTAATTCTGATGGGAAAAATTGTTTCAAATTTGGAAACAATCACTTTTCGAACAGCCTTCTTGAACGAATTATGTTTGATAACCTGAGGTTTGACAGTTGTTTCAAGTACCAGTACAGTACAGTAATTACCAAAATCATGCTTTTTTGTTTCTCATACTGTCTATACTTCAGAAAAATGTTTCAGCATGTTTAACTGCTATATGCTAAGCATTAAAAAGAGGGAAGTGGCTAGTGTTACATTACGTTTGGTAACGCCCATGAAGAGAATAGCCTAGCCTAACAATGCGAGAGCAAAGAATGATGCTGGTTTGCTCATTTAGGCCCACTCTTTTTTATTTCTTAAATTATTCTTGAGTTTGGGTTAGATTTTGAGTTAGAATTAATGTTAGGGTTGAAGTTTGGGTAAGGTTTAGGGTTGAGGTCAGGGCCAGAAGAGCAATTTTCTTATACCTATTCTTACATACCAACATTACAGCAGCCTCTGCCTCAAAAGAGGGGGAGGGAAACCGGGTGTCGTTAAGTATGAGCCGTCGCTTTAATTTCAGCAACTCTGCGATTCGTGTATGAGCACAGGTGAGTTCTCTCCAATCTAAGTTATTCCCCAGATCTAGCCCTAACCCTAATGAGTGCATGCATGAGAGGAGCAAGAGCGCACGCACGCTCATATATGAGTTGCAGATATTCCGAAATAAAGCTGACGGCTTATACCAGTACTTAACGACACCCGGGAAACCTTGACTCAGAAAACAGAAAAGCTTTTTCGATGCCCCAGACCTTGCAACTATTTAATTACTCTGTGTGTAATTTTATTTTTAATTTAGCTGTAAGATACAGTAGGCTAGCCTACTGGTATGTCAGATGTGTATTGTGAAATACTGTAAACTACCGTACTGCTACTACTGACACTGTTGTAGTATGTGAACCTTGTTTGATGATCACTCCTCTGCCAGTCTGCAGTGAATGATAGGGAGTAAACGATAAAACACAAATAGTGCGAAACCAATAAGACTACAACTTTACAAGAAAACTCTAGTCTAGAACACTGAACAAAGAATGCAACAAGCAAAAATCCACTAACCTGAAATTCTCATAGTCATATCTATTTTTTGGAATTATTTAAGTAACATTTAACGTTCTACCACCAGAATATAACATTTAATATTCTACCACCAGAATATCATAGATCACGATAGTCAAACATATTATCTGATATAAGCCTACCATCGAAAACACCACGGAAAGTTCGCTTGTTGCGCCACACAGTCTTATGAAATTACGATGAAATCTAGCGCCAATTTGGACCCCAAAAAAGCAAAAATAGCTTTGCTGCGGCACAAAAACCCCTCAACAACGTAAATTAGCGTTGATGATGTATGCAGGCGCGTAGCCAGGATTTGGAAAAGGGGGGGGCTATTTTGAAAGAGTGAGAAGTGTGCGAACGACCTTGACTCGAATTTTCATTGATCTTGAATCAGTTTCAGACGGATTGTCCGAAAATTGAGACGAAATGTTTCGGAAAGCTCGGAAATTGAAAGGTTTTTTCCGCCCGAACTTAGGTGATCTCCAAAAAAAAAAAAAAGGTCTTCGCCAATATTCAGAGTGATTTTTCGGCCGAAATCCGAAATTCAAAGGTTTTTTCCGCCCAAAATTAGGTGATCTCCATTAAAAAAAAAAAAAAAGGTCTTCACCAAAATTGAGACTGACATTTCGTCCAATTTCGCTAATTCAGACGTTTGAGGGGAGCTGTTTTCGAATGGGGGTGGCTATTTTCCATTTTTCACATAAAATCGGCCTCAAAAGCACAACAAACATGCGATTTTGCTTACTTCACAAGCCAATGGGGGGGGCTCAAGCCCCCCCACCCCCCCCCCTGGCTACGCTACTGGATGTATGGGAAGTAGAGATAGCAACAGCGCAGCGTACGCTGCCGCGCGCTGTTGTTGGTGCACCGCGCCGCGCAGCGTGCCAACTAAAATCTGCATTACGTCACAGCATCAGCGCAGCGCCGCGTACAAAAATTTTTTTACATTTTTTTACAATTATTGTTGGTGATTTTCTCTTTATGAACAACAATGGTTAGTCTGGATATAACTATTATACGGTATGAATTGAAGACAATGCATGCTACTAAAACAGGAAAAGGTGCCTTCAAGTTTATTTTTTCAGAATTCGGAGCATCCTAGAATCGGCTATTTTGGCTACAAGAAACTTAGTTTTGATCGGCTGAACGTGTTTTTTTTTTTGACACCAACAAAAAGATTTTGGTTTTGGTAGGCTAGACTAGGAAAGGTTTAGGACGTTGGGTGAGCAGGGGTGCCGATCTTCGTTGAGCATTGGGGGGGATAACTTGCAATTTACCCCAATTTTTCCCTATTTTCAACTTTGGGGGCGATGAACCTCGACCACGATTTCTTTCAGGTGAGCAAATTAAGTGAAGACCAGTTCCCCAAATTATAGTGGAGACCTGCGCTAAAATGCAGACCAAAGTCAAATTATTGGGGGGATGCAGGTGCAGATATACTCAAATTATTGGGGGAGATACAGTCAAATTGGGGGGATATATCTACCAATCCCCCCGGGTTTCGGCACTCTGTCGGTGAGAAGATGAAACAAAGGCAGACAAAAGTAGAAGAAACAGATTTGTTGGGAACAATCATCAGAGTAGAGGCACAAAACAAAGCCTAGCGACACACCCTCACTTTACGCAGTAGGCTTATGCCTATGGTATTGGTACAAGGCCAAGGCTAGACAACAGTTTCTACAACACATGCGCTTGCATTTCAGAGTGAAAGAGTTAGTTCAGTGTAGCCTATTCGTCAACAGGTCATGGCATTGAGAATTAGGCTTTCGGTCCTATGTCTGGAGCCTATCTCATATCAGGATATACGTAGTAGCAAAATTTATTCCACAATCCTACACACATGTAAACGGCAAAGGTATTAATACATAGGGTAGTTTCATACAAGTGTAGTAACTTGTGACAGCAAGCAGAGCACGTGATACCTTATATTTCATTAATTGAGCTACTGGTTCAGGATTAGTACAGTAGTTGCATGAAATCATCAGGTAGACTGGTACTGGGTAGATTGTTTTTAATTGCCAAAACATGGTGCAGAAAAACTGAAAGCAAGCACACAAGGCAGGTTAAACCTGAAGGCCTATAATTGAAACGACTGATCTCAAGTCGCATGTTTTTTAGTTTTTACTCGGCCATTTTCAAAGTTAACGAGTGCAAAGTGTCAGACTTTTACTTATAACTCGAGAATGGTTTGGTCTAGCTGCATGAAATTTTGACAGCAGTTTGAGATTCATAAGTTATTTGTGTGTGCCAAATTTCAAAGCAAAGAGTCCCGTAACTTCAGGTTTAGGACCTGAAAACTACTTCAAAAGTTTGGTATAAAAAGCGGTCTTATTCGAAAACGGCTTAAGTACGGCAAAAAATATTTCACATGGTTATATGTCGTAAGATACTCTGTCATCTCTACCTACACTTTTAGCCGCATTGAGTTTTTTTTCTTTTTTGATTTTTTGCTTTCTAAATTTTGTGCACTCTTCTTCTCCTAAACCACACAACATCTATATCTAATTTTTGTGTAAATTTGTTGGGCTGCAAATGCTATTTTGTCTCCAGAATTTTTTTGAGGCTTCTCCCCAGAACCCCCCCAAAATGGGGCCCTAAAAAATTAATTTTTTTAATTGCTCAAGCTAGGGTGATAGTTTTTTGTTTTTATTGGTAGATATTTAAGCAACAAATAGTTTGACATAGTATGAAGGTACCCATAGGTGGGCACAAGTTCGTTAATCGTTAATCCGTTAATAACGAAGCTAACTTTTTCATTAACTCGTTAATCTGTTAAAAAGTTTTTTCATGTTAACGGACTAAATTAACTTCCGTTAAGTGCTGTTAACGGACCAAAGTAACTTCCGTTAAGTGCTGTTAACTTCCGTTAAGGTTTTTATCGTTAATATCTTGCAGCTTCGTTGTGCATTTGAACTTGTTTTTATCTTGAAATTAGATTAGACTGTAAAATGTAACTTTCAAAACACAAAAAGACCCCCACAGAAATAAATATTTTCTTACAATCAGCTCAACAGCGTCAATACGTGCTCTAAAAGTGAGTGAATAAAACGAAATGTAAATTACACGCAAAATGTTAACGGATTAACGGACTTTATTAACTTCCATTAATTAAAGCTGAAAATAATGGATTAACGTTAATGGAGGTGTGAAGTTTGTTAACGGACTAGTGGTTAACGAAGCTAACGTTTTGCATTAACTTGCCCACCTATGGAGGTACGTACCCCCAGGGGCCCCCAAATGGACTCCCCAGAAATTAGTTTTTTTGAACGAATCAAGCTAGGACATTACTTTTTTTTTAAATCGGCAGATGTTTAAAAAACAAATATTTTGACATGGTTTAAGAGAGCAACTTTTTTGAAAACTCTTCAAAATAATACCCGAAAAATTAATTTTTTTATATGTAATAAGCTAGAGAGCTAATTTTTTTCTGATGTTAGTGGAAATTTAAAAGATATTTAACTTGCGGTGCGGCGCGGTGCAGCGTGAACTTAGTTGTGTTTGAATGCGATGCGGTGCAGCATGCGGACAAAGTTTGCGGACACAGCACAGCATGCGGATGCATTTTTTGTTATCCGCGCCATCTCTAATGGGAAGCTCCCCGATAATACACAATCCCAAAAAATGAAGAGCTTTTTTTATTTTTTTTAAGGTTTAGTCGTAGAGCAGGGAAAAAATGGGCAATCTAGAAGTAAGTTTTATTTGATTAATCGGCGCATATTTCAATCGATGTGGCGCAAAAAAGCAAATCAGTGCTGTAGTCCTCGGCACAGCAAATTTACAAATTATTCTTTAACCGCCTATTTCGCAAAATAGCAATGGATGGTCCACAAGTCTCCGTAATTTTGCGGTAACTTTTTAGTTTTTACACTTTTGCAACCGCAAATTTCAAAGCAATTTATGCAAACTTTGCTGTCATTTAGTCCTGGTTTGATAAATAGGAGGTCTTTAGCAATTAAATTTTTTTCAATTCAATGTAGCAATAACCATAGACTCAATAACGATGCTTCATATCTCCAATGTAGGATAAACACGATACCTATAATAAATACCAGTAAGTTGTCTTGAATTTATTTTTTAATGGAAGAAAACTTGCAACTATTCCGAGATTTTAAAGAGCTGCTGCTTCCGCGCCGGAACCTGAGAGTTTTTAGGCAGTTTTGTAAGTTAAACCAGCTCGTTTTTTTGCTTTGAAATTTTACGATGCTACAAAAGCAGCAAAAAAAGAGATTTCTCGAAGAGAGAGAGCAAATTTGGAATTAAACTGTTATGCAAACATGGTCGCTGAAATTGACATCAATGCTTTTAAAATTTAGAAAGAAATTAAGAACAAATGACACGTTGAAACTCGCAACAACAAAAAATTAAAGAGAGTGAAGCATCCATATCCAATTCTGGTAGCTTACAATTGCTGAAAAAAAAATATCAAATCAAATCTTTCATTATACTCGCTGTATTACGACGAAGCTTGCTACGAGTTTGCGGGGCCAATCTACGCGTCATTGCGCTGCGGCAAAACACTCTTTTCGAAGAAATGTTACGGGGATGGTGAGCCGTTGGCAACACTGTGTACGGTTTGACCGACCCGATATTTGAACCTCAAATCTCTCGTTCCAGAGACAAATGCGTTACCGTTCGACCAACTGACTGATAAAATCAAACTCTAATTTTTTGTTGTTTTTTTGTTCTTTGGGGATTCGGTTACAAAGACATTCAATAAATACAGAGAAATATCCCAATGAAAAAAAATTTTGGAACCCTAAATATGTTCTCTCAGTCTGAACTTTTAGGGAAAAGAGAGACTGAATAATATTTGTCCTTCCTGTCATCCATCACGTGACCAATCTAAACTTGGCAAATCTCTTTTTCTGGAAATTCGAATTAGGAGAACAAATTCAGGATTTTCAAAAACTTTTTAAGGGAATTGCTCTTTGCAACCCAGGCCTAAAATAAAAACAAAAAATTTCAAAAATTATAATTTGATTCTAGCTATTGCAAACTACGTGAGTTGGCTGGATGCTTCATCTCTTTTAAGAACAAATCAGTGCATTGGTCTCAAAATTCATTAAGAATAGATAGGATCAGTAACAAAACTGCGGGGGATCACAAACATCAGTTCCGTCAAAAAGATCTGGGAGGTGGTAATCTAATCTTTCCCAGTCGCTAGTGTTTATCAGATCGTACAGACTCTTTATTAGTTGACTGGAAACTGGCAGTTTTGTCTTTTTTTTCTTCGCGGTTCTTTTTTGTAGCATATGCCGATTCGTCAGATGAGAGTGACTTTTTTCTTCTCAGTTCACTCGCGCTAAGAACATGGCCAATGAAATCAGTCAAATACGTGTGACCGCAAAAAAACTTCGCAACAAGAGCAAACTTTTTTTGTTCAATCCTCTTCTCTTTTTCTCAGCGCGTATGTTTCTAGTCTACAACTACAAAATAAAGAGCCTATGATCGGACAAAACAACCAAATGATGACGCGGTGTCGCGCAAATAAAAATATTTTGAAAATACTTGTGTTGTAACTAAGTAACCTAGAATGGTCAACTTTTTCACTTTCTTTTGGAATAAATTAATTATATATTATATCATAGGTGGGCAATGATAATGCAAAACGTTAGCTTCGTTAACCACTAGTCCGTTAACAAACTTCACACCTCCGTTAACCTTAATCCGTTATTTTCAGCTTTAATTAATGGAAGTTAATAAAGTCCGTTAATTCGTAAACATGTTGAGTGTAATTTGGATTTCTTTTTATTCATTCGCTTCTAGAACACGTTTTGACGCTGTTGTGCTGCTTATAAGGAAATATGTATTGCTATGGTGGTCTTTTTGTGTTTTGGAAGTTACATTTCACAGTCTAACCTAATTGCAAAATAAAAATAAGTTCAAATGCACTAACGAAGCTGCGATCAAAAATTTTTGGAAATTCCGAATAACGATGATTAATAGACCTATGAGGCTGCCGCTCATTATTTGCCACAAAAAAGAGCTCCTTTCTTCGCTCTATTCTATAACACTCGTGCTAATACGCAACAAGTGTTACCAGTGCAAACTGGTTTGTATCGATACAATGAATGAATGGTGCAAGATATTAACGACAAAAACCTTTACGGAAGTTAACAGAACTTAATGGAAGTTAATTTAGTCCGTTAACATGAAAAAAACTTTTTAACGGATTAACGAGGTAATGAAAAAGTTTGCTTCGTGATTAACGGATTAACGGACTTGAGCCCATCTATGTATTATATCATATTATCATATCCATTGGTGGGCACAAGTCCGTTAATCGTTAATCCGTTAATCACGAAGCAAACTTTTTCATTACCTCGTTAATCCGTTAAAAAGTTTTTTCATGTTAACGGACTAAATTAACTTCCATTAAGTTCTGTTAACTTCCGTAAAGGTTTTTGTCATTAATATCTTGCACCATTCATTCATCGTATCGATACAAACCAGTTTGCACTGGTAACACTTGTTGCGTATTAGCACGAGTGTTATGGAATAGAGCGAAGAAAGGAGCTCTTTTTTGTGGCAAATAATGAGCTGCAGCCTCATAGGTCTATTAATTATCGCTGTTCACAGTTTCCAAAGATTGCAGCTTTGTTAGTGCATTTGAACTTGTTTTTATGTTGAAATTAGATTAGACTGTAAAATGTAACTTCCAAAACACAAAAAGACCACCACAGCAATACATATTTCCATTCCTTGCAATCAGCTCAACAGCGTCAAAACGTGTTCTAGAAGCGAATGAATAAAAAGAAATCCAAATTACACTCAACATGTTTACGAATTAACGGACTTTATTAACTTCCATTAATTAAAGCTGAAAATAACGGATTAAGGTTAACGGAGGTGTGAAGTTTGTTAACGGACTAGCGGTTAACGAAGCTAACGTTTTGCATTAACTTGTCCATCTATGGGCATACTCGTACATCTATAGTTAACATCATAAGGTTGCAACTGAACGATCAAGAAAAAATTGCTCAAAACAAAAGCTACAAAAAAGCATATAATTATAAATAGTGAAAAGTTGCCAGGCGTGTAACAAGAAATTCGCAATGGGGGGACTGTTTTGGGGGTCTGGGGGCGGAGTCCCAGCGCTTGAAAATTTTGCATTTTTATCAAAAGTAACTTAATTTTGCGGCTATTTTGATAAAAAAATAATGCTTTTAAAACGTGGCACAGAAATTGGTAGTGCAAACTTGATTAAACAGCTTGCATAAATGGGTATATGTGGAAGGTGGCTAATGGTAAAATTTTAGCTCTCTTGTTTACATGCTGGTAAATCATAAAATCCTATAGTTCAAGAAAACTCACACAGAGTAATCTATTTTGTCTATATTTTATAGAGAAAAATAATTGGGGGGGCTAATGGAAAAAAATTTGAGACAAGTGGTTGGTAATTAACTAATACTGAACCCCCCCCTATTCCTAAGTTTACCTAGATGGGAGTTTGCCAGCAAACCCATTGAACGACCGACGTGTAGCTAATGCTGTGACGCTCAAAAGTGCTTTTTGTCTACCGTAAAATCAGCAGTTATTCAAAAATATTTCATTATGGAACTTCCAGGAAAGCAGAAATCCCAAGTAATGTCAAAAAATATCAACGTCATCATTTCTGATTCTAAAAAAACTAACTTGTCTGGTTAAGCCAGCATATTCTCAAAGTATGGATTGCGACCCAAATGTAGGTTGAACAAATAGAAAAATCTTAATAGCGCAGTGAAAATCCTATCATATCAAATTTCGTGCTAAACCAACATCTTAAAGGAGCATTGAAGTCTAATTTTTGAATTTTAACGCAAATTTATAAAAAATAATTGATTAGCAACGTTTTTGTCCCGTTTTTTCATTGTTGGAGGTTAAATAGCTTCAAGGAAAAAGATTTTGAAATAAGGGAAAAGTTTTTGCAGGGGCAACACTACATCAAATTTGCATAATCGATTTCAAAACCAACTTTGCCAAATTATAGGTTTGGGAGTGGCAATGTGCCTTTGGCAGGTTTTCTGCTGTGGCTTCGGTACTTAGATGAGTTTTTAAAAGTGGAATTCATCTCAGTAGTTTAAATTTGCATCTTTTAGCACAAGCATATTCGATTTAGTACACTTAGAAGAAAAAATGAAAAGTAGGCCTATTTTTGGCCTAGTTGTTCTCTGTAATTATTACTAGGGTAAACCAACCCGTATAAATTGCTGTAGGTTAGAATAGACTTTACTGTTTTTTATGATTTCTTAATAGGCTAGGCTTACTTACCGTAAGTAATGATTGATGCCATCATTAATAGGCTAGGCTTATATACCGTAAGTAATGATTAATGTCAGCTAGCGTGTAGTAGCCCTAGTAACAGTAACAGCGACACCAAACGTAGACAAATTTTTAAAAAAGTGAAAGAAATTCTGGTACGAAATAAGGGATAATATAAATGCAATAATCTTTTGATGTAGTAATCGTAGAATTTTGAAGTTCAGCTCAAAAATTATTTTAAAAATACAAATTTTGTTTCAAATGCATTAAATCAATAAAATTTTGGCTTCAATGCCCCTTTAAGTGATTAACAACAATTTGTCTGTTAAAACTTCCACCATCAGTACTATAAATACATGTATCCATAGGTGGGCAAGTTAATGCAAAACGTTAGCTTCGGTAACCACTAGTCCGTTAACAAACTTCACACTCCGTTAACCTTAATCCATTATTTTCAGCTTTAATTGATGGAAGTAATAAAGTCCGTTAATTCGTTAATATTTTGCATGTAGTTGACATTTCTTTTTATTCTCTCGCTTCTAGAACACGTTTTGATGCTGTTGAGCTGATTGCATGGAAATACTTATTGCTGTAGTATTCTTTTTGTGTTTTGGAAGTTACATTTTACAGTCTAATCTAATTTCAAGATAAAAATAAGTTCAAATGCACTAACGAAGCTGCGATCGGAAAATCTTTGGAAATTGTGATCAGGGATAATTAATAGACCTATGAGGTTGCAGCTCATTATTTGCCACAAAAAAGAGCTCTTTTCTTCGCTTTTTCTATAAAACTCGTGCTAATACGCAACAAGTGTTAGGCCTACCAGTGCAAACTGGTTTGTACCGATACGATGAATGAATGGACAGAACGGTGCAAGATATTAACAATAAAAACCTTAACGGAAGTTAACAGAACTTAATGGAAGTTAATTTAGTCCGTTAACATGAAAAAACTTTTTAACGGATTAACGAGTTAATGAAAAAGTTTGCTTCGTGATTAACGGATTAACGATTAACGGACTTGTGCCCAATTATGCATATATCGTAGGTCAAGCGTAAATTCAAAATGTGTACAAAGCTATCGTGTAATGTCTAGTACATATCATTCATTTATATACGACACTCTGCATTGTATTGGTCCCAGATCTATGTTTTTCCCTAATAACAACAATTTTGAACTTCTATCTCGAACAGACGACTAGGCCTATTTGTATTTTTAATTCTTTGTCTTACAAATATCTACTAAAAAACTGTTTTAGCTTAAATGAAAAGTAAAGATTTGGGGGATCTATGTGTTTGGGGGGTTCCTGGGGAGGGGTGTCACCTCTTAACCACGCCAAATATTTATTTTTTACAGACTTAATATTAAAAACAATTAGCTCTCTAACAAGTGATTTAAAGAAATTGATTTAGGAGTTGTCCAATTTTCGGTTTCCCGAAAGAGTGGTACCCTTAAACTATGTCAAAATATTTGTTTAATATTTAATAATATTAAAAACAATTAGCTTCCCAGCTTTAGCCATTCGAAAAATTGAATTTTGTGGGGTTTATTTGGGGGAGGGAAGTTCTTGGAGAGGTACCCCCAAACCAGTACTTAAAGGCGGTGAATCATCCAGCTAATTCCAGTGGTTTACAATAGCTAAAATTGAACTATAATTTTTGATATTTTTTGTTTTACTTTTGGGACTGCGGTTGCAAAGATATTCAACAAATACAAAAAGATATCCCCCGAAAAAAGTTTTTGGAAACTCTGAGTTTTGTTCTTCCCGCCAAAACCACAGTAGGCCTAATGGTTTAGAGAACTGTGGTAGGCCTAATAGTTTAGAGATCGTTTATTTTTAAACAGTTTATTTCTAAATAGTTTAGGCCTAACTATGTCTAAACTGTTAGGCCTAATAGTTTAGAAATAGTTAGGCCTAATAGTTTAATACGATTACAGTAGGCCTAATAGCATAGAGAACTGTGGTTTTGGCGGGAAGATCAAAACTCAGAGTTTCCAAAAACTTTTTTCGGGGAGACATCTTTTTGTATTTGTTGAATATCTTTGCAAACGCAGCCCCAAAATCAAAACAAAAAATATCAAAAATTACAGTTCAATTTTAGCCATTGTAAACCACCGGAATTGGCTGGATGATTCACCGCCTTTAAATTGCAAAATTTTGCATGGGGGGACACTTTTGCAGCCTTGACCAAACTTCAGTAGAAATTATGTAATTCCGTCCCCGCAATTGAAGTGATTTTTTCCCGAAACCAGGTGAAGACCAAAAAAGAAAAAAAAACGTCTTCGCCGAAAATTGAAGTGTTTTTTCCCTGAAATCAAGTGAAGTCCAAAAAAAAAGGTCTTCACCGCAATTTGGGACTATTATCGGCCGGAATTTGTTGGATTAATATTTATTCGTGCTGGCTGGCTCTTGATCGTTTCATCATCCAGTGCTCAAATCTCGATGAATATATTTGTCTTGTTAAATATCCGCATGAAAATATTTGTCTTGTTAAATATCCGCTGATATCAATACAAACTGGCACCCTAGCTTGAGCTGTTAAAAAAATTAATTTTTGGGAGGTCAGTTTGGGGGGGTCCCCGGGGGGTACCACCCCCAAACTATGTCAAAATATTTGTCTGTTAAATATCTGCTGATATCATAAAACACTGGCATTCTAGTTTGAGCCGTTCAAAAAATTGATCTTGGGGGATCTATTTGGGGGGATCCCCGGGGGGGTGGCACCCCCAAGCTATGTCAAGATATTTGTCTGTTAAATATCTGCTGATATAAAAAAAAACTAGCACCCGAGCTTGAACCGTTCAAAAAATGGATTTTTGTGGCCCCATTTTGGTTGGGTTCCCGGGAGAGTGGCCCAAAAAATTTTGGGAGAAAAAATTGCGTTTGCAGCTCAACAACTTCACACAAAAATTAAATTTCCATTTTTTGTGGTTTAGGAGAAGAGCGTACAAAAATTAGGAAGAAAAAAAAGGAAAAAAAAACTCATCGCGGCCAAACGTGGGTTGGTTGGGATGAAAGGGTCTCTTAAGACATACAACCATATGAAATATTTTTTGCCGTACTTGAGCCGTTTTTGACTGAGACCGCTTTTTACGCCAAACTTGCGGGGCGGTTTTCGGGTTCTAAAACCGAAGTTACGTAATCGATTGCCTCGAAGTTTGGTACAAACATATAACTTATTAATCTCAAACTACTGTCAAAATTTCATATAGCTAGACCAAACCGTTCTCGAGTTATAAGCAAAAGTCTGAAATTTCGCACTCGTTAGTTGGAAAATGGCCGAGTAAAAACAAAGGAACAAGCGACGCGAGCGTCGGTCGTTCCAAATATGGTTGTTGATGAAACCTATTTTTAACATTTTTACACTAGCGATCAAATTTGATTGCTTGTTTTTGGCCATCTTTCAAAGTTTTCATTGATTTGTGAGTTTTATTTTTACAAATTAGCCCCCCCACTAAATGTATGTTTCAAAAGATGCTTTAAATCACTTTTTAGTCCATTCCAGAGCAAAAACCAGTCTCAGAAGTGCTAAAAACGTGGTATTTTTTTTATTCTGCATGTTGGTTGACAGGCCAATGAGGGACTATAGCCTCCCAGCTTACGCTACTGGAGAATTTTCCTGCCGTCGCCAGCATATAAGGTCGAAAGTTCGTCTTATGTACACCCGTTTTTAAAACTGTATTATCTAACGCGTATCAACTTACCATTTCAAAAGTTGAATAGTTATTGCCGCGCTTACTCATAAAGGGTACCTAGCAGGGAGCCCGGATACTACCCAAGGCATGAACTCGCGACCCGCGTAGTCATAAAGAAAATTCACACAGCATGCAATAAGCCTATGTCAACAAATTATTTGATTTTTCCGCCACACCTTGCTGCTTAGGAAATCGGTGTCTGAAATTATTGTCTCTGTAATGACATTTTGGGTGTGGCCACTTTTTAGCTTTAATAAGATAACAAAAAATATACCTTTTTTCCGTGCGTGCTTTAAAAATCGCTATTTGCTTTGTTTTTATTCATTCAGTGAATTTTGAGATACGTTTAACTTGTTGATGCATTGCTAGTGCTGGCAACGCATCTATTAAAAAACCCGTCTGTCCCGTCTGCCCCGTTTACCCTGTCTTTGCCCGTCTTGCGAAATGCTTTTGATTGACTGTTTTTGTTGCTTGCAATAAAGTTGTCTGTTGAGACTACTTCTACTTTGTTTTACTGTCGAGGAAATAGGCGGGTTGGGAAATTGATCCACTTATCAATTTCCAAGATCTGAATTCTCTGGGTCTGAGTTATCCAGCTACTGAAAGTTACTCTGACTCACAACACGAAATTCCAGATTTCAGTGTACCACTTAGTCACTTATACACTGTTGCATTAAATAGCAAAAAAATTATTTACTGCAATATAGTAAATATTTCGTATTTATGTGAGAGTAAAGAAGAAGCTTGTTTTGTTTTCGCAATAAGACGATATTTCGAACGATATAAATCGGATCAATAGTGTAGGGTACACTCTGGGCTCCTGGCGCAGCCCTATACCTGTACACAGGAAAGAATCGAAACGCGCAGCTTATTGGAGTTGTTGTTTATTGCATACTGCATACTGCGTACTGCGGTTTCTGAAAACAAACGAAAACGTTTCAAACGTAGTATAGCAATTACTTCCAAACCCTGTAAAAATATCTGAGCCAAGACCATGTGAAGCACTCACATGCCCAGACTAACCACACCCAACCCCCGAAAAACCAGTAAAAAGGTGTGCTTCTCGGCTCCCATATCATTACCATAAAATTATAGAAAGCAAGATATACGAAGACTAACGCTAAATAGAAATTATAAACAAATACATACCGATTGATTTTGCCAGGTAGTCAAATGCGAGTTCAAATTCACTGCAGCTACGATAGAGAGAGAATTCCAAAAAATCAGAACAACCTGAAGCTAGAAATGCTGAACTGAACTGACCAAATCTTCACGCGTGAAGATTTTGTCAGTGTGAAAATGATGCATCGCTTCCGGCGACTTGGCAAATCATAAACAGAACTAGCGTTAGCCAAACAATAAGAACACAGACCACTAGTGGGCAACAAAGAACAAAACTAAGAATACGACGTAACAAATCCCCGCGGCAAAAATGGAAACAAAGGCAGACATTTTTAGATGTACACAAGTCCTATTCCGGAACAGAAAGGCCATACAACATAAATTTAACATTTAAATATAGTGTGACTTCAGAGATGTCGACAAGGCACGGGGGAAAATAAATTCACAGCAAATACACACAAATGTTACTAGGCTTAATAGATTGAGATGTTTGTATTGGACATGAGCTGAATTAATTAGAGGTAGACTCGATAACTTGGCACAGTTTTGTAATGGGGCGTTTCACAATTGAGTTGGCAGTTTTGATAAGTGCAGAGCGAACAGCACCTTTCTTGTCTGGATAAGTCTCTAAGATCCTGCCAAGGCACCATTTACCTCTTGGCTGCGAGTCATTGACAATCAAAACAATATCGCCCTTGGTTACATTGCGTACACTTTGAAACCATTTCTGGCGCTCTTGCAAATTTGGCAAATATTCACGGATCCAACGGCGCCAGAACTGGTCCGATAAAAATTGAATTTGTGCCCAACGGCGCCGCGCATAACAGTCCCTTTTGTCAAAAACACCAGGGGGAAGAGTAACAGTATTACGAAGTAGTAACAAGTGGTTCGGGGTTAAAGGTTCATTGTCCATAGGGTTGAATGTAACTGGCACTAAGGGTCGTGAATTGATAATGGATTCGATTTCGTTCATTAGAGTGAGCAATGTATCGTCGGTCAAAACTTGGTCTTTGAAAGTGATTGAAAGTATGCGACGAACCGATCGAATCATCCGCTCCCACGCACCACCCATGTGGCTGGCGGTGGGAGGGTTGAAATGCCAATTGATTTTCAGTGTTGTTAAATAATCATTGATTTGGTGTTGATCGAGTGCTTGTAACGATTTCTGCAAAACGCGTTCAGCGCCGGTAAAGTTCGTAGCATTGTCACTGTAGATATGTTTTGGGTTTGATCTGCGGGCGATAAATCGGCGCAAGGCATTTAAAAACGAATTAGTGTCCAAGCCATGGGCAATTTCGATATGTACAGCTCGCATCGTTAAGCACGTGAACAAGCAGCCGTAACGCTTAACGTGACTGCGGCCTTGCTTAACGAATAGGGGACCGAAATAGTCTATTCCAACGTGGGTGAAGAGGGGCAAATCAGGTTGCACTCTACCATCAGGGAGATCAGCCATCAGCTGCTTGCAGGCGGAAGCATTTCGTTTCTTGCATAAAATGCAGTTGCCGATGACGCGACGTACAGCAGAGCTTCCCTTGACTATCCAATAGCGCTGACGTAATGAAGTCCAAGTATGTCCCACGCCGGAATGTCCAACCTCGAGGTGATGCTTCTGAATAAATAAATCTGTTAGATGCGAATTATTGGGGAGTATAACAGGATGCTTATTACCATAGTCGACTGGAGCGCGCTCCAGCCTACCTCCAACGCGAAGAACTCCGTCAACCAACATCGGATGAAGCTTTCTTAATGATCTTGCGAGCGAGTCTTTAGCCAACGCAGGATTCTTGCTGGAACACAACTTGAACAAGACTGAAAAATGTTGAAGCTGAACGTATTTAATTAATGCAAGTTCGGCATATTGGAGTTCGTCAGCTGATAAGTAAGATGAGAGAAGGGTGCTTGATTTTCTTGCACGACAAAACTGTATGTATCTAATTATCCAAGCAGTAGATTTCAGAAGTTTAGGCAAAGACGAATATCTTTCAATTAGTCGATCAATAACAGTGCAAGAAATAGGCTTAGACGCGGCAGTAACATTTACAATTGCCTCTCGTTTTTTGGGAATAAAGTCAGAAGGTAATGACTCAAGGCTTGTTTGCTCGTTGGTTATAGGATCAGAAGGCCAGTGGGTTTCAGAATGCCACAAGAATTCTGGGCCAGAAAGCCATGGGTTGTGAGAAACAATGCTATTAACGGAGGCCCCACGGGAAGCTACGTCAGCTGGGTTGAGTTTAGTGGGAACATGGCGCCACTGTGAGGCATTGCAATGTTTTTCTATTATAGCAAGCCTGTTAGCAACGAACACAGGGAACCTTTTCGTTGAATTTTTAATGCTAAAAAGCACGGCAGTGGAATCTGTCCAAAACGTAGAGGGGCAGTTAATCACGTCAAGTTCTTTACGCACCAACTTATCTAACTTTACAGATAGTACGGCAGCAGTGAGTTCAAGTCTGGGAATAGACACGGTTTTTATAGGTGAGAGCCTAGATTTTCCTATCAGAAAGGAACAGTGAATATTCCCTTTGTCATCAGTGAGTCGAATATAGCAGCAAGATCCATAAGCTACAAACGAAGCATCCGCAAAGTGGTGAATTTCACATTGAACTACGTCACCAAACGCTTCGGGTTTAATACATCTACGAATGCGTAAGTTAGAGAGTTCAGGTAGACTGTTTAGCCAAAGTTCCCAATCTTGGGTTTCGGCAGCAGAAATTTCAGAATCCCAACCTAAGCCTTGTTTGCATAGATTTTGCAACATTACCTTAGGCTCCAAAATGACTGGGGCAACAAACCCCAGTGGGTCATATAAAGAACTCACGGCTGATAAGATCCCACGACGAGTAGACGGTCTTTCCGGTAGACTAACGTTGAATCCGAACTCGTCATCTTGGACGTTCCAGTAGACACCCAGCACTCTCTCCTTGACATCTCCATCCAGTTCGTGTTGTTGCACTGATGAAGCACGTTCTGTCGCTGGAATAGACTGCAAAACTTGCTCATGATTAGTTAGCCATTTAGTTAAGCGAAAACCTCCGCAGCGAAGCAGGGCAGGCAATTGTTTAGTAACTTTGATACCGTCGGCAATAGACGATACAGAGCAGAGACAATCGTCTACGTAAAAATTCTGCAACACAATGTTGGCAATAGAAGAGTCAAATTTCTTGCCATAGTCGTAAGCAGTTTGACGTAGAGAAAAGGCAGCACAACTGGGTGAAGAGGTAGCTCCAAACAAATGGACTAGCATTTGATACGTAACGGGTGGTTGGGTAAAATTCCCATTTGGCCACCAAAGAAATCTAAGAGCATCACAATCAATGGGATCAACTTTAATCTGATGGAACATCTGCTCGATATCCGCAACTAGAGCAATAGGATTTTCCCGAAAACGAATTAGTACTCCCACTAAAGAATTGGTTAGAACTGGACCCTGATATAAAGCATCATTAAGAGAAATGCCCTTATGTTTCGCTGCACAATCGAAAACAACTCTAACCTTATTGGGCTTACGAGGATGCAAGACAGGATGGTGTGGCAAGTACCATTTAGCATTATTGGTGACTAGAGGGTTATATGGAACCCGTCTAGCGTAGCCTTTGCTAATATAAGTTTCCATTACGTCCACATACTTGCTGCACAGTACCGTGTTTGAAGTAAGTCTTTTCTTCAAGCTCGAAAGACGTCGTTCCGCCATCACGTGGCTGTCGGTGGTTAGCTCCAAGCCGGATTTCCACGGAAGCGGTAGTTGATAGTGCCCTGCTACAAATTTAACAGAGTTATTCATGATGTCATAAGCAATGCGGTCCTCTTTCGAAGTGGGAATGTCGAAAATGGAAGTTTGATTGCCAAAATCAGTCTCCCACAACCGACTGATTTGTGATTGCAAAGATTGATCGGACGTCACAAAATTCACAGAGCAGTTGCTGAAAGTAGAGAGAGAAAGCGAGGGACCTAATAAAGACCATCCCAGAGGGGTTTGAACAGCTATAGGTTGCCCTCGAGCCCCCTTGCGCACATTGCGCGTGCAAAATAATTCAGGTACATTAGCGCCGATAAGCAAGGTCACGGTGGCTCCGTGAACTTGAGGAAAATTCAAATCTCGTAAGTGAGGAAAGCTGTTTAAATCTTTGTCAACGGGGATGGCATTAGGTGTTACAGGAATGTCTTCAATAGACAAAACATCATGCAAATTAAAGTTCTCATCTTCAGTTAACGATGAGACAGAAAGACTGAAAGCATAGCCTTGATGGCTTTTCGATCCAGTTAAAGTGTTTAAAGTAAGTTCGTTAGGGACCCCAGAAATGTCAAGAGCTTTAACCAGTTTTTGATTACAAAAGGTATGGGTGGAGCCTTGGTCAAGAAATGCATACGTCACAACTTGTTTAGTGCCATAATTAACCCGTACGGGTACCACACATAGGTATACAGCATTAGCACGTTGAGGCGATTCATTAGAGTAAACAGAGCAGACAGCACTAGAGCAAGAAACCGCAGAGTTATTTGGATTCGTGGAACTACTGGTCGCAATATCAGGTGCGGGAGTAGAAGCATCAGTATCTTTAGATGCGTCGGGAAGATTACGTTGTGAAGGATGGAGCAGGGTATGGTGAAAGGTCCCGGTGCAACCCTTAACCTTGCAAGTATTTTGCTTCGTACAGCCTTGCGTACGGTGTCTAGAACCAAGGCATTTGTAGCAAAACTTGTTCTCCTTGATGAATTTTGACCGTTCATGTAATGGCGCACCTCGAAATTTAGCGCACTCTAATAATCCATGATTAATGTCCTTGCAATAAAAGCACGCAAATGGGATCGAAGTAGCGGGTTTACGCGAGTTAGAATTAGTGGGCTTGGAAGTTACGTTATAAGAGCTGGCAGACTTCCGAATATCAGGGGTAGTTTGAGCCTTAGACGGAGGTTTAGTGCTTTGGGCTCCAAGCACTCGGCGACCATACAAAGAATTGGCCTCATCAGATAAGCGGTTAACGAATTTAACAAAACGAGAAAAATCAGCAACCTGACCTGTTTCTTGTTCTACTTTAACTGATTCCTTTACCCACGCACGACGAGAATCAAAGGGAAGCTTCTGAATGAGTTGAGCCATAGTGTCCAACGAACTTAAACTTCCAAAACATCGGATTTCTTCAAGAGTAATCAATGTCTGCTCTAAAAGTTCAGAAAAAAGTTTTAAGCCAACAGGTTCATTCGATTTTACAGCCTTGGCAGCCTTCAAGCGTTGTTCACAAGCGTCAGCAATAATATTTGGTCTGCCGTATTCTCGCTCAAGTCTTTCGCAGGCTAACGCGTAGCCAGCGTCTCCTTTATTAGAGAAGTGTTGAATCTTATCTCGAACTTTAGTTTCACAATGTTGCAGCAAATAACAAAGCAACATTTTGTGATCCGAAACCTTAGGCACAATGTACTTAACAAATTCATTTTTGAAGGTCGTAAAGTTTAGCGGATCTCCATTAAATTTAGGAAACTCAGGCCTGGGCAAAAAGATGTTATCTCCAGGATAGCACAAAACAGGATACTGAGGAACTGGCGAAAACCCATGTGGTTGTACCATGCGGTCATTTGTTCTTGGGTGAGAAAAAGCAACCCCTCCCGCCAGGCCCCCCGGGGCCCCGGACCATACAGATTGCTGATGAAAACTAGGATTGGGAGCACTGGAGAATGGGTCCCTGGGAAAAGAGCTATTTGTGCCATAATCACGTTGCATTAAAGCATTTTGCATGGGCGGAGTAGAAAACGTAGTAACTACGGGCGGAGGTGCATAAAAATTGACACCTAAGTCGGCATTGGGCAAAGCTGAAAAATTAGTGCCATTAGCAGATGAAAGGCATGCTGGCGGAATAGGTTGTTCGCCTTTAAGCACGTGGCTTGATGCTCCGCGTTTGGATGCGGTAGTAGAAGCCGTTGTCAGAACCGAAACGGTCGAAACGATATTTGAAACAGTTTGCTCTTTTAAAATTACAGGACGTTGAGATTCAGCTGATACGTCGCTCGTATTAGTTTTTGGAAATTCGTTTTCGCAAAGATCACTATCCCAGAATTTGAATTCGAGAGCAGCCAGATCGAGTTTACGCTTCGTCTCGCGCCGCTTGCGCTCGACATCCTCCTGGGCGCGTTTAGCCTCCTCTTGGGCGCGTTTAGCTTCCTCTTGGGCGCGTTTAGCCTCCTCTAGGGCGCGTTCTTCCTCATGGGCAGCTTCTAACTCTAATAATTTCATTTTCGCGTAAGCCTCTCGTCGCTTTACTGTTGATCGCGAGCTAGATGTGGAACGGCTACTGCTGGTTATGACACTGGAAGTTAACGATTTGGAAGGCGCCACGTCGAGGTCCAAAAAAGATAAGGTGTCTTCCACGACCTTTGTACTGCTAGTAGCGTCTGAAGTAGACTTAGATTTAAGCCAATCCTTAAAGCGTGCGTTAAATTCGTGGTTATTTTTAATAACAGCGTCAATTTCTTCGGAATCCAAAATTTTGTCAGATTTTAAAATTTCCAAAAGTTTTTCAAGCGTTGTTTGAATTAAACTTGCAATAGCTTCTACGCTTTCAGAGGAGGTTGATCTCATTGACATCAAGCGCTCTGCTCTTAAATATAAATTTGAAAGATTATTTCTGAGTTCTATGTCTTCTTTGAGGTCCATCATTGCCCAGCAAACGTGAATACAATTCAAACGTGAAATTAAGAATTATGTGAGGAATAAAAAATCAATCGAAACTTTGTGTAGGGTACACTCTGGGCTCCTGGCGCAGCCCTATACCTGTACACAGGAAAGAATCGAAATGCGCAGCTTATTGGAGTTGTTGTTTATTGCATACTGCATACTGCGTACTGCGGTTTCTGAAAACAAACGAAAACGTTTCAAACGTAGTATAGCAATTACTTCCAAACCCTGTAAAAATATCTGAGCCAAGACCATGTGAAGCACTCACATGCCCAGACTAACCACACCCAACCCCCGAAAAACCAGTAAAAAGGTGTGCTTCTCGGCTCCCATATCATTACCATAAAATTATAGAAAGCAAGATATACGAAGACTAACGCTAAATAGAAATTATAAACAAATACATACCGATTGATTTTGCCAGGTAGTCAAATGCGAGTTCAAATTCACTGCAGCTACGATAGAGAGAGAATTCCAAAAAATCAGAACAACCTGAAGCTAGAAATGCTGAACTGAACTGACCAAATCTTCACGCGTGAAGATTTTGTCAGTGTGAAAATGATGCATCGCTTCCGGCGACTTGGCAAATCATAAACAGAACTAGCGTTAGCCAAACAATAAGAACACAGACCACTAGTGGGCAACAAAGAACAAAACTAAGAATACGACGTAACCAATAGGGAGGGTAGTTTAAACCCCCATCCACCTGTGTACGCCTTTACGCATAAGTAAGCCATGTGGGTGGTGGCTAATGGTAACACTTCAGTCCTCTAATTTACAAGCCGGTAAATCATGAAATCATAATTTGAAAAAACTCACTAGCATTCATATTCTGCAGTTTATAGAGTGAGACAGTTGGGAATGGGGGGGGGGGGGGGGAGGGGGCAATGAAACGAGATTTGAGTGGATGAAAATTAACCAATACTGATTAATTAACTAATGCTGAAATCCCAACTCCATATTTTCATAAAGCCAATGTTACGCATTTTAGCGGTTAAATTAGCTAATTTTTAAAGTTATTACTGATTTTTAAGTTTTATCTTCCACAAATTAACCCTCCCAAGAAACTCTAAATGTTTCAAAAGTTACTTTAAATCATGTTGGAGTCCTTGTCATTGCAAAAAAACAGGCTCAGAATTGCTAAAAACGTGATATTTTCTTTATTGTACATTTTAGCCGACAGACCAATGGGGGGGTTTGAATTTTGAACCCCCCCTGCGTACGCCCTTGCACAAAGGTGCAAGGATATAAGGTTTCAGAGATATAAGGGCGAAGAGATGTAAACCTGCAATCTGCGCCAACATTTTCGTGCTTCGGAAATAATAATGCAATCAAAGAAACGAACTTGATCGAGTATTTTCTTTAGTTTTTGAAAGTTAAGTTTTGAAAGAACTTTTCTGAATTCCCTTCCAGCCTTCAGTTCTCAAGTACTGGACAAAGCACTACCCTTAAACTGTTTTTAAAGAAATGTCTATTTTTAGTGTGTTTACGTAATCACGTCAGTGGTTGTTTTCAAACGCAATCATTTATTTGTCTTCAAACGCAGGCATTTAACGGTTGTACTTAATCCGTTAAACAAACAATTATAATTAGTCTTTTGTCCCGCTGCGAAGCAAAATCAAACCTTTCATTTTCTCGCTTCATCATGCCGAAGGCGTGACCTAGAAAATGTAATCCAAAATTTTAGCACTTAAACACGTTTTAGCCTTGACCTGTGAGTAAAGGAGAAGCTTGAAGAGGCTGAGCAATTTAATTTCTTCGATTCTATTTCAAATCTTAGCAATTTAAATCTTCAAATGGTTCTAGGAAGGTACGAAATTTGATCCAAATGGCGTTAAAATGGCTGTATTTTTCCGAAAAATCACAAAAATTGCCAGCAGCCTTGGACTTCGTCCCTAGACCCTCATGGCCTCTGGCGGCTGGGGGCTCCCTCCTGGGCCCCCTGGCCGTACCTATACTCCTATAACTGATTATTTTCCTTGCAAAACAAAAAACTCTAAGAGAAATGTTTGAGTGGATTATTAGCCTATTTACTTCTAAAATGTTGCGGCAGGCAAAGTACGTTACTTAATCCTATCTTAACCAACCCAATTACAAAATTTAACCCCGAAATGCAAGATTTTAAACAAGTTTTGGAATTAAAATTGCAATTAAAAGGAGTATTAAACAATTTTATTTTTCAATCGGCCTTCAAATCAAAAATTTAGTTCTTTCAAATGGCTCTGAACACGTGCGAAGTGCAATCTAATGACATGAAAATAGCTTTTTTTTTTCCAAAAACTTACTAAAAATGGCGCAGTGGCGGAGGCTCGTCCTCAGACCTCTGTCTTTGACGCGTTTGAATGCTCAAATTTACCCTAAGCGTCTTCCAATTCAGACATTTTTAGTTTTTAACAATTAGTTTAAGCCCTCTTCGTTCAGCAAAATCCTTGTTAAGTGCTAAACCAGGCCAAGGCTTTTGACCTTCCATTCTACGATATCTTTGCCCCACAAAAAGTTCTTCTTTCGAAAATTTCTGATGACATTATTGCATGTGATTTATGGGCTTGCCTCCCTCATCAAAAATCCTGGCTACGTCTATGTTATGTTCATAACTTAGTATGACACGACTACTGAGCGAAAGACCTGCTTTTACCAGGTCTAGTTGACGACTTGAAGTCGATAAGACTGCGTTTTATTGGAACGACCGACGCTCGCGTCGCGTGTTCCTTTGATTTTACTCGGCCATTTTATAACTAACGAGTGCGAAATTTCAGACTTTTGCTTATAACTCGAGAACGGTTTGGTCTAGCTATATGAAATTTTGACAGCAGTTTGAGATTAATAAGTTATATGTTTGTACCAAACTTCGAGGCAATCGATCACGTGACTTTGGTTTTAGAACCCGAAAACCGCCCCGCAAGTTTGGCGTAAAAAGCGGTCTCAGTCAAAAACGGCTCAAGTACGGCAAAAAATATTTCATATGGTTGTATGTCTTAAGAGACCCTTTTATCCCAATCAACCCTCGTTTGGCCGCGATGAAGTTTTTTTTTTTTTCCTTTTTTTTTCTTCCCAATTTTTGTACACTTTTCTTCTCCTAAACCACAAAACATCGAAACCTAATTTTTGAGTAAAGTTGTATAGTTGCAAACGCAATTTTTTCTCCCAAAATTTTTTGGGGCAACTACACCGGGGACCCCCCCAAAATGGGGCCCCAAAAAATCAATTTTTTTACGGCTCAAGCTCGAGTGCTAGTTTGCTTTGATATCAGCAGATATTTAACAGACAAATATTTTGACATAGTTAATTTGGGGGTGCCACCACCCGGGGATCCCTCCAAACGGACCCCCCAAATAGTCAATTTTTTGAAAAGTTCAACTTAGGGTGCCAGTGTTTTATGATATCAGCAGATATTTAACAGACAAATATTTTGACTTAGTTTGGGAGTGCCGTCCCCCCGGGGACCTCCAAATGGACCCCCAAAATCAATTTTTTGAATGGCTCAACTTAGGGTGCCAGTTTGTTTTGATATCAGCAGATATTTAACTGACAAATATTTTGACATAGTTTGGGGGTGCCACCCCCCCAGATGTACCCCCAAAAATTATTTTTGAACGACTTAAGCTAGGGTGCCAGTGTTTTATGATATCAGGAGATATTTAACCGCCAAATATTTTGACTCTACGTTTCTGGAGGTTCCATAATCAGATATTTTTGAATAATTGCTGATTTTACGGTAGACAAAAAGTACTTTTGAGCGTTACAGCATTAGCTATGCGTCGGTCGTTCACTGGATTTGCTGGCAAACTCCCATCTAGTTGTCATTGTTATCTTTGTTCGCCAAAAAATAAAGCTGAACAGAAACTGAGTTCAAGTTCAGACTACATGTTTTTCGAGTTCAAGTTCGGAAAAAAAAAATTCAAGTTCGAGTGCAGCAAAATGATCGTTTTTGTTTAGTTTGAGTTCGCAGCTCTGAAGTGTTTATGTACCAATGATGATGATGATGATGATAATTATTACCTAATTTCTTCTAACAAAACTAAGTTTATATGAAAATAACAGAGGTGGAGTCGAGGACACAAGGCTCGGGGCCAAGGCCAAGGACACAAAAAAAATCCGAGGCCAAGGCCAAGGACAGTCTTTCCGAGGACAGCCACTCGCGAGGCCAAGGACAGGAATGCTCGAGGCCAAGGCCAAGGACCAAGGACACAAGCGCAAGTGCTCTCTAAAAAAAAAAGGTCTTCACAAAAATTTTTCAAGCAATCTCGACAAAAAACGTTTTCCAAAAAATTTTTCAAGCGATCTCCACAAAATTTTAACAATTCAAAAAATAGTGCTGTCCTCGAGCCAAGGACAGGCCAATTTTCGAGGACTTGAGGCCTCGAGGCCAAGGCCAAGGACTTCAAAATCTGTCCTCGAGGACGTCCTCGAGGCCAAGGACGTCCTCGAGGACATAGGTGGGCAGTACCGCGGTACTAAAGTACCGCGGTACCGGTAGCGCGGTACTTTTTTGGTACCGGTACTGTCGGTACTTTTGTGGTACCGGTACCGCCAAAAAATAGCAAAGTACCGCGGTACCGTACCGGTACTTTAGTTTTTTTTTAGTACGGATTTTAAGAACGTACCATTAAAAACTTGAAACGTTGTAAAAATGCTTGCAAATAAATCGGATAAACAACCAATCTTTTTTCTTAATTTAGTGTTTAACTGTTGGTCTTACTCGCTACTACCACCGCAGGGACTTAGCGTTTGCAGTTTGCTGGCCGATTTGAAAAATTGACGTTTTCTTGCAATGGCAAAATAACGCATTACCAGTATTCATGCACCGGCGAAACAAAAGCAAAATCGCTAAGAAAAAATTGTAAGATACGACTTACGCAATGAATACTCATCACATCAGGCGTGAATACAATAGCGTAGCCAGGGAGCGCGGGGTGAATACATTGGTCTGCCGACCAAAATGCAGAATAAGAAAAATACTACGTTGTTAGCACTTGTGATACTGTCTTTTGCTCTAGAATAGATTCAAAAAATTATTTAAAGCATATTTTGAAATGTTTATTGAAGGGGGGAGGGAGCTAGTTTGTCAAAAATAAACTTATAAATCAGAAAAAAGACTATAAAAAATAGCCGAAAATTGGTAATCAAATTTGATCGCTTTTTGAAAAATGCTCAACAACTTTTCTCGATCGACCTTCCTTCGATTGGCCCCCATATATGCATACATCTTTCACTATAAACTTTAGCTGAAATAGATTACTTTTTGCGAGGTTTATTAAACTACCGAAATAGGATTTTATGATTTACCAACTTGTAAATAAGAGAACTGAAATTCTAGCAATAGTTACCTCCCACATAAACCATTTATGCAACTAGTACGGTATAATGATTTTTTGCACTGCTAATTTTATGCCACGTATTAATAGCCTTGATTTTTATCAAAATAGGCCTAAAATTAAGTTATTTTTGCGAAAAAAAATAAAAATTTTTCGAGAGCTGGGGGATCCGCCCCTACACCATAGGCGTAGCCAGGGGGGGGGCCCGGGCCCCCCCCCAATCAAAATACCACTAACGACAAAAAGTTATGACAACATACCCTAGCGATGTTTAGTTGCAGTTTTTTTTTCAGTAATTACGCACATAACAGTAATTAACAATAATATTAATGACAACAAGTGAGTCCTGGGGCCCACAACTAACAACCAGGAGGCCCTTACTAACAACTAGGGGGCCCTGAAATCCTTAACCAACAACCAGGGGGTCCGGGACCTCTAACTGAAAACCAGGGGGCCCTTAACTGACAACCAAGGGGCCCCAGGGCCCCTGACTAACAACCAAGGGACCCTTAACCAACAACCAGGAGGCCCCAGGCCCCTAACCAACATTCAGGGGAATCCAGGGCCCCTAACTAACAACCAGGGGGCCCTGGAGTGCCTAACTGACAACCAGGGGGCCCAGATGCCCCTAATTAACAACCAGGGGCCCCTAACCAACAACCAGGAGGCCAGGGGCCCCCTAACCGACAATGAGGAGCCCCGAGGCCCTTCTAACTGATGACCAGAGAGCCCCAGGGCCCCTAACCAACAACCAAAGGGTCCTAGAGTCCCTAACTGACGACCAGGGGGCCCCGGGGCCCCTAACTCATGACTAGGGAGCCCCAGCGCCCCTAATTTACAACCACGGGGCCTGTACTCCTAACCGACAAGCAAGGGGCTACGGGGCCTCTAACTGGCAACCAGGGAGCACAAGGGCCCCTGACTGACGACCAAGGTTCCCGGGCCAGGGACCCCATAATGCAAATTTTTAACAATTTACATGCAAAACCTGTGAGAAATCTAAGAGTTTTGACCTAAAAGTTGCCACCCCAGGCCTATGTTTAACGTTATTATGAACTTAATTATTTACTTCTAAAGTATTGCAGGAGGCAATGTTCGTTACTTCCCCCTATAGACCAAATCACTTACAATTAAAATTTTACACCATAATGCAAGATTCTTAGCGTGCTTTGGAGTTTAATTGCAAAAAGAGGATTGAACAACTAAATTTTTTTGATTGGCTTTGAAATGTTGAAAATCTAGTTCTTTGAAATGGCTCTGAACTCGTGCAAAATGTGATCCAATGGGATTGAAATAGCTTCTTTTTCCAAAAACTTAAAAAAATCGCCCAGCGGCTGGGGGCTTTGCCCCCAGACCCCCATAGCCACCGGCGGCTGGGGGCTCTGCCCCCAGACCCCCGTCTGTGATACGTTTGAGTATACTAGCTTACTCAACACGTCTTCCAAGTTAGAATTTTACACTTTTTAACAAATAGTTTTTGCCCTCTCCCTTTACCAAAATCCTGGCTAAGTGCCATCAGGCTACGGCTTCAGATCTTCCATTCTACGATATCTTTGCCCCACAAAAAGCACTTCTTCGAAAATTCTGATGACGTCATTGCGTGTGATTTGTGGTTTGGGCCCCCCCCAATCAAAAATCCTGGCTACGCCTATGCCCTACACCCTATGCTTCCGGTGGCTGGGGGCCTTGCCCCCAACCCCAATTGCCTCCGGTGGTTGGAGGATCCGCCCCCAGACCCCCGCAACGTCCCCCCCCCATTGCAAATTTTTGGTTACGGGCATGCTTGAAGAAAAATTTACTGCGCGTTACTGCCGGCATCCATTTATATTAGCTTTTGACTTTAAATATGCCTGGAACGTTTGGCGAAGAAGATGTTCTCATTCACAAACGGTGTATAATACGGCAAAAAGTATTTCACCCGGTAATACTTATACAGAAAAATTATCTCAAAAATCCTTTCATCAGCACCAAACCCACTTTGGCTTTGGCCGCGATGAGGTTTTTTTCTTCCTAAACATTGTACGCTCTTCTAATAAGTTCTACAGGGCAAAACAACGCAATCTAATTTTTGTACAAAATTGTCGAGTAAAAAACACGGTTTTGTCTCTGAAAATTTTTGGGTGCCACCTCCCCTGAAACCGCACTAATTAATCCCCAATAAATCAATTTTTATGATTGCACCTCTTTTAGAACACCCGAAATTGAACATAACAAAAAATAAATACAGGGTGAGCCAAAAGTTGGTGGACGGCATATGGAATAGATTTATGCCTCAGTTACTTTGATTGAATTGTTCATTTTAACTTTGTTACAACTATGTTATTTGTGGTATATAATTACAATTTTAGTACTAAAATTTGTTTTAATTCTACCTGTTTTCTATTACAATGTTACACTTAATTTTTTTTTACTGTCCACCTACTTTTGGCTCATCCTGTATTTTAACGGCTTTAGCCAAAAAGCCAATTTTTTTTATAATCAGAAGAGACAAAGAATCTTCTTGAGAGTCCCCCAAAAGCATGGCCAAAAGTGCTAAAGCCTTTTTGCGACAACTCTAATTGCATAATCTGTGTTCAACCCACACACTGGTTACGTTGTTGCGTCCTTGGATTGAGCGCTTTACGATGATTATCTCTGCTTGTGGCTTCGAACTAGCCAGAAATTCAGTGGTAAGAAATCGAAATTCACGGGACATTGGAAAACTAGAAACTCTTAAGCAGGTGCAAATTCCTCCAGGCACGAAGTAAATATCACAATGAAAGTGTGCGGATTGTGCAATAATTAGCGTCTAACGCTGTGTTGTGACAAAAGAATAAATATGCTATACAACAGCAACAAAAAATGCTGTAATTTTGAAATTGTTCTCATTACGGGGAAACAAAAGAATTTTTTGAAGTCACCATTAACATGCGTCGTTCGTTGTAGGCTGGCGATTGGTAAGCTCCCATCTAGCTTTAAATAAGAAATGCAAAAGTAACTGCAGCAACGATCGAATCGACTAAAACCAAATCAAAACAGTACACTTTGCAAAAAGTGCAATTTATCCCCCAGCAATTTCTAAGTTTTGTGTAAATGTCACTTGTGCAATAATTGGGAGCTGATGATCGTCAGAGTATCCTTCAGTGTCAACTCACGTACGTGATGCTTTAGAGATGACTGCTGTTTGGTTATTATTGGGCACAAGATACTCTAAGTCTAGAACAATAAGTAGCCCGGTGATCGTAGTTCGTATAAGTTAGATACTTTATCGAGTCAATTTCATCACTAGCTAGTACTGTACTCACTATTGCAGTAATACTAATACTGCAACTGCTTACTATTCTACGGCAAACTTTCTCTAAAACGAACCGTAGGTCTACGGAGTTCGCACTAGTCGCGGAAACGAACCAAATTGCTAAAAGTGATGATTTACAATTCAGTAAACGAGGTTAATCAGTCCAATTTTTTTTCTTTTAATTAAAAAAAAAAAGTACCGCAAAAGTACCGCGGTACTACCGCAGTACTTTTAATTTGAAAGTATCGGTACCGGTACCGCGGTACTAATTTTAGCAAAGTGCCGAGTACCGGTACCGCGGTACTTGTGCAAAGTACCGTGCCCACCTATGCTCGAGGACTCCACCTCTAGAAAATAAATAATTAAAAAACAAACATTGCCACCTAGCGTTTAAACTGGTTCCGTTTATTTTGGAATGTTGTTGGGTAACCCGAAGCTAACTTTTTTGCTACTGCGTGTGGGTGTAGGCCTATTTGTAGCTAGAAAAAGATGAGCATTCTTCTGCGCACTATACTAGTTACAGTCATCTGGCGTCATAAGCCAATCTCAAGTTAAACGATTTAAAGTTGGGGTTAGTGGTATTTAAGGTTAAGGTAGGTGTTTAGTTTCGAGTTCGGCATCAATCCTGTGTCTAAAATTAGGCTAACTCAGTCAATCAATTTCAATTTATTCACCAAGTGACAGCAAAAGCAGTCACTTGGCAAGGAGACAGCGAAAAAATCTACGCAGTTCTCACGTTTGCTGCCACCTCACCAACCTGAACAAGCAAGAACAAATTTGTCCTGCACAAAGGAAATACCGGTAATAGCCCAGTTCATCATTCAACTCAACAAAAGCACAGTAAAAGACAAGATAAAACAAGCAATTATACAGGCATTCACACTTCCAGATCATCTCCGTGTAGTATTACTAGCAGTGATATTGATGTTTAACTCTCCCAACTCTATTATCCAAACTATTTTAGATTTTTATATAAAGAGCACTACCGGTAGCTCACTCTTGATGTGGTTAATCACTATTGTATTTCATACAGATGTTAGGCCTATACAATATACTGTAAATAGCACACAAAGAAATTGCACCAATCCCTCTATGAAAGATCACTGCAATGTAAAATTTTGCTTTATTGTCATATCATATCATGATCTCTCAGTTTAGTGCACTCAGAACCCATCCCGTTTTTATCCTATATATAATTCAATTTTGCACAGTCGCAATAACATCATCTTAACCTTCAACTGTTGACAGTAGTTATTTTGTCTTTATTCAGCTGCATTCCAATATTTATAGGTATCGGTATCAGCTTATTTTCATATAAGTACGTTATGTTGTTTATACTTATAGACTTCACTATCATCCTAATCCAATTTCTTTAAAAAAAAAACAACATTGAAATGTTAATGTACTTTGATAATAATTCAGATTTATATGCCTTTTTAAAGCTTTGATAGCTGCAGTTTTTTAATTTGTCTATTATTGTTTCAGGATTTTACCCCTGTTACTAATGATGATTTGGGTGTCGTTAAGTATGAGCCGTCGCTTTATTTTCGGCAGCTGTGCGATTCATGTATGAGCGCGCGTGCGTTCTTTCCGATCTAAGCTATTCCTAGATCTAGCCCTAACCCTAATGAGTGCACACATGAGGGGAGCAAGAACATGCGCACGCTCATACACGAGTCGCAGAGATTCTGAAATAAAGCTGACGGCTTATACTTAACGACACTGGATGATTTTTGTCCCAATTTTGTTCTGGTTCTCGGAACAACATTATATATGTTTTTTTTATTGTCTTGTGTCATGTGTCTGGTAATTTTCAATTAATTCAAAGTGTTTCTGTTTGAATGATATGATCATTTTATTATGGATTCTATACATGATTTAGCCAATTCAAGCCTGTAGATATTAATTTTAAGACATTTTGAATGCCAAAATAATGGATTAGTGGATCTCTATATCCTCCACCAGTCAGTATTCTAATGCAGCATTTTTGGAGTGTCATTGATGGTTGTAGTGCTAAATGGGATGCATTTCCCCAGGTGCTTATACAGTATTGCAGGTAGGGATACCGGTATAACGTATATTGTTGCAAAATATACAGAGTGAAGGGTGTTATAGTCAACATAATTTTTCATCCTATACATTGCCCAGGATTCTTTAGAAAATTTTGAGCACTTTTCTTTTATTTGTTGTTTCCAACTTAGTTTGTCATCTATCACAACTCCTAAATACTTATTGTGTAGAATCAAATTTACAAATCAAAGAAGAATCAAATTCCACAAAACTTACAAAAATAATTCCATGTCAAAATTTTTTGTACCGGTATCTTGTATATCTGAGATCTCAGATTTGTCATGTTTTGGTAGATTTAAGTTTGATATTAATCACTCATATCACTCACCAATATAAAGCTCTTGCCAGCATTAACAACATTGTTAGTGTAGACATAATTGATAACTGTTGTACTTGTGGAAGTTACTCGAGTTGGTTGAGTTATTAATGGCATGCAGCCTAAACTGTATGTCATATCGACAAATTGCGTTATGAGATTGTTACTTTCATACTTAATTAAGTCAATGTTAAAGTTTCCTGCAATGCAGTAAAGTAGTTTTTTGTTGTTTAGTTTATCTAATATTTATACTCTCTCAAAAGCTTTGTGGAACTCTGGTATTTGCTGCTTTGGATGCCCAATATAATACCAATTACACACTTTTTGTTTTCATCTGTAGGCATTTCCACCCACAAGTCCTCACAGCCTGTTCAATTTAACTCGAATTTTTTATTTATGGAAATGGATAGATGGTCTTCTACAAATAACCCCACCCCACCATAATTAGTAGTTGTGTCTTTGTAAAAGAAATTATATCCAGGCAGCGATTTTTTGTAATGCTGGTTAACTTTAATTTTGTTTCAGTTGAGGCGATTATATCAGGTGATAATCAAAAATTTATTAACAATTCTTCTAATTTTTCAAAATTTGCGTTTATGCTTCTAATATTAGCACACAGCAAACTAAATTTGTATTTTTTGTCTATACAGTTCAAGTTGTCTGTGGTACACCACTGAGAATTATTTATGTCAATTATATTCATTTTTTGCAACACATTCTTTTTGGGAAGTCTATCATAGATTTCATAATTGGTCCTTTTTTTTTTTTGTCATCGTTAACCTGACTCGCAAGTGCTAACTTATTGAATACCAGATTATCTTTATGTTGGAAAGGGAAAATATCGATGTAACAATTTGGACAAAAATAGTCTTGCATTAAAGATCCTAATTTGTGAAATTGAGATTTAGCTGTCTTGCTATATTTAAAATGAATCCATTTTCTGCTAAAATCACACAGAATCGCTGCCTGATTTTTTTTACAAGGTTCTGATCACACTCCACATAGATGTTTAACAGGTATGTTTGGGCCGCTTTTTTAGTCCTGAAAATGCAAAATATAAAAATACAACTGTTGTGACCAAATTTCACATTCTAGCCAAAAGTATGAAAGTGCTCACGTGCGCTTACGCGCACGTGCGTCGCGCTTGACCTACTTTCCTGGCTTGTATATATAGGTGGCTTTTTCCCTTTGCCGCTCTCTTTTACCGTGAGCTCGCCCAGGTACGGTTAGATAGTCAATAAATTAGTTGAAGAGTTGTGGCAGTCATTTAGTTTTTGGATACGAAGCTCATTACCTAAATTGTCGGTGAGTTATCTTTCATGCATTTTTTTGTATTATCCTTTGCCAATTATATCTAGAAATCAAATATCGTACGTAAATTATACTCGTTTATCGAGGTACCGTGATCCTAACTACCGATATGAAGAAAGTGCATGTAAGTGATGAATTAGATTGTGGGACTGATTGTTTTGTGTAACCCCTTTGTGTAGCTCGGCTTACGGTTACTATTTTTTACAGGATCAGGCCTCAAAACCTTTTATCGTTGCTAATTCCTACACTGCACGTTGACCCTTGCAGGTGCAAGCTTTAGGCAGGGATTGTTAAGTTTGGCATTTTGTGTATTAAATTATTTGATGTACGACTTTCCTTGTCCTAGTTTGGCAGTTAGGGATAGGCGCGCATTAGGGTGTTGCAGGCGCCCCATGAAATTTAAATTCTAATCCAAACTCGCTCACCTTTTTTTTCAAACTGCGTTTAGTCCAGTAGAACATGAATATGAAGTTTTGAAAAATTTCATCGACATTTACCCTACCCGCCGGGGCACTTTCCGGACCCACTTTTTGAAAAAAATCAACTTTTTCGTCACTGGAGGGCGCCATGTAACATATACATAACTGGAAGTGGTTTTAAAAGATACCCCTTCTTGTTCCACACATATTAAAAAAAAAACGGAGTGAATTGGACTATTAGGTCCAAAGATATGGGTCATTTTACAGTCATATTTTTACTCATTACTGCCTCTAGTGGTAGAAAGTTAAGTTGCATTAACTAAAAAACTGCTCAACCAATTGACACAGAATTTGGTGTACCCCCCCCCGATTTTCAGGGGTGAGAACTGCATTTATGTCCTTGGTTTGAGTTGGAACTGCCACTGGAGGGCAGTAATCTATCTTTTTTTCATTGCTGGTTGCTTTTCCATTCGTTCATGTTTATGTGATGCAATTTTATTTTTGTTAAACAAACTATACATGACAATACAGTAAGCAGTTAAGTGTAGTTCGGCCTAAAGTGGATGCCTTGAATGTCAGTGATCTTCCTTCTGTGTAATTCCACCACTATTGGAGCTTACTGAGAATGGTATTACAGACGAAACTGGTTAATTGCATACCTAGTTTGCCAGACATTTTTATGCGATTATCCGATATATGGGTTTAAGCAATATGCTCTAGAAAAAGTATTTATCGTAAACGGACGTTGTACTAGGGATTGCATATCAGTCAAATGGGGCATGAAGCGCTTTATACTTGTCTGAAATAACGCTACAGCAATTCATTACAAAACACTGTGTATCGCCAGCAGTCGCATAAATAGCGCAACTTCAAGTTACTGTAATACACTTACGCTACAAACAACCGCGATAAAATATTACACTGATCTCAACAGAAGTCTTTATTGCATCACAATTACTTTGATCGGAGCGCAACGGCTTTTTTGTTTAAGCGCAGCGTAATAACGAAAGAAAGTGATTGAAAAAGGCCGCTTGATGTTTCACACAAAACCTTATTTTTATCGTTTTACAGTACTTCATGCAATGTGGTTGTTTACATCTTTTTGGCCTGCCTTCGAAAAAGTGGACGCATTTCCTTTACAAAATTTTGCCTCTGTAAAACACTGCGCTTTTGCAAACCAACACAATGTTTTCGATAACAAACCACTTTGTTATCGATGATTTCCTGAAGAAAACTGCGTTTAACCGAACAAAGGTAGCAATCAGGGCAATAAAGCTTATGCAATAATCCAATTTATTCCTTTAAATGATATGCGATCAACAGGTGTTTTTACTTAATGTTAGATAGGATTTGGTTTGGGATTTCAGATTTGTATGCAATAAAACGATATATGCGTTTAAGCAGTATGCAGTTAATCGATTTCGTCTGTATTACACTTGTTGCGTAATGTGCATTGGCTTGAGAACATCTTAGTCCCACATCACGTGCTTAAACTCATCATGCACTACCTTTTTTCTAAATTTCTCAAACTAATTTAGACTGAATCATGTTATCAAAATGTGTGAAGTGGTTTAAAGTGATTTCATCAGCTTTCTTTGTGAGTAAAACTTTGCATCGTCTTATATATAAAGGATGATGCAATCAGCTGTCAAATTTTTGAGAAATTCAGGAAAAAAGGTAACTTGCATGATAAGTATGTGATTTGAGAATAAAAGGTAACTCGCATGATAAACTTAAGGTATGTGATTTGACAATAAAAGGTTCGGTTCAGTTAACGAGCAAGTGTATCACTATTGTCAGTGCTAATTGACAGCATTCGTGGCGTGGAAGCATATCAAGTGTACAGTACTGCTGTATAGTACAACATTTTGGTTGCTAAAATTGTCGAGAAACGCAAAAACTGTCCAATATTTTCCCACTTGGCAAAATCTTTGATGCTACTTTTCTTTTGGGATTTCTCAACAATTTTAGCCTTAAATAAGTTGCTTATGGGAAACATGTTATGTATTGTTCAATGTTCTTCGTACTGTTATTCAATAAAATCTTTGATGTTGCTGTTTTTGGATTTCTCAACAATTTTAGTCTCAAATAAGTTGCTTGTTTGGAACACTACCGTTATGTATTATTCAGAGTTCTATGTACTGCTATTCAACAATAACACAATTGCATCACATAAACATGAACGAATGGAAAAGCAACCAGCAATGAAAAAAAGATAGATTACCGCCCTCCAGTGGCAGTTCCAACTCAAACCAAGGACATAAATGCAGTTCTCACCCCTGAAAATGGGGGGTACACCAAATTCTGTGTCAATTGGTTGAGCAGTTTTTAAGTTAATGCAACTTAACTTTCTACCACTAGAGGCAGTAATGAGTAAAAATATGACTGTAAAATGACCCATATCTTTGGACCTAATAGTCCAATTCACTCCGTTTTTTTTTTAATATGTGTGGAACAAGAAGGGGTATCTTTTAAAACCACTTCCAGTTATGTATATGTTACATGGCGCCCTCCAGTGACGAAAAAGTTGATTTTTTTCAAAAAGTGGGTCCGGAAAGTGCCCCGGCGGGTAGGGTAAATGTCGATGAAATTTTTCAAAACTTCATATTCATGTTCTACTGGACTAAACGCAGTTTGAAAAAAAGGTGAGCAAAATCTGAGATGGTCGGGGCGCCTGCAACACCCTAGCGCGCATAATTTAGGAACACCTTCTCGCAGCGGTCGCGTAGGACGTAGACGGCTGATGTGGGCTAGCGCAGGGCGCGACCCCCACAACAACAATGCAGCTACTAAAGACAGCTGAAACAGAACACGAGGTGCTCAGCACACTCTACACATGCATTGTTTCTATTGGTTGAAAATAGGGGTAAAATAGTAGGCTTTTAGTCATCTAAAAAGGCTGAGTAATCGTCAGTAGTGATTTTTTGCTGATTAGCAGATTGTTTAAAGTGAACCCTACCATCTATAGACCAAAAAGCATAAATTTTTTATTGTTTTCTTTGCCTTTCAAGTTTCTCCATACGCTTTTTTCTTGTTTCTGTAAGTGATTTTGTGATTAGATATCTTGTTTTTTTCAGATATCTCTTTCGAAAATAAATCTCACTTTTGATGTTGTGGGTCACAAATGTAGCAATTATTGGTAGGTCAGCTGAATCTGATTTGGTAAATAGCCTAAGAGATTGATCCAAATCTGTAACATGTATTTCGACACCTAGTTTGTTGAAGCAGAATTGCTAAATTAACTTGTCTGTGTTTTCATTTTTATTGTAGGGTAAACCATGAAATATAAGCCAATTGCTCCTAGAATACTGTTCCAGACTTTCAATTTCATTTTTGTCAGTTTTATTTCCATTTCGAGTTTTTTTGTTTTTTCTTTCACTTTCATGTTTGTGGCTTTTTCTATGAATTTGACAAAATCATCATTTTTGATTATGATTTGAGCTACATTTTCTGCGACATCCTTCACAAAATCCTGCTTCTTTAACAGTCTCTCAGTGTTATCCATAGGCCCAATGACAGTTTTGGCCATATCAACTTTCGATTTCTCTTGGGGAATTTCTGCTTTGTCCCCATGTTCAAACGAGTATTTGGCAATAGATTTTTCAAGTATGTCCAAATTGTACAAAATTTCTCCAATAAAGGTAGTAACTGTTTCTTGATCCATTTTATTTTCAAATTTTTGGCTTACTTTTAATCAATTATAACAGTTAAATGCCGCCTATTTACATTACCAATAGAAACTACTTGTAGATTATTTACACATCCTTATTCAAATAGACTGTTTTCAAACTTAAATTTAACCTTAACTTCAGGTTTGACTTGTGACTAATGTAATGATGTGACTGTTTTTTTTTCTAAGTTTTAAAAAATGAGATTTTTTTCTTAAAAAAATGATAAGCATTGTCTTAAACATTTTTAACAAACCTTTTTTTGGATAATTTTTTTGCAAGGAAGTTACTGATTAATGATTGTGCTTGGCTATCGCTATGAAGTATCAGAGGTGGTCAAAGTAGCCAGAAGAACTTACTTAAGTAAAAGTATTGCAACTTACTCAAAAATCTATTTCAAGTAAAAGTAGAAGTAGGATGAATAATTTCCACTTAAATAGCCTAAAAATTGGAAAGTACCAAAGCTCGACCGATATATCGGTCATCCGATATATATCGGCCGATATCAGGGCCAAGCCAATATATCGTATTGGCTATCTACCACCGATAAAATATCGGCTTAGCACAATTATCTTAAACTGTGTATTTTGAGAGCAAGCACGACCGCTTTTGACTATTGATTGCCAAATCGTTGTATTTTTGGTTTGTTTTTTTATTGAATAATACTGGAATTTGACTTGTGTTTGCAATAGTCTTTCTTCGGAGGGGAATTGGTGAAGCTTTTACTGTCAAGTTGAATGACAAATAGTTACAAAATTTCGTAGTTAATAAGTTAATATATCGGTTATTGATATCGGTATCGGCCTAAAAATTTCCAAAATTTTGATAATGGTATTGGCCTGAAAAAGTCATATCAGTCGAGCTCTAGAAAGTACCATAGGCTAGTCAAAATTAATTCTACTTCAAGTAGTCCGAATGAAAGTACAGTCATTTGGAGTGTCATTAAGTATAAGCTGTTCGCTTTTTTTTTGGAAGCTCATCCACCCGTCTATGAGCGCTTGTGCTCTCTCTCCAATCTAAGCTGTTCCTAAAAGTCTAACCCTAAACTATTCCCCAAAATTTTACCCTAATCTTAATTAGGGCTCCGATCTAAGCTATTCCCCAAAATCTAACCTTAAGCTATTCCCCAAAATCTAGCCCTAACCCTAATGAGTGCAGAAATGAGAAGAGAGAGTGTTCGATGCATACGTGCATGTGTGCTCATACACAGGTGGCAGAGCTTCCGAAAAAAAGCGAACGGCTTATTCTTAACGACACCCTAAGTGTAGAACCACCCAGCACCTGCAATTTTTAAGCAGGCCTAAATACCATTTTGTGAAAATCAAAAATCAACTTAATGTTACCAAATCATTTCTAATCTGTAATCATACTGTCATACAATAGATGCAAAGAATACATTATAAACTATACAAAGCAGCCACAAAGAAGAAATTTCAGTATATAATTGTGTGTCCTTCTTTTGCTTTTATGACAGCTTGTAGTCGGTGAGGCATACGTACTAGCTATGAGTGAATACTGAATTACAATAGTCTGCTGAGATTTCATTCACCCATACTTCTTTAATGCTTTCCATTTATGCTTTTTTGCCTGATGACTGTTTCTCTACTACTGGAAATCCTCTACTTAAGCCCACAAAGTTTTGATAGGGTTCAAATCTGAACTATTTTCAGGCCAATCCAGCGTAGTGGTCTTCCCACCTATTCATCTTTTTTTTTCTTTTTTGGCCTTTGCCACCGATTCACTTTTTTTTCTTTTTTGGTCTTCGCCATTAACTCGGCCAAAAAAAGGCCTGCATATTTGGCAAAGACCTTTTTTTCTTTTTTTTTGTTTTTTGCCATCAATTCGGCCAAAGAAAAGCCTGAATTTCTGGCAAAGGTCTTTCTCTTTTGGTTCACTGGAATGGTGGCGACCTGCTGGAACCTTGTTAGGACAAAATGTGGCCAACTCGTAGCTTAATCTTTGAGAAATGGTGTTGATACTAACTTCAGTAGCTTTTCTGAGTAGATTTGCTTGCAGTTTTTGCCTAAGCATATGGAAGAATGCGCCTCACTTCACAGTTTTCCATCATCTTAAGCAAAAATAAACTACCGGTAACTACTTTTCTAATTTCTATTGTGGCTCATGTCTTGTGTTAAAGAACTGCTGTAGCTGTAAAACCAGTTCTGTTGTTTCATGCATGGGTTTGAATACTATCCATATTAAATTTTACAACTGGAGTTTGATCCAGCTTTTCTGGATTTAATGTCATCTATTTTTTTTTGCAATGCATTTGATTGGTTAACCAGTTTATATTTGGACTTGCTACATTTCAGAAATTTTTACTGACATAGATTATCAAAAATGGTTGACAGAGAAACTATTGATAAGTTTGTAGCTGAAGAACGTCTTCGTTTAGCACAGGAACGACAAACTCTTGAAAAGAATCCAACTTCTGCAATATCAGACTATAATCTTGATGAAGGGCAGCCAAAGCAACATCCATTAACTGTAAGTATTCAGTCCTTGAGTTTCAGGAAATAATCTCCACAGTGGAACATAAGTTTCTACCTATCAGTACATCAAATAGCACATAGTTATGGTCTGTGCCTCAGGCTACCAGTATCAAAAGTGAAACAGATGCTAAATCATAATTTCGACATTCCATGTAGGCCTATAAGGTATAAGCTACCAGCATGCCCAATCTTGGCTTGTTATTGTGATTGGTTGGTTAGTAGCCATGAGCCAAGGTCAAAGTTAGGGTCAATTTTTATGGTGAAAATTAAGGGTTAGTTTTGGCATGATGTAATAGTTCAATAAGTTTGGTTACAGGCAAAAACTGGGCATTATTATTACCGGTCTAGTCCTAGACCGAGATAATCATCTAAAAGCATCTTATGCAAACATGCAGCAATGTGACCAGGGTGTGGGTTGAACTCAAATCATGCGATTTGGGTCATCGTAAAAATGACACCTTTACCCTTTCAGCCATGCAACCAACAAATTATGTTTGTGTCATGAACTTCAAACAAATTATTGTTGATCTTTTAGCCAAAAAATACTTAAAATAATCAAAGTAAGCCATTGTACAAAACTTTTTGGCCAATTTTTGACTATCAATAGTCTCATAGAGTGAGGCAGCCAATGCCCAAGATGGCTAAAAGATTGTTATCCTACTTACCATAGTCATGAATTTAAGGCAGATGTTTTGCAAACTGTGCACACCTATTGTTATGAGTGATTAACTACTGTATTATTATCGTTAGATTTTATTGAAAACTTGTTGTAACCAATAGCCAGTTAGGAGAAAGCACATTATCTTTTAACAATTGCTTCTGCTTCCAGCTCTTCCAAAAAACATATGCTTTTGAGTTTGCTTCTGCTTTCAACTTATTTCATCAAAGTGCTTCCGCTTCCACAAACTTTAACCCCCATCGCTTCTGCTTCTACATCCCTGATTTAAATTGATTCAAATCAGTCAATAAAATTCGTGATTTAAATCAATTACCTAAGACAGCTCAAATTAATATAATTTTAGTATTAAAATTGTAAAATTTCAATAGTTTTTGGTTGTAACACAATTTCATTTTGTTGCAGTTAATTTTTTTTCCCAAAATTAAGTTAATAGTGTTTAAACAAATTTAAATCGTCGAAACCATTTCAGCAAAAAAATCTTGTTACTATTGTGCAGTTTTCCACTATGCTGATTTTGTCAGTGAAACATCTTTATGTTTGATCAAAGCCAATAATTTTTGGCCATATGTAAACAATAAACATGCTTTTAGAAAAGTCTTCAAATTTGTGGAAATATGTCTCTGAGTATGCTTTAAAATTGGATTGGTGCAAAATTTAGGGCACGTAAAAGTATTTTTACTGCTTTAGGCTCAATTGTTTAGAAAATATGGGTAAACGTTGATTAGCCAAAAAGTAAGATTGAACACTGCTACTGCTATACACTATTGTTGATTTCCGCGGGGTGCACCCATACCTAGGGCTTGACAGTCAAGGGAACAAAATGTCTCTCTCCCCCTTGGTTTTGTTGATTGGTTTACATGCTGTTCAAGCGAATTGAAAATTCAAATGTTTTGTCAGAAAAAATTTAGTTTAAAAATGATAAACGATTCAAGTTGGGATTGTTTGCAGGATCAAATGTTTTAGCTGAAATGGAATCGAAAGGGTTATTTAAATTTTAATCTGTCAGATGAGCATTGTGAAAATGACGAACATGACTAGTTAGTGGTGTGCTGAGAAAAATCAAAATCAGCATTGCTAATTACCACAGTAGTCTTGAAATTTTCATTCAATGTTTCGAAATATTGATTGGACAATTATTTATACTAAATTCAGCATAGAAATTTAAGCTTTATTTCTATGTAAAGTCTTTGATTAAAAAGCACAAAAAGCATTTTGCAATCAGCGAATCACACAAGCTAAAGTATTAACAATATGATGAAAAAATATTTTAAAATACTAAAACTTATACTGCGTTTGCCATAAAAATGCAAAGAATAACATAAACTAAATTAATTTTAAATGCCAATAGAACAATAAATTCACGCTGTAAACCAGCTTTCCCGATTACACCATGTAACAAAATTTTGCAAAGGTCGTAGTTGTCTGGATTTTTTTACTTATTGTGATTTGCTACTAACACCTGATCGCAAAAATAACACTTAAGTTTTGGAAGTGTCCTTACTTTAGCTACAATGTCACTTTTTGAATTTTGCCATTTTTGCCAAAATTTGCTACATTTACAACAGTATCATGTTGTATCTCCAGTAATGTGGTAGGTAAAATGACAGCAAAAACGATAGGTTATTACAAATATAAGAGCAAGATTTGTGGCATAACACAGAAGCATCCATTTGCAAATTTACTGTACTTTTAATTGTTTAACATTTTTATTAAAACGTTTCTGTAACAAGGATTCATCCAGTAAATCTTGGGCTGCCAATGCCTTATCAGTATAAACGATAAACACACAGGAGACGACATATGGAGCGACCAATAGCCTGCTACACATTACATGTAGGCCTAACACAAATTTCAAAACAGCTGAGGTGATATAATGGCAAAGCTACATACGGTACAATGTTATATACGGTGCCAAAAATTCATCACCACCACTCTGGTACAAAAGCAGGGGTCACACGGGTCTACCTTACTAGCGCTAGTAACCTAGACCCTTGAGACCGCAGCTTTACTGAAACAAAGAAGTTGAGAACACCAAGATTGACCGAAAAGGCGGTTCCAGTAAGAAATTGTTGCCTACAGGCACATACAAAGGAGGAACAAAATTAGAAGTGATTCCGTTTGCGTGATTTGCGCCTATGGACGGCCGAGTCTTCTCTGATTAGAGACCACATGTAATCTCCCATCATGTTAGAGTTCCACCGCCCTTGATACCTTCTTTCCATTTCAGCAATATCCTGGTGAAATCTTTCACCGTGTTCTTCACTTATGTCTCCCATATTCGGACTAAAAAAATCAAGATGAGAATGCAGAAAATGCATTTTCAAGGACATGCGACATCCCATTTTCTCATACTCCTCCATCAGATTGTTCACCAGGATCTTGTAGTTGCTGCTATGCTTATTTCCAAGGAAATTTTCTACATCTCTGAATGTTTTCCATGCTGCTGCTTCTGTCGCTGTCATCTTACTGGTGAGTTCTTCACTTCGAAGCATCTGTCTAATTTGCGGCCCAGTAAATATCCCAGCTTTTTTCTTAGCATCAGATAAATAGGGAAATAGTGCATCTATGTGTTGGAAAGCATCTCCGTCTTTGTTCAGAGCTTTGACAAATTGTTTGACGAGGCCAAGCTTTATATGTAAAGGGGGCATTAGAATATTTTCTGAGGCCACTAATGGAGTATACTTCACATTTTGACACCCAGGAACAAATTGATTTCTTTTTGGCCATTCCTTTCTTATGTAGTGCTCAGATGCGGCTCGAGTGTCCCATAAACAAAGAAAACAGGAGTGCTTAGTGTAACCTCCCTGCATTCCCTTCAAGAACCCGATCATTTTAAAATCACCACAGAGCTGCCACTTGTATTTAGAATAGTTTATGGTCTCTAAAAGAAATTTCACGTTTTCGTAGTCCTCTTTCATCTGAACGGAATGGCCTATGGGGATTGATGGATGCTGGTTGCCATTGTGAAGTAGAACACACTTCAAGCTTCTTGATGAACTGTCAATAAAAAGACGCCACTTGTTTGGGTCATGCAAAATTCCTATTTCTTGAAAAAGGCCGTCAACATCGTGGCAAAAGCAAAGAGAACCAGCCACAGAAAAATACTTTGAAAACCTTTCGTGTCTTTTTCTTGACAAGGAGGATCGACAGGCCGTGTCTAACAAGTTCCATTGTTTAAGCCTTGATGTAAGAAGCTCTGCATTCGATTTTGTGAGTCCCATATCTCTAATCAAATCATTCAATTCCTCTTGATTTGGAAAGTGGAGTTCATCCTTTGTGTCAGAATCTGACACTGTATATTCGTTATCAGAATCATTTCCTAATTCTTCAAGCAAGTCTGAGTCTTCCTGGGATGTATTAGCCGGAGGTTTGGGTATTGGCAACTCACTGCTATGGGGAACTGAGGCGATAGAAGATGGAATAGAAGGATATACAATGTCTCGCCGGTTTTTAGTTTTTTTGAATCTTGATATATCAACCATACAAAAATAACAGTCATCTGTATGGTTTTGAGGCTCCCTCCAGACTCTAGGAATAGCGAATGGCATTGAATGTCTGTCACCTCTGAGCCAGGCATCCAAATTTGATCGACAGGTACCACAGATAACATGAGGTGCCCAGTTCTTATCTTGGTCACCAATTTTCATGCCAAAATAACGTTCATAAGCTTGAGCAAACTTTGCTTCTAGATTTATTTTATACTTTACTTGTTTCAAGCTAACGTACAGACTGCAAACATAGCAGAAACAATCAGCAGAAAGCTTACACTTACGAGATGATGCCATTCTGCAATCCAGATAATGCAAAAGAGGCTAGACCAAGTACTAAGCAACTACCTGCTGATTAATTGAATTATGACGCACAAAAGGTTATTGTTGCAAAATAAGAATTACTTTAAAGCTAAAATAACTGGGAACTATGACGTCACAGTCTATCACTGCTGTGAGAAGTTAAGGTAAGGCAATGAAATAAATTTACCTTCAGAATGTGAAAAAAATCATTATAGCATTTTTTAAAATGACACTGTGAGTAAACGAACGCCGGAGACATGTTTCATGTACCAATATGGTCCTTATTATGTAAGAAAATCAAGGCAACTAAATTTTTGTTACATGGTGTTATTCAAAACTAGATTGACAGTCATCAGTTGTTTATAATTACAGAGACACTTTTACCGTATGCTAAAAAGGTTAATTAGTCCAATCAAGTCTTTTTCATGGCGTTCTTGCGTGTTTAAAACAAATGTTCAAATCAGTATGTTATGCAAGTATATGTTGACCAAGCCCAAATAGTGTATTATGAGGTGTTATTTTGTGTGCACCGCCTTTTGGATTTCTTTTTTCAGGATTTCTTCGAATTCTTGTCCTCTAAATTTGCTGCCTGTTTGAAGCCACCTAGCAGAGATAATCATCGTAAAGCGTCTTATCCAACGACGCAACAATGTGACCAGGGTGCTGGTTGAACCCAGATCATTCAATCAGGGTCGTCGTAAAAACGACCTAATTGTGGCATTGCCATTAGGATAGAACTGGGGTGGTTTGACAGTGTTATCAATGCTGGGATAGCAAAAAAAAATTAATATAAAAAGGCCTCTATACACCGGCGTCAATTTTTGGGAGGCAAGGTGGCGGTGCCCCTCAGGTCTGACACTGAAGGGGGTGAAATATGTCTGGCCCCCTCGTTTTTTTGGCTAGTAATGCCCATTTGGCACTCAAGGTAAATACATGCTTTCAATCTGAAGCAATCCCCATTATTTAGATTTAATAAAATTATTTTGCTAAATCAAGGTGTAAACAAAAACTGCGAAATTCCAAAATGAGATCGCTCTAGAATGCAGTGAAGACCTTTTTTTTTTGTCTTTACCTGAATTTGGGGAAAAAATTTTGTAATTCAAGACTGCAATAAAATTATTAAGTTTAACCACACTTTGCAAAAAAGTTTTGCCCCCTCGAAATTTGCTGAATCAACAAAAAATCGACACCTATGTATGCCCCATTTCATGTTTGAAGTAAAGTATTTCTGAAAAGACTGGGTCAAGAATGGTCAAAGCCAATCTAATAGGATTGCCCTACCTCCCCCCATTTATTTTGCCTGCCGTTCTCATCATTGCAAAAGCCACCAAACAGAGATAATCATTGCAAAGCATCCATCCAAGGGCACTACAACATAACCAGGGCGTAGGTTGAGCCCAGATCATGCAATCAGAGTTGTTGTAAAGACGACGTTTTTACCCTCTCAGCCACACTGCCGACAAGTCTGTTTTCAAATGAAGATTCTATTTTCGTTGCTAATGAGACCGTACATTTTCTATTGTAGAAAAAGGAATTGCTTCAATTGTCTGTTCCAATTGTAAGAAGGGTTATCGTTCAATCATATAATGGAATTTCATAAACTGAGTTAGGCAACACCATGTTCTTAAAAAAATTTCATGATACTGGTACTTCATACTCATATAATTCTGCTTGAAGTTTTGTTATCACTGCTCTTTTGTCACTAGTGGTTATTGCACACAATTGTATCTGTCTTTTTTAGGGTCCACGAATTAAACAAATTGGTATGAGCCAAGCCGAACAACTTTCAGTGAAGGAGATTTTGCTAAAAACAAAGCCTCCCACTCCACAACTTTTAAAACTTGGTGAAGCATACAAGCATCACAAAGAGAAACTGAAAGAAGAACTGCGACAAGAGTACCGACAAGCTCTTGCTGAAGTAAGTTAATATTTGAGTTGAAAGTGCTTCCAACTCCCCAGTTTTAAAGGTTTAAAACTGGAAAAAATGGCCGACTTGTAACGAGGTGCTTAACTTTAAATGCATCAAAGTTGAAATGCTGTTTCAATTGGTTAGCTTTGGAAATGTTCTACTACCTACTTTTGTCAAGGTGCCAATGTTTTTATTTCTTGTATTGCTAGATTTTCTTTGAGGAGGATTTATTGTTGCAATATAAAATGAATCTCTGTGTTTAAATATGCAGAAACAAATACGGACTACAGGAGTGCGTGGTAGAATGGAGACTAGTTATGAAAGAGGACTTGCAACCTCTCAAAAAGATGACATAGGGTTGAGCCTTCCAATTCGTGATCATTTAAGTGCTAAAGTAAGCTATGTTTAAATTTTTTGCCTTTATTTGTTGTTTGTTTTCAGATTGATTTTTTGCTTTAATGATGTTTATTTGATGAAAGTTTTTTATTGTATAGTATGTAACTAACACCATTTCTGATTTTAATGATGCCCAAATGCATCATCATAACCCAGAACAGAATATCACTTTCTCAAAGACTCAAAAAAGAACAGAACCTCACTGATATCTAGCTAGTTTTAAGAGTAGTCCTTTTTGCAATATGTTGGCAATGTATTGGGGTTTTCCTAATTTTTTTTTATTTGGACATTGATTTTTCAACTTGCACACCACTAGCGATTTTCAGTTGAAGATGATAATTTGTTTTAAATGAGGACTGAAGGCAACAGTCAAATGAGGTATCAGTATTTATTTGAGGTTACGGCAATCCTATTGGATTAGATTGGTGTTGAATTGATCCTTCTTGACCCAGGTGTTCCAGAGACATCCTGCTTTAAACACGATGAAAGCGTTCTCGATGATTTTAATATGTATTGGCAATTGTGACGTTGATAACGTTGGTGATGCCATTCCAGTTTAATGCTAAAGCAACGTCACACTTAAGCTACTGCATTGAGCTGTTTTGCTGTGCAATAATCAGTTTGATCTTGTCAGCGAAAGAGATCAGATTTGGAAAAAAGAGTAAACTGTCCAGTAGCCTAGCGATCTCAGTAAAAATCAAGCTGTCATATACGTTTCAGTCTAAAGCCTACCAGTGAGTCTATTTATTGCTATGCTACCAACTCAAACCTGATAATAAGACACCTGAGCAAGCCTACCATTTTTGCTTATTTTGTGACCCTACAAATAAACTTTTCCAACCAATTAATTGCCAACAATGGCTTACTAGCCATGCTTTTTTTAAACATTTGTTACACAATTTGAGAGCTTAATTTTAACTGAGATTGCTAGGCACTGTACAATCTAGTTGATTTTCAACTCCGACCTCGTTTTACTGACAAGGTTAACCCGTATCTCATTGCTATATGTTATGATTGTCAAATTGCGTCAAAACTTCAAAAGGCGTGAATTTAGTTGGATAAGAAGCCAAAAAAAAAATTATGCTAAAAATATTTATCGTTTAGGAGATATGACTATGTTCCCAAATGGGAACATTGGCGGTTTTCAGCACAAACTTTTGAAACCAATTCAAAGTTGTTTATTTCGATACAAAACAATCTGAGCAATTAACTTCATGATACATGGTACATTTCCCATCACATGGTAGCGTTTGGTCTGCGCAAACGCTTGTTGCATTTTATGCACATGATACGAGTGTTTTTCTGGCACACCTTGAATATTCCTTGTGCGGTAGATTCGGGAAAATGCCTCACCCCATCAAAATATTTGTCTGCTAAGTATGTGCTGGTATAAAAAAAACTGGCACCTTATGTTAAATTGTTCAAAAGATTGATTTTTGGTGGTCCATTTGGGCAGAAATTTTTTTATGGCTCCTTAAATAACAAAACTCCAAATTCATTTTGCAAATATTCCTGTAAAACTAATGATTGTTCAAGTGGCAGTCAGCTGATTGTAAGAATTTGTACATTCCTTGTTACTGTGCTAATAAATTACTGAGGTGTATTAAGTATCAGGAAGTCCAGATTTGGAATTGCATTGCCGCGAACAAACTGACTGCGAACCAAACGATGCCGATTGGCTGCAAAGGGCAATCATAAAAATATTTTACTTTCTCTTGAGCCATCTTATCCAAATCCTCACTTTGAGGCGAAATTACTGTGACGGAATCAGTGATAAAATCACTGTAACGGAACTGTTGGTTTGCTGTCAGTTGACTTGGCTCGAAATATTAGGGTATTCTTGCGCAGAAAATTCAAATCTTTCTTCAAAAACTTTCTACTGTCTTTGTGCAAATATTACCTGAAAGATTTTTTGTTTACACGATTTTGCAATGTGCATGTTCCTTTTCATGACATTGGCAGACCTCTGCTTTGGCGACATGAAAAGGTTCGTGCCGATGACGAGTCATCTTTTTTTTTTGAAATTGTCAAAGTAACGTAACTCACTTAGACAACGTAATGAAAATCAACCATGATACTGGCATATAAATTGCTTCTCTGACAAGAGGGTGGTTGCTTGACTCTATGACTGTCAGGTCTTTGCAACTTCCCTGTTGCGTTCTTTAATGAATGCTAATTATATAATTTCTACTTCGTGCTGTTACTGAACGATGAAATAATTTTGTGTTGTTCTAGTCTGGTTTTATTGTAGAACATCAAGCAGGAAAGCTGGAAATAACAATTTTTTAGTTTTTGGTTTGACCAGACGGACAATCAAAGCTGAGTCTACCGTTTCAGTCGCAGACTCTTTTTCTTCTTGATTTTGCTCTATTATTTGTTGCTGAGCTTGTTCAGAGTGCTCAGTAGAATAGTACTTCTAAAATGTTATAGCAATTCATTTCAGTTTGTATCAACTATGTATTTTACAGTTGTATATTCTGGTAACTGTGGTTTGCTGTTATTCAAACCCAAGGCATATCTCACTCTTCTTATCATGATTTCCAAATTGTATTAACGTAGCATGTTCAACGTTCGTGTTTAATCATATTAACAATGTTTTTGCGTGCACACTGGTTTAACTGGTTTAAGTACAGACTTTTTCGTCTTAGTAATTTCTAAACCTTAATAACTGAGTGATTAATGACCCTTCTGTCAGCTGTAGCAGTTATAATTTTCAACCTCTTATGATTTTTTGTGACTAATGTGAAATGTTGTGAAACTCATCGACTTTCACGCCCTCAGGAAAGGTTGCGTCAGGAGAGAAATCGTGAATATAATCAGTTCAAAGCAAACAAAGAAAATGAAGAAAAGATGAAGTTTCCTCAAAAGATGAAAACATTTGCCACGCCTATCACAGATTTCACCCCTGACACTGATCAGAGCGAGCAGGTTGTTGTAAGCTGTCTCATAGATCTTAGTCAATAGAAGAAGTAGACCAATTTTTGTCTCAATTTACTAACACATTGTTTTGCTTTATGCTTTTAATTTCTTGCTGTCTAACTAACAGCTTTTTCATTAACTTTTCCAGCATGATATCTGATTGTGGGAGTATGATGAGTTTGAATGTGCATCATTCGGATTTGTCTTGTATTGAAAGAAATCAACTATGATTGTTAATTCACTACTAAAAATGGCTCAAATCAGAGCAACTTCCACGATTTGTATTGTATGCAGCACTTAAGAAATGGAAATAATGAAAAACTTACTACTATAAATGCTGTGTTCCCTTTAACTTCATGGCTAATCGACAAGTGCCCAAATTTTCTTGAAACAACTTTGCCCAAAGTTCTAAAAAGATGTGTATGTGCCCAAAAGTTCGTACCAATCCGGTATTACAGTATACCAAATGTCATATTTTCACAAATTTGTTGAATTTTCTGAACCTATGTTCCCTATATCACCGGTACCAAAATTATTTGCCCTTGTTCCAACAAAATGCTGTTTCGCTGAAAAAAATTGACTTAGTGAGAACACACTTATAATGTTCACTTGAGAAAGAATTGAGAGGCTCTGAAGGTAGTGGTAGGCATCCAAATCAAACAACCATTAATATTCAACAGTGGCGTAGGCAGAAATTTCAAAGGAGGGTGAACAGTTGTAACCCAACTCGCTGGAGGCTGATGGGGAATGGGGGCAAAGCCCCCAGCTTCATGAGGCACGATTTTAACGTCTTTGTTTTACAATAATAACTCAATTTAAAAATTATTTGAATTTAAATTTTTGTTAAAAAACGTATTTTAAGCAGCACAGACATACACAAAACATAAGCATAAAAACAACTGAAGGGCACAAACTATTTAATCATTCTTCCTTTTGGTATAGTATGGAAGTAAGGCCATAAAAATAAGTAAGAGTTTCCTAGCTTTGGTGACAGATTAGTTTTTTGCAACTTGCCAAGAAGCAAACGCTAAACTGTTATTGGTATTGCTAGAAAAGCATCTGAAATATAACGTGCCCCCAGCAGTTGCTTGAGATGCTGTTGCATGGCAAACTGTCTTTGAATATGTCATAACCCAAATGAGAGAACTAGGGTAATGCACAAGGCCTTCTACAACGTTTTGTGCTATCGATATCGAACCTTTTCAGCCTCTGTTTGTATTAGGGCTCAAATTGAAATGGTGTGGCAGAGTTTCCCTCCACTTGAATCGTTATTTATTGCGTATTAAATAGAGCTGCAGTACGTCTTTTTGCTACAATATATAGGATGTAGTGATGTTAAGTTGAAAAACTTTTTAAGGCCATAAAATACTGGCATGGACTAAAAAGTATGAAATCAGCACTACCCCTACCTTTAAACTGATTAAAATGATGCTAAAATGGTAGGTAGCAAAAGTCTTTTCCATACGTGCGCTCCATTTTAATCTTATCAGCGCTGATTTTAACGTTTTTTTGCTCGAACCATGGCCCAAAGGGAGAAGGGGGAGGGGCATGGCTTAATAGCTCCCCCTGTCTATGCTGCTGGTAGGAAACATTTCAGAATTGAAAAAAAGCTTTTTGCTGTTGGCATGAGCAACGCTTTTATTGGCAATTTTGTATGAGCAAAGTTATTTAAAAATTTTCAATTTGATATCTAGCAAATAAAATTTTTGAAAAATGTGAAATCGTTTCAGTGGTAATGACAAGTTGACAGCTGAGGACGATTTCAGCCAATCTGTTGTGCATAGCTCCAGTCCAGGAGCAGATATGGGAAGGTAGATTCCAATATGGGCCCTGATTTGTTATTGACGATTGTTGGTTAGGGCAAGGTGTCAATGTGACTGGTGATCAGTTTCTTGACGTTTGAGTTTTAGGTAGGGTGTTTCTAGGAGGTTCAACTCGAATCATCTTCTTTTGGGTACAAAGTACATGTCTAAAATGTAGCATGCAGTTGACTGTTCAATTCCATTTAATTTTCGTTAGAACTTTTCTGTAGAAACTCTTCTTTTCACAAGAAAATGAACTGTGGTAGAAACTGCAGTAAGCAGTTACCAAAGTTATTGCTATGAGCATTTGTGCTTTGCACTTTTTGTAGTTTTTTTCGTTACAGCTACTCTTTATGACTAGAATTCATTGCATGTGTTTTTTGAGAATCTTAGGTTTCTTGTTTCAGTATAATACCGGTATCGAAATTCTTGTTCTGATTTTTTGTTTTAGTGATACCGGATCAGTAATCAAAACATGGCAAATGTTGTCCATTTTTTTGAAAAATGCTGTTATGCAGTCCAAAGCATTTGTTTTATTGCTGTTAGGAAATTTATTTTCTAAGTAGCAGTTACCCCACCAACATTGCAGACATCGTATCTTCCACAACAAGAAGATCCTATCTGAGAAAGGAGGCTGGACGAAATTGCCACCTGGTCATTCCATGCCATTTCACCAGGCTGACAATCAACTTTCTCAGGTTGTTTCATGTTTAGCTGGGAAGTTTGCTTTTACAGGTTTTCTTAAGTATAATGATAGTAGGTTATTGTGGTATGATGTTTGGTTAAACATCAATTTTAAAACTGATACTTCAGGGGAAAAAAGAGTAGTAAAAAAGGCCAAAATTGAATGCAAAAATTTGTTGAATTTTATAAATTTTGTTTTTCCACTTGTGTGAAGTTTGTCAAAAAAGGATTTTTGAATAGAATTTGGGTGCTGATCTCAAATAAAGCCTTGTTTTTTTCTAACGTGTTTACTTTTTGAGATGTGCCGCAAGAAATAAAGTACCCATACTTCAAAGTCGATTTTAGGAAGTTGGGCAGTTTTGTAGAAAGTTGAAAACTGGTATGCTTGTTGCACAACTATATTTCATACTCGTAAATTTCACTTTATGAAGGCAGTGTACATTGACTGATTATGCGATCCTGAGTAGAAGAAAAAAAAACACACTTTCTACAACTTGTTGAAAAGTTATTGCCAATGATAAATTACCTCCAGACAGCGCTAAATTTTATGCATGAATGCTTTTTGTTACATTCAGCACCTTTTGAAACCCTCCAAAAACATTTTATATTTTTGAAAATGGACCAGAAAAAGAGTTCAAATAACTCAAAATAAATGAAATTTAGCACTCTCTAGTGTTAGTTTTAAATTGGCAATAACTTTTTAACCACATGTTGTAGAAAGTTAATTTTTTTTGCTGTTCTACTGAGAATCGCATTTTCAGTCAGTGTTCCTTGCATTTAGGGTGCACTGGTTTTCAAGTTTACATGGATGGAATTACCCCTATTTTTTGTGGCTAAATATTTGCTCTACAAGTATACCAGATTTCTAGTTTGTGCAAAATTGTTGCCAAAGACAAGTTGCTAATTAATTGACTTTGAAGTATGGGTTTTCATTTAAAAAATTTTGTAATGAAAATTGCTGCACATCTCAAAAAGTAAACAACTAAACATGTTAAGAAAAAAATGAGGCGCACTTGAGTTCAGCAATCCGAATTCCATTCAAAAACATCTTTTTTTTGGCAAATTCAGACATGTAGTATAGCCCAAATTTAAAAATTCAACAAATTTTGCAATCGATTTAGCTTTTTTACCATCCTTTTTTCACCAGTAGTGCCAATTTTGAAATTGGCATTGTGACATAACCCAACATCATATCACGATAAAATTTAGATTTGAAAATGAAACTTGGAGGGCGTCCTTACAGTTCATAGAGCGTCATCAGAAAAGTAACGCATTTCTTATTTGCAAAAATGAAAATGAAACTAGTAGGAAAACACACAGGTAACCAGGAATAAACTCTTATGACATAATAAAACAAAAGATATACAACATTCGTTATTACTACATGCAATATCACAGAAAAATTGTTACATCTTTCAAAAGTATTATATGATTTGTATTAATGATGCAGGAAGTTCAGTTAAAAATTAAAATGTTTGGAAATTAAAAAAAAAAACTACAGTCTGTTTCCCCCAAATGGGTTTTACAATCGGGGTAAAAACTAAACAAAAACAAAACGGTAAAACATCATAAGTTGTATTAAGTTACGTGTAGCAGATCAAAAAAGATTTATTACCAAAAATACAATATGAAAATTAATCCATGAGCATACTGTAAACAACGAGCATGTTAGAGTCGCCAGTTTCGTTAAAAACGTTTACTTCAGTTGCTTTTTGATGTATGAAAAAACTCTCTGATGTGCAATGTTTACTGTAATTGGCTTCCATTTTTTATATTTTAGCTTTATCCCATGCTATAAAATGATCAAAATCTATGATATGTTTGCACAAAACCAACTTTTTATATTATTGTTTTAACTGCGTAAGTTTGCTTTGTGCCAATTCTTTTGACTGCATAAATGAAAAAGTCCGCTTTTTGCCAACATATTGTAGATTTTGATCATTTTATAGCATGGGATGAAGCTAAAATTTAAAAAATTGAAGCCAATTACAGTAAATGTTGCACAGCGGAGGGTTTTTTATATATCAAAGAGTGACTGAGGTAAACATTTTAAACAGAACTGACGGCGCTAACATGCTTGTTGTTTATTGTGTGTTTATGGATTAATTTTCATGTTGTAATTTTGATAGTGAATCTTTTTGATGGGCTACACGCAACTTAATACAAATTATAAAATTTTTTGGTAGATGTAATAATTTTTCTGTGATATCGCATGTTGTAACAACGAATGTTGTATATTTTTTGTTTGTTATGTTACAAGACTTTATTCCTGGTTACCTGTGTTTTCCTGGTAGTTTCATTTTTATTTTCGCAAACAAGAAATGCATTACTGTTCTGATGATGTTCCGTGAACTGGGAAATGAGATGTTTACCTGAATAAAAAGAATACATTAGAGAATGTTTCTTCAAATAACAATTTATATTGTTATGCTTGGAAACGACTGTGGAAGCAAACTTCCAAATATAAAAAAATCTAGAGGGTTAGTTATCAGCTTGGTGAAAAGGCATAGAACAAGAGGTTCTTAAACTTGTTGGAGGTACCAAACCACGCAAGTTCTATGCGGGCATTCACCGAATCTTTTGATGAAATTCAAAATATATCTTTTAACAAACTTGAAACTTATCAGGGGTGCACAAAATTTTTTAGAGGTGGGCACATTACACTTTTTTTTAGCTTTAGCGAGCCACATAATTCTCATAAAATGTTTGAATGATTCTTTCCTGAATACTGCTCACTTAAGTTTCGTTTTCTACCAAAATAAATGATTCTTAAACAAGAGTGAACCTTTAAAAAAATTAAGCTTTGTTTTCAGTTCTCTGAAAATTTAGTTTTGTTGAATTACAGTATGTGAAAGAACTTTTTATTACACACAAAAAACAACCCTGTGTATTATTTCATAACACCATATCCAAGATTTTGCTCAAAGAAGAGCTTGAACCAAAAGCTAACATCTTTCCATGTCAAAATTTGGACTGTACCTAGCACCCGATATGTTGAATAAACTGCTGCACCTTAAAATGCATCACAGACGACATCTGGGAGCAAATCTCTCTGTTGCTGTCCGATTTTTGCAATTTATGTAAAAAATCCATTTTAGCGCTATTAGGAAGAAATTTTGCACTTTTGTAGAGCTACTTCAAACAATCGCATTGCTAAGTCAATTCATCCCCCCACTTTTTGGTCAGGTCTAAAACATGTTCAAAAGCTATACACAATGCAGTATACAGTTGCTGTGACCTTTGTTTGAAACTGCAAACTGCGTTGTGATAAAAATATAAATAATGAAACAAAAATAGTTACACCCCAGCTTATGTAGAAGCCAAGTAAAGTAAATTTGCTGCTTTCTAACTCATAGTGGTGTAATTACCAATAACCTAATAACATTCATGAAAAATTATTTGAAATTAATATTTGAAAAAACCAGCGTCAACAGATTTAAAAAAAAATTTTTTTGATGAAAAACTTGCAAGCATTGAAACTTACATTAAATCTCGAGATCAGTCGCTGGCCTCACTTAGTGCAACCTAGGCCTAAAGTGAACTATGCATCTGTTGCACATCAGCTGTGGGGGTCAATTAACATGCTTGGTTGTCTTAGCATTGTAGAGGACATTGTGATTGCTGTACACATAGCGTGTGTAAACATATCCTAATTTCCGATGAACCCCTGATACTGACTTATTGAACCCCTGGGGTTAGATCAAACCTCGTTTAAGAACCACTGGCATATAGTGACCTCACTGTGGACCTGCAGAAGGACGTTGTGCCCCATGTCTAGGTGGTGCCAAGAGAAAGTCCGCAAAACCACCCTAGATTGCAATAATGATGCCTAAATTACTTTAGCCTCTGAGAAATGGAGTTTAAAGCACGTTGCTACAATCACGTGCAGTCCTTCAAGCGCCATCTGAAAAGCAATGCCACTGAACTTTTCAAGAGTCGTATGGTCCTGCAGAAACGCCGGCAACAAACCTAACGTCACATGGAGCTTTGTTTGCCATGCAAAGCCATACCAACAAGGAGCCAAGCCAGCTATGCTTGGCCAAAAAAATACCTCATTTTCAATGCAGAGTTGCTGACCCAAGCATTACAATAAACAAACAAACTGAGCTCATGAACAAGTGCCGCTCCAAAAACAAATCTAAATTAAAAAGCTGTAAATTTAAGACATACGATAATATTTTATTGGTTTTCTTATTTTAGTGTTCTTTTTGGCATATATAATCTTTACTCTTTTTTTTTTATCACACTAATTTGCCTTAGTTACGAACCACCGACTGTTTCTTCTCTACAGCCTTTGTTGGTGTTTTTATTGCTTAGGCTACATCATTGTTTCATTTGACCTCACTGTTCCATTTAGTTTGTTCAAATTTGCTTTAGTACAGTGAAGCTCAACTGCTTGCTGGGGAAGTTTTGACCTAGTTCTCACCTTCTAAATTTTTAGGTTTTAAACTTCAAAATGTAAATTTTAATTTTCTACTTCTTAAACTGTTTAGGTTTATCCCTGAGCATCCTATTTACACATAAAACCGACGGTTTGGATTTTATAGGTTGTAATTTTAAATGTTTTTAATACCATGGTAATCTACTTTAATTATATACTGATGTAGTGATGGTGTATTGCGTGAACTCGACAGCTGTGTGCTAATTCTATTCTTTACTCAGAATTAACTTGCTTCTTTTTTTCTGCTGTAAAATGGATTGTGCTAAATTTATTGAGAATTATTTAGATTTTGACTGTAACTTGTTGAAGTCAATTTGCTAGACCCTAGATCTACTTGACAACTGATCGATATTAAACAGTTTGTGGATATCAATGGCAGCTATTCCACAATCAAAACCATACAGTTTGGTGTTCCTCGGGGATCAAATCTCGGCCTATACATACAGAATCACGTACTGTATTATTCATAAAATAATGAAGAATGAAATAAAAATGTACTTGAATCACATTATTATTGTGCTTGGGTTGTTATAAAAAATAAGTTAACTTGATTATGGATAAAAATTGAACCTTATTTGTAATTGCGCATTACTCTAAGTAACATATAGAGTTTACTGTGTAGGTTTAAACTCATGCAACACAAAGGGCACTGCTCTTTTGTACCCCCCCCTCCCCCGGTAGTGACGCTCTGTAGAGCAACTATTGTTAAGTACAGTTGTATGAAAAAAATAGAAAAATATAAGGTTTGACAAATATGTGAAATATAATTGTTTCTAATACTCATTTGTCAGTTGCCAGTTTTATTTAGGAGAAAAAATTTTAAAAAAATTCATATCTGCTATAAACTTAGGGTTACAGCTGTTTTTCTACCGATTAGTTAGATTCTTATTTTTATTGCACAAACAAATTTGATACAAACTCAGAAATACCTATTGCAGTGTTGTTTGCTTCAACAAATTTTATTCACGAAACTTTCATTGAAGCCATCAAACCAATGCATAAACATTTTGTAATGTGGTAAGGGTTTTCTTTTTGTAATCATGGTCATTTCAAGTTTCCCATACAATAGCCTTTTTTTTGCAATCTTATAGGTTACAATGATGGGACCTATCGTGGTGGCCTTGCCTGATGAAAAGCTTGTTTGACGAAACTCAAAAAGGTGCTAGGCGTTGTTGTGGTTAGATAGCTGTAGAGTGCATGGTCCGTTCACATATGAAAAAAAATAAATAAATAAAAATGAAAAAAAATATGTCGCAATATAATGAGAACAAGGACTTATTTGATTTAAAAAGTGCGCTACTGCACGTCATCCACAAGTTTATACTGTCTCACAGTTGATTTCATTTTTGGTAGAGCGAGCGTTCTCTAGGCTAAGAATAAGAATTTGGCAGTTAGCTATTTTGTTACGTGACACACAGTCTAAGTAGAAAATCACCAAGATTTTGCGGCATCTCGTGCAACTGTTTGTTCTTATGCTTTTTTGTTCTGTTTTTCATTACTCATCAACTCATAAAAAAGATTATTACTAAAAACCCAAACTATCAAATACATTGTATGCCCATTTATCTCATAGAAGTTCTACTTTCATTTGCAAAAACGATAGTCCATGACATCTTCAAGCAAACACAAACAATTCTGTTGAAAAAATGATCAAAATGTCTTTGTTATAATTTTCTTCATTTCTGCTGACGTATTCACATTCATCAAAGAGTTTTATGAGGAATCCAGCTCAAAGCTCTAAGAATCATTTTAGAGTAAGAATTATGCTCCAGGCAAGATACTAAATTGAACCCTTTTGTTTCCATTCTTGAGTAAACGAGCGAAACAATGCCCCTCATTTATGTTTTTACACACAATCACTATTCAAGAAATTGCATAAAATTGCTAATTGTGAATGAACAATCAAAATAAATAGGACTACACTGAATTGCTGAAAGTCTTGCTAAAAACCTCGAGTTGACCTTGAAAATCTTTCAATAGCTTCAAATCTATTTGTCATACAATAATGATTTTGCAAATTCCACCTGTTACCAATTATCACCGAGTAGCAAAAGATCACCTGCATACAACATTTCGTATAAAACTCCTTTGATTTCTTTAGTCACTTCATCCATCACCAGCGCAAACAGAACAGGACTTAGTATCAATCCTTGATAGACTCCGACTTTTGCATCAAAGGGTTGTGATCTCGTGCATTCCACTTTCACTGATGTTTTAATATTTGTATACATTTCCATAATCACTTTTATTACTCTTTCTTACAACCACTTTTCTCAATAACCACCAAATCACCTCTCTTGGAACACGATCAAGGGCTTTCTCAAGATCCACAAAAACCATTTATAAGTTTCTTCAAGCCACCTCGAATTTTTCCATCAACTGTTTTGTTATGAAGGTAGCATCCATCATACCTCTTTTTGGCATGAAACCCACCAGCATTTCATCCAGTTCCACAACTTTCTGTAGCCTGTTTTCAATATTTCTTTCAATCTCTTTCATACCATGCTTGGACAGTTTTATTCACATAATTTCCACACAATCTTGCATCTCCTTTTCCTCCAAAAAATTTGCTCTTTCTCCAACGTGCTGTCATGCTGCTTCCCTCCAGCATATTGTTGGCGACTTCGGCCAATCTTCTCACAGACTTTTTTTGCAAACATTCAACAACTTCACTGTCACTCCGCTTGGTCCAGCAAATGACACTTGTTTACAGTACTGTATAATGTCAAAGCTTCAAAAGAAAAAGATGTAGAAACCTTAATGAACCATGAAGTTGAAGTAGCTAATCTTTGGATGAATGACAATAAGCTCAAAATTAACGCTGCAAAACCTAGCACACTAGTTATAACTCCAGGAGCCAAAACTGCCACACAATAACCAAAAATCTTATGTGATGGTCGTCTAATAGCAGTAAATAATATCGTTAAGTACCTGGGACTGTATATTGACAAAAACTTTAAATTTGACATACGAGAATTTGTTGAGCATAAAATTGCCTGTGCTGTCGGTACACTTAAAAAATTAAGCTGCTATTTCCCTAAGCAAATTTTATTGCATCTTGGTCATGATCTTATTTATCCTCACCTTATCTAAGATTCCAGTAGGGAGTTCCTACAAATATTATCTCCCAAAATTTTTATTCTCCAAAACAAAGCTTTTAAAATCGTTACCACATGAAATGAGATGTATTGCAAATCCATCTTATACCATCCTAAAGGTCTTGAAACTGAACAAACTCTACCAATTCGAAGTAGCTGTAACTATGTATAATTTGTACCATAAGCAGCATCTGTATACAATTCTCTCATGTTTACTGTCCCCCGTATGAAAAGTATGATGCTGCAACAATCTTTTTTATACCAGAGTGTTAAAACCTGAAACTAGATTCTGCACCACAACATTAAAATGTCTTCCTTGTCTAGGTTAAATCTGATTCTAAGCAGTTCTTTTCAAAAACATCTAAGTATTTTTGCTTGTATTGTCTTATCTTTCTCAAAACAATGACTTCAAATAAACTTAAAGCTCTCATGAGCAACAAGGTGTAGAGTTTAGTAGCTTGTAAATGTAGCCAAGTTTCATTCAATTAAGATTAGTAGACTGTGGTGTAGCCGAGTTTCATTTGGAAAAGATTTCAGTTAGTTGACACTTAATCGATTTAGCTTATTTCAATGGGCAAAGATCGATTTGTTACAAAATTTATTAAAAATCAAAACATTAAAAATTAAAACCTATAGATCCCAGCAGTTTGTTTCACCCATGAATGGCAGCATCAGGGATAAATCTAAACATTTAAAAAGTAGACAATTAAAATTTCAACTTCTAAGCGTAAAACCTAAAATTTTAGAACAAGGTGAAAACTTTTCAAGCAAGCAGTTGAGCTGCACTGAACTGGCGCAAATTTGAACAAATCAAGTGGTAACAGCTAGATCAAGTGAAACAATGATGTAAGCAATAAAAAGAACAAAAGCGTTAAAGAAAAAGTAGTTAAAACAACATTTTTGAAACCCTGATATCACCCACAAACTAGAGGTTGACCCCATCAGATATACCTAAAAAAAATTTTGAGGGGTATTAAACAAATTACTTCAGGAAAAAAAGGTCTGCTGTTTCGACACACCTCAGGACAGCGGCAACACTGTTGTACAGTATTGTAAGGGCTGTATAATGCTTTTTTTCGAGCAGGTTTAAATTTTCAAAAGCTTTTTTGATTATTTTACCTCCTAATTTTATTTAAAAAGTGACGATAGCTTGCAATTTCAGCCTCCTCCAACAAAATCTCGAATTGAAGAAAGTTACCAAGAATTACTGGAACGAAAGAGACAAGAAGAAAGAGCTTACAGGCATTCGGAAGTACCAGAAGATGCATTAAGGCACAGGTATATGTTGGTGAGAGTCATTTCCAATTTGTGGTTAAGCTGTGTAATGTAACATGTTTCAGCATTCGAACAGACATTTGTTTTGCAAGAATATATTATGAATTGAGCACTGTAAAATAATATTCAGGTAGCATCAGCCCATAGGAAAGTTGCCTACGTCAGCACATTTGGAGTCCAGCCAATTCACCAAACCATCTACGCATGTTGGTAAAAGCACAAAATTAGCATGAGGGATCCAATTTTGAAAATATAGTTGGTCTTTCATTGAGTTTCAAAGGTAGCAAGATCTGCGGTTGTAATGCAACAATGCAATCAGTTTGCTAGGTTCAAAGGAACGTCGTTGCAAATGCGCGCACAGACCATTTCCTAAATGGCCTAGTCATCATTAATTTAAAGGTTTGGTATCCCTTACAACTTTTCATTTCCCGAAAAGTTTTGTCTAAAAAGCTTCTAATTGCAATGAGTTTGACTTTGCGTCGTAATCAAACGTGTTTATTGTTCAGAGAAAGAAACTCACACAAATTTGAAGAAGATGGCGGTTTAAACCCATCCAGGAGAGTTGGGTTTGCAAAGAAGCGGAGGTGAGTAGGCTTTTTATATCTAGTTTTTATTTAGTTTTTAAAGTTGAGAGAGTTTCGGTTACATACATTTTTTATTTGCCTTTTAATTGGTTTTTTAGTTGAACGCTAACAACCAACTTGCTACGTTACTGGGTGTGCAAACATGAATATTGCTTCACCTATGTCACTTCTCCGAAATCAAAATGCATAGCTGTTGGAAAACTTGTTTTAATCTGAATTGTAATTCTAATTGTAATTACAACGATGAATAGGTTAGTCTTCCAGAAAGCTTCGTAACTGTGATTATCTGCTGTGATTTACTGAAATTGGCTCAAACAGAAAGTAATTGCTAGAAATGCTTTTAACAGCTATTGCTTCTTAGTCTGGAGCGTTACATACTAAAAACTCACCCATTAAAAAGTCTTGAAAAGCAAAAAAAGAGAGTCACCTTTTTTCTCGACCCCTTTTCTCTTTTTTTAAGAACACAGTAAACGATAGGCCAGGCCTGCCCAATTTTTTAACTGCTCTGGGCCGCTTTTACGAGAGAAAAGGTATTGCGGGCCACATGCATTTTTACCAAAATTAAACACAAATTATTTGCAAGATTTTTTCGATAATATCAATCAAAATCAGTCAGTTCTGTGAGTTACTTGACTTGGTTTTTCCTAAGGAAGCCAATAGAAAAAGTCCTTGAGGAAATTGACCACACAAAATAGCCCGAAATTATGCACTCGAAGTGCAGGGAGAGCTTTTTTTTGCTCTTCATCTATATTGACCAGCAAATTTGTGAAACTTAACGAGCTCCAACAGCGCAATCCCCCCATCGCAAGTTGAATGGAACTTGAATGAAAACAGCCCCTTTTGTGCACCCCAACCCCCATGAAAAATCCTGCCTTTAGATACCTCTGCATGCATTTATGTAAGGTGTACCGAAGTCTAACATAGCCATAAAACACTGCCTAAAAAAAGTCCTCACAGTCTACCAAAGTCTACGTTAGTCAGAACTACTATTGTCCTTGTGGAACTAACAACCCGCTTACTTCTGCTGCACCTGCATGCGAAAGCTGCGTATCTACTTAACTTTTTACCAGTTTGTAACCTAAAAATTGCAAACGTAGGTATAGGCTTATTAGGCCTAAAGGTTTGATGTTCACTGGGCATAAGTAAACTAACTCTAATTCTTGCGTTCTTCCGGTGAAGTCATAGTCACAGCATGCTTGTTTTTATTGACGTTTCGTTGGTCATGACGACCAACATCATCGGAATACGAGCAACGATAAAGAACTACGACTGAAGCTACGTAGTATCAATATGAATCGTAAGATTTTTAGTTTTCAAAATCCGAAAGTTAATTATTACGTCACAACAATAAAAAACAAATTTGTGGAAAAGCGGAGAGTGTTAAAACTTTGGTCACAAAAAACTACAGTATAAACTAAAATGATATCAAAGCATCAGGACATTAAAGCAAAGAACGATAAACTATTGGAAAAGATTCACCATCTGAACGATTAATTACTTTTTTTTATTGTTGTGACGTAATAATTAACTTTCGGATTTTGAAAACTAAAAATCTTACGATTCATATTGATACTACGTAGCTTCAGTCGTAGTTCTTTATCGTTGCTCGTATTCCGATGATGTTGGTCGTCATGACCAACGAAACGTCAATAAAAACAAAGCTTTTAAGATCAAGCATGCTGTGACTATGACTTCACCGGAAGAACGCAAGAATTAGAGTTAGTTTGTAACTTCATTCTGCTGCTACCTTGTTCGAGAAAACTTGGCTGATTGAGCGTTGTTTTATGATAGTGACGTGACAATAATGTTTTGTCGATCATGCTTTCAAAGAAAGCGGCAGTTCAAAGGGTTAAAACTTGAAATTTATTAAGAAAATTCTAGCCAAAAGGAAAAAGTTTGCAGTTTTGAAAATAATATTCATATTGGATGCAAAATGTTTGGGGGTGCTGCAGCTCTGTAGCTCCTGTGGACGGGCCAATTGCGGGCCACATAAAACAACCTCACTGGCCACGGGTTGGGCAGCACTGAAATAGACTACGTCTCAAAAGTGCGCCGGCTACAAATCCTATCAAAAACGCTTAATTCAATTGCAGCTAGTTGCTGAAATATTGTTTTTGCAATAGCGTAGCCATACGTGGGATATGCTGTTTTAGCTTCTGTTGTTTATTGTTTGTTTCTGATTGGTTAGTTTGGATTGTGAAATGGCCGATTGTAAAACAAGTTGAAACTAGTACCGCTGAACAAAACAGTGTTTGCGGATTCACTTTTTAAAAAACGTAATGTTATTCGATCATAATTCAGGCCTCAATATGTGGAATATTACTATGACGACGATGAGGAGGTGGAAGAGGCGGAAGAGGAGTTAATTGAGCGACTCCGGGCGAGAAGAAGAAGAAGGGCCAGGCAGAGGCATGAAGATGAAGATGATCTCTTTGTCGATGTCCGGCCCAAGGTAGGGTTGTTGGTGGTAACTAAAGGTTCATTTTATGGGTCAATCATTAAAGCAGAGTTTAGTTGATAGCAAAATTCACTTAAACGAGGACTAAAGGCAAAATCAATGGGGGATTTAAAGTTAGGCCAATCGTATTAGACTAAATTGGCGTTAACTCCATCTTTTTTGGCCGAGCCGTACCAGAGATATTTTTTCAAGCACGACGTCTAGGCCTTTAAGGTTATAGATTTTAATAATTTTTATAGGCAACCCTGACGTTGACAACCTTAGCATTGTTAGCGACGACTTCCCAGTTCTAACGTAAAGCAACACCGCTATTAGGTTATTGCATCTAGTCGTTTCGCTGCGTACTAATCAGTTTGATTTTGTCAGTACAACAAATCCGAACTGGAAAAAAGAGTAAACTGTTTGGTAGCCTAGCGATCTCAGTAAAAATCCAGCTGTCACATACAATTCAGTTTAAATCATAGCCTAGCCTAGCAATAAGGTTTTTATTACTAGGCAATAAAGTACAAACTTACACCTGATAATAAGACTACTAGTACTTGAGTTTATTGTAGGGTCACAAAATACTGTAACCAAATACAATAGGCCTACTTAAGTACTAGGCCTACTGCATTTGGTTACAGTATTTTGGACCCTAGAATAAACTTTTCCATCTTCATTGACCGTAGAATCTAGGTTGCAAGCAATGGCCTTCTGCTCTAATAACTCTACTAGCTTTACTTTTGCTTGTTCATAGACGTTTGTTACCTAGGCTACCATACAGTCCACTCTTTTTTTCACCTCTGATTTGTTCTGTTGACAAGATCAAACTGACTAGTGCGCAGCGAAGCGGCGCAATGCAGTTGCCTAATAGCGGCGTTGCTTTAGATTAGAACTGGGATGGCGCCGCAAAGGACGCTAAGGCTATCAACGTCAGGGTTGTCAATAAAAATTATTAAAATTTATAAGATATTAGAGCCCCCGACGTCATGTTTGAAGTAGAATTATGCGATTCGCGTAGCTTTAGATACCCGATTGATTTTGTCTGTAGTCCTCGTTTAAGTCAAGACTATATATTTCTTAAAACACCCAGTTTGTTTCAGTAGCGTTTTTCAAAATAATTTTTCAATACTCCTGAAGATCTGCTGTGTTTTTGTTTCTTTTGGAATCTATGGCGATGAAGTCGAGCACACAGACATCGATCGTGATAGTCTTCAAGCTTTGCGGTTTTGAGTTTCGTGGTCATGTGCAGACAGCTCTTCTGATAAAGATATGTTGCAAGATCCAGAAGTTTTTAGTGTTTCTTTTGTTCAAGTAGCACAATTTCACAACCTCACGTTATGTTACGAGCAGTCAACAAGTGTGTCGTAAGGGGACTGCCTTTTCAAAAAAAGGTTTTCTAGATGCGTTACAAACTGAAAAAAAAAGTGAAAGGAAACGCAAATTGTAGAAAATCCAGTTTGTAGATTGAAATACGATTTACAGTAAAGAACTTTCTTAAATAAGTTTCAAAAAAATGGAAATTTTTGAAAACGTCTCTACCCTTTGAAAACAAGAATGTAAAAAAATTCAAAGCGGGCAAGGTACCGACCCCACCCGAACAACTGGATTAAATTCTTTAACAGCACATTAAAGCAAAGAAGGTTCATGCATCTTAATTTTATTTGTTGCGTCACGTTTCTATTCATTATTGATTTAAACAGAAAGAGTTTCGACCTTTGGAGAGGCGAAGATCGGCTGAGGGGAAAACCAGAGTAGAAGCACTGAACCAAGCTAGCGATCTTCGGTCTAAGTCTGCTCCCCCTGAGCAAGAATTCACGGGTAAGAACTAATGCATATCGATGCAAGTAATTAGTATGTTGGCAATTAAGCTGTAGCCTAGGTACCATGCTTGTGGAGTGTGGATGTTTCTTGAGTTATCAGTAGCGGAAAAGAAACAAAGTTTGCAAAATAAACGCCTTCAATAAGTTTGGCTGTTGATGCTTATGTGGATCAGTGCCGGATTTAGGGGGGTAGGGGCGGCCCCCCACCATCCACCAATAGTGCTGTACATTTCTACAGTGTTGCACAAAACATGTCTTGTATTGTCTTGTTGCAAACTACTGTAGTTTACTCAACTTTTTTACTTTTTGTTTCGTAATTGGTTAATTTCTGGCATTTTGATGTCACAGACGCAATTTTACTCCAAGAGCTAGGAGCGGGTCTGCATGAAATAATTTTGTAATCAGCTTGACGTAGCATTCATTCATTTTTTAATCTTGACCACCACAATAATAGTGATTGCGTATTAACACAATAACACATAGAGTCAGGAAAAGGAAGTAGCGACACAAGGTTAGACGTTAAGACATGCAGAGGACATTGAAGACAAACCAAGCGATTTTTATTTTAGGAGTTGCTACACCTGTCACTCCAGTTAAAATGTGCACAATGTAGGCCCAATCAATCACACTCATCAACATACAAATTCAGGCACACAAGTCGTAAATAAATTTAACAGCTGGAGTGGTGGATCGAATAGTTGTTAGAGAAAGAAGAAGAGGGGTAGTTGACCAATGCAAGGCCTGGCACGGTTACGTAGGTGGTCCATGGGTGGCGCAACCGGCCCAAAACTATCTTTAACTTAACGGAGCATGGTGGGGAAAGAAAACCACCCTGAAAATGAAACCTCACTGGATCCAGGAACCCTTTCATGTAGCAACTGGTCAAAGCATCAAGATAATAACAATTATGCGATCAACGCATATGCATTTAACTTTACAGCATAAAGTATTAGTAATCACACCATCCACGTTGCATTTATTAGCTGGTACAAAAATGACATAACTCAAATAATCTCCGGTGTAGTGATTCTTCACAATAGATAACAAAATTTGTGTGTAAGCATTGTTGATTGATCGTGTGCATCTCAAATCGGTTGTCTTTCACTGCTTATGCCGACGACTCTGTGAAGCAACCAAGGTGGAGGCTAAGGGGATTCATTCTCCCCTCAGCCATGTAGCTTATAAAATTGAACCAAAGATTGTTAGCATCTAAAAATGTTTTTGAATTGACCTGTGATTAAGGCCGAAGCTTGAAGAGGTTGGGCAGTTTAATTCTTTAACTGTCTTTCAAATTGTAACAATCTAGTTCTTTCAAAGGGCTCTAAAAAAGCACGAAATTTGACCCGAATGGCGTTAAAATGGCACTTTTCTAAAAAGTTAAAATTTTCCAATGGCCCCCAGTCCCCCGTCTACGATACGCGTGCGAGTTGCATCACTTTTTGTAGCATGCTGCCCAATTAAAGCATTTTTCAAGCAAAACTATTTGACCTTTGGGTTCAAGTCTTCTCCGCCCCTAACAAAATCCTGGTTGTGCGCCTGCGATGATTAACTTTTCAAGCTTTTTGTTGAGTTAAACTTGATTTAATTTTTGCACCATTAAAAATGGGGCCCAACCAAACTTGGGCCCCAGGGCATTCTCCACCACATAATTTCGGCACCGATCAGGATAATTACTATTTTATTTGAAAAAAATGTAAAAAAAGTTTGTGACTCCAGACCTTAAGTTGGTGGTCAATGGGCCAATGCCTTCCTTTAAAAGCCCTGTCTGCCTCATGGAAATACATTGCTGTTGCAATAAAATCGACTTTTTTATCGCGGTAAGTATCAAAGATGGTAAAAAACTTAGATCCCTGTAATTGTTACAGGGACTCTTCCGAGTCTTTAACTTGCGTAAAACCGAACAGTTCATTATTGATTTAAGGTGCATAAATCACAATTGCTAGAATCGACGTCTTTCGAAGATAGTTGACGCGTGACACATGGACGTAAAGCTTTTACGTGACACTTCGATGTGACCCTTTGACGATGGTTTTTTTGAAATAACCATAACACATGCAATAGAACAGGCCTTCCCAAACTTTTTTGCTCGCGACCCTCTTTAATCTTTTAAAAATTTCGGCGACCCTTCACGGTATAAATAATGAATGCTGCGAGTTGGTATTAGTAATTATTCAATGGCAAAAAATAATAACGAGGCACTGGTACCTAAAGCCTACTAATTTACACGTAGGTACGAAACGCAAACACACTTACCGCTGCTTCAACATCATCTGCAGTAGTACCGTTATCGTTCGGCTTTTTTAGCCAGCTATTTATTGATTAGAATCTAACCAGTAGTAGTGGTATGGTAGTTATACCTCTACTCAACTATATATTACGCTCCCACTCTACTAAACTACCGGTACTACACCACTATACAAGCATTGAATTTTGTCTGCATAGTTCTATTACGGGGTTCCCACACAATGTTCAAAACCAAATTCCATGACCTTTCAAAAACTTTTTCCGTGACGTTTGTTACACTTTTTCCAAGCGTATTTTAAAATGATTGTTACGCTTTGCTAATTGGTTGAATCTTAGTGAGACTTTGCGACACATGCCTTCGTAGAAAAATGTTTGTTTTACGTGGCCATTTTGGTTAATAAGCATCGAAGTCATATTTGCTTTGGTAATTACTTTTAAAACGATTGTTAATTTCGGTGTTTAAAAAAAAAGTTTTATGGCAATTTGGGGAGTCTTAGGTCATGTGATTGTGATTCAGGGAACCAAAAACCGGGTGAAAACTGTCATTTCCGTATTGTAAATTTCACTTACAGGTGCGTAAGCTGAATGTTGCTAAGGGGGGGAGGGGTTTGGCCCCAAAGTTAAGATTTGTTTGTTCAAAAAAGACTTATTTAAGTGGCGTGGCAAGAAACCATTATCACTACACGTAGCACAAACGGGGTCTATGGAAAAAGTCCCCAGCTGCTGGACGATTTTTATGATTTTTTTTTGAAAAAATTGCCGTTTTATCGCCATTCGCTCATTTTTAGAGCCATTTGAAAAAAAACTAAATTGCAAAAATCAAAAAGTTATTTGCAAGAATTAAATTGCCCAGCACTTTCAGTCCCCTTTACTTACAGGTGAAGTCCTAAATACGTTTAAAACATTTGTATTTTAAGTTTTCTGTAGAGGACTTAGCGAAGCGGAGCCTTAGCCCCCCTGGTTGCACCACTATTTGCTTACAATTAATAAAACAGGTAGAAGTGGAAAGCTCAACTTCGAAACAAATTGAGTACACATAAAAACTATAGTGCATACTAATTTTCGGGGCCCCAGGTGATCATTTTTGAGGCCACAAACTGGGAAGGAGTGGCCAATGTTTAACCGATAGTACCGCGTCCAATATTGATGAAACAATTAAAACTTGTGGTTTTTAAATGTAAGTTTAGTATTATTCACAATTTTGTGACTATATTCATTTACTGCGTTTTGGACAGTTACTCTTTCCTTTTTTTTTTCCTTTTTTTTTTCAGGCTAGTAACTGTTAAGCCGCTAAGAGAGTTAGAGACTTAGACCGATTTACATATCAGGAATGTCTACTGTCTAATGCCCATCTAAAATTGGGGGTACCAAGTTAAGAAAGTGAAATTTTGAACCAATTACGCAACATGAGTGAATTTGTCTGCGTCACTGGGTGGGTATCAAAAAGAATTCTTTAAAATTGGGGGTGCCATGATTGGAGTGCCCCAAATGGGTCTTCCAAAATTTTAAAATTTGAATCATCTCAGATAAGACAAAAAAAATTTTCAGAGTAACTATTGGGATCAACAAATAAGCTCCCCCAAACTTTTTAATCGCTTGATATAGTCAAATTAAACTTTTGGAGTAAGTCAATATAGAAAAGATAAAAATTGTGTATGTTTTTGAAACAGATTAATTTTATCAACTTTGTTCTAGCCCCCGAAATTTTTAATGATTTTTAAAGTTTTCCAGATTTCCAAATTTTATCGATTTTCCAGGAAAATTTATTTTTCCAGGATTTGCAATGATTTTCCATGACCTTGGGAATCCTGTATTATGTCATAAATCAAAGTGACAAAAAGGTTAGGCATCCAGCTGTGCTGCAAGATACGAATGGGGAAAAGTTTATCTGCTGTCTTCGTAAAACTTATAATACACCGTTCAACCAAGTCTCACTATTTAATAGCGCCTATTATAGCAGCATCTACACCTAAGTTAAGAATGATGTTTCGCAGAATTACATGAGTTTTTAACGACAGTCAGGGGTCGCTGCGACCCCTAAAGGTCGTTACGCGACCCCCAGTTTGAAAAGCTCAGCGATAAAAAAGAGGTACTTAAAAAGATCAGTTTTAACAGCATAAACCAATTAATGTTCGTTATGAATGGCTTAACATTATTTCAGCTTCAAGCTTTATATCAGTAAAGCATTATCAGAAAAGAGAAATTATCAAAGCAAAATGATTGAACCAAACTCGCTATACAACGTTCACAAATTAATCAAATATCGAAAATAAATGCACAAACTTACCTACTGTTTGAGACGGTAAATGCGCTGAACTCGTACCAAGAAATCGAAAATCGAACGGTTAATTTATCTCAAATCTACTTCAACGTTTGAGTCAATTGAAATAATTTGGCAGTTTTGCAAAAATAAATTTTTTTAACTTCTGAATTTGCAAGACTATTTATGGAGAAAATTAAAGAATAAAATGAAACCACGTGGCAATGTACTGTATATTGCTGAAAAAAAAAATTGTATGCCGCTGTTTGCCTAAACCATTGTTCGATGAAAAGCTTTAAATAACTACGTCATAAAGTGGTGGAAAAAGCGGAAGCTTTTAGTAAATTAGTTGGCAAATTCAAACCTTTTTTGTTCATGGCTGGCTGGACCGTGTGACTATTCTTCTTACAATCGGTACGAATAGTTGAATTTGAACCATTGTCGTAATAATTAGATCGTTAATATTTTAGGTCTCCCTATTGGCACAGTACCAAGTGCAAACACTGTACACCGCAGAAAAGAAGAATACAAACTGGAGCTCACCAAACAGATGGAAGAAGATCGGCAAAGAAAATTAAGGTGACTTTGCTTTTGCTGTAGAATCCTGCAAAGTGCTTGTGAATGGTGTGGTAATCTCTCAACGTGGTTACTGCATTGCATTATGCTATGGCCTGCCAAGTTACCAAATTTCGCGCTTGCAAAGAGTTCAAAATACCGCTGCCAGATTAATCTCATGTACGCACAAATATGATCTCATTACAACTGTTCTCGTTGAGTTGCATTGGTTGCCTATGGAATATCGAATGAAATTTTTTTTTTGCATGTTTTCAAAGCGATAAATGGCCTTTCACCAATATGTTTGACTGACTTGTTCACCCATCAGCCTGTTCCTTCTCGTTCCCTACGATCAACTGACTCTAATTTGCTATTTGTGCCGTGTACTTTCTCTGCTTTCGGTGGTCGCTGCTTTAGTGTGTACGGGCCTCGGCTGTGGAACACATTACCACCACACGTAAAAAACGCTGAATCTACAAATCAGTTTATAGTTCTGCTAAAAACGCATTTTTTAAACAAGCATTTTTCAAGTGATTCGTTTCTCACTGTGCACACTCCACATGCTTAAAAGCATGGCATTTTTTTCACTTTTATTTCCACCTTAAAACTTTAAAAACAACACTTAGCTTTTCACTTTTATCTTCATCTTATTATTTTTTTAAGCCAACGAACTGAGTGCCAACTGTAGAGCACCCAACTTTTGTTGCCGGTGATTTAGTGTGCCATTCGTTCATATTGTTGTACTGAATTTGTACTGCAATGTGCTTTTGATCTGCTACCTCGCAGGACGCGGCGCTATACAAATGACTACATTATTATTATTGTTATTGTATCAGGGTGGGCCAAAAGTTAGAGGGCAGTGATACACAAAAGTGCTTGTGTATCACTGCCCCCTAACTTTTGGCCCACGCTGTATTTCAAATATGATGCGATTGATTGTGGTAAATTAGTGCAGAAAAGCCTTCAATTTTGAAATTTTTACGTGGAGTGAAACTTACTGCATTTTTGTTTTTCATCGACGAAACTGCGGGCATTGACTTGCAAATGTTGCAGCGGTTTACATATTTTTTAACATACAACGTGGCAAGACTCTGAGGATCAAGTTTAATGTTCGAAGTTTTTAATGGGCGTTTTATTTAGAGAAAAGCAGTTGGACCGGCAAGCCGAAGCGTCCAAGCAGGTTAGTGCATACGCTGTAAACATTTTGTGCATATGCTGAAAACATATGCTGTAAACATTTTCTTCCATCTGTTTGGTGAGCTGTAAACATATTATATAGTAAATATGCTATCCTTCTATTCCTGGAGCCCAGCAGATTTTCCTCGCACGCAGAGGTCAGCCGGTGTTTGCAGCTTAGTTGTCATTTTTCATGATCTTGTTCATCCAACGTTTGCAAACCTCTGGCAATCATGTCACATTATTGCATGTATATTGGTGTTAGGTGTGTTGCTGAATGACATTTTTTTAAAATGTCATTTGTGCATGTTTTGTTTTGTGAATTCCACAACTAGTTTTTTTATTTTGTACTTCTTTATTTTGCATTCTTAACTCAGTTTGATACCTCTAAACTTTCGTTTTTGTTTGCCTAGTTGCTTTCGTTATGTATTTTTGCTATATTCTACCTCATTTCGATTATGAGAGGTTTGACTTTACCATCAAAAAAAGATTGATCAATGAAAAATCCCGAACAGAATAATGCAAATTGCAGTAATCTATGAAATAGGAAATCTCTACAGCTAATTTAGATTCACTTTTTCGAAGGGCTTAAAACAAGTTATTTTTTTGTATTGGGTTCCTACATTGTTTAAATGAAGCCCACTGAGTTTTTCGTTGCAATATTCTACCTTAAAAAGTTAGATAAGTTATTTCTTTGTATTGGGTTCCTAGATTGTTTAAATGAAGCCCACCGAATTTTTGTTGCAATGATACTTTAATTACAAGATGTAGTGTTCTTAAATTCTATGAAAGGCTGGTTAGAACTTGAGTTTGTTGGGTCAAGAAAACGACTAGTAAACAACTTTTTGCATTTTTTGTTGCGAAGAAAAAAACTTTGCCGGTCCCAGGGTAAACATGATTTCGGTATTCAATTTGCCAAGCACAGTAGTTGGAACTTCGCGCGCGTGTAAGACCTTTGTTTTTTACACGGCCATTTTGATAGATAAGCATAGAAATTTATTGACTCGCTTATAACTAAAAAACGGTTAAACATGAAAAGTTGAAGTTTGGATATAACATGAGAATGATTAAAAGGGTCATGTATGCCCGATTTTGGGGACCTTAGGTCACGTGATCGTGATTTAGAAACCCCAAAACCGAAAAAACGGCCATTTTTGTCTCAAATTTATTAATTCGCCTGTAACTATAAAATGGCTGAACATGAAATGCTGAAATTTGAACGCAACTTGGGTGAAGATGGAGATTGCATGTGCACCAAGTTTGAGAGCGCGCAGTCACGTGATCGTTTTTTCAGAGGCCGAAAATTGGTAAAAATGGGCAATTTTGAACCGGTATATATTTGAGTAACTACCAATATGAAAAAAGTTTGTGGTTTTTGAGCACACTACTTACCACCTTGATCTTGTTCATTTATTCGGTCTTGGATACAATTTTTCCTCTTTTTCTTTTTATATACTTCTTTTCTTCTATTTCTATCTACAGTACTTTTTAACCTCAAAACGCAGATAAATCATACTGTGAACTATAAATATACATCCAAAAGTACTAGTCCCTGAAATCTGGGGTGTCACGTTTGGGAATTACCCTCATATGCATTATTAAAGCATCAGCAGCGAAAGATTGTTCATAAGAAATAGTAGCTATTATTCTCAGAACTGTCTTGCCTAAACCCTTTGTGACAAAGTCAATGACACGTGATCATTGGCAACGGTTCGAACAACTCGGCAGGTCGTTCTAAACAGAAGTTATAATATATAGTGTCACAAAAGAAGTGCGTGCCTAAGAACGTGCACAGATAAAAGCCGAGATCATAGAAGTAATAATCTTGCCTTAGTTTTAAATATTTGATGCGGCTCGTAGCACGTTTTGATGTTTCAATTTTGGCCTGCGAGCAAAAAAGGATGCAAGTGCCAGGTCTAAGTGGCCTACAAGTCTGCAAAAGTCCTTTTTAAACCTTGGTAAGACTGTAGATTCAAACCGATCAACCAATTTAACTATTAACTGAGCTACAGGTAAGCTCTGCCACCAACTGATTCTGGTGTTAGTTTATGAATGTAGTAAGCTAAGCTAGCCTACTATGTGGAGTGTACTAGGCCTATAATATGCTAAGCCTATAACCAACTATCGTATGTAATCTTACTGCTACTGTGATAGGTCAAAAGTACTAAGTAGTCTATTCCAATACTGCTCTTAATAGGCCTCGTAAAAGTCAGAACTAAAAATTGTTGCAAAGTGACACCCACAAAAATTGATATGTTTTATTTTTTTTCATATTTAGCTATCCTGAAACTTACACTTGTCTAATGTCTAGCTTGATCATTAAAAGGTGTGGATTTTGAAAGGCTCATTTGAGAGGAAATTTCCCCCCATCATGGCACCCTAATTTTGTAGTATTTTGTTTTTCTGTTTTATTTCCCTATTCCAAAAATTTCAGCTGTTTAACTTGAGTAGTTAGATAAATTTTGAATTTTGGAGTACCCGTTTGAAGGATCCCCCATTGTGACGCCCCCAATTTTTGTTATGTTTTACTTCAATGCCTACCTATTTCGAGAATTTGACGTATCTAGCTTCAACGGTTCCAAAGTTTAAAATTTTCGAAGTCCCATTTTAGGGAGATTTTCCGAACTGAAGCTTTAATGATGCGGATCAAAAACTGTGTTGCCAGGGCGCACTGATGCAGAACTGAGCCTCGCCAGCTTGTTACACGCATCGGCATCATACAGCATATATAAGGAAAGATTTGATTTGGTATTGTTTATGATGTTTATACATGCTGCAGTCTGACAACATTACTCCATAATATTGTTGGTACAATCAAACAGTAGCCTTGCCTTATTGCTTTTTTTCCACTCAAATCTACTTTCGTGAAATCAAGTCTACCATTAGGGTGATGAATTTTTCAACTTATGTAATGAAATTAAATTGCTGGGTTTGCAGTCAATGAACTTTTATGTATAAAGTAATTCTACAGTAATATTTCATTCCCTATTGAAAAAAAGCTGGCGCGCCCAATACTATAACATTTTTCTGATTTTCGGCATATTTTGACATATCAATGGTTTTTTAAGCAATTTCACTCCTTGATTTTTAAAGAATTTTGTAATTACAATTTGAGGGACCGTAGCCAGAAAGGTTGAGGCAGGGCTGAAGCCGTCTTAGGAAAGCTCAATCTATGGTTCGCCTGGCATATATACCGACAAAATTGACAACCTTGAATGACTCTTGTTTGCCTCCAGATTTCATCTTGCTAGCCGCAAGTCAACAAAGCCCCCAGCTGCCGGAGGCCCGGGGATCTGGTAGCATGTTTTTTTTAGCAAAAATAACTAAATGCTAGGCCTAATTTGATGAAAATTAATGCTTCTAAAACGTGGTATAGAAATTAGCTGTCCAACCAAGATTATACTGATTTCGTAAATGGCTGTGTGGGACGTGGCTAGTGATAAAATTTGAGTTCTTTTATTTACTAGCCGGTAAGTTATAAAATCCATAATTCAGTACAACTCACAAGGAGTAATATTGTCGCGATTGTTGATACTTGGCTAGAGTACAACCTTTAATCCCTAGAATTGCCCACGTCGGCTGAAACTAGAGAACAACTGAGATGTTAATTGACGAATCGAAAATGGCAGTGACAGTTTCTTTAGCTTCTTGAATCTTAGAAAGCAGCACACAATCTTAAATTAAAACTTCTATTTAAGATTGAAAACACAAAACCACTCTCACTGAGCAAAACACTTCTTACGATCGACCAGATTCAGATCGTAAAAGACTTAACCGCGACCGACCAGGTTCAGGTCGCACCTTACACACTCTCGCGTTTGCCCAGTTTAGATCACCAACTATACGGCTACACAAGCCAACCATAGATACACATACTCGGCAAAAAAATGCCCACAAAACTAATACCTAAAAATCATCCACTTTCAGAATATTAGAATACTAGAATCAAAAACGACTCGCTTATTTATACTACGGCAAAAGCTATCGAATATCCCAGAACAATCCATGATACGTCACAATAGAAAAAAATACACGAGCTTACGATAAGATTTCGACATGATTATGACGTCACAAACTTCAAGTCTAAATATAGCAATTAAGACATGTAAACAACTGATAATTCCGGTAACTAATAGAAGACAGTAGAAAATACTAGACAGGAATTATCCAGAATATCCCGAATATTCTAAATCTAAAAAAGCGGCAAAAGCAGTAAATTAGTCACGTACGCAGTAAATACAGCAAATAGTCATATATCAGGCATTCAAAATTATTATTCGTGACAAATATATTTTGTCTATATTTTATAGAGAAAGATAATTGGGGGTTAATAGCACGAGGTTTGAGAAAAGTGATTGGTACTAATAGTGAATAGTTCCCCCTCCCCCTATTCCTGTGCGTATACTGTTTGATGAAACCTATGTTCAGCATTTTTCAACAAGCGATCAAATTTGATTGCTTATTTTTGGCTATTTTTCAAACTTTTTACTGATTTGTGAGTTGTTTCAAAAGATCTCCGTTTTGGTTGACAGGTCGGTGGGAGCTATAGTGCTACTGCCCTAAACAAAAAGTAGTTAGACTATCCAACGTTTCGTTGCATTTTAGTGTCAAATTTACGATTTAAGTGAAGACAAAAAACACCTTAGCTGGAATTTCGACCCGAATAGCTCTGCCCGAGTTACAACTCTGCTTCGCGGTTCGTACTTCAAGGCAGAAGGGAAAGATAAAAAATAGGACGACCAGTTTACGTTTTTTAATTAAAAATTTTGATGGTATTTTTATTCGTGTTTAATGTTTGTCTGTTATGAACTATTTTAAAAAAGTACACTTCAACTGCTTTTAAAACGTTATAGACAAACCTATCACTTTCAGTTAATTACTGAGATGTTTGTTGACATCCTAGGACTGCTGCTTTGTTTTCCTGTACTGCCAGTATCAGAGGTTGGCAGTACCGAATATTTTTTGTACCGAATTATTATTTCGATACCGGCCGTGCGGTTGTTTTTAAGTAGCGGTACCGAGTTAAAATTGGTTTTAGTTTTGTTAAGTCGGTATTTTTTTTGCACTTTTTTTTTGAATTTTTGTAAAAGTTGAATAACATTTGGCAACTCAACAATTCAGATGCAGAAGGAGTGGTCACTCCGATCTCTAGGCTATTAAAATTCTGTTCTGCTCCGCATGTTTACGTTTTGTGAACGTTTGTAATATTTTATTGAAATTAACTATATGTTTTCTAAATCGCTAATTTCAGCAAATACGCGTGCAGTCGTTGCAGCGTGCTTGATTTTGGCGACCATTACATAAGTTATCTAAAATTTCAATAAAGTCGAAAAAGTACCGCTAAAGTAATTTCGTACTTTTTGAAATGAATACCGGTACCGAACTGCCTTTCAAGTCGAGTACCACTACTGACTGGTCTTTTGGAGTACCGATGCCCACCTCTGGCCCTTATGCAGTATACACTTGCGCAGCGTACGTTAGTATATAATGGTAGCCCATGAACGCAAAGCAGAGATCATAGAATGTTGATTGGCAGTTAAGTTGAATCCCATCAAATGCCCAGGTTCACATAGGGCCAGGTCCCAGTGTGTTAGCGCAATTGGATTCCAGTTGGAAGCCCATAAAGCATCCCATTTGGGGCCCAATATACTTTGTTTAAGCATTGTAAGGTAATTAGCTAATTAAAACATGCTGTCGCTAAGTCTCCAGATATCGCTGGGCGATGTCACGTTCAAGTTTATTTTTGTATAGAAAGACACGCACGTTTTACCTATTGAATGAATGCTTGTTTCAGCCAACGGTTACCGTTTTACGCGCTGAAAAAAATCAAGAACGGCCTCCAGATGGTGACGAAGATGAGAAAATTTCCAAGAAAAAGAAAGGAAAAAGGAAGTAAGTTTTTCTATTAAGATTCACTGTTGTGACATCTTTAAATGGGATCTGTGATGGGAAACTAGTCTGATAACTTGCGTGCCAAAGATCTAATTCTAAAACGTCGAAATTTTTGACCAGAGCGCACTATTACTTCGAATATGAAAATTGTAAAATCTGAGCACGTTGTTTGTTAAGCAAAATGTTTGCTACAATACCGGTACTAGATATTGCCACAATTCCAAATAGCTCACTCTATAATAATTGGAAGGCTGTTATTTCACCGCTAATTTCTATATTTATTCCGACTCGAATCTTACCTTAACTCAAACCTTAATCTTGGTCCTTAAAAATGCAAATAAAAAATGCGCAGTTGCGTATTTCTTATTTTCGCTTCAGTCCCTAACTTTTAAAAATTTTCCGGTGAAGTAGCACTCACAAAATCGTTATTCTAAGAAATGCAATAGCAGTAATAAACAATTGTACTTACAATTGCAAGAGTGAATATCGGAAATGAAATGTGCGCAATGCCAGAGATTAAAAATTATCACTTATCTTACTGGTGCCAAATTAGAATAGCTGGACAAAGCGGTGGTTGTTACTGCAGCAGCCGCAAAAACTTCGCACAGACATGCAAATTAGCGCAATACAATAGAATCTTGCATCTAGTTAGCTTTACAGAGAAAACATTACATGTTTTTATTTAGCGTGTATAGATCTTGATTGTCTGGACCATAACGCAAAGCTTATTCAAACCAGTAAACCTTCGCCAACTGTACTTGATGTACTGTATGATATAATTCATCAATATTGTTTTGTTCAGTCGTTGGTTGATTATATTAATTCGTTTGAATAGGTCGACCTGTTTAAGAATTAAATTCTCTTGCTAGGCTTCGGAAACTGGATAGTTCGGACAGTGACAGTGGTTCGGACAGAAAACATTGGACGGCTAGAGGTGGATATCCTCCTTTTTACGCCCCATCAATGCCAACCGGGTATGCTACAGTAGTTTGTGTTATCCTGAAACGTTGCTACAAACCACTGACAGGATTTGTGGCAAACGAATCGATTGAGAAATACTGAAGTGGAGTTAGGGATGGGCATTTCAGAATACTTGCCTATTCCAGAATTATTTCGATTAGCTAAAACCGAATCCAGAATACCGAATCCTATTCTGGTTTAAATTAACTTAATTTCCTAAAAAAGTGAACAACCAGTCAACCACCGCCGATATCCAGAAAAAATTTATTCAACGATTTGCTTAATTAAAGCAGCACGTTATGGCAGTGCATGACATTGAGTGCTTCTAAATGTTCACCTCATTATTGCGTTTTTAATTTGCTCACAGTCAAGCCTGCACTGGAGAAACATCTTTCGAAAGAAGCTGATATTGCAGGAATGCAAAAGTATTTTGAAGCAAGTTGCTTCAAATGGGGAAGTTGAGAATTTGTGGACCGCCATTTCATGTGTCCAGCTTAAAAGTTCAAAAAGTTTGAATTATGGAGGGCCCCGTTTGGGGGAAACTTTTCGTATTTGCCTACCCTGAAAATTTCAAAATCACCCCAACCTGGCTCCCCCGATTTCTGTCACACGAAAGTCCTCCCTGATATCTTCAATTGCTCAAACTTTGAATACAGTACGTTTAGCGGTTTACAAGTAGATAGCGGCAGAAGAAAAAAAACAAAGAAAAAAAAGAGTGAGAAAAGTAGTTGTCAAGTTGGGGTAAGCGAGCATAACCAAACGAAAGGCGGTTGATAATGTGCTCAAAACCCGCAAAAATTTTTTCATCAATATGGTAAATACCGAGATATTAAAGGCGGTGAATCATCCAGCCAATTTCAGTGATTCACAATAGCTAAAATTGAACTATAATTTTTGATATTTTTTGTTTTAATTTTGGGACTGCGGTTGCAAAGATATTCAACAAATACAAAAAGATGTCCCCCCGAAAAAAGTTTTTGGAAACTCTGACTTTTGTTCTTCCCACCAAAACCACAGTAGGCCTAATGGTTTAGAGAACTGTGGTAGGCCTAATAGTTTAGAGATAGTTTATTTCTAAATAGTTTAGGCCTAACTATCTCTAGACTATTAGGCCTAATGGTTTAGAGATAGTTAGGCCTAATAGTTTAATAAAATTACTGTAGGCCTAATAATTTAGAGAACTGTGGTTTTGGCGGGAAGATCAAAACTCAGAGTTTTCAAAAACTTTTTTCGGGGGACATCTTTTTGCATTTGTTGAATATCTTTGCAAACGCAGCCCCAAAATCAAAACAAAAAATATCAAAAATTATATTTCAATTTTAGCTATTGTAAACCACCGGAATTGGCTGGATGATTCACCGCCTTTAAGGTTCAAATTTGTCAACTTTTTGCCATTTTTGGCTAGTAAAATTTTGGTCACGAGACTGGTCGCCCGCAAACTCGGATTGCATAAAGCGTTTCTAAGCACCCACATTGTGTCCGAATTTCATCTTTGCACGTCAAGTGGTTTTTGAATGATAGGCAAATTAATAAATTTTCAAGCCAAAAATCGCAGTTTTTTAAAGCTTTTTTTGTGTCTCAATTCGCAATCACGTGACCTAGGATTCCCAAAATTGGCACACATGACGCTTTCATTAATTTTGTACGTTGAGTCCAAATTTCAATTTGTAGGCTTTACCGTTTGCTAGTTATAAGCAAGTCAATCCTCATCTGCCAAAATTCGCGAACCACCACAAAGGTACTACACACTGACGCGAAGTCACAATGCAGAGCAAATGGCTCACTACACTTTTATGTGAGAAACAACTGCAAACAATTTTTACCAACACAATTGCGGTGGTTTAAAACCGGTTCCAATTATCCAGTTTATAGTTCAATTTGGATTCCAGATAGTTTGGGATTCGGATCCTTCAGGATTCGGTATTCTGAAATGCCCATCTTTAGGTGGAGTAACCAAGCCCAACATGCTACTAAGAAGTTGTGCATTGCTGTAGTAATATCGAGTAAAAGCCAGCGATATGTCCCAATCTACCTACTAGATTGATCCATATTTATCCTCCACTGACGAGGAAGCAACTGTGGCGCTTTTTGGTCGAATCCTCACCTGCAAAAATTCTACATCTGGAAAAAAATCCTCTATCCAGAAAAAAATTCGCTGGCTGGAAAAAATTCTATATCCAGAAAAAAGTGGTTTATCCGAAAACATTCTTTGTAACTCCTTTCATTAAAAAGATCAAATCTTTCATTATACTCACTGTAATACGTCAAAGCGTGTTACGAGTTTGAAGACTCATCTCCACGTCATTTCGACCGAGCTACACAACTTTTGAAGAAATGTCGCAGCAGTGGCGAACCATTGTCAACACGGTGTCCAATTTAACTGGCCTGAGATTTGAACCTCAGACCTCCTGCTCCAAGAGACAAACACGTTAGCGCTCAACCAACTGGCCGGTTTCATCGCTCGAAATTAGTTTTATTGAAGAAATGAAAACTATTTGAGGTAATAAACAAAAACAGGTGTCCCAAACTTTTTCCACAATTCCTCTTATTCGCAAAAAATCGATTTAATTCGTTTGACTCCTTAAGTTTTGATCTCGAGCTCAACTCAAAAACCCTGCCCGACTTACAACTCTAGCACGCTGTGCCCGAGCCGTTTCTTGTCTTCAAAATTCGGTGACATGGGACCGCTCTTGCTTATGGCGTACCCAAGTATTAAAAATTCATTATGGTTATAATTTGCTTTTAACACAATTTTCAAATTTACTGTCATAATTAACGAATTATGACTCTGATGGATGGGATGGTGCCTGACTCGATGACCGCAGGGTCTAATCGCAACTGCCTAACTGTCACATGCTAAACAAATTCAAAGTTAGCTGCCGTTGTTATTTTACCAACCACCGTTTTTATGTTACCGTACTTATTGCTATGATATTCCCTTTTATTGAGCTACTAGATAAACTTGTTTTGTCAGCTATTATAGGGGTTTGATTGTTTGTTGGTGTGGTTGCTGCCATGTTTGTATTTCAGTTATTATCCTCCTCCTCCAATGTCTTACCCATCTTTGTATGATGAAGCCTATCGCTACTATGGCTCCCAACACCCGCTCAACCCGGCTCAACTACTGGATCCTTCTTATGGAAACATCCCTCCACATGCCCCGACATTCTCTGATGAGCTGAAACTAAGTGGTATATGAGTTTTGCTGTTGTTGCTGCGAACTGTATTGTTGACATACTTACAAAATTACGCACTCTACTGTGCGTTACAGTTGTTGACATACTTACAGTTGTTGATATATTGTTGACATACTTACAAAATTACACTAAGCTGCCGACTACAACTGTCAGCAGACGTTCTGTATTTTTCTGGATTTGACAGCTTTATGCATTGTTCCAGAAACTGTTTTTAGCCTTTGTTAAAGGATCGCGGGTTGCGGTATCACGCATCAATTCTTCACTCCGAAGCATATCCAAGAAATCTTTCAGATATAACAAAGAAGATTTTTTGCCTTCTTTTTGTTTTGACAAAGCATATGACTAAGTTTCTCCGAATAAACTTTGATAGGCACTCTGAGAATATGACGTTGATGTTCAGTTGCTATTCGATTTATCTGAAATAAAACAGTAATCAGTTTTGTTACCACGATTTTTAAAGAAAATGAATTATCAGCTTTGCTAGCAGCATGTTAATTTACAGGAACCCAGAAAGCAGGGAAGCGATCGCAACCCCCCGGTGAATCATTGCGCCAGTAAGTTTGTGTCCTTTTTAGTTTGACAATTGACTACTAATGTTCTGATAATAACAAAACAAGATTGAGCAATCAATATGCCCTAGATCGGGAGTTAAGGCAAATATTTGTCGCAAAAAATGCAATAAGCCAAAGACTTGGAGTCATCTCACTGTCATAAAATGTGCTTATGTCGACAGTAGGCGGATAAGAGAGTGAGCGTATTCTTTTGCCTCTAAAGATTTTGGGGATATTTTGAGATACAATACCGTTTTAATATTGTACTGCGTAAAACTGGTTGTAGAAGAAATTTGTTAACTATGAATAATGCATACAATTGTTGAAAAAAACACAAAACCCAAGATAATAGACGACGTAAAGTCACAACCTGGCCTGATCCAGATTGCGACTTTATGTCGTCTTTTCGTGAATGATATATAAGTCTTGAGATCGTCTCGCTATGACTGCTCGCTTGACTGGCTGCACTGGGATTTGAACAGTCACACTCAGGTTCCGATGCCCTCGCTGTGGGAGTTACGAGCACGTGAGTTCGTTAGCCTGCATTCTTCTTAACGCAAAGCCCAAGGTGGTCGGACATTTTCTATTTGTATCGAAAACGTACAAAAATCAGATACGATGTAAACCCATATTTAAGCATGTAACGGATCAAAACTTGCAAATTTATTTCAGACCTTGGTTGAATCAGAAAACGTGAAAGCTAGTTTTAACTCACTCAGCAAAACACTGTGGTTGCATAGTTACAATACACTGTTACAATATGCGGCGTAGATGTGTTCTTACGTCACAAACTAGAGCAAAGTCCCAGTCGCTGTCTTGATTTGAGTGATTGCTCGAAAAAGTTGGAAAACCGTTTATGTAAAAACAGTAGCCGCAACCTAAACTTTCGATGCTCCCCCAGAAGCTGCATCACATGTCATTTGAAGTTGACCCTTGGCTAATATTGATCGGCAGCCAAGCAGCAAGGTCGACACAAATCGAGTGTTGCATCCTATCCATCCTTTTGTATTCCAAATTTGGTTCAGTCAAAATTCGATGTTGGTTTTGAAATTGCTTTTCAAACAAGCTTCATCGGAAAGCAAATGGCGGTTTTGGTGCTACTTCTAGATATTTTTTCTGCGCAGAAGTCAAACGCTGCGGGGAGGAGCAACGAAATCCAGCTTGATATCTGATGAAACAAGAGACAGCATAAAGAAGAAGGAGATGATGCAAACATACCAGGAAGAACTTAGAGAGCAAGTGCGTATCGCACGCTGCACAAAATTGGGAAAAAATCTAAAACGTTTGCTATCGATGCTATTATCTACAGGCTTTTTTTGTTCTTAATGCTCAATGAATTGAGTTTTCATCCAAGTGAAAAAATGACTGTTGTTACTGGATGAAGCATCGTATGTCATAAACACAGAACAAGTAACAGTAAAATTGAAATCCTTATCTGCAGGCTGTTGCATCGTTTTCCGCTTATCAGGAGTGTCTGCTATAAAATAATATTGACTCATAAATAAAATCTGAGTGCTCGCATCGAGATCCGAGGCGGCTTGGGGGTGGGCTGCGTGAAAAATGGAAAAGGAGAACCGACGCAAAGTGAAGCATTCAAACGATGGTAACAAAGCGTGTTGCTGTCGCGCATATTTATCCTCCTGTCTCCGGGCAACTATTGGACGATCCATGCACTTTTCATTGCAATGACTACTTCGTGGTTGGAGGAATCCGCACCTGCTTAGGAGTTTCCAGTGATCGAATGTTTCTGTGGATTTCTTCCGAGTTTTTGTCCACTAAATTTGTTGCTTGTTCGAAGCCACTAAGCAGAGATAATCATCGTAAAGCGTCTTATTCAAGAGTGCAACAACGTGACCAGGGTGCGGGTTGAACCCAGGTCAAGCGATCAGGGTCGTTGTAAAAACGACGCCTTTACCTTCTCGGCCACTTTGATTGTAATTTCACGGCTGCTGCTCGAATATCTATCACACCGGATTCATGTGCAATAGAAAAATGCTATGATTTCTGTTAATTTTTTTAACAAGTCCTCCATCATCCAAGACAGTAGATTTTTTTCGGTTACAGCATATCAATCGTTGCAGATGAGAATTAAAGAGAAAAAGAAGGAGGAGGCAAAGCGGGAGCAGGAGCAGTATGACAAGAAGAAGGAGGCAGAAGCTGCCGACTACAATCCTTGGGGTAAAGGAGGAGGGGGCGCACCAATGAAAGATACGCATGGAAATCTTATATGTGGGTGTTATTGCAGTTATTTTTATGCTGAATGTCATATTTCCTTATGTTTTGTAGCTAGCTAAATGAAAACAGCTTTGAACTTTTAGGGAAGTTATATCTATTATACCTGTACTCTTTATTGTATAGGAACAATTTTATACGAACATGAGGTTCATTTTTACTCATAATTTAAGAACAAATTAACAACTATGCCAACCTCGGTGTGAAAAATGTTGGAGAACGTAAGCCAATGCAATGCGTTTGTGTAGTTTTCTTGATCTTTTTTATATTGCCGTTCTTTCGTCGAAAGACTGTATCAGTAATCATTATCACTAACAAAGGCAACTTTTAACCAAGCAAAAACAAATTTGCGTCGCTTTATTTTCCATCATCATCTCATTTTGGATCCGTTGTTATCCCCGTCGACGAAGGTGGCCGGATTTCGTATGGTCATTGTCTTTTCCACGCCTCGCCATTTCATTCGATCACATGCATCCACTTTCACCAGTCCATTTTTCTTCAATTCTCTTTTTACTTGTTTTTTCCACGTATGCTTCGGTCTTCCTTTTGCTCTACTTCCCTCGCACTTCAAATTTTAAAGCCTTCACTAACACATTTTCATCTTTTTTCCTAAAAACATTATTATGATTATTTTTTTAAACAAATGAATCTGAAACTTCATCAATTTTTTTAAGAAAAGCCATCCTCAATCCCATAATTAACTGGTTCTTATAAGGAAATATGTTTAATGGGGTTTGCAGCTTTACTTTCATTGGTCATTTTTAATGCCCCATATTCAATAATTCTTCTAAAATTTTTATGGCCTTTGGTTTGTTACTTTCTTTGTCGATCGCCAGTTATAAACGATTTTTTCAGCTGATTTACGTTCAATGCACATTCAAAACGAGGAATTAGTCCGCGACCCCACGAAGGTGGTGGAACTCGCCAAACAGAGACAAAAAGTTCTGGAAAACACCGAGGAGATATTTCATACCCCCAGAAAGCAGGTGAGTTTTGAAACTCTGGATGACCAATGACCATGCTAACGTTTGAAAATCTAGTTTGTACACTAAGATGATGCTGTACCTGCACGTGAAATTTTTTTGTGGCCAACTGCAGAGTTGAGTTCCTTCAATAACTCAATTCAAACATGTTGCCAGATGCTGACGTACACTTCACGTAATTGCAGGACACTGACTTGTTTGTGATGTCACCCCGGTTCGGCAGGAGCAACCCGTTTGAAGAGAAGCTGACAGCAGAGCAGCGAACGCTCAAGGATACGTACAAGGACGAACTCCGCAAGCAGGTGGGTGGAAGTTCCTGGTGGGTTTTGACTTATGTAGTCATTTGTATAGCGCCATTTCCTGCAAGCTAGCAGATCAAAAGCGCATTATAGTGCAAATTCAGTTCAACAATATGCAAAGTGGCACACTAAATCACTGGCAACAAAAGTTGGATGCTCTACAGTTGGCACTTAGCACGCTTGTTTGAAAAAAAAATTAAGATGGAGATAAAAACTAAAATCAAGCAGTTCTATTCAACGTTCTCTTGTAATTCTGGTGTGAAGTTTAATATTGGGGGAAATAGATTTGATATGGGGGTAAAAGTCGTCAATTACGAATGAGTTAATAATACAAAACACATCATCAACATATCGTAGCAAAATTCTGAGGGGTTCTCGAAAAGAAGTTAGGGCTTGGTGCTTAATGTGTTCCATGAAAATATTAGTTACCACCGGTAAAATACAAGATCCCATAGGGGTACCAAAAAATTTGCCGATGTAAAATGTTGTTAAGAGAAAATACTGGAATGAAGACACAGCTCAACATATTTTATGACGTCACTAGCTGTAGCAGCAAATTATCAGGCACGACCAGAATGGAAATAATCGTGAAAATACTGGAAATTATTGATTAACTGCACAAATCGACTAGAATTTTGGACATTGTATTCCAAAGAAAGTAAGGGAGAAAGAAATTAACTAAAAATAATGTAGTAGCAACAAAAAGATACAATAGGCCTAAGTGGAACATCACTTTTATGAATTTTAGGTACACCTTAAAATTTAGGAGGAACATTTTTAGTTAATGTTCTTTCTTTGATATATTAACGTTTGAATAAGATTGATAATGGTTTAAGAATAAATCAAAACGTTTTTAGTTCAAATATGTTTCATATATTTTTAGGAGAAACAGTTTTTTCACATTTTTATTGATCATATACAGGTGTAGTAATTTTTTATAGCAAAACATATCGCCAACAAGTACAATTTTACTAAACATTACGGTCATTTAGCAGACGCATATTCTGCTGTAATCGACCGTTTAATCCATTATTACAGTACAACTACCTTGGTCCACTTTCATGATTCTACTGGTTGGGCCCGATTTGCAATTTCTGCAAAGTTTTCTTCAGGCGTTAAACTTGGAGAAAATAATTTCGTATTGCTCAAAACGTGGGTGATTTTACCTCGAACTAATTTGACCTCAGTTTCCAAAGATTCTTTGAGCCTTTTTCAATTGAAGCCACGATGTCTGAGACAAGGGTCCGGTTTGGTGTGATAGCGAAAGTTGGGACTTTCTCTAAGACTTGATGTTTGCTTGACAATTGCTGAGATTCTTAACTCAACGAGATTTTTGTTAGCCTACATTTTTAATTTTAGGTAGCATAGGTTTTTAAACCTTTTCAATTTAGTAAGGTGAGCTAATTTTTCATCTAACTTCTTCTTGTCCTTAATTTTACTATAGTATTGCGACAGAATATCCCAATGTTGTTTTGAAAGAACAGCTTTGAGTTTGCCAGTAATCTGTGCTACCTCTAATTTTTTCTTTATAGCGATGTTCTTTCGGTGTAGTCTTGGCCATAATATTGCTGCACGCTTATTTTGAAAAATTTAAAAAATTTTTTCATGCGAACCGTTATCATTATTTTTTTGTTCGCTCCTTTATGTTTACCTGTATGATGTTGCTAATCATGTCGAAAGTTGAACCGATCAGTGGTCGAGTGGATAGAGCGTCTGCTGCTGAAGCGGTAGGCTCGGGTTCAATTCCCGGTCGGGTCTAACCAAAGACTATAAAAATAGGTATTCACAGCTTCCCTGCTTGGCGTTGAGCAATTAGGGGACAGTGTGAAGCCTCCATCGTGTGTGGTAGACAGAAGTGCAGGTGGCAGCTTGACTCGAAGACCGAAAGGTCCCCTCGCTGTCTTTTGGCTGAGGCAACTTGGTGAATAAAATGTAAGTACAATCATAACAATGGATTTTTTTCTAACTTAGTTTGAATTTTCTTCGCTACTTATTCTGCTACAATAATGTGAGGGATAGTTTTTCTGTTTTTTTTTTTGCTATCAGTAGTTGAAGGCGATTTGCTTTCACTACCGATGGTAAATGCTGTGATGAAGCTAGTTGATTATAGCTAGCGAAACGTCAGCAATAAAGTTAGGTTATTGAGTAGCATCTAAGTGATTTTTCGAAACTAGCTTACAACACCAGAAGAACTTCAGAATTTGATGCAACATTAATCTCAATTTAGTGTTGCAAAATGACTTTGCACTGAAATTCTTGAAAGTATTTTTGGTTTTGTTCTGATATCATTGGTCCAGCTCCCAGATATTAAACAGTCAGAGACCATGTTTGTTGTTGTTATTTTTTAGTCACTAATTTTGATGATTAAAGTTTAAAATTTAACGTTATTTTGTGGGTCCCGTCTTGAAGGCTTTGTGGGTCGTGCACCTTTGGTCTACATTCACTTGGAAACTTGGTTGGCCGCAAAGGTAAACTTCAAAGCTTGCGGCAATCGGATTGCAGTGCTTGCTTTATTGCCTGGTGTTACGTCGTTTCAGTTTGTCTTTCTATCCTTGGTTGGTTTCAAACTCTCGCTTTGGTGCGTTTAACTTTTGGCGCACATTTAGCGATAAAGTTTGCTTAAGTGATGTTATGCTGCGCATCAACCCGTGATAAATATTATTGCCAATCAAGCGATTTGTCGCGCTTTTTTTACTCTATGTAACTAGTTGTTCAATCTTTTGGATTTGTTTATATTGAATGTTTGCGCTGTAATTTCTTTTTTGTGCGTCAGTCAAAATTGTTAGCTGTCGAGAAAAAACGAAGAATTTACTCTGGATTATTGAAAATTTGTCTCAGAATTCGAAACTGTATTGGAATCAGAAACTGTGTTCAGACCAACCCTTGATTTGGCACTTGTAGTCCTTCCTCGAGACTTTGTCAGACTTGCCCTGTGGGTCCGTTTTGTTTACCTTTGGACTTTCGTGTTCAGAAGTGTTGCTTATCAACTTATCAGATTTTTTTATTCGGGTTGATTATGTTGTTTACCATTTCTACTTTCCTGGTTTCCTTTCTTTGGACTTGTTTACTACTTATTAAGTCATTAGCATTATTTTTGTGGATCACTGTCTGTCTGTCCGAAGAAGAAACCATTGACAATAGAATCCGTTAACGCATGTAAAGATGTTGATAGAAACAGAAATTACCACGTTGCGTCGTTTACACCTGGTTTGCTCCAAGTCGCAGCTTGCATAATTTTAAATTATCTTCATTCACGAAGATGCCTTGGCCAGGAGACAGTGAAGGAATTCGGCCTTCGAGTCAAGCTGTCACTTGTCTATCACGCAACTCTCTTTTATTGCTGAATTTCGAGAGGAAAACAGTGAATACCAGTTTTTGGGCTTGACGTGACCGAGAATCGAACTCGTGTCTGTCATTTCAGTAGCAGACGCTCTATCCACTCGGCCACTGATCTGGAAATTAGAGGTTGCGACGCAAATTGTTGCAATTAGGTCTTTAGTTCATGACTTTCTCTTTTTATTCTTAGATTGAGGAGAAGCGGCGGGTGGACGCAGAGCGGAAGGAACAGCTCCGCATTATGGAGGAGAAGGAAGAGCAGAGAATGCTGGAGGACAACCGTAAAATGAAGGAAGAGCTGGAGAAGGAAAAGCAGAAGGAGAGGGACAAGATAGAGGAGGTAGTGTTTCTTTGTTATCATTTTGCTCCAAGAGTAATATATTCCTGCAACTCTTGGAACCTCATGCTTTAACAAAATTTTTCTGCGGAAAAAAGAAATCCGAATGCAAAGTTATAACAATTTGCAAAAAGTTTTTTACAAAGAATCAAACCTGCAACCCTCTCTCTGATCACAAGTTAGTCAGCATTACACAAAAAATGAAGTAAATGTTAAAGATCATGGTTGAAAAAATAATGGTGATCAACTGAGCGTCGAACCCAGCAGCCAAATGATCTCTGAGCCTTGTTTTTACTCTAAGCCTTGTTTTATATTTATTAATGATAAAATTATATTTATTAAATATTTATTAATTATAATTTAAGCCTTGTTTTATATTTATTAATGATAAAATCTAAGCCTTGTTTTATATTTATTATGGATAAAATATTGTACTAACTGTGTTAGTACAATATTTTATCATTAAATTATTCTTGAAAATTTGGGGATGGTTTTTTTGCGATATCTTGAAATCCAAATGTACTAACCCCATAAAATTTTGAAAGTAGTAGCTCATGTTTTTCCTAATATGTTGGCCCAAATATCAATTGCAAAGATCCAACTTCTTTAATACAAGAATCAAATTTTTTTTTTAATTTTAGCTTCCCGTACTCCCATACCCCGTTATCAAACACATTTCACGTAAGGGCTCAATTTCACGTAGAGACCTATCGTAGTTTCGAATTTCAAGTTTCTAGCCTCAGTGGCTTAGGAGCCTTTTCACGGACAAAAGAAATCCCGTAATATAAAAAAACAAAGGGAAAAGTGTATTCAACAACTTCAAATAAGCGAACTCAAACATCTACTGGCGGATTAAAATCCAAAATTTGAATTCTCCTGCTGTTAGTTTTTGAGCTAGAGCAATTTAAACCTCAAATCGGCTTATCTGTTTCAGAGTTTGGAAACCATTATCACGTGGCCCGATTGCCCCCAAAATTTTCAGCAAGGCTGTTCCATACGTTAGTAACGTTACCCATTTAAGTTCTGAATTTGAAGTTTTTGCTTTCAGCCGTCATGGCAATTTCAACCTCTGATTGCAGGTAACCGGTCATTTTGGTCGGAAGAAAACAAAGAGACTTCTGATGCGAGGCGTCGCGGAAGTTCCAACTAATGAGGCGAAAAGCATGGCAACGTTTAGATAGGCTAATGCTATGCTCGGAGCGTGTTCTACTAATCTCCAACTTATCGTTTTTCGATTGTTTACAAAATTAAAAGGTTTGAAGCATCCAGCTAGAAATATTAAACTAACTTCACCAAATTTTAGCATTCTACGACCTATCGTTTTCAAGGTATTTTATTTCAAAGTTGGAGAAATCTCGCCATTAAAAATTTAATTTTCCGTGCTTTGGTCTTATTTGAACGAGGATTAAAAGCAAAATCAGTGGGTGAGTTTAAAGTTAAGCCAGTGGTATTGAATTAGACTGGCATTGACTCCATCCTTCTTGACCAAGTTATTTCAGAGATATTTTACTTCATACACGACGTAGGGGCCTCCATGATTTTAATTTTTATTGGCAACCCTGACATTGAAACATTAGCGACGCCATCCGACCTCAATCCTAAAGAAACGCTGCAATCAGGCTACTGCATTGAACTGTTTTGCTGCGCACAAATCTGTTTGATTTTGTCAGTGGAAGAGACCCTAGTTGGAAAAAAGAGTGGACTGTACTGTAGCCTAGCGATCTCACTATAAATCAAGCTGTCAGATACGATTCAGCCCGAATCATAGCCTACCAGTGAGTCTATTTATTACTAGGCTACCAACTCATTCCTGATAATAAGTCTGCCAGTACTTAAGTATTCCTACCATATTTCCTTGTTTTGTGACCCTAGAATAAACTTTAACCGATAACTTGCAAACAGTGGCTTGCTAGCCTTACTTTCGCTTGTTCTTGAGCGTTTGTTGCGTGGTTTGAGAGCTTAATTTTTAATGAGATTGCAAGGCTCTGTACAGTCTAGTCAATTTCCAACTCAGATTTGTTCTGCTGGCAAGATTAAACAAATTAGTGTGCAGTAACATGACTCAATGCAGTAGCCTAATTGCGGCGTTGCTTTAGGATTGAACTGGATGGCGCCGTCGATGTTATCAACGTCAGGGTTGCCAATCAAAATTAAAATCATGGAGGCCCTGATGTCGTGTTTGAAGTAGAAAATCTATGGAGCGTTTAGTCAGAAAGGATTGAGTCCACGCCATTTCAATCCAATACGATTGGCCTAACTTTAAATACCGTCATTGATTTTGCGTTCAGCCCTCGTTTAACTCTCTTAAGCCTAAGTAGCATAACTTTCATAAGTATTTATTTTGCAACAATTGCTCTCGTTCAATTCGAGCGGTAAGGCGTTCGTCTATGGGTCTGAGGTTCAAATCTCGGGTCTGTCAAATTGGACACGGAGTTGTTGCCAACGGCTCGCCGCCACTTCGACATTTTTTCAAAAGGAGCTCTGCTGCCCGGGTGCAATGACGCAGAGATGGGCCCCGCAACTCGTTACATGCTTCGGCGTAATACAGCGAGTGTAATGAAACCTTAGGTTTAAAAGTCTTGCAATCATGTTTTCAAAATACTTACAAAAGAAAGTTACGTTACTCATAACTTAACAAAATTTTAGATTTTACCTGGTAGCGCTGTTGGGTAGATCCTTCTAGTTTTGAAATGAAATATCACGGAAATGGCAAGTCGTTGAAAGATGAAATTTGGTGATGATATGTTTAGACGTTTTTTTGTTTTTTTTCGGACGTGTTTCTAGTTGGGTCCTTTAGTTTTAACATGATAATCTTTTTCAGCAAAAACGAAAGAACGAGGAGATCCAGAAAGCGTTGGCTGAAAACCGAAAAGAAGAGGAGCAAAAGAGGAAAGACGAGCAAAGGAAGAGAGAAGAAGAAGAGCGGAGGGAAAAGGAGCGAGAGCTGGATGAAAAATTCAAGGTAAAGAGTGAACCTGTAAATTTATGATCAGTATTTATTCCAGTGGGCATGGTAGCGAAGCAATTTGCATCTACAGTTGCTTACCGACGCCTCAAGGTGGCTGTGTAGTGTCCTTTCCAAACTTGGAGTTGGTCGACTTGTTGCCTAATTCTTCGGACACTTTTATTCCAGTCAATGTGAACACTTATCATGTAGTTGGAACAGTCTCATTACTCCAGATCATTCTGAGGTCTATTGAACTGAATCCCTTCCGCCCGCCTGGATATCCGCAACGACCCACCCTTTCCCGCCACTTCGCTAGAAGTCGTTCTTCCACAGTGTCACGTGCTTTCTCGTGTGAGTGGCGCACATTCCCCGGTTAGGGCCCCGCCCAGTGCCCACTCTCCTTATTGATTGTCCTTTCACTTTCCTCCATACTTCGATACCCTCCCCCCATGCCCCCGCCTTCAACTTTAAATAAGCACAATGGACGACTGCCGTAGCTACATCGCTGGCCAGCTTCCCTATCTAGATTGACTCAACATCCACCAAGCTGCCAGCTATTTTTCCTTTCTGATGCAGCCGAGGTTTACAGGATCTTTTTGGCAACCTTGGTCACACCTCCAAAGCCCGGCAGCCCCAAAAGCGGAATCGGCCGTCGAATACGGACGGAGCTCTGGCTCCGAAGTAAACTGTTCAAAGGCTTGAGAAGCGTTATCGGTCATTTCCAAAGCCAAAACGTGGAAGGCCACCTGCGCTAACTTCTAATATAATTAGGTCTTCTAGTGTTTTGTTTTCATTATCGTTGGTCTTCAAATTTCGCGGTAAATGCCAGCAGAAGATTATTTTCATGCAATGTTGCTCATTACTTATTTTGGTTTTTGCTCATTCATTTGATTTTTAGAAACAAGGTTACACGCCTCGGGCGCGCACCCAGGAGAGGTCAACGCCACGTCATTCTGCGACTCCCCAGGAAACTGCTCCCAAGCAGGCGCACTTGTAAGCAGTATACTTCGATGCTCCATTTTGATAGTTTTTTTGATGTCATGAGTTTGCACTGTATCGTATTGCAATACTGCTCGAGCACTTTTATGTGGCAATTTCCGCGTTTCCGCTTCAACCAACCATTTTAAATCTTTTACTGATAATAATAATTTCTAAATTAGCTTTAATGTTTGAAGAAATTCAAGAATGAGAATATATAGCTTCGGCGTTGTATTTTGTGAAGTTAAGGAAGAATTGCTTTTGTAAGGAAAGTAGTTTTGTAACAGGCGATTCAATTAAAGATCTTACTGCTATTGTGACGCCTCAGTGTATGATTGCTTCTTCATTTTGCGAGGGTGAAGATGAGCGATGCCCGCCTTGCTGACAAATCCTACCGACCAAAAGTAGTAGCCAACCATTTCGGTTGTTTCTTCTGTTCAATGACTTAAACTTTAGCCGAAAATCTTTCCCACTCAAACATTCCGACTTATCGGAATTATATGACTAATCGTGTTTCTTCATCCATCGTTTTAAGCACGCCAAGTATTAATGAAATAATAAACGTCATATATTCTTTAACCATTCATGCATTTTTCCTCCGCGCTATTACCGCCACTATTGCGCTCTATCTACAATGTTTGATTGATTTTTCCTTTGCACATGGCACTTTTTCCGACAGCTGTATACTTGCTAAAGTCATCTCAATTCTTACTTGCTTCTCAAAAATACTGGAACATCTTATTTACATTCGTTTTCTACGATTTCTGAAAAATCACAGCGTCATCTACAAATCACAATACGGCTTTCAAAAGGAAATATCAACAGCACATGTCGTACTTGACCTAGTTACATTTTTTGACAACATCAACAAAAACATCTGTCTTGGCTTATTATTTTTAGATATACAAAAGGCCTTCGACATTGTGTCGCATGAAATTCTACTATCTAAACTTGATTACTGCGGTATTCGGGGTTGCGCACATAGATTAATGCAATTATTTCTTAATAGGAAACAGTTGGCTAGCGTTAATGGTATAAACTCAGCGATTGAACGTGTTACATATGGGGTCGTTCAAGGTTCCACTCTAAGCCCTCTTTTATTTTAAATTGTCTTCCGCAACTTTTTTGGTTTGGCCTTGTTATACACTTGCGTTGCTCATTCAAGCAAAAGCATGCTAGTGAACTTAGTTTGCAGACAAAATCCTACCGCACAAATTTTACGTTGAAAATTCAAAGTATTGTAAGCTGCATAATTAGAGGTATTTTACTGAAGCAATGAACAAAAAGCTTGGCATGGTCCCAAACAAATTGAATAAGATAGAAAGCCGCCTTGACTTATATGAGAATAATTTGGCAAACAGTACAGGTTAATGATGGTTGTTGCGATGAAATACAAAAGCTCATGCAAAATACAGTGACGTGAACAAAATTTGAAGCTCTAGAAGAAAGGATTGAGCAATTGGAAGCCGCTTTAAAAAGCAAAAACAATCAAACCAATAATATCTCGGGCGTGGTTAAAACATTAAACCATAGTTAGGAAAAATTCCCAAACCGTACTTCGCAAGAACTTATGGAAAAAGAGATTTATGACAAAAGATTCCATCTAACTTTCTCTGAATCACTAGTTATATGAGTTTATCTAACTAGGTTACTCGACATAAAAATGAAAGAAATTTGAAATAAGAAATAGCATAGTAGAAACTTAAGTAAATGAACTTCAAACCAGTATATTGAAGAAAACGTTATAAATTTTCATGCAAGCTGCAGATGGGGTCCCTAATTTCGAAACATGCTGCATAGTAAATCTGATCCATTATTTAGCGCTAAAACTTTTCCAATTAAATTCTTCAATAACTTTGAGACACAAAAAAATAGGCTTTCTCAAATCTCAGCGTTGCATGTGCCAGTTGAGCAAAGACTCGGCCATCTAGCTCAAATCTAGGAAACCCATTAAGCTCAAGTACTTCAACACTTCAACGTCGTCGGGGCCTCAATAATTTTTATTGGCATCCCTGACGTTGATAGCCTTAGCGTCGTTAGCTGCGCCGTCCCAGTTCTAACCTAAAACAACACCGCTATTAGGCTACTGCATTGAGTCGTTTCGCTGCGCACTAATCAGTTTGATCTTGTCAGCAGAACAGATCTGAGCTGGAAAAAAGAGTAGACTGTTTTGTAGCCCAGGTAGCAAACTTTTAAGAACAAGCGAAAGTAAAGGTAGTAGAGTTATTAGAATAGTAGGCTATTGTTTGCAACTCAGACTGAAATGTATCTGACGGCTTGATTTGTACTAAGATTGCTAGGCTACCAAACAGCATACTCTTTTTACCAACTTGGATCTGTTCCGCTGACAGGATCAAATTGATTAGTGCGCAGTGAAACGACTTCATGCAGTAGCCTAATAGTGGCTTTGTTTTAGGTTACAACTGGGAAGGCGTCGCTAACGACGTTAAAACTATCAACGTCAGGGTTGCCAATAAAAATTATTAAAATATATAATAGAGGCCCCGACGTTGTGTTTGAAGTAGAATATATCTGGAACGGCTGGGTCAAAAAGAATGGAGTCAACGCCAGTCTAATACGATTCGCCTAACTTTCAATACCTCCATTAATTTTGACTTTCTCCTTGTTTAAACTAGATGATTAAAATTCTGAAAATGAGTTGCTATTACAGAAAAGTGTATGAGTCCAGCTTGGAATTCCAAGTTGGGAGGGAGGTTTTCCGTAAAATGGACCTCCTACATTTTACGCGTTGAAGTGCTTGAGCTTAATGGCTTTCATAGATTTGAGCCAGATGGCCGAGTTTCGTGCCAAACTGTCACCTGTGACGTTGAGAAAGCCTTTTTTTGTGGCTCAAGGTTTTTGAAGAATTTAATAAGAAACGTTTAGTACTAAATAATTGATCAGATTTATTTGTTTCGAAATAAGAGTTTCCCCTCTGTTTCGAAATTAGGGTTTTCCCTCTACAGCTTACACGAAAATTTATAAAGTTTTCTTCAATATACTCGTTTGAAGTTTATTTACGTAAGTTTCTACTACGCTATTTCTATTTCAAATTTTCATTTTGATGTTGAGTAACTGAGTTATAAACCCACACAGCTATTGATTTAAAGAAAGTTAGATGGATTGACAAACCGGGGTAAACCCTAAAATGCCAGTGTATTCTCAGCATCTCTCTCCTTCTGACCTAAATTTTCATAAAAGCATGCTGGGTAGTCGTTTCAAAGGAACGTGTAAAGGGTGTGTAAAAATCTGCAATGATTTTACATCGTCGTGTGACGATTTGGAAATGAAACACTAGGGAAAATAAATTTTGATTCTCCGCCATGTTTTGCAATTTGTTGAAATTATGCTCCTCAAGAATGCAAGCCCTGAAACAAATAGATGAAGACCTAAAAATATTACCGTTTAACGAAACACTTAATAAATGCCTGTTTAAAATCGGTGTAGTCGTAGTTCTTTTTTTATTTTAGTTTATGCTGTAGACTGGAGAGGGGGGAAGGCTATACGTGGAATCGCGAAGCAAAAGAGCGTTCCGGGAATCATACAAGGCTGTTAAATGCGCTGCTTACCTTTGGCCGTAAGTTTGGCTAATGTCATGAAATTTTGCTTCTGAGTCGCTGGAATTTTAAAGACCGCTTTATGTTATTGCAAAATGGAGTGAAAAACAGTTAAAACTCATAAAAAGTGCTGAATTTTGGCGTTGTAAACTGTTATGTGAGCTTTTTGATTGACGTTATTCGATTGTTTTTGATAATTTCGAGAGATTTAAATTTTGTACGCGAATAACTACAAAGCTGTTAAAAGTCGGTAAAACAATATTTCAAAAGAGAGCATTTAAATTATTAATCCGACTATCAACGACCACATACTTATAAATTCATTCAAAGCAATCGGGACATTCTTTTAAAGCTTAGTAAAGTTCGGTAAAAGTTGGATGCTACCGCGAAGTTCCCGGATATTGCTTGCAATGTCACGTTCTAGTTATCAACAGTTCTAAACTTACAACGTAGAAAATTTTATAAACAAAAAGGTTGCTAATGTTTAGAACTAGCTCCAAGCCAACGAACTTCATTTAAATCCAGTTAAGTCTAATTATCTGATTCTTCCGCCAAAAATGAATGGAAAACCCAAATTTGTTTAACTTGAAACGATACTAAAATACCGTAATCCAACGTCGTTAAATATCTCAAGAGTCCATGAAGATTTCAGTTAAACTTCCCAACACATATTAGGGCCAATCAATAAAGAATTTCAAGATCCACTTGCATTATTTTAAAACTAAAGTATTTTTCCCGACCTCCTCTCTTAGATTTTACTATGCTTTTGTTCAGCTCCACCTACTCAATGGACTTATTATCTGGGGATCCACCTATCCGACTTGCTTAAAATATCCTCCGTTCTTCAAAATAAAGCCATCCGGCTCCTCGGAGGGGGATCCCCTATCGTGCTCCTTTTATCCTACTCTCAGAATACTAAAACTTTCCGACCTATTTAAACACGAAGTTGCGAAAAACATGTTTTGTCATTTTCGAAGTAATTTTTCTCCCTTATTGTCTCTTCTATTCGCCAAAACAAGCAAAATCTCTTCAAGAGTTACTTTAGCACCAAATGATCCAAACGCTTCACTTTAATATGATTTTGGACTGAGAAAAAAAAGCAGTAGCGTAGGCGGGGGGGGGGGGGGGTAGGGCTCGAGCTCCCCAATTGGCCTGAAAAGTATGCAAAATAGCACGTTTTTAGTGCTTTTGAGGCCGATTTTTGCTCCAAAAATGAAAACAGCCCTCCAACGGGATTTGGTAGCAGAAATTGTGAAGGACTTGCCGCGATTTGGACCAGAATAGTGGAGTTTTTTGGTTCTGAAGCTCGCCCAAAGTCGGTGAAAACTTTTTTATTTTATTTTTTGGAGATCACCTGAATTTGGCCGAAAAAAACCTTTGAATTTCGGTGAAGACCTTTTCTTTTGAGATCACCTGACTTTGACAGAAACAATGTCTCAATCTAATTCAAGACTAATGAAAATTTGGGTCAAGTGCGTTTGCGGTTGCATCAAACTTCCAAAAAAGCCCCCCCCCCCTTTGCGAAATCCTGGCTACGCGACTGAGAAAACCAATGGCCGACTTGATATTTTAAGCCAGGTCCATTCTTTAGATTCCTAGATGCCGTACAACCAGACTGCTACGATGCATAAAATATCAAGGAGTAAAAGTTTGGAACGATATTCCAACCGATATTCTAACTATTCTTGTACCAATATTAGTTTTTCCAATAGTCGGCTGTGTTACATGTCGCCACATTGTATGAATCGTACTTTGCTAATTTTCTAATCATATTTTCGTCTCCTCTGGGTGGCTGCTTGACTTGAAACCGAAAGATCCATTCGCAGCCCTCTGTTACTGCTTAACGTCGATTGTGCAATTTTGAAACCTATTAGTTATCGCAATATTTTTTCTCGTTACGTGAACGTCTTTACTCTGCGAAACATAAAAGTTTATTCCTTGCTAGCAAGTAGTAGCGAAACAGGGACGCATTGCGTGCAGTTATCAACAATGGTCATTGTGACAAAACCAAATGCTTTTCTGCCTGCCACTATTGCCAGATCCAGGGTTCGACCTGATTTTTCTGTCCGACTTGTTTTGTTTTTCGGGGGAGTGCATTAATATAGAAAATAACATCGGGGCTTCTGAAAAATTACTTAAGGTTTCGAGATATTTTGGGAATCAGGGATTATTTTGGGAATTTGGAAGCAAGAACTAAACTCCAGAATTTAGCCCACCTGCTCAAACAGGAAACTACGGATTGAAATGGAACTAAAACCTGTTTTGGTTGTCTTCAGCTAAGCTCTGGATGAGATTTATCTAAGCTTCGTGGGGTTTTTCCTCAGAAAGCTCTCAATTAGGAGAATATTTGGGTTTTGAATTGGGTTATTGATTAGTTTTTTGATCAAGCGGCAAACAAGTCATTTCGAATTTAATTGCATCCCGAAGCGCCGTGTTGGCTGTGCGAAGACTTTTTAATATTCATCTCATCTTTGAAAAACGCTTGTCAGTGTTGCGGCTAATTTTTAGGTTTTGAATGCATCTAATAATGCACTTTAAGCTTTTTGATTCAGCAAGCCTTCGAGTAGGATGTCTACAAAGTTGTTTGTTTTTAGTGCGCCAGCTCACCAGGAGGTGGCAGTGCAAGCTTCCCAAACAGTTCCAGTCTCGTACAACCCTTCACCCACACCTGCGAGGTCGGAACAGTCGCGCGGTGAGTCGCGGGTCCCATGTTGGGTGGCAGAATTGGTTTGATAAACGACATCATTTAATTTTTCGTGGATATTTTTCTATCAGCAAACTTGTCAGTGATGAAACTTCTCAGTTTCCAGGAGTTAAATTCCTTTGCTTATTTTACCAATTTTGAACGTGTGGCTTGAAGTTCGACTCGATAAGAAGGTGACTACGAAATCGAAAAAAATGTCTACTCTTTCAAAAACATGGACTCTCAATAAACTTTTGCTGGGAGGAAATTTACATTGATGTTTTATTTCACGCAGATTTCAGCTGGTGCTCTCTAGAAATCGAAAAATATTTGCTGTTTAATATGCGACGTGTATCAGTGATTTGGATTAAAACATACGATTTTGGTTTCATTTGAGAGTACTAGTTACTGCAGTATTTCAGGCAAATGATCTTAATTTTACGTTTCTTGGTGCACAGTTACGCAGTGGTTGAAAATATTTAATAGTAAAGAATTGCTGCCTGTTTCTGGTAAATAGAGTATGCATCAGTTGCATCATTATGTCGATTGTGACATCATCCTTGCATGCAGATTCGAAGCGCATATCACGTGAGTTGTCGGCACTGAGGAAACAGCTGGTAAACGAGCAGCAACGAATCGAAGAGCAGCTGCGGGTCGGCGACCGGGCGGACTATGCTTCTTATCTCCCGTCCAGGTATGTAATGGTTTGAGGAACTTTTTGTCGTGCTGCGTGGAAAGTCGTTCGCATTTTACTGCAAGTGGTTTGATGTTTTTCTGCAGTGTTCGCATGCATTTGGGAGTCTCTTGATTTTTCTGGCAATCACCCAGGTCCTAGTTGATTTCTTGGCTAAAGCTGAGTTCTTCCCTCTCCTGTCACTAAAGCTAAATGCACTCCGTCTTCCTGAGTGACGTCACATTTCATATTAGATCAAAATTGCGTGATTCTTTCATACCTTCCGGCGAAACTGGTCATGGATTCGCAGCTGTGAGATATTCTAGCTTCGTAGCACGGTTTCAGCCAACAGCCATTTTTTTCTCCGTGAAATCAAACAAAACAAAAAATATCCGTAATGAAAATCACCTCACCAAGCAGTCCGTCTGTTTCACCTAAAACGGTTTCTCAAATGGCCAGATCTTAAATATATTAGAATACTATTTGCTGTAAATGCTAAAAACCATACAAACTGGTACAAGGCCGAGCTACTACGAGGGTAGACCGTGGGTCCGCACTGTTAGTAGGGTGTGACAGAACAATTTATTTAATAGGTGATGAAGAAATGGTTGCTGTGTTATCATTATTTACTATTTATTTTTAGAAGGCAGGAAGCTGTTGTCGATCTTTCGAGGAGACAGCGCCCTGTCCACGTGCGGCGCCCTCCAACTGTAGAACGGCCAAATTCGAAAGCTTTAAGAGAGTTCACTGACTTCAAGCACAAGTAAGGGATGGGAATTTTTTTTTTTCTTCTGGTTCAATAGGGTGATGCTCGTATGGTTGCTCATCGTTTGAAGAAAAATCTTCGCGGAAATGACGAAAAAATCTTCTAGATGAGCAATGCTTTCTTCCTACAAAGAAATCCACAAATATTCGCGAGAGCTTTTTTCGCCAAAATCTGCAAATTTTGGAAGAGTATTTTTATTAAGATCATTTTTACCGGAATCCTGATCATGTTTTTGTCACTTTTTGTACAAGCAAAGTTGTTGCACTAGTTCAGGATGATATTCAGCGCTTACGGGGGGATTGGGATGTCGTCGCAACTGGGATAATGGGCGAATTGAATACGAAATGTATTTTAAGAAGTGCTATAAGTGTAACAGTGAGATTATGCACAATATTTTAGCGAAAAAAAGTAATGATGTGTTTTGTGTTTCTTGAATAATAAGTACTCGCAATAGAACTGGAGCTTTGTGAAAACTTTGTGCTGTGCTTATGAAAATTTGGGTTTCGTAGCCTTCCGAAGTTTTTATATTTTATTTAGTCACTCCTAACTATTAAATATTATCCTTCCTGCTTTTTCACATTGGATGGCCAACAAACGTTTTCAACACTATTTCAGACAAGACGACACTATCCGAATGTTCCGCATCCAGCATCCTGACACTCCGATCGACCCGGAGTCGCTGGAAAAGCAGCAGGAAGACTTGATCAAATCTCAGATGATGAGGATAGAGGCGCTCAGGTCTCGGCAAATGTCCAAGTAACGCGATTTCGAATGTGTAAACTCGTCGCAAGGCACATACCGTTGCTATGTTCGGCTGAATTGCCATACTGCTGAAATGTAGTGGTGCTGACTAAGAGAGTGCGGCGACAGGCTTCTTTAGTGCAATAGGTTTGGTTTTGCTCAAAATTATTTTGCAGTGTTGGCTTTGCGGGAAGTTTATTGTACTCAAAGCGGAAAAGCGTGTGGTAGTCGAGATAAATCAATGATATATTTTCAGGAGTGGGTTGAGTTCAACTGAGCAAAATAACCGGCTGAAAACGATGCGGGATGGGTACATGTTGGTGAGTAGACTCGTTTTGTTGGAGAATTCGATTTTCTAGCTTTAACGGTGTGCTCCAGAAACATATTTTTATGATGTTACTAAAAACGTTTTTCGTGCTTTGGAAATTGCAAAATTAGGTAGCATACGAGTAAGTTTAGAAAATTAGCGATACCGATAACACCAACAACTCTTACCTTTTCATACCGCATGATATAGCATCAAAATTTTTGGGATAAGGCATACTTGCCAAAAAGTTGGATGGCACTCAAAAGTGGTTCCTTGATCATTGCATTATGCTATTGCTTGCACGAATGAAATATGAAAAAGGATGATTTTGATTCGTGGTCGTATTTATTTGACATTTGGGTTTAACTGAATTGTCAATATAATACGACCATCAACTAAAAACTGTTATGTTGATTGTTCTTGCATCAGTCTGCCAACGGCTATCCATGTCACTGTGTTAATCGCCATAATTTGCCTGGATTATGTCGTACGCGGTTCAAGTTATTTATCTGAAAAGTTGGATGGTGGTAGAGAACTTGAGAATTGCATTGTTTAAAATCTTCACGGCTTTTCGTTTGAGACTTTTCAAGAAGAATCGTCGGAATGGAGAGCGCAGGAAAAGGACCTGCTATTTGTAGGAAAAAGCCAAGTCGTAATTAGCTGGAAAAAGACCAATAGGGAGCGTCATTAGTGTACTGTACCATCTTTAAGCTGTGCACAAATTCTTTTTGTCGGCAGAGAGCGTGGTTAGAAGCTTCAATGAAAGTCGTTTGAAGAGCAGATAGATGGAAAGAGTGGCCTTGGGCAAGAATAGAGAATCTACTGTCATCATAATGTTGAGCACAGACAGGATGTTGTAAAGGATGAAGTCCAATGGCTGAATCAGAAGCAAGAGACTGGGTATTAGGCTGTGTGGAAGATTTGCAATGGCGGGCAGGAAGAAGCTCTTGTTTCTGGAAAGACTCTTGCTCTTCTTGTTTCTGGAAAGCGTTTCTGGAAAGAAGCGCAAGAGTGGATAGATTTTGGAACGTGTTGTTTGATTCTGTCCTGCAGCGTTTAGGAGGTACGGCCTAAATACCGACTGTCACAGTGGCATTAGAATTGATAAATCAGGTTGTTTTTCTGTAAAGCAGGCAGTACATCCTTATGTGGAGCGGAGAGAAACTCTTTGGTAGCGTTAACAACACGTGGTTTGACAGCAGATTTTGCTTGCTTCTCTAACCGGGTAGAAACAGAACCGAGCCATGGGAGACGTAGATAGGCGGGGCATCTTTCCGGTCCAAATTTAGTTAAAGCATAAAGTTGCTTCATCTTCTTAGCCATCAACGACTTGATAACGTGCTCAGGGTATCCATTAGTCTGTAGAATGAACTTGCTTTTGTCTAGTTCAGATGGCAGTCTTTCTGGAGAACAGATGGGAAAAGCCCGGTGAGTTAAGGTCAGGATTAAATTAGTTTTGCGTTTCTGTGGACTGAAGGAATTCCAGCGTAGAATTGACCGGTGAATATGGGTTTCCGGTAGATGGAGGTGACGAAGTTATAAGGGGATTTTTCAATCATGGGATCACCCCTTGGACCAGCCTTCGCCAATATTTTCGTTGGCCACTATGAATCTAAACTTTTCCAGACCACTTTCAAGCCGTAGATGATTACCGCTATATGGATGGACACCTTCGTAGTAGCTAGCAACGAAGATGAGTGCGATCCTCTACTCGCTTCACCCTTCTCTTCACTTTACTGTTGAAAAAGAATCTAACCTGGCTTTCCCTTTTCTGGATATTTTGGTTGAAAAATCCTGTTATCAAGTCGTTTCTGGTTAAGAAGATGAAGCAGTTTCTTGCTATGCCTAAATTTGGACCAGAAAAATGCCCCGTCTATCTACGTCTCCCATGGCTAGGTTTCTGTCCAGTTTTTACTCGGTTTGAAAAGCAAGTACAATCTGTTCTCTAACAGTGCTTTTCCGCTGTGGAACCACGTGTTGTTTACTCTACCAACGAGTTTCTCTCCGCTACCGACAAGGATGTACTGCTTGCTTTACAGAAAAGCAACCTGATTTATCAATTCTCATGCCACTGTGACAGTCAGTATGTATGCCGTACTTTCCAAAGACTGCAGGACAGAATCAAACAACACGTTCCAAAATCTCTCCGCTCTTGCTCTTCCTTCCATAAACGCCTACTTCTCGCCTTCATTGTAAATCTTCCACACAGCCTAATACCCAATTTGAATAGTCTTGGTTCTGATTAACTAATATTATTTTCATGTAACAGCCTAATAACCCTCTCTTGCTTCTGATTCAGTTATTGGACTTCACCTTTTATAAAATCCTACCTGTGCTCAACATTATGATGACAGTAGATTCTCTATTCTTGCCCAAAGCCACTCTTTCCATCTATCTGTTCTTGAAACCACTTTCATCAAAACTTCTATCCTTGCTCTCTGCTGACAAAAAGAATTCGTATGCAGCGTAAAGATTATGCACTAATGCGATCTCGCATTGGTCTTTTTTCAACCAATCACGGTTTGTTTTTTTTTCCAATAAATAGCCGCTCTTTTTCCTGCGTTCTCCATTGGGACGGTTCTTCTTGACTAGTGTCAGACGAAAAGCTGCTTCTAAGACATGAACATTTTAATCAAAGCCTGAAGCATTTTTTGTTGGCTTAAGCTGCGGTTATTATTTGACAGCCTGCTGAATCCCGTGCATCTCTCCTCGAAGCTGAAACCGACTTTATTCCTGTGCCTGAGGAAGACCTCGAGAACCTTCCACCAAGCCGATCCAAGTAAGTTTTGATGAAGTGGCGCGACTTGTGCCTCCGTCAATTGATCGTTTGCCTGAATTCAAGTGTCAGTTCGCGGTGGCATACTTCCGAAGTGTACCGTTTTTCAGCTTATCGATTTACTATCTTCAATTTGGAATGCGTCCAAGACTCCTGGTTGCAAAGTGTTTGGATTGCATTTATTTATGACTTGCTGTTGGATGTTAAGATGCATTGTTTGAAGTTGCGCTTGATTGCTGCAAAATAGTTTGGGCCTGTTGAATCGGTATCGCGGCTGAGCTTTTAAGGAGAAACCGGCTTCTAAAATGTCAACCTAACTGTTTGGCTGGAAATTTGTGCAGTAGTTTTTCATAGGCTGTGATTTTCACGGATTACAAGAAGTTGTAGAATAATTTGGGAACGTCAGAAGCTACATAGCAGATTTTCAACGAAAAGTTTTTTTCACAACCGCGAGGTAGCACTTCACTTACATATCTGCTCTCCCATTAGGCTAGTGTTTCATCAGCATCTGAATTCACACATAGCCTATCCTGACAGCCCACCCGAACCTTCAAACCGCACACGAGGGCAATTTCTGCACTAGCCATCGTACCCTCTTCTCAGATTGCTGTGATCAAAGTATAACAACAAGGTCACCTGAAAGAGGATTTTGGACCAGTATCACAATGGCCTTCCACTTATTTCAACCTCGTTACGCCAGGCACGTAGCCAGGGGGAGCAGGGGGCAATTGCCCCCCCAAAAGTTTGGTTTTCGCCCTCCCCCAATGAATTTCAGTTTAACGCCTGAATTTTGAAATACAAAGAAAAACTGCTGTATAATTTTACTGACTAGCCTACTGTGCTGGCATGTTCTGAGTTTTGTTGTGGTTTTCTGGCCTGATCATCTTTCTTTTTTGGAGATCACCTTAAAACTCGTTGAAAATGGTGACTTTTCGGACTGAAGACCCTTTTTTTTTTTGAGATCGACTTAGGTGGGAAAACATTGCCCCCCAAGTTTTGCCCGTGCACCCCTAAAAATTGTGGTCTGGCTGCATGTCTGCATTACGCATGGACACCATATATGACATCACATATATGGTGTTTTACTCTAGATGCTTCCATGCTCAGTGATGCTAGCGCATTGCGTTTGAACTAAGTGCCAGTGTGGTACTGGTCGAGAATCTTCTTTTTGGTGACCTTGTTGTCAGATTTTGATCAGAGTAATCTGAGAAGAGGGTACGATGGCACACGTAGAGATTGCCCTCGTGTGTGGTTTGAAGGTTCGGGTGGGCTGCCAAAATAGGCTATGTATGAATTATGATGAAACACTAGCCTAATGGGAAAGCAGATGGTGAGTGAAGTGCTACTTCACAGTTGTCGAAAATTTGGGAACTTGAAGAGATTGAGCTTTCCGAATGCTTACGCTGTTACAGTCAGTGGCTTATTAAAAGATTTGCTGTTTGCAAGGTTGCAAGACCTATTATACTTTTGAATTAAATTAAATCTATGATGAGATGTATTTCCATAATCTTTGTGTTCAGAAAAGCTTCTGCTCGTGAAAGGAGAAGAAATAGAAGAAACGAGGTAAGGAAGAAAATAGTATGTGCAGAATGGACGTCAAAAAGAAAAGACAAATAGTAGACGATAAGTACATAACTGTTAACTAGTCAACTATGATGATCTGTGATTTCTTGCTGTATAGGATCGCTCAGTACGACCCAGAGCCTTGTTTTTATTTAAATCCTGGCAATATTTGAAAGGCGGCGGCACGCATGATGTCGGTGGTCCCTGGTCTTCGCTCTATTCAATGGTTATTTTTTGCAACTTACTGATATGTTATTTTGGGCTGTGATGATCAACAGCTACTGCTGCTACAGTATTTAAAACTAAATGTTTCTTTTAAATGGTTCACGTGTTTATTTTAGGAAGGAAGCCTGACTTATCGCGCCAGCCCGGAGAGGTACTCAGCACAATCACTCAACTCTTTAGCCACTCTCGATATCGACCGAATGGCGAGCAAGAACCAACTCAGATTGGACAGATTGAAATCCTTGCAAGGTACGATAATATTTCGTACTCTCCAAGAACCCTTTATGTGCCCGAGCTTCAAGGCGTACTTGCAGGATACAGACAGCGGAACACCATTTATCTTTGATCTTAATTTCGCATTGATTTCCGCACTCGCGAACGGTACATCACAGGCGGAAATTTCGAGCAGATGCCCAAGCTGCTTGATGTCTAGGGAAGGTGTGCGACGTAGCCCCCAGCCGCTGAGCATTCGTATCATATCCTATTATGATAATGGCTGTTTTCAACGTTTTTGCTCGAATAATAGCTCAGAAATGAAAAATAAAGTCCAAATTGCCGGTGATAAAATAAGTATGAAATTAGAAATGCACGGTATTTTCAGCGCATTTAACCTTAGTTGCCCTAGACTTGAATTGTTTTGCTATTTGCATCATTTTGCATTTTGGGAAGGCAAAGTCCCCGCCAAATTTTTTTGTTTTTAGGAAAAATTAGTGCTTTTTTAATAATTATTTTGATGTTTTTTATCTGGGGATCTTGTGAAAAAGAATTTTCTCTTCTTGAAAGCATTTGCCCCCTTAATACGGCCCCGATTTATTTGCCTTGCATGAAGGAGAAGCGACTTGAAACAAAAGTCTTAAACTAATGATGTTCGTGTGTGTAACCTGCTACGAATGGATGTTGGAAGTGATGAAGTGTCGTGTTTAGGTGATGAAGTGTCGCTGAATGATCCTGATGATATTCTTGATCGGTTTGTCAACCAGCAAAAAGGTGGAGACTTCCCGGAAACTCCCAGCATATCCAGCCTCGATGCTCGCCGACCTAGAAAAGGCACCTCAGTCAGTGCCCCCCAACAAGAGCGCCCTCCATCTGTTAACACAGTCGACACGGAACCTTGGTTGCGTCCTGGTACTGGTCCTCCTGCCACTGCAACATAGTTTACATCAGGGTTCTGGTTCCGGTGTAGTTGTTTAATAATAATTGTCTTCTAAGTTTACCAGAGCGGACCGTAATTATGGGACAAAACACATCGCAAACACTATTTTCGCAGATTCTAAAACCGACGCAAAATACGAGATTTCATGCGTAATTTTTGGATAGAAGAGTTTTATGTGTTGTCTTATATATGATTATCGATTTCTAGATGGTCATGATCACAACGAAATGTTTTTGTAGCACGTAAAGTGTGATTTTTTAATTCAATACGACCTTCGCAGGGTTCTCACGAAGTGGGAATAAAGTATGGAATTTTATGATAGCATTTCCCAACCGCGAAATAGTTAGAAAACACGAAATTTTCTGCTTCAGTGTTGAAAAAATAAGGAAAATTGTTCTGCAGAAATGTGACACAAAAGCATGTGAAAACTAGATTGGTAAAAGCGAATACATTTTCCTTTATCTTGTTTGCAGTAAGTCAGGTCAAGTTTTAGTCATCTATGCTATTCTTTGATGTTATGTGATCACGTGTGAAAGCTAAAGCAGCAGCTGCTGCTCAATGGATTTAGCGTGAATGAAGAAGAATGTTGTCCACTCGTTAAGAGCAAGTGAAGCTGCCATGTTGCTAATTAGTTAATATCAGATGATGTTAAATGAATGTTACAGATGAAGGCTGGACCAGATGTTATATTTCAAGCAACTAAAATAGGCCTAGTGAAAGACACGATGAGCTTTGTCAGACTATGATAAATACTTTGGTCGCAGACAGTGGCGCAACCAGGGGGGGGGGGGTTGGAGGGGCTTCAGACCTCGCTTAGCCAATTCATATGAAAAGTTTATCTCAAAATACAAGCGTTTAAACGTGTTTTGGACTTCTGAAAGGAAGGGGGGGCTGAAGGGACTGGGCAGTTTAGTTCTTGCGAAAAGCTTGCGATTTTAACAGTTTGGTTCTTTCAAATGGCTCTAAAAACGTGCGAAATGTGATCCAAACATTTGGCGTCAAAGTGGCTATTTTTTTCCGAAAAGCCAAAAATTTTCCAGCTGCTGAGAACTTCGCATCCAAACCCCCGTGTGATACGCTTAGTTGCACTAGTTTACTTAATACGCCGCTTAATAGAGGCATTTTTTTAGAAAAAAAAATTTTAATTTTGGGCCAAGTCTCCTTTGCAAAATCCTGGTCGCGCGTCTGGTCACAGAGTAGACATTCTATCTATGAGTAATTGATTCAGAAATAAATCAGATAAATAAAATTTTCATGTACCAGTTTGATTTTGTTTTATTGTTGGATTTTTAGCGGTTGCTTAAAGTTGCAATGTAAGAAACTTACGCTGCGATTTAGCAAATTTTATCTTGTGATAGTGGTAGTGGTGTTGTTTTAAATTTCAGACTTTTAAGTTTTTTAGTTGTGCAAAGCTTTGGTGTGGTAAAAGCCGTGAATTTTTTTTTTTGGAAAAACCGTCGGAACTCTGTGAGCAAAGTCGCTTTTGTATCGAAAACCCTCGTTGAGTAAACTGCTGAAGGTCGTATTCAGATTTTGCACCACCTCGAAATTGTTCTTTATTTATTTTTTAAGTTTTTTTTACTTCTGATGACTCTATTTTTTTGCATCCCTCTGGGATTGTGCACTTATAACTCGAGAAGGACTGCTTGTAACCCCGAAATTGTGTAAGTCAGGAAACAGCGCAGGGACCTTTTGTGTTGTTCGAGCATAGCCACTGAATACTAACTAACTAATGTGATGCAACGTAACACTGATGTAATATTTCGTGACGAGTCAAGCTGCCACCTGTCTAGCACACACGGTGGTGGCTTCACACTGTCGCTTTTAATGCTGAACGTCAAACACTAAAGCTGTGAATACCAAACCTTTGATTTGATCCGATCGGAAATCGAACCCTAGTCTACCGTTCTGTAGCAGATGCTTTATCCACAAAGCGGGCTATAGAAACAGTTTTGCTTAGAATAAAAAAGCCAAAGTGATGGTGAATATTTAATAATAAGAGACGCTTTGACTTACCAACCAAGGCATTATCAATATACAAATTACTCGCAAAAATTAGATCAGAAGATACCTTGCAAAGAATGATTTCAAAAAAAGCGATAACAACGTTTCAAGGACGTACAAGATGTGAGCTGCCGGTAATTAATGAAGTCCTACTCTACGACACTCTATCATTCCTCAGCATGAGACCATTAATTCCTTGTCAGATTTGATTAAGACGACACGAAAATCCAGCCGGTGCCACAAAAACCCAATCGGCTAGCCCGGCGCCACGGGGGCATTCCGTGGCCGTGCCCCCCTAATCACTGCTTGTACCCCCCCAAACGAGAATTTTGCCCCAAAGAAAGTAACAGGCTCGGTGCCACTGGAGTGCAGTTCGAGACCTGGGACCTCCAAAATACTGATCATCACATATAATTCGTAAGAACTGTTTTATTCGCAGATTCTGCGGTGAAGCCTTTTTTGTTTTGGTCTTCACCCCAGAATCGGTAGAGTTTTGCTCATGTTTCGCAATGAAGATCATTGTTTTTGGTCTTCACTCTCGCAAAGTTTTTGTGCTCCCTCCAAAAAAGAAATTGCTTATCCCCTCCCAGTCACGCTACTCTGGCGCCGGGTATGGGCCACCCATCATTGGACAGGGACCCAGCAATACATCGAGTATTCCGACTGACATGGTACTGTCTGCAAGCAACTCTGCGTTTTGGTTACGTATTAAATGCTTTTACCACTGTGTGTCGTTTTCCTGATAAAACAGCATCCAGATTGGTTCTTTTTTTTTGTAGTGCTGTATCAGTCTTCTAGTTAGAACAACTGTCCCATCATTATGGCCTACCTTGTTGAAGGGTCGCGGGGTTCCAACGTGATTGTGTTTGTGAAGTTGTGTTTCAACTTGCGTGGTAGCCATTAAAAATTTTACGAACAGTTTATTGATTGTGTTTTAATACCTTTTCGCTGTCCTAAAGAACAAGTGGCCATGAAGAATCTTCCTAGAGCCATTGTAATTATAAAAAAATAATTTTAAGGTGAAGGTGTTAGTCCAGGTGAATTATAAGTAAAACTATCGACCAATGCAAAAATATGTTTTCAAATGCACGGTGATAGTTCGGAGCAGGACTGTAAGTCTCTAGACCCGGTCTAGAGACCCATATTTTGTGATCTCGGTCTTTGTCTCCAACCATGATGATCTCGGTTTCGCATTTAAAAAATTGGTCTGTGATAGGGGCGCCCGTGTGCGAGTCTAAGTTTGAATACAAAGATAAGTTTTAGATGAAAATGAGAAAATTAAAATGCGACACGTAATCAAGGCGGAAGTTAAAATAATTGAGTGGCTATATTGCCAACAATGAAATAATGAATATTATTATTTAAGTATTTTTACATTTTAAATAACTTTTTTTTTATTCGTGGTTGAACGCAAATGTAGAAAGTTATCTTCACGAAAACAAAGATTTTTGTTGGTATTCACTCAGTAATTTTTTACGAAGATTTTTTAGTTACATTTTTTTAGAAAACGGAATGGCGATCACGACAAACATACAGTTACAATTTTATGAAGAAAAATTTTGAAATCCGAATGACTTCCGAAACACTAATATTCGTGTCCGAAGAACCATAGTTATGTGGCCCAAACAGTTCACCTGTTGATCAAAACATGCTGGAAAACGAATGTCTGGCTTCTTGTCTGCTGTTTTAAAATAGGTTTTGCTCGAAAACGGTATTAATTTTAGACCCTGGGCAATATTTGTAAGTTCGAAAAAATAAGTTCTCGTTATATTCGCCGTAATACGCCGAAACGTATAGCGAGATGACGGGGCCCATTCCCACGTCAATGCGCCCAAGCAATTTAAATCAAAATTGTGTTTTTCCACAATTTCCCAACTAATTTTAAGCCTATCTTTTCGTTACATTTGTGTGTATGTGATGTCTTTCGCACATCTAATGTCTATCAATGAATAATCGCGAACGTTTATCCCCCAAAAGACACTGTTAAATTTAACATAAGGTATTTAATCACAAAAAATTAACGTGAGGATACCAGCAGGGTTGTATTTAAGATAAAACATTGGAGACATTTCCCCCCTCCCTTAACAGCATAGGTGGAGTCCTCGAGGGCACATTTTAAAGTCCTTGGCCTCAAGTCCTCGAAAATTGCCCCGTCCTCGGCTCGAGGACAGCAGTATTTTTTTGAATTGTTAAAAATTTGTAGATCGCTCGAAAAATTTTTGTAAAGACTTTTTTTTTGGAGAACACTTGCGTCTCTGTCCTTGGCCTTGGCCTCGAAAGAGTCTTTCCTCGGAAGGGCTGACCTTGACCTCGGATTTTTTTGTGTCCTTATAGCCTCGAGCCTTGTGTCCTCGACTGCACCTCTGCTTAAAGGGTCCACAATCGTACAAACGGAAAATAATATGAACCATCAATTTTTTCTAAAAATGCCCAAGTTTTTGCGGAAGCGTTGCTTCTTTATCTTACAATAACGTAGTGTAAAAAATTGATTAAGTCCATGACGCATTTCTGGCATTTTAAACAATTATTATATGGTAGTTATACTAATTTTCTTATTAACCTAATTCTTCCTACGGCGTTGCTTGTGATCCAATAGTTTGTTATATGTGTTTCCTAGTGGCGATTTCCAACACACAAATTGTTCAGTGGATGTGACTTTGACCCCCAGACCGCTTGCCAGTGGTTAAAGTTATTCTTATCTCAAAGGAAATTCTTCGCGCTCGCGTATTTTCAGAACAAGTTGTTCTCAAGATACGTTTTGTTAGTTACATCGAAACATATTTACCAGAGGTAAGCAAAGCGCAACCTCCGCAATTGCGGAAGTTGCGTTGCGGACTAAAGTCTTTAAAATTTGTTACGGTACGCTTTAAAGGCGGTTAATCATCCAGCCAATTCCGGTGGTTTACAATAGCTAAAATTGAACTATAATTTTTGATATTTTTTGTTTTGATTTTGGGGCTGCGTTTGCAAAGATATTCTACAAATACAAAAAGATGTCCCCCCGAAAAAAGTTTTTGGAAACTCTGAGTTTTGATCTTCCCGCCAAAACCACAGTTCTCTAAACTATTAGGCGTACTGTAATCTTATTGAACTATTAGGCCTAACTTTCTCTAAACTATTAGGCCTACCACAGTTCTCTAAACCATTAGGCCTACTGTGGTTTTGGCGGGAAGAACAAAACTCAGAGTTTCCAAAAACTTTTTTTGGGGGGACATCTTTTTGTATTTGTAGAATATCTTCGCAACGCAGTCCCAAAAGTAAAACAAAAAATATCAAAAATTTATAGTTCAATTTTAGCTATTGTAAACCACTGGAATTGGCTGGATGATTCACCGCCTTTAATTGCACTGCGCTTTCAAAACTTTTTCGGTTAATAACGCAGTTCTATGCATGGAACTTAATTTTGTTCAATTTCAATTGTAACATTGATAAATGCTTGCCTTCTTTAGCAAATTATTCACTCTTTTAGTCAAACATTGCAAAAAAATGCGGTATTTGCAATGTGTTGAGAAATTTCAATTGGGGAAGTTAGGTTGCCCTATGATTTAGCACGAAAATGCCGTTCCGCACATGCGGAATTGCGTTGCGCTTCTCCTGAATCAAAAAGTTCATTGCGGAAGTTGCGCTGCGTTTTAGAAATTTAAAAAAGTTAAATTACGCATTTTGCGCTGCGTTTTTACTAGTTGAAAAGATGGTAGCGCTTGGTTGAGCTGCGCTCTTGATATAATGTTATTTACTTATTTGTGCCCACCTCTGATATTAACTGTATTGTAACATCAATATGCCATTCCCGGTAATACTGTATTACCGGTACATTTCATTATCACACACGTACTTTCCTCTAAATTCACACACAGAATAGGCACGGGCATGTTTTAGCGTTAGCAACTCAAAAATGTTCGTTTACGGACCCCAGATCAACTGTTACATGGCCCTGGATGGCATACCTGTCAACCTTTGAAAATGCCAAATCGGGAGATTTCTTTCCTGCAAATTCAATAGCTGGGAAGTTTTGCCCCCAAGACCTCGCTCCTGTTTCTACTGCTTGAAAAATTGTTGTTATTTTTTAATGTTGGTACACATTACCAAAATTTTGACATTACCATTTCAGGTTCCAGCAGTTCTAACTACTAAAAGACAGACTAATCAAATCAAGCAGTCTTTTTATTTTGGATACGGTACCATGTAACCGGTAACATCAGAACTATTTCATACTCTTCACTGACACACGGCATAAAAAGTCATGCACCCTGCTACATTTAGCGCAGCAGATGCTTTCAAAAAGTACTGAATGGTAAAAGTGAAATATCATTTGACCAGTTCTACTTTAACCTGACCCACTGCTCCCCAAGAACAATTTTTCGCCCCCCGGCCTATGCAAAATCAGTTGTACATGTATAGTGGTATATTAATTAGCGCCCGCTCTTAACCAATCTCACCCCCTCCTTTACCTTAAGCATTTGCTTCTACTTGCAGGCCTGATTCTAACTTTTGTGAGCTTAATTACCTATACATGTGGCTTTTTTGGCAGCATTCAACTCTACTTTGAAAGGTTTAAAGCCAGCTGCACTGCTGTCACAATTTAATTTGCAACTTGAAAGCGTGAACACAGTGTCATTGTGCAAACTGGTTCTGTTTTCGGTTACAATCTTCCGCTCCATGGAAAAGATTCTTTCGCTGGATGTGTTTGAGTGACCTAATGGCAAGTTGTTCTTCACCACGAACCACAGGTGGCCGGATCCACAAATTTAAAGATCCGGAACCGCTCGGGATCCAACAAGAAGAGATCCGCTGCGGATCTGCCAGTAAACAAGTACACTTTGATCTTAATAACGAAAACCAAAAGTAGACAAAAAGGCTCTTCACTCAAAATTGGGGCGTTTTTTCTGCCAAAATTCAGGTGAAGACCAAAAAAAAAAATTGAGGTAAAGATAACAAGATCTTCGCAGTATATAGTGCTGATTTTGTCCCCAAATTATTTGGGGGAGCAGAGCCTAATTCAAATTCGCATCCGCATATTCTAATAAAACTGTATCCGGATGCGAAAAAAAAAACACGAATATCCGAGTCCGCTCCGGATCCGTTGCAAACTCTGCCACGAACATTGCAAATTTAGTTTCCGCATAAATAAGTTGATCGCTCTCTTCTGGTGTTTTTTACCATAAAGCTGTTTATCATTTGAGTTCTTTTTTCGGCTGCAATGCTCTTTTTATGATTTTCGAAGGTGACCTGTTTCGTTACGCCATTTTTTCCTCCTCGAGCTACCAGCTGCGCTAATGTCTATTCTGCAAGAATTACATTTAGCGTATTCATCCCCTTTATGGCTTTTACATATGAAAAGATAATTTTTCTCCCAAGTTTGCTTGTACTTACAGCTACACATCTTTTTTTTTTACTTTTACCCGCCTCTTCTTGCAACTCTCGCTGACCATTTCCCTTGCGCTTATCAGAACTAACACTTTCTCCGACAGACGCCATTAAAAGAGCTTAGCTCTTCATAGTTGCAATGACCCGTACCGGAGACTGCAATTTGTGCATGCCATTGTTATTTGCTACATCATCAATTCTTCACAATTGGAATTGATGTTACCCGTTGTGTGAAAGCAAGATCACACATTAATTTTCAAATCAACACTCTTGAAAAATATAAAATCAGTCGAAATGTATTCTTTCCCTTTCACAAAAAAAAAAAAGATTCACAAACAATTGATTGATTAATTTTTTTAAAAAACTGATTAATTTATTCAAAAAATCTTGAGCTAAATCCTAATATCGGGAGATTTTTTGTTAACATCGGGTGATCGGGAGAAATCCTCGAAATCGGGAGTCTCCCGACGAAATCGGGAGAGTTGACAGGTATGCTGGATGGTTTTAGTTCTTTACTGTTTGTAATATCCGCACCGGAAGTATTAGCAGAAATAAAAAGAACGATTTTACACTGCCTTTAGCCACCTTATTCTTCGATTAGAGCTTTCACACAATGCCATTTAAAATATGTTTTACTATGACTTGACTATCACTATCCTATCACATACTTTTCAAATAAATAGCCGAAGGAATTGACAGGTTCGGAGTTAAGTTAGTTTTGTTTGGTTATTTTCCTTTTCAACTAATCGAAATATAATTCTTTCGGGTACCGTGGGACTTATTTCAACCCACCAATTTTTCGGGCGAATGTGCTTATGGGTCACTTTTCAACCCACTACAAAAAGTCTTCTGCTTAAGCCCTCAGCCGCACAGGAAACATCCCGTTTCGCTAGGCATGTTGTAATAACATTGACGTAATGTTTTAACCTGCTGTGAAGTTTCAAAAAGTTGGGAATTTCTCATAAATCCAAGTTAAATCTAAACTTTGAGTGAAATTGGCTTTCAAGAACTGAGCAATATTTGGGAGTTCGACAATTTGTCAATTATTCAAGAAATTGCTTTTGTTTCTTTTCAAATGTGAGCTAAATTCATAACAGATAACACCGCTACCTTTGAAGAACAAAAAATACTAACATGAGGTTAGTAGAAGCGAATTTATCGGTGGTTAAAAATGTCCCATCGTGCAGTTAGAGCAATTCAAACGCACGTAAGGCATATATTAGCATCAGCAAAAATCAAAGAGAGTAAGTATCTTTCCAAAATCATACTTTGATGCCTGAAGAAGAGGGTGGGGGGAGAGCAAAGCGCTACATCCCATGCAAAACAAGGGCTATGATGTCACAATGACGTCATTTGATGGGGTTAAATTCGGCAAAAGCATCTTTGCGATAATTGAACAGCCTCTATTTTGTATTTTACCAGAAATGTTAGTTCGTGAGTGGGTTGGGTTATATTTGACAATTTGAAACACAAGATAAAAAATTTACGACAAAAAGTAGAATCTTTACAAGTAAACAAGTTTTCAGGGGCCGTTAAAAGAGGAAATTTTAGAAAAACGGAGTTGAAGACCTAGTAGGCTTTCATTTTATTACTTTGTTCCTTATATTAAGCAAATTCATTTGCAGTATCTGCAGAAAAAAAAGCTAAACTTGTCATTATTTTGCTCCGAATATAATAAGATCAATTAAAATGAAACTTCCGCTTAGATTACGTGATTTAGTTGTTGGAGAAGACAAACGAACAAAAACGATTGCCAAAATAACATCAACCAAATAGTAGAACATTTTTATGCTTAGTTCTATTTTGGCAATCGTTTTTGTTCTTAGATTAAGCAGAAACTTCGACCGTTATGCTACAAACGAACAAGTTCGGTCAATAATGAGGGTGAAACATCCTAGTCAAATATTTCAATTTCGGATACGAAATCAGATGCATCATATTACCCAAGTGATGGAGAAGGCTCACGTGTATGGCAAACTTCTCGATTTCATTAAACTTCGTCTTCTAATTCATATTCGTCGAGTGATGAAGTACCTGTCGGCAATTTTGTCGCTTCAAATCTCCGCCCCCAAGCCCCCGTCCACAGTCACTATATATTTAATGACTATGCCCCCGTCTGTGACACCAGTAGCGTAGCCAGCGGAAAAAAGTATGCAAAATCGCACGTTTTTGGTGCTTTTGAGGCCGATTTTTTGTCAAAAATTGAAAATAGCCCCCCCCATAGGAACACAGCCCCCCCTCAAACGTTTGAAATTCCGATTTCGGCCGAAAAATCAGTCTCAATGTTGGTGAAGCCCTTTTTTTTTTTTTCAGAGACCACCTGATTTTGGGCGGAAAAAACGTTGGAATTTTCGAGCTTTTCGAGAAATTCCGTCTTAATTTCCGGACAAACCGTGTGAAACTGATTCAAGAACAATGAAAATTCGGGTCAAGGACGTTTGCACTTTTCTCACTCTTTCAAAATAGCCCCCCCCCCCCCCCCTTTTCCAAATCCTGGCTACGCGCCTGTGTGACACCCTTGAGTTGCATCGGTTTGTTTAGCACGGAGCCTAAATCAGTCAATTTTTTTGCAAAGAATTTACTTTTTATTCATCTCTCTTAGCAAAATCCTGGTTGCGCGTCTGGTAGCATTCACTGCTGTAGATAGATTTTTCAGGCGGTTGTGGGCCGCAGACGAAACAAGCTAAGAAACGCTGCTGGGCTTATAGGTCTCGCTTTTTTTAGACATGGATACAGAATTTTTTAAATTGCGCATATTGGTAGCCGTACAAGATCTGAAGATTAGTTTACATCAGCAAACGTTCAATTTTATTTAAGTACCCCCCCCCCCCCACTTTCTGCTAGTGCCCCCTCACTACGTTTGCTCTGGCAACGGCACTGCCTGAAAGAAATAATGCTGTCCTTGAGCCGCGGACAGGACATTTTTTGACAATTTGCATGAATTCGTCAGCTTGCTTCCCTTCAAACCAGACTTAATATGTCTATTCGAATCTCGAATAAATCAATCAACCTTTGAAAAAGATCCGACTACAAAGGTATAATTTTCTCAATGCTAAACCTGGTAAAAAAGCGGGCGATGTAGCAGTTTACTTGAGTACAGTAGCGTAGCCAGGGGGGGGGCAGGGGGGGCTCGAGCCCCCCCATTGGCTTGTGAAGTATGCAAAATCGCATGTTTTTTGTGCTTTTGAGGCCGATTTTCTGTGAAAAATGGAAAATAGCCCCCCCCATACGAAAAGAGCCCCCAAACGTTTGAACTTGCGAAATTGGAAGAAAAATCGCCCTGAATTTTGGCGAAGACCTTTTTTTTTTTTTTTTGGAGATCACCTAATTTTGGGCAGAAAAAACGTTTGAATTTTGGATTTCGGCCGAAAAATCACTCTGAATTTTGGCGAAGACCTTTTTTTTTTTTTTTTTTTTTTTGGAGATCACCTAATTTTGGGCGGAAAAAACTTTGAATTTCCGATCTTTCCAAGACATTTCGTCTCAAATTTCGGACAAACCGTCTGAAACTGATTCAAGGTCAATGAAAATTCGAGTCAAGGTCGTTTGCACACTTCTCACTCTTTCAAAATAGCCCCCCCTTTTCCAAATCCTGGCTACGCGCCTGCTTGAGTATCAAATTTAATTTTACTCAGCTCGAAAGTTTTCAGCTGTATGGGACTATGGGACGGAATCCATATGGTTAAAAATCTGGAACAACAATTCTAGAAAAACATTATTCTTATTGGCTTTATCTACCGACATCCAACCAAAGACTCAAGTAAGTTTTTAGATGATTTTTCAGATTGTATGGAAAAGTTGGCTGATGAAAAGAAAATGTTTTACATTATTGGTGATATTAACATTGACATCAATAAAACTAATCAAAATAGTCCTCAAGCTGACAGATACATCCAAGTGATAACAAGTAATGGAGAGTTTTCTCTTATTGTAATTGTAATTGCATTCACCAAGTTGTTGCCTTGGCCAGGAGACAGCGAAGGGACCTTTCGGTCTTCGAGTCAAGCTGCCACCTGCCCACCTGTCTACCACACACGGCGGAGGCTTCACACTGTCCCTTTAATCGCTGAACGTCAAGCAAGGAAGCTGTGAATACCAAATTTATAGTCTTTGGTTTGACCCGACCGGGAATCAAACCAGAGTCTGCCGTTTCAGTAGCAGACGCTTTATCCACTCGACCACTTATAAAGAAACCCACCAGGGTCACGGATAAAACAGCAGCAGTAATTGACCATATTATCACCATTGATACAGAGCACTCAATTTTAATTTTACCCCGTGTTATACTTACTTCTCTAATGAATCATTAGGCATTCATGTGTAAAATAAGCAAAGTTGAAAAGCTTGGCAAAAAATCACCTACCGGTATTCCTCTCTACAGAAATAAAAAAACTTTTGTCCAGAAGCTTTTTCTGACAATCTAGATAGGGAATTAGGCAACCTTATTTCAAATAATTTTCCTTTGAATCGTGACAATTTTAATAAGACATTTGACCAGTTTGTCAACATAATCGCTAAAATCATCGATAAGCATGCTCCGCTCAAACGTCTTAGTCGGAAGCAAAAAAAAACTTGCAAGTAAACCTTGGATTACTAAAGGAATATTGATTTCCATGCGGAAAAAAATGCCATGTTTAGAACTCATTTCATTAAAGGTAATCTAGCTGAAAAAAATCTGTTTCGGCTTTATTCCACTGAACAGCTGACAGTGCAGTATGGTATTGTGGCAATTTCGTGTTTCGCTCTACAATTTAAATTCCAAGTGTAAATTGAAGGGTAAGAAATGAACTGATATTATTCCATTAAAGACATTAAGTGAAAACGTAATAAGTGAGAGGTAGAAACTAGCATAATTGCATTCAGGACGTGAGTTATCAAAGTTTACATAGTTTAACAATTAATATCTCAATATCAATAAAAGTGAAAGCACAAAATGAGGTTGTCTAAAGTGCAGGTTCACAAGATCGAAATTGTTAGCCAATTAGCCATAAAATAAATTTATCTATTAAATCTATCATAATTATAATGAAAACGTGCCGTGAAAATTTCCAGTATTGCAGTTTCCAAATTCACCAACTTACTCAGCTTATCAATTTAAAACAACAAAATAATTGACACTACGTCGATAGGACTCAACTTCTAACTGATTTGACTTGAACATATAAACGTTACCAAGAAGATGTGTAACAAACGCAAAACAGAAAATTAGGTCAGTTTGGACTATTCGTCGCCGCTTAATACAGTAGCTGTGAGAAATGCTGATTCGCATACTGCATTAAGTTCAAATGTTTTGTATACTAATTCCTGGGTTTGAATCTCTTCGCGGCGAAGTAGAAATTTACGGTAGAGGCGTGCAATATTTTACAGCCATTTTAGAAGAGCTGCGAGAAGAGTAGAGGGAATTGATAGCTTTTCATTTCTCGAGATTGTTAGCCTAGTTTAGCTCTAGTTTTGAGCTGTATGTTTTTAGGTTTTTTATCAGTGGTGATATTTGTCATTTTGACCTTTCTTGCCTTACTGAAGAGCGCTGAAATTGAGTGAAATTGCTGTCTAAGGCATGCTATTGGAAATTATTTTAAATTGAACTAATATTTGTCTTGAAATATTGTGATTACATTCAAAAAATTTTTTGTTGTGATCTGATTAATTTTGCGATTCTTTGACTTTCTACGCTCATGTTTGTACCTGTAATTCTAGCTATACTGAAGAGAGGAATAAAAGACGAAAATAGATTCAGAAACATTATGTCTTAAGCATTAGGTTGTTAATCAAAGGTTTGATTGAGTCTCTAAGACTCCGGGTACTGTCTATAACTTTTAAAAGAGTTTTTTAGAAACATTTCAATCGGCGTGGCGCAAAAGTTTGGCGCAAACACCCGGCGCAAGCAATTTGCCATTTCTAGGTAAAAAATTCATATATGGTACTGGTAGGGGAATGGCTTTTGGGTGTGATTGTGGAAATCAAGTAACCTCTTTTTTGGCTGGCGGATATCTTCGGCGAAAGAAACCTGCCGATTGCGCTGCGGGACAGCAGACATTTCCAATGATAAATTGTTCTGCTGGTGTTCTAGGCTAGGTTTCAGAAATCATTCAGGTGGGAGGTGCTGGTCAAATGTGGACAAAAGTAACTTTATTTTGATGATGAACGAAAAGCACTGGGCCTCTGACGACAAGATTATATTGCTGAACATATATGCTATTATGCAAATGTATCAAATTTTGCTTGGTGGTGATAAATTTAGGCCTACCGGTACTGGTTTATTTCTAGCCTATTGGTCAGTGGTCGATCATTAACCGATCAGTGGTCGAGTGGATAGAGCGTCTGCTACTGAAGCGGTAGACTCGGGTTTGATTCCCGGTCGGGTCAAACCAAAGGCTATTAAAATTGGTATTCCCAGCTTCCCTGCTTGACGTTCAGCAATTAAAGGGACAGTGTGAAGCCTCTGCCGTGTGTGGTAGACATTTGGGCAGGTGGCAGCTTGACTCGAAGACCGAAAGGTCCCTTCGCTGTCTCCTGGCCAAGGCAACTTGGTGAATAAAATGTAATTACAATTACAATATTGCAGATTGAGATTACAGCTAGAAAAAAGTATAGGCCTAAGCAGCAAATAATAATACACAAAATATTAATGAAACAAAAGATGTTATACCAAGTGTAAAAAAGAATACAAATTGTGAAAGTATTAAGTATTTGAGCCATTCGATCGACAGACGACAGGTTGATAAGATGAAAAATAAATATTCAGAAATTATTAATATCAGAATATAAGTAAGCAAAAATTATAAAAATAGTAAGCAGTTAATGAAAAATTACCAAAACCATTTCCTACAAATCAATATCAATTCAGAATTAAGATTGTCACTGTCACAGGTCAGCAGGTCTGAGGTTGAAATGAGAGTAAGATCCAGTCCAATTGAAATTCAAAAATGTTGGTTGAAATGTCAATGAGAAAAAATAGAATGTAAATTATCTAGTAAGTTTAAGTACCCAGACAGTAGTGATGGTTAATAGGCTATAGACATAAGAAACAAAAATAATTATATTGGAATATATTTGCTACACAATAGTGAAAACCATAGGTGGGCAAGTTAATGCAAAACGTTAGCTTCGTTAACCACTAGTCCGTTAACAAACTTCACACCTCCGTTAACGTTAATCTGTTATTTTCAGCTTTAATTAACGGAAGTTTATAAAGTCCGTTAATCCGTTAACATTTTGCGTGTAATTTATACATTTCGTTTTATTCACTCGCTTCTAGAACACATATTGACGCTGTTGAGCTGATTGTAATGAAATATTTATTGCTATGGTGGTCTTTTTGTGTTTTGAAAGATACATTTTACAGTCTAATCTAATTTCAAAATAAAAACAAGTTCAAATGCACAACAAAGCTGCAAGATATTAACGATAAAAACCTTAACGGAAGTTAACAGAACTTAACGGAAGTTACTTTAGTCCGTTAACAGCACTTAACGGAAGTTAATTTAGTCCGTTAACATGGAAAAACTTTTTAACGGATTAACGAGTTAATGAAAAAGTTAGCTTCGTTATTAACGGATTAACGATTAATGGACTTGTGCCCACCTATGGTGAAAACTAAGATAACACATGTAGTTAGATTAACACAGAAAAAAGTGACTAAATTACGGTAATGTATGGCTTTACTTAAAAGAATGAAATGAGTACTCCTGGTGTATAGCTGTTTGGTTTGGGACTGAGTTGGAGGATCGTTTGCCATGTGTTCTGTTTTGCGCAAGCTGGTAATCATGCCAGATGTAGATTAGTGATTTTCTTAGTGATATGCTTCATGTGTTCTGTGTGGCACAAACTTGTGATCGTGCTGATTTGTAATTTGCATTTAAATTAATGCGCCTCTTAAGTTTTGTTCTCAAGATCGTGAAAAACTTTTATTCCATAGGCCTGATGACACAGCTGTGCTTATTGCCGGCCTGGTAATGAAATTTAATGATTTTGTTTTGAAAATTGCTGATAAAAGAAGACGAATTTTATACTTTTTCACAATGTCACCTAAATTTAAACTGCCATCAAGCAACTTCAAAGAAATGAGGTCCAAGCAACTGGGTGTAAAGTTCATTTTTTTGCAGGTTCAGTATGAAGCTATGGTAAGTTTTGCAAAAACAACTTCCAAGCACATTGTAGTGTCATATTTGCCATCCAAAATTTCAGTTTGCTTTATAAATTTTAAGGAATATTTGCAACATGTAGAAATACAAACCAGTTTTAAATTGCTCCTTTTTTCAATTTAAGTTTTGAATTGAAAAAATCCTCATTTATCCAATGGTTGATTAAGACGTTCAAATTCATCACTGTTAATGAGCAAATTCAATCTAGGAAACCAACTTAATGTTTTACCATTTTAAGACACCTTAATGCCTAGGATTTGAAAATTGATGCAATAGAAGCTTACGAAACACGACAAACATAAAAAGCAACAGTGCTTTCTGCATGTTATAGAGTGATAGTCATGCAATGTTTCTTTAACAAACTCCAGTCCTCTAATTAATTTTATCATAAACAAAAGCTACTTTCAGTTTCACTGTTGTAGGAATAATTGAGACGTGGTTCAAATCTCGAATGAAACAAAATAAACAAATCGCTGCTACACTTTCCACCAAAGTAGCGTCTTGCGGTAATTTACCCCATTTTGAGCGATGCTTCCTATTTATTTTGAAATTCAATACATTCTTTACTTAAAAATATATCTTGCTACATATAAATTATGAGGTAAAAAACAACAGATCCACTCAGTGTTCTCTATAACCACATAAGGTGCAAAATATTTTCTGGCGTTTTTCATTTTGGGAAGTGCAAAACGGCATTAAATTCGGGTGTTTTTTTATTTTTGGAGATGCAATGACCTTTTTTTTGTTAACAACTCGCAAACTGCGCAATGACTTTTTTTTGGTGGTCACCTTTTTTTTGAGATCGGCTTTGTGAAAAGGCAGCATCACCAAGCCTGAGCTACTGCATTTTCGCAAAAACTAAGGGCACTTTGATACATTTTCTGGCGTTTATCCAGAAGATAAAAAGTTGCAAGAAACACTGGATCCTCTAATTTTCTCTTTGTGGTCTTTAGGTAAACCTAAGTATTTTAACACTCTTTCCATATGAAACATTATTTAGTAGGCTAAATAAAAATTTGGCTTTATACAAACTAATCCTATCTTCACCTTTACTTTTAACTTTCTTTCTTTATTTCCCTTTTACTGACTTACAGCTACAAAACCATTTTAAAACTATCTGCATTTTTTTGATTGATAATCCAAGTTGAATGATCGTCTTAAATTAAGGTACCGGCTGCGTATAATGTTTTATCCTCTATTTTCTATTTGATTGTTATGTCATCTGGATGTTACGATTGACAAAACACGTTATCCACAAGTTTCAACTCACTTTTATTGGAATGACCAATACAGATCTAAATCACTTTTATTTAAGAAAATATTCACATGAATTACATCCATTTCCAGTTCTGAACAAAGCCGACATGCTTACATGGCCTTCTATTTTAAAACTCCTTGGTTGTCAGTAAGTTCCGGAATAAACATGGCCCAGCCCAGGACACTGGACGCCAGATGTCAATTACAAGACTGTGTTGGTCATTTTGGAATGGTTGGCAGGCCTAACTCAATCCAACCCTAGCGACAACACTTCAACTTGCAATCTGTAGTAGTGTGTAGCTTAACAGTTTGTTTGATAATATGCAGTTTTTGGCTTCTTCAGTGCAATTTGCGTTACAGTTAATATAGTTATCATTATTAAATATTTAACTCACCACAGATAAAAACCTTACAGTCTGTTTCACCCTTAACGGAATCTTCACGGGTTAGCTGAAACATAAAAATGAACTGCAGTTCCAATAAAACGTTTTAACTGTTAACACGGGTGCCTCCCCAATAAAGTATTAGGTTTCAATGCATTAAAAGACAAAAAAAGGCAATCAAGCAGCAAGTCATACTAGTGAAGCAGCGCTAGCACTGGGACAATACTAAAAGGCAAAAATAGAAAAAGGTGGAAATCGTGTTATGGCGCGTTAGGGTTAATTTTAACAGCCTTTTCCTACTTTCCCGCCTTTTAGCACAATTTCTGCCTTTTCCTATTTTTAGGGATGTCCATTTTTAAGTAATTATGTATTGTAGAATAATTCCAAATCTTTTTTTCTGAATCCAGAATTTTAAATCCTTAACCGTATCCTAAATCTATAAAATGGCTTTAGAAATATTTTGATATCAATTCAGCACTTAACTACTCGACTACTGCAAAACAAACTAAGTCCACCATTTTTAATTTTTAATGAATCTATAGCCAGTACAAGGATTACAGCTCTATAAATCACATGGTTATTGGGTATTCTCCTTCTGCAATGCTTCATCAGTTTCTCTGAGTTTTTCATTTTTATTTTTACCGTCATTTCTCGCTGTTTTTGTAGAAAGGAAACAGGCTTATAATCAGGGGGGCTTAGCCCTCCTAGAGAAAACCATGCCATTGTAACATCGGGGTCAAAAAGACGTTCCCCAACACAGTCAACTGGCTTCGTTGAACAAATTTTCCAATTGTAGTTTTTCTTCATAACTAAACCAAATCCTAAACACGCAACCGGTTTCATAGGATTCAGTATTCTGAAATGGACATACCTATCTATTTCTGGCTTTTAGTATTGTCCCAAGCACTGTAAACACAGTAAAGTGGTCCAAAAATTGATAAAATGCAACACATACATACACAAGCATGAAGTTAAAGGGTTATATACTGGTACAAGTTGTAGTAAAATTGCACTAAGGCATATCATCAAAAGGAGGTGCGTTTCTTTGAAAGGAGCTGTGTTGCCTGGGTGCAATGACGTGGAGATGGGCCTTGCAAACTCGTTAGATGCTTTGTCATATTGCAATGAGTATGACGAAAGATTTGATATTGACATATCATCATCTCATTTTGGATCCGGTATTGTCCCCATCGACGGAGTTGGCCTGATTTGTTATGGTCATTGTCTATACCACACATTTGCTATTTCACTCGATCACATGCATCCTGTCTCACCAGTCTATTTGTCATATTTGACAAATAGCGAAATAATAGGGGTGAGCATGGGATGGCTAAATCTTAAAATTGAAAGCAAAATTCTCTACCAGTTTTGTAACTTTTCCAATCTGTAAATAATATTTGCCTCATAAGTAAAAAATTAGCAACACTCTATTCTCTTGTAGACAAAAAAAAACGTTTTCTCACGTTAGTACGTTGATGAGGTCATTGGTGCATAGGTTCAACCATATCGATAAATATTGCTGTTCTACTAATACAGTACAATTTGCCAAATTCATCACCTCAAGGGGATTAGAAAAAAGTGACAAATTAGGCGAACCGATGAATTATTCAAACAGGTAAAAACTCCATGATGGCTTGTTTACTTTACACTTGCATTGCTTTTTTGTAACTTCGCTCTGACAATAATTCTGAAATGAAACACAGAAAGAGTAATTATACCATTAACTCTTAATCTTACTGTTCAAACTGTAGTTCTTTCATACACTTAATCTCTGTAATTACTGTACTCCATTTAAACTCTTCTAGACTTTCAGTTGGTAGTTAATGTGCTGTAGTTAAAACGCGCTTTGCATTTCATGCTTTTGTATTGCTGCAGCGAGATGTCCCTGTATACTATTAATTCAATAAGGACTCTTTCTTTGTTTGAGATCTCACTCATGTTGAGGTAACCACTGAGACTGTGTGAATCCATCCTGCAGTAACAAACAAAGCTGTGAATATCGCTTGAACATTAAATCGAATCTGCAAATGATGAATACGTTTAGCAAAAAGTTTCTCAGGGATATAAAGAGATAACAAAGTAATCGAAGTGATGAATTAGACAAACTGGAATGCATGTAAAAGATAAGAATTTTGCTGGGGCTGACAAAAATGTGACAAATTAAGCGAACTGACGAATTAAATGATGACAAATAGATGTATTGTACTGTATATGTACATATTTCTTAACTACACTAATATTCACAGGCTACATGTAAGAGGCCACTGTAAGAGAAAATGTGACGAATTAAGTGAACTGACAAATTAAATGATGACAAATTAGACAAATTCTACTGTACATATTTCCTAACTACACTAATATTCACAGGCGACATGTAAGAGAGCCACTATTGAAAAACTAATAATGGTTTAGTAATTAGTTTCTGTCATGATGTTTGAAATGATTAACGGATTTATTGTTAATTTTAGTTGAAATATTGCTCCAAACTTTTAGTCCTTGATATTTTATGCATTGTTGCAGTCTGGCTGTACCATATCTAGGAATGTAATGGATATTGTTTAAATCATTTCATGTTCAATAACTCTGAAAGAGATGTCTCTTGTCTGGTATAAAGGTGATGGAGTAAGGGAAGAAGATTATTTTGAAATGAAATATTGGTGCATCTTTATTTTCCTATCACTAGGAAGGTTCATTCCAGATTAGGGTGGAGTGAAAAATAAAAATTTTTGAATTTAAAAAAGTGGTCTTGATATATGGCCCCAAATACCATATGAAATACTTCTATCACAATTTTGAGTTCTTGCACCCTCTAGTGGTCGTGCAATTTCATCGAACGGTCTTAGAATAGCCAATTTTGCCATATCTCACTAACCACATATGCTAGAAAGCTAGTTTTTAGCTTAAAAGTTGCAGAAACAGCACATTTATATCTCCATTCAAAAGAACTTTTCCATAAAAACGTACAGAAAAAAGTTACAGCCAAATTATTGATTACAAGTTTACTGATTATTGATAAGTTTTCATTGCTTAACTTCAAACGCATTGCAATTCATGTTGGCATTGAAAATAAGTCAGATGAGGTTTAAATTTATGTATATTTGCACTTTTAATGTGCCATACTGCCTTACTATCAGCTTAAATTATTTCTTTAATGGCAATGAGCCTTACTCCACTGGGTAGTATGCAGCACAGTATACTAACAAATATTTAAAGTTCATGTTGTTGCATCATCCATTATTGGTTGGCTCTTGCATTATCATTTTATTTATGCCAAACTTGGAGAATTATATGTAGTTAATTCAAAAAAAGTTCAATTCAAAAGCACTGAAAGAAGCCAAATAACAAAATTAGAATTAGAAAAGCAATTTGTACCATGATTAGAAAAACTTCTAAAGGGTAGAAAATTTGACAATATATTTAATGAACATTTGAATAGGCCTAATATTGTTTATTGTATTTTAGATACAGTACTATATGCTGTACTTGCTGGCATAAATTTAGTTATTTCTGAAGCAGCATGCTAACTAAAAAAAGATCCAAGTCTAATGTTACTTGTACAAAGTTGTATTGGGGAAAATTTTTTCAAAGTTTTGATATTTCTGCCAGACATCTACCCTTGTGTTCTGTTTTTTGATCTTCAAAAAGAGGATGATTAAAAAATGTCATTTTCTAGCCACATTGAATTTCACATTGCTTTCTTTGTTTATTATCATAGCAAAAAATATCAAAAAGTTTATCAGTATCTTGCAAGAAATTAGTTTCAAGCTCTTTGTATCGGTCCGATGTTTAAGATTTTTTCCAGTTTTTAGTTAAACCACTGAGGTTTAGTGTTAGTTGATGGTATTTGTGTTTTTGCTGCAACAGTAGACTTTGATGACTGTATAGTCGTCTCAATTGTTGTCACCAGGAATATAAATTAAATGAAGTTCATTAGTATATGTCGGTTTTGCTGTTGTAAATAATAAATTCTGAAATTTTTTGTGCAGTACTCAGCTCATGAATAGAATAAACATTGCACCAAATCCATGTGTAATGAAATTCTTTAGCAACAATTTGAGCTGTATCCAACTTCCTAAAGTGATTAAAGTTGAGGATACGCTCAAATCACTTGTCTCTTGGTTGGCAGCAATTCTAGTGGGAAATTATCGGAACTTTGAAAAAGTTTCCATCGTACAACTTTTAACAACATTAGACTTAGATTTTTTTTTAGTTAGCATGCTGCTTCAGAAATAACTAAATTTATGCCAGCAAGTACAGCATATAGTACTGTATCTAAAATACAATAAACAATATTAGGCCTATCCAAATGTTCATTAAATGTATTGTCAAATTTTCTACCCTTTAGAAGTTTTTCTAATCATGGTACAAATTGCTTTTCTAATTCTAATTTTGTTATTTGGCATCTTTCAGTGCTTTTGAATTGAATTGTACAATCTAAAATTTTTTTGAATTAACTACATATAATTCTCCAAGTTTAGCATAAATAAAATGATAATGCAAGAGCCAACCAATAATGGATGATGCAACAACATGAACTTTAAATATTTGTTAGTATACTGTGCTGCATACTGCCCAGTGGAGTAAGGCTCATTGCCATTAAAGAAATAATTTAAGCTGATAGTAAGGCAGCATGGCACAATAAAAGTGCAAATATACATAAATTTAAACCTCATCTGACTTATTTTCAATGCCAACATGAATTGCAATGCGTTTGAAGTTAAGCAATGAAAACTTATCAATAATCAGTAAACCTGTAATCAATAATTTGGCTGTAACTTTTTTTCTGTACGTTTTTATGGAAAAGTTCTTTTGAATGGAGATATAAATGTGCTGTTTCTGCAACTTTTAAGCTAAAAACTAGCTTTCTAGCATATGTGGTTAGTGAGATATGGCAAAATTGGCTATTCTAAGACCGTTCGATGAAATTGCACGACCACTAGAGGGTGCAAGAACTCAAAATTGTGATAGAAGTATTTCATATGGTATTTGGGGCCATATATCAAGACCACTTTTTTAAATTCAAAAATTTTTATTTTTCACTCCACCCTATTCCAGAGTATGGAATCCATTGGAACCGGTTCCAAATTATGGAATCAAAATAGTAAAGATTTGTTAAGATACGCTGCTTCCACGTTGTTTTTTATGAACGTAATTGATCGCGCATTGCTCACTCAGTAACAAGCGCACACAGCATGCAACTACGAGTAATAGCGGGTGTGTACGACTGTACGGAGTACGTGCACATGCGAGCAATGTATAACAATGCTAAATTGCTTATTTCTCTTAAAACTCTTGCATTTCTCTTCTCGATCATTTTTATGGGGAAAGAGATTGAAAATTTATGGGTTCTTTCTCGTGGCTGCAATAGGCAAGTATATCTTCTTTTTCATAAACAAAAAGTATAAAATAGTAATCGACAAGTGACCATAGCAATGCATTTATGCCACTATTGATATAGACATCGATTATAACAATACATTGTCGAATTGATCGAAATCGTCTGAAAACGATAGTTTGCAATAGGATTCGTTATTCTGCAAAGATTTTGGAATTCAAAAAAAAAATATTTTGGAATATGTAGATATTCTGAAATGAACATCCCTACCTAGCACAAGAAAGCGACTGTGGTGCTATTCAAATCTGCACCCACTTATGAGTGACCATTTTCCGGTTGACCTTTTTTCCATGTAAATTTGTTGCTTGTTCGAAGCCACCAAGCAAAAATAGTCATCGTAGAGTGCTTATCTAAGGATGCGACATCATGACCAGGGTGCAGATTGAACCCAAAATCATGCGATCACGGTCGTCGCAAAAACGACTCTGTTATCGTCTCGGCCACATTGCCGACCAAATACTATGTTGCCACAATGATTGACATAGTAGTGGTGATAATCAATTAATCATGAAATTGAAAGCGCTTTTCTGTGGAAACTGAGTTGATTTGTTTTCACTTTTGCTTTGTTTTTCTAGATTTATTGTTGCAAACATACATTAAAGTTTAATTATGGGATTAGTATTAGGCACATGTGGTGCGTCACAGTTAGCTTGTTGTTTTGGCAGTGCAGCTTGTAGTTTGTGTTGCAGCTGTTGCCCGTCATGCAAGAATTCAACTTCGACTAGAATTGTGTATGCTTTATTCTTGTTTCTTGGAACTATTGTTGCTTGTTTGATGCTTATTCCTGGACTTGAGGCGAAACTGGAAGAAATTCCAACCTTTTGTGACCATGTGGTGGATTGCAAAAACATTGCAGGCTTCCTGTCTGTATACCGCATCTGCTTCGCTATGGCCGGCTTCTTTTTCTTGTTGGCTGTCTTGATGTTTTGTGTCAAAAGTAGTAAAGATCCCCGAGCTAAGATTCATAATGGATTTTGGATGTTTAAGTTTTTGATCTGGGTTGGTATAACCGTTGGTGCTTTCTACATTCCTCGTGGGGATTTTGGCACTGCTTGGTACTATATTGGGCTGGCGGGTGGATGCGTTTTCATACTCATTCAATTGGTTTTGCTGGTTGACTTTGCTCATGCTTGGAACGATTACATGTTGGAGAAACGAGAAGATGGAGATTCACCACGGTGCTGGACTGTTCTCTTGCTGCTGGCAACGTTCTTCAATTATGCAGTTTCCATCACAGCCATTGTCTTATTTTATGTTTTTTATGGTCAAGGTGATTGTTCAAAAAACAAGTTTTTCATCAGCTTCAATCTGATTTTATGCGTTGTGGTGTCAGTTCTTGCTGTCCTTCCTAAGGTGCAAGATGCACAGCCACGCAGTGGGTTGCTACAAGCATCTGTCGTCTCTCTCTATGCTACTTACCTAACATGGTCAGCGATGAACACGGAACCCAACGAAGATGGAAAAATTTGTAACCCTGGTTTCCAAGGAATTATAAATGGTGGCTCAGGGAATAGCAGCAGCATTAGTACTTCAAGCCAACCTTTTGATGGAGAAAGTATAGTTGGCCTCGTCATCTTTTTCATTTGTGTTTTATATTCAAGCATTCGCTCATCAACATCGAACAATGTGGATCGTCTAACATTAAAGGAGAATGTAATAATTGACGATTCGGCTTCAGATACCAACGTGCTGGTGAAAGACGAGGAGAAGGGAGGCCAGAAAGTGTATGACAACGAGCAGGAGGGAGTCACATACAGTTACTCTTTTTTTCATTTCATGTTTTTCCTCGCCTCGCTCTACATTATGATGACCATCACCAACTGGGGGCTGCCTGATGACAACTTCCAATACACGCAAAGGTCCTGGCCTGCTGTCTGGGTCAAGATAGCGAGCAGTTGGGTGTGTTTTGGTCTCTATGCATGGACTCTCTTTGCACCGATTCTGCTGTCCAATCGAGAATTCAACTAATCATTTGCAGACTTTGGCATTGTACAGTATTTCATATTTTAAGAATTTTGCTGTAATTTTGATAACAGTGCTATTTTTTGTGGTATTTCATTTAAGGTTAGATAAGGAGAGTTGAAACCGCAGGTGAAATTTCAACTAATTAGTAGATCAATTTTTAAATAAGCAGCAATGTGTAGCAAGCTTGTTTATTTTGATGTCATAGAAATTGAAACAGCTATAAAATAATGCCCCCAACAAGCAAACATTAATTCCAACTCTCTGACCAAGCTTCACCCTACTCATTAACTGGTTTGCCGCAAACAGCACTTACTATTTTGATATTGGTCTCGTCAAAAAGTCGCGGACCGTAGATGCTCTGCATACGAAGATTACAGTGAGCATTGAGCTATGAGCTAGTTAATATCAAGTCATGTGCTTATTGTTAACTGTTGCGTCATTATGCCGTTTTGTTGTTTTGTAATCTACATATTCACCGCAATGATGCTCGAGCGTTATCGATCGTTCAAGTACGTTGCGTCATCTTTGTGTTAACTGCTCGGAAGAAGTTCATTTTTTCAACACGTCACAGAATATCTCATGTGCTCAAACAGAATACGCTACTACAGTGGGGTTCAGTGTGCTTAGACATTGCTACTTTTGTGTGATTGAATAGAAAATCAGTATAAAGGGAGACAAGTTATTATCTAAATCGCACTTAAAATATGATGCTTATGAATATTTGATTAAGCTCTGTAACGCAAAGAGGCACATGCAATGTATTGAATTTGAGTGAGAAACAGCAAATTTTTAAACTATCTTTGGTTACACGAGTATTACCATGTTTGTCGCAAGAAGAGCAGTGATTCTGAGCTATGCTGTAATGTACGTGTGAAACAGCAATTTGCTCACATTGGCTTTTTCGTTTAAAACAAGCTCAAATCATGTGGAGGCTGTGCTTAAAGGTATTGCAACGATCATAATAATAGAATGGCATGCTTTAATTTTGATATCTTTGGAATTATCTAGCAAACGGCATGACCAAAACCATATGAATGAACTTTAGTATACTGCATGTGTATAATGCTGAACGGTAAAACGAAATTATGTTAATCAACAACTGGTAGTCTGGTATTGTTGCCAAAGTATTGTAGTGAGACGTTTCAGTTATTTGCTTTTAACTATTGTTTGCTTATAACCATAGTCATGGTTTAAATCACGATTTACTGTATATCAACTAATAAAGATAGTTCCAAATTAATAAAATTTTAATTTTGAAATTGCAAAATTTCAATAGTTTTTGTTTATAAAACAATTTTTTGTTGAAAAAAATGCTGTTACTGTATTGGCATATTTTGTATTGTGAAAAAGTGTAAACTATTGTGAAAAAGTGTAAACTATAGTTTTGTTTTGTAAACTATAATTTTGTGTGATTTGAATTTTATTTAACCAATATGTTTGAAATTGATTTTGAATAATTCCGTAAGCAAAATATTAACTGTAGTGTACCCCTTTCCCCAAAAAAAGTTGAAATAACTTAAGAATAAATAAAAAAATCCGTTTAAATCAAGTTTTTGATTTTTTTTTTTGAAAAAATCATGGTTTTTATCGCTTGAGCATTGTCATTTAAAATAGAATTGACTATGTTTTTTTATTGACGACATTCTGTTTAAATAAGATTACAGTGGTTAACTGAAAATAATCAAAACGTTTCCATGAATCCGTTTTACAGTATTTTGGCTGGATTGGTTTTGAATTATTCAAGAAAGAACTTTGTTTACCATGCTTCGAAATTGAGTTAGCATTTAAGTTAATACAGTAGGTCTATATATCTTCGCTTTCCAAACAACTTGGTGATAAAATCGCGCCAATTTGTGGATCAATTTTGGCGCGTACAACGCGTACCAGTCTCCACATGTGGTTTCAACTTTCGAGTAGTTTGTCTTAAACCACAGCTCGTATTGTTAATTTTTAATCAATTATTGAGCAAACTTTATAAGAGTTAACAAAGAAGTGATATTCAAATAAAATCAACAAAATTTTTCTAACGTGAAATAGAGACTGTTGTATATGTAGATCGTCGATTTTTGATGAAAATTTTGCTTAAATTCTGGGTTACGACGAGATATTGTGAGCTGTGGACAAAGCTGAATTTATCACTTCTTTCGACCGGTCGGTTTGAACTGTTGCACTTATTGTTTTGCTTGATGTGTCTGCCCGTGTAAATAATGATCTACTTTCAGGTTATTTGTAAGAATTAGGATGGTTTGTATTCCCTGTATTGTTATCCCATTCTTGTTGTGGGTTTATCACAAGTATCTTCAACCAATTTTCTACCCGATCTTCGCCAGGTTCTTTGTTGCCAAGCAGATAGCGGATGAGACGACAAAAGCCAGCGTAAAGGTATTTTAATATTTCATTGCCACTGAGAGTTCTGGTGGCAGTAGTTAAGGTTAAACTAGGATTGCAGGCAAAATCAAAGGTGGTATCTAAAATTGGGACAATTGTATTAGATTTACGTTGACTCCATCGTTCTTGACCCAGCCGTTCCAGAAATATTTTACTTCAAACACGACGCAAAGGCCTCCGTGATATTAATTTTTATTGGCAACCCTTACGTTGATATCATTAGCGACTCCATTCTAGTTCAATCCTAATTAGGCTACTGCCTTGAGCTGTTTCGCTGCGCGCTAATCAGTTTGATCTTGTCAGCAGAATAGATCTAGAATTAAATCAAGCTGTCCATTCAATTGGCATTTATTTATTTTTGTTTGTAAAGATACTCTGAAAAAACAAGTAACACAGTAAAATGAAGCAACAAAAAATTACAGAACGATCTTTCCGATGAGAGGTTGCGAAAGACCATTTCCTAGAAAAAGCTCATGGCCTCTTCTAAGAAAAGGCGCGGTCGTCGAGTCTGCACCTTATCATCATTATAAACCAGGGTTGTGCAACAGGCGGCCCGCTGGCCAGAACCCAGCCCGCCAAGCTATTTAGTTTGGCCCTTGTCAACTCTCTGATTCTCCATCAAGCATAAAATCCTAAACCGACAGTTTAATTATGCTTTACCATTTAGACCTCGTGTATCTTTATAGTAGCCTAAGTAGAAACGGTAACTTGATTATGACAGCACGTGAACGTAAGCATTCTTTGGCACTGTGGTATAGACTTGTTCATTTATTAGCTCTGTCAAGTAAGTATTTTGCGGCGATTTGTGTGAAGACCTTTTTTTGTCGGTCTTCTCCCGGATATAAGTAAATTATGTTTTGATTAAAGCCTATTAGTAAGTTTTTCGTGTGGCCCAGCTAGATGTCTGTAGTTGGTTATATGGCCCTCCGAAAAAAAATGTTGCACACCCTTGGTATAAATTATTGTACACACACTGGATTTATTCAGTACAAAAAAATAGCACAGTAAATTTGGAAGAAGCTTGAATAAATAAGTATAATGATATGAGCTAAACAATGCACACATGGACAAAAACATCAACAGTTATAACTTCTAGATAGCAGATTTTTCGATCTGTTCGAAAAGAGAAAACAAATCAAGATAATACAGTATAGTAAAGGTATGACACAAAAATAGTGCACGCAAGCAGTGTCAAATGAAATCTTGCATTATACTCGCTGTAATACGTCAAAGCGTGTAACGAGTTGGCGGGGCCCATCTCCGCGTCATTGCGCCCGGGCAACACAGCTGCTTTCGAAGAAATGTCGCAGCGGTGGCGAGCCGTTGGCAACACTGTGTCCGATTTGACCGGCCCGAGATTTGAACCTCAGACCTCCCGCTCCAGAGACGAACGCGTTACCGCTCGACCAACTGGCCGGTTTTGTAATAAGCGAAAGTAAGGCGAGAAGGCCATTGTTTGCAACTTGGTTGGAAGAGTTCCAAGGCCACAAAAGAAGCAAATACGTACTAAGTGCCTTAGCTTGGAATAGAACTGGGATGGCGTCGTCAATGTTATTGACGTCTAGGCTGCCAATAAAAATTAAAATCAAGGAGGCCCTTACGTCGTGTTTGAACTTAATATCTCCGGAACGGCTGGGTCAAGAAGGATGGATTTCACGCCAATCCAATCTAATACGATTGCCCTAGGTTGAGATATCCCCATTAATTTTGCTTACACTCCTTGTTTAAGCTGCCAATTAAATCGCTTAGTAGAAACACTGATCCAATTCTTCATAAAATTGCATTAAACCGAAATGCTTGCTCATAGAAAGACTTATCCCCGTGAACTATCTTGAGTTAACTTCTATCTTACTTACTACCAGCGCTGCAAACTCGATAAAATTCTGTTATTTTGCCAAACGAGTTCATTAAAAAGAAGTTTAAAGATTAAAAAATTGTCGGAAACAAATATTTGTTGCTAATCATGACGAGTAAATTGAGATTATCGCTCATTGTTTATGCCGTGACGACCTTGAAAAACAACATTGATACAAAAAGAGAGCGATTAAGTCGAAAAGTATAGACTTAGTATTTTTGTCCGCCTGAATTCAAACATGATATTTTTGCCGAACTTAAACTCGAAAAAATTAAATTAGAAGACTTGAACTCGGACTAGCTAAAATTGACTGAACTCAAAAGTAGAGTAAAAATCGATCGAGTTCGTAGCCCTGCAGACTACTGTACTTCAATGGACTACAGTCAATGAAACAGTGAACTCCCAAAATTTTAGCGCTTGCTAATAACCCTTAAAAAGGCTTGTTCCATAGGTCTTATCTAATATTTTAACGATTAATTGACACAGTAAAATACCTTGATATTACTGTTGATAATGAATCGAACTTAGAAGAACACTCTAATGCACTTGCTACAAAAATATCTAGATTACTAGGAGTCATATTTTACCTAAATCAGCACTTCGTAACATATATCATTCGATGATTCACCCCCATTTGCTTTATGAAATCACGGTTTAGGAAAACACTTTTAAAAAACGCTCAAAAGAATAGCAACTCATTCAAAATAAACCGTTAAAGTAATTTAAGGAGCCCAATGGCGTGAGCATGCAACACCGTCCTCTTTAAAGCTGCAAATTTTAAAGCTAAATGATTTCTAGTTTAACGAAGTTGCTAAGCTAATGCATAAGCACACGCCGAAAAATTGCCCATGAGTCTTGCCGCATCTTTTGCTCCGGTCAAAGCGATTCAATTAAATCTCTGCCGCGTTACGTAGTACTCATTTAGTATCGTCCAAATTAAATCTCTACCTTGCCAGATACAAATCTCGGAAAATTGCAGAAAAGTTTTAAATAAAAAGAATCAAAATATGGCACTAGGTAAGTCGGTACCACAAGACCTAAAACAATTGTCCTTTAATCGATTCAAAATAAAGTACAAAAAGTATTTGCTTTGAAATTATAAATAGAGTTTTTAACTATCATTACGAACTAGTGATTAATTGAAATAAATCACAGCAGTTGATTACGTTTTGAAAGATAACAATTTTTACTACTAATTCAAACCAGTAAGCCTTAGTAATTGATTTAAAATTATGAGGTGGCTGCTCGACTTGATGACTGAGAGGTCCTTCGCAGCTTCTTTCATTTTTTTCAAATGTTGGGTGTTTGTCTAAAGTGATTTTTAAGTGCAAAACGAATGTCTGTGTAAGAACTGGCTGTGGCTGCGGCAGACCGCGAGCTTAAAACTGCTTAACGTAACTCGGCAGCAACATACTCAGCCTCAAAAGAACCATGGCACCTTGCTGTATTCTATATTCTAACGAATGTTATGTGGCTAAAGTTCAGCAGTAAGCAGTTCAGCTGAACATACTGTATATAGGAAAGTGTCATGGTTCTTTTGAAGCTATGAGTCGAAAACACAGTAATTATAACTGCTAGAAACTCCATATAAAGACGAAAAAGTATAGGTGTTAAAATTCTTCACTTGTTGTTTACTGTAGCAGCATTCCATGCAGCCATTACGGCAACTATGAACTGCTGATGAAAGTAGCGGAGGCTTTCGAAACAAATTCTACTTAATTTATACATTTTTTGAGAGAACCAGTCAATTTTAGGTTGAAACTGGCTGTTCTCAAATTTTCATTAATTTCCAGCCTCATCTCTTAAATTTTGTTGGTGATAAAGTGTACCAAATTCACTCTTGCTTGGTTGAACATTAACTTTGGTTATTGATCATGGTTATTGAAATAGTCATTAGACAAATCAAGAATGGAAATCTAGAAAAGCCCCGCTTTGTAATTTTCGGCACTAGTTCTTGATTATTTTGTCAATGCCGAGGCTGGCATTGTTCTTAATTTGTTCTTGAATTTTTAGCAAAAATGAGCTTCGTGTTTTTGCAAAATTGTTCTTATAAAACAGGTGCATTTGCTTTCAAAAAGTTTGCATTTGGTTAGTAATTTTTTTTACGCTCAAAGGTTGAAATGTTTTGAATGACGCCAATTCAGCTGCTAGGTTATCGTACTTGATGGAATCGCAGTCAAAGGTTGGTGGTGCTGAAAGTTGTACCGAGATCCTTTGCTGCTCGAATCACTCTTTTATTGCGTTGATTTTTCGCCGAAATTTGTAACGAAAAAGATTTGAATTTTGTTGCGGCGGGTAATCGAACCAAAATTAAATTATCGAACATAACAACGTTTTCTTGTTGCAGTGTTCCGCTGCGGCAAATGGCGAAGCTCACAAGGAACCAGCAACGACTGCAGAAACTAAAAAAACGATGTGATATCACGCGCTGTTTACGTATTTGCCTGTCACGCGCTGCTACGTCACATTCGACACGTCACATCCGGTTTGTTCTCATTGGTCGGGTTGTCATTTATATGTACAAAGACGATTCGGTGCTTGAAACACAATAGAATCTTGTTCTCATTTCCATGTTTCGTTTCTGTAGGCTTGAGTAGCATTATTTGATTGTTTTGTCATTAGCAATACTGTATTAAGAGTTTATGTTGACGTTCTTGGTTTGAAAATAATAGTAGTAACATAGATCTTTTAAGTAACCAGGCCACCCACTTGAAGGGCTTCATGTGGGTGATGTATATGTGCTCTGGATCTTCTCGACTTTTCAAGCTTGTTTCACAATTTGTCAAAAATATGAACCCGAGCAGCTGGATTGTTCAAGAAAGAGAGCGGCAGCGATGCTTTGTCCTGGCACTCGTCGTGTTTTACCCATGGCCGATTTGGCCATGCATCATTGTATATCCTGGTTCTTCCTGACTTCAGCGCACTTGCCTCTAACAAGAGTCGGCAGGGAACGGAACAACATTTTTTCGTTTGGGGATTTCGACTGTTTGATATTTTGACATTAGACCGTGAAGTGTAGAGGCTTAATCTCGAGCTGCTGCCCCCGCAACCCTCACGGAAAAGCGGGCAATGAAGAAAGAAGAAAGAAAAGTTTTGTTTTTAGTTTTCGTATTGTGACTTTGATCTAATTAGAAAAAAGAAAGACAAGTAATTGTCGTTGATTGAATAACCTTGGTTAAGGCTGTCATTAAGCTGAGCTACGTTCAACTACGTGCGAACGACTACGTAATATTTATTGATCACTTTATGTGCCCTAAGGCCAGCAGACGCTAAATTCACCAGGCAACCTCAACGATTTTAAAAACATGCCTTGTTTGCACACCGCAAAGTTATGGAGTACTGGCAACCCCATAACTTTGCTGTGTACAAACAACAGGCTTGTATTTTAGAATTGTTGAGGTTGCTCGGTGGATTGTTCACTTGTTTTAATGACTATGATTTTTACGTCAGCGGACTTACGGTGTCGATTTGTGTGTGAATTGTCATAACGAAGAAGTTTTACTTGAACGAAGACTGAAGGCAAAATCAATGGGGTTATTTAAAGTTAAGCGAATCGTATTACACTAGGTTGGCGTTGACTCCATCCTTTTTCACCGAACCGTTCCAGACATAGTCTTTCAAACACGACCTAGGGGCCTCTTATGTTATGATTTTTATTGGCAGCCCTAACGTTGATAGCCTTATCGTCGTTAGCGACGCCATCCCAATTCCAATCTGTAGCAACGCCGCTCTTAGTTTACTGCATTGAGTCGTTTCGTTGCGCACTTGTTTTAATGACTATAATCAGTTTGATCTTATCAGCACAACAGAAAAAGAGTGACTGTTTGTAGCCTTGCGATACATTTTGGTCTGAAACAACCTAGCAATAACAGTTTTATTACTGGTACTAGGCACAAATTCATTTCGGATTACCTGATAATAGGACTACCTAGTACTCTAGGCTTGTTGTTTTTGCTTACAGTATTTTACTATTTTGTGACCCTCTAATAAACTTGGTTGCAGACATTGCCTACTAGCCTTACTTTCGCTTTTTGTAGACCTTAGTTACCTAGGCTGCCGTAGGCGATAGCTCAGTGGTAGCTGACCCCTGGTTCGGTTCTCGAACTGGCAATGCGTCGTTTCAAGCAGTCTACCCGTTGTGATGACCCAGTCTGACGAAAGACTTGCAAAACGAACCCAAAAAAGGTGCTCTGCGGTGGTGTGGTTAGACAGACGCAGAGTGCCAGGTTCATATGAACGAACGTACCTTTGCTACCGTCCCGTGTAGTCTTTTTTCCAGCTCGAATTTGTTCAGCTGACGAGATCAAACTGAATAGTACTCGGCGAAACGGCTCAATGCAATACCATAATAGCGGCATTGTTTTAGGTAAGAACTAAGATGGCGACGCCGAGGCTATCAAGGTCAGGGTTGCCGATAAAATTATAACATTAGAGGCCACACATAGTGTTTGAAATATAAAATCTCTGGAACGGCTGGGTCAAGAAGAATGGAGTCAACGCCAATCTTGTCTCATGCGATTGGCCTAACTTTAGATACCCCCTTCGATTTTACCTTTAGTAGCGAGCTAGCTACTTAGCTATTTATAGTCATTCCAATTTCCTACACTGCTTTGATGTTGAAAAGTTCCTGTTTCAAGGTGCAAGATAGTTGTATATTTCGTTTTCTTGTTAAAGAATTTTTGCTTATTTAGTTTTAAAATGTTATACAGTTTTCGTTTGTCAGACATTGTTTGTGCGATTAACTTGGGTACAAGCCACTCTTTGTAAGTAGCATAATTGCAAAATCTCAATATGCAACGAGAATTATTCAAGAGTTAAGTTATTTTTTTAGATTTTTTTTCTGCAAATTGCTATCACTTTTTTCTTTTTTTTGCTCATATGTGGGTGGACAATGGACAGCCTGAATAGTGCATAGAGTCGTACTGAGACATTACTTGAAAGGAGACTGAAGTCAAAATAATGGGGTATCTAAACCTAGGACAATTAGTTGGCAACCATGACGTTTCATTGCAGTAGACTAGCCACCGAGGCCTATATGTCGGCAGCGTAGCCGAAACGGTAAAGGCGTCGTTTTTACGACGAACTGAAGCGTCGCAAAAACGTGAACAGCTGCAGCATTTGTGCTTTAGCCTTAATATGCGTTTCAACAAGATTCCTAGCAAGTTCATCATTAAGCGGTGACTGCATAGCCTCGTCCTGCCTCTCGAATTTCCTTCACCATCTCCTTGAGAGCAGTTGCCTCACTTTAGCTCATTCACGAGCAGCATCTTGAAAGAAATCAACAGGAACTCTCAAGGCAGACAGGGAACCAGAGTTGGCAGAAACTCGACCACCGCTAGCGATGGGCCCAAGACAAGTGAGTACGTAATTCGGTTCCTCCGCACTCGCGCCTTCACGTTCCTCAAGGACAGTCAGTTGCAGCTTATCCGACTGTCCAATCAGAATTATTTGCGATTACGTTCCGGAGCATCCGGGACTTGTGTACCTTAAAAGTGTTTCAATTCAGTAACATCTACGGAGTGCGGCAAGGTGCTAACGTCATCAGAAAAGTGTGGAACTGGAACAACCAGCGCATTTTCGATTAAAAATTTTTCACCAGTGTGAAGCGATTCGACTGTAAAGGCGGTGCGACCTTTACAGTCCAGTGCTTCATCCGCCAAAGTGCGAATTTTTTACATTCGGTTCGGAGTTAGTCTGTAGCCCAAGTCGATTTTTTAAAGCGTCCGGTATAAGCGTTACCTGTGAAGCAATATCGTTTTGAGCTTTAGCCAAAGAAGATTCGCCCGTGTGAAGGTTAATGACTGACTGCACTCGTGCGGAGCAGCACTGAGTTTAGCAGAATTGAGTTAACGACAAGTGGACTTCCGTTTTGTCGGTTGTTAGTTCTAGGCGCGGCAACAGGCCGGAAACTGGGTTTACCCTGTCAGCGTCCCCAAAATTCATCCCATTATGATATACTTGCTAGGCACCATTGTGTTTATTGCGAGGCCGACAGACACATTTGACTTGGAAGGAAATGCGCAATTACACACAAAGTACTCAAGCGACAGACTATTCAACCATCTTATAGCATCCATTACGGCCTGTCTTTTAGATTTTGGCGTACGTACGTTAAACTTTTCACACTTTACTAGAAAATGCGTTGATTAGCGTCGGAACAAAAAAAGCAAATTGGAGGTGGTTTGAACTTCTATTCGGCACGTGGGAAGAGTCTGACTCTCACATATCCGTGTCCAAAAATGTAGAGCAAGGCTTGGTCGCTGTTCACCTAAAGTTTTTAGAAAAACTGGTTCTGAATTCATGTCGTCATTACTCATTCATAGTGACGTCACGGCCATATTTTCGAAAGACGACGTCATTTTTGCGAAGACGTCACAGGCGGTTCAAATTTTATACATAGATTTGTTTTGACACTGAATCATAAAATGTCGAATTCAAGTTGGTTACGTCACAAAAACGTCTTATGACGTCATTTTAGTTAAATATTGGCCAAATATGCTCAGATTTTGGAAAACCTCAAAATTGGGAAACTTCCCGTTACCTTAGCAACTTGTTTTTTATAGGAGTTACTTATGACGAAATTAGACTCGAAGTCAAGTTGATTTAAAAAAACTTTTTTCTCAAGGGATTTATCACGAAGAAATCGAGAAAGAGGCAAAAGTTTTCCTCCGTGTAAAATAGGTTTAAAACGCAATACAGTTGGGTTTAGTGACAAATAGACGGTCATTTTAAGATGCTGATTTTTCTTAAAATAAATGGTTGCTTGCATAGGTGAGCAAGTTAATGCAAAACGTTTGCTTCGTTAACTACTAGTCCATTAGCAAACTTTATACATCCGTAAAAGATAATTCGTTACTTTTAGCTTTAATTAACGGAAGTTAATAAACTTTTTTAATTCGTTAACATTTTGCGTGTAATTTACATTTCGTTTTATTCACTCACTTCTAGAACACAAAATGACACTGTTGAGCTGATTGCTAGGAAAAATTTATTGTTATGGTGGCCTTTTTATGTTTTGGAATTTACATTTTACAGTCTAATCTAATTTCGATATAAAAATAGGTTTAAATGCACCAACGAAGCTGCAATCGGAAAATCTTTGGAAATTGCGAACAGCGATAATAATTGATAGACCTATAAGGTTGCAACTTTTTATTTGCCACAAAAAAGCTCCTTTCTTTGCTTTTTCTATAAAACTCGTGCTAATACGCAACAAGTGTTACCAGCGCAAAAATGATTTGAACCGGTACGATGAATGAATGTTGCAAGAAATGTAACGATGAAAATTTAAACGTAGGCTAAGGAAACTTAACGGATATTAATTTAGTCCGTAAACATAAAAAACTTTTTAACAGATTAACGAGTTAATGAAAAAGTTAGCTTCGCTATTAACGAATTTGTGCCCACCTACGATTGCTTGTAATCTTGGTTTGTCGTGCTTTTTTTCACTAAAAATTACAGTTTTTTAAAACGATTCTCCTTCAAAGATTCTAAAACAATTAAGTTGAATCATGAAAAAGTACCGTAGTGAAATACTCTTTAAAAATACTACAGCATCTGTTCCGACGGTTCTTTTAAGCAAGTACCGGTACCGTGGTACTTTTAGAAAGTAGCCTACCGTGCCCACTCCAGGTTAAAGAGCTCCTGCTCGAAATCGATTTTATTGAAAAAATGAGAACTATTTGAAGTAATAAAAAGATGCCCAAATCATTTTCCACAATTCACTTTATTCGGAAAAATACGATTTAATCCGTTTGACTCCGTACCACTAGCAACCCTGCATTTTCGCAAGTTTATGACATCACAAAAGGCATAATTTTGCAAAAATTACCGCATAGAAACGTGATTAACAACTGGTAGCAGTGAGTAGCCTATAACCAAATCTGAAAGTTTGGCTAGTGCTCCTGGAACCTGTACACCTAGGTTACCCGTACTGATCTGCAGTAAGCCTTTTATGATGTCACAAACTTGCGAAATGCAGGGTTGCCAATGGTACAGAGTCGAACGGATTAAATCGTATATTCGCGAATAAAGTGAATTGTGGAAAAAAGTTGGGGGCATCTTTTCATTACCGGTACCTTAAGTAGCTCGTAATTCTTTAATAAAACTGATTTCGAGCGGTATCTCTGCATGCTCGAGTTTACCATTTCAATGTGGATGCTTTGTCGTTTGTGGGTGACAAGCTTAATTAATATAAACAAATCATGCGCTCTATTGTGTAGATTGCTTAGAATAAGGTACGATAACGAGAAGCGACATCAAAAACAGATGTTTAAATATTTATCATCACAAGATCAACGTTCACTTTTAGGAATTGCCTTGAAAATTTAGAAGTACCGGTATATTATAATCTTATTGAACAAGTTATTTAAGTAAGCTTCAAAACACGTTGCGGGGGCTATTGCCCCTTCCCAGTTTTATTGAGAGAAGGAATGGTTTGCATGCTTATATCCTCATAATTATTTTGATGAAGCCTACGTTAAGCATTTTACCTCTAGCGATCAAATTTGATTGCTTTTTTAGCCGTTTTTTCCAAGTTTTTACTGATTAATAAACTTAATTTATTTTTAATTATTCTAGTATTCTAACTATTTTCCAAGTTATTGAAGAATCAGTATCTCAAAGTAATCCATAAAATATAAAGGCCCATGAATCTGGAATGGGGTTCCCTCACATATAAATTAATTAAATAATTTCAAAAAGCTTCGAAACAATTTGAAATACTGTATTAAAATGAGAAACGTTGTGGCAGGGCCTACGAGAGGGGGGTACATCGTACCCGGGCCCGGGCTTAGGGGGGGGCCACTGGAGTGCAAATCGAGGGCCAAATTGGTGTTTTTTGTGGACCTTTTTTTTGGAGATCACCTGTTTTCGGCCGGAAAAAGCCGCTTGAATTTCCGATTGCGGCCGAAAAACCCCTCGCAGATTCAGTGAAGACCCTTTTTCTTTTTAGATCACCTATCTTCGGCCGGAAAAACCGCTTGAATTTCCGATTTCGGCCGGAAAATCCCTTTCAATCTTTGCTCTTCACCATGTTCATTTGAACCAGACCGGGATAAATTTCTCGTGCCCCCGTGCCCCCGTGCCCCTCTCGAATTCACACAAAATAAAGTTCTCGTGCCCCCCCAAAATTTATTTCTGACCCCCAGTCACGCTATCCTGGCGCCGGGCCTGGGTAGCAACTCCGTTTTCTTTTGACGTTTTCTGGCGACGGTACTAGACTGTAATCGTAAGGCAAGGAGTTCTCTTGATAAAATTTTACTGGTTGTTCATTAAAAAGCTTTTTTTCAAATTCAAGCGTACAAAATGCACTGACTGTATCTATTACTTTCGTTTCCTACAACCGACCTGCTTTTAACATCTTCAAGTCAAGTCAAGTTTATTTCACCATACGCTTAAAAGCAAGCAGGCAGGAAACGGCGATAAGACCATGCGGTCATCTAGGTCAACTGCATCTTTTCGCAATACTAAACAGTTACAGGCATAAACTTAAGTTTGTCATTGAAACATGAAACTCAAAATATCATTAAGAACTTAATAATAACAGTGTTGCCAGCTTTGCACTAAATATTTAGCAAAAGAATTTCGTTTAAATGCATCCACATATCATGTTTACCACGTAAGGGCTTCGATATAAAATTTTCAATCTTATAGATATTGTCAATACGCTCTGCTTCGGCCTTAAAATCGTCTCTCGACAAAGTACCTGCTCCTGTAGGATGTAACATCAGCACGCGATTAGGCACAAAGTTTGAATCGTTAATTATTTTTTCGCAAAACACAAATTTAAACTATTTACAAAATTAAACGTTTGTTTGTGGCACCATGATCTGCATGACCCCTTACTAAGAACTTCGATCACATGATGTGTATTGCGTGGGATTAAGTTAACCCTATATTGACGGAATTTTTTTTTTTCTTAAAAAAAATTGTCGGTTTTTTGTGTGTTGTTTTGCACCAAATAAGGAAAAACCTTCTTTTCACAAAAAATTTTTAAGCACTTCCGCTTTTTCAAACGTTATAGATCTGTTGTTTGAGGCCATGTTTTGGTTGAAAATCACACACAGGAGAAGAAAGAAGAAATTTCGACGACTTCGCATTTAGGGATCAGTAAAATAATATAGCCACAAGCTTATCGGGCATATACGAAATCAGTCGTAAATATACTATTACTACTTTATTTATTAAAATCGATTTCACCCCAGCGGGGCATCATCAGTTAGATCTAAAAACAATCAGCGTATACTTTAAAACCAAAATCATCATAAAACCTATAAATAGACTTTAACATCAATCAAATTGAAAAGAACATAAAATGGACTTCAATAACAACAAAATTAAAGAAAAATAATACTGTATATAGCAAAACCTCTTTCGCAAAGCAAATATATTGAAAACCTTGTTTTATCTACACCACCACAACATCAGAAAAAAACTATACAAAAAAAGTTGTTTAAAATAATAAACCCCTGCAAAAAAAATATAAATATTTTTTCAATTATAAAAAGCGTTGCTAAGCAACCAAAAAGAAAACATATCTCCAAACCTTAAAAAGTAGAAAACTTAAATCTTTTTTCAAAAAAAGTGGAATGGGAAAGAAAACATTACCAAACTCTTACCTTGGTTGCCAAATCCACAAGTAATAAGAAAAGGACCTTAACGTACTAACTACTCCAAAACATACTGCTACAATTTGAAGAGATGGCCAGCCAAAGAGAAATAGGCCAAGGCTATATGAGGTTAAAGATTGAAAACTAGCTTAACTAAACCAAGGACTAGTATACATGAAAAAGCAAAGACCAAATACATGGAAAAACTTTGGTCTTTGCTTTTTCATGTATACTAGTCCTTGGTTTAGTTAAGCTAGTTTTCAATCTTTAACCTACTGTTATCTGCATTTATTGTATACTTACATTATCTCTACTGGAAAACTTTAAATCTTAATTTATCTACTGGCACTGCTCTCAATAATGGATGGTATTTGCAATCATCTCAAATTATGGTGATCTGATGGTTTTGCTCATTTTGTGGAATACTTGTTTGCTCTGCTTCATCTTACACTTGACACCTGTTGCTTGAATCTTCATTTTGTTTTCACCAATCCGATGGACAATTTGTGGTTTGTATGTGTTTTGCTGTGGTGCTTTTGCACTGGATCGGCTGCTGCTATTATTATTATTATTATATACCTCATATAGCCTTGGCCTATTTCTCTTTGGCTGGCCATCTCTTCAAATTGTAGCAGTATGTTTTGGAGTAGTTAGTACGTTAAGGTCCATTTCTTATTACTTGTGGATTTGGCATCCAAGGTAAGAGTTTGGTAATGTTTTCTTTCCCATTCCACTTTTTTTGAAAAAAGATTTAAGTTTTCTACTTTTTAAGGTTTGGAGATATGTTTTCTTTTTGGTTGCTTAGCAACGCTTTTTATAATTGAAAAAATATTTATATTTTTTTTGCAGGGGTTTATTATTTTAAACAACTTTTTTTGTATAGTTTTTTTCTGATGTTGTGGTGGTGTAGATAAAACAAGGTTTTCAATATATTTGCTTTGCGAAAGAGGTTTTGCTATATACAGTATTATTTTTCTTTAATTTTGTTGTTATTGAAGTCCATTTTATGTTCTTTTCAATTTGATTGATGTTAAAGTCTATTTATAGGTTTTATGATGATTTTGGTTTTAAAGTATACGCTGATTGTTTTTAGATCTAACTGATGATGCCCCGCTGGGGTGAAATCGATTTTAATAAATAAAGTAGTAATAGTATATTTACGACTGATTTCGTATATGCCCGATAAGCTTGTGGCTATATTATTTTATAGATCTGTTGCAATCGTCCACTTCATGAAATTACCTACATCTTTCCAAAATTGGAGAAATCATACAAAATCCAATTTTACAGATTTATTTTCCTGTTCATGTATTTCAGAATAGAAGTAACAGAACAAGACACATTTTGAAGTAGTTTAACCACCTTATTTATGTAGAAAACAGTTGGGTTTGGTTAACAAATGTCTATTATTTATGTATCAACTGACCTAATGAAGAGCCAAAGCAACTGAAAGACTCGAACTCTTAGTCTGCAAAAGCCAAACACTTTAAACTTGCTCGGCACACTGTCGTCAAGGAATTCGTCGTTATTTTCGCAGTAGACTTTTTTCGGCCGTAAAATTGCCTTACATTTATTATCAGCAAATTGTCTAGTAATCCTTTGCAACTGCAGAATGTAATGTGTAAAGTTAGAGAGACATAATGCCCGCATGTCAAAACTCACTTTGCTCAGCTAATGTAAAAAAAACAAAACAACCATTGACGAATTCAACAAAACTGTAACCTTTAAACAAACCAGCATAAAATGTAATTATGTATCAATTCGATGAATTTGAATGGTACGTGTGATAACATGCAAAAAATCAAATTCTAAAAAAATATCTGAACTTCTACAGCAAAGGTAAACTTTCTCAGTAGTAGTAAAGTTTGACCTGATATACTAAATTTCCAAAGTTGCGCAACTTTCCGATCAGTGGTCGAGTGGATAGAGTGGTCGAGTGTATAGAGCGTCTGCTACTGAAGCGGTAGACTCGGGTTCGATCCCCGGTCGGGTCAAACCAAAGACTATGAAAATTGGGATTCACAGCTTCCCTGCTTGACGTTCAGCAATTAAAGGGACAGTGTGAAGCCTCCGCCGTGTGTGGTAAACAGGTGGGCAGGTGGCAGCTTGACTCGAAGACCGAAAGGTCCCTTCGCTGTCTCCTGGCCAAGGCAACTTGGTGAATAAAAATGTAATTACAATTACAATTACTTGTTTTACCAAAAAAGGTCTTCACTCAAATTACTCAAAACAACTTTACTCCAAAAAAACTTTTGGCCAAAAAAACGCTTTGGCCACCATTTCTGTGCTCAAACCTTCTGCCCAAGTTACAAAAGGGGGGGCCATGCCACAATTTTGCATTTTATTCTATGCTAATTTCACTATCCTAACGACCCAAAGAGGGGGCCATGGCCCAAAGGCCCCCCCTTAATACGCCCCTGTGCGTGGGATAAAGGTAAATCGCTAAAACTTTAATCACATGATGTGTATTGGGTGGGATTTAGGTAATAACTCGCGAAAACAGCTGGGGTACTTGAATTGGGCAAGAGCTCTGCAGTTTTCCTGGACTTTCTTCGTTTTTCATTAATTAATGCGTTTTAGGTTTGAAAACCTCAAACTATTTTACAAAACTGTTTTGATTTAAGAAATTGCAGGTTTTAAAACTACTTTTAGCTACTTTTGACAGATCACACAAGCGTAAGGTTTCGTACCTCGTCTTCAAAACTCCAATGTGCGAACGACTTCTTTTCTTATGTGTAAATGAGACAGGTTTAATCTCCAGGTGCGAAACCTACTTGTCAAATCTATAATGTAAACGCAGCGTTTGCCTCTTACAAAACTATTTTGATTTAAAAAATTTCTGAAGTTGTTCTGGTGTTCTAGGCTAACTTTGAGAAATCACTCGAGTGCTACTCAAAGGACTAACTCTATTGCTAACGTTTCAGGCCCGGGCATTATGGGGGGCCTTTCAGGGCCGTGTCCCCCCAAATCACTGCTTGTGCCCCCAAGCGAGAATTGTGCCCCTCCAAGCTAGGATTGTGGCCTGAAAGAAAGTAACAAGCCCGGTGCCATTGGAGTGCATTTCGGGGGCCTGTGCCTCCAAAAAAACTGCATGTGCCCCCCAAGCAGAGGTGAAGTCGAGGACACAAGGCTCGAGGCCAAGGACAGCCGTTCCGAGGACAGACACTCTCGAGGCCAAGGACAGGAACGCTCGAGGCCAAAGCCAAGGACCAAGGATACAAACGGAAGTGTTCTCCCCCTCAAAAAAGGTTAACAAAATTTTTTTTACGCGATCTGCACAATTTTAACCATTCGAAAAGTAGTGCTATCCTCGAGCCGAGGACAGGGCAATTTTCGAGGACTTGAGGCTTCGAGGCCAAGGACAAGGACTTGATCTTCGATGCCAAGGACTTCAAAATGTGTCCTCTAGGACTCCACCACTGCCCCAAGCGTGAAAGAAAATTTCGTTCCAGGACGAAAAACACGACTGAACGCCAAGATTGAGTCCAAGATTTCATGCAGAAGACATTTTTTTTGTCTTCACCCCTGAATTTGTGATCAAAAAGCGAGATTCGCACCATTAGATCCCGCCGTGCCACTCCAGGCAATAAACGTGCCCCCTCGAGCGAGACTTTTGCCCCAAAAGAAGGTAAACGGTCAGGATGAAGACCTTTCTTTTTTTGGTCTTCTCCCGACGAAGGTAAAATTTATCTGTGCCCCCCAATTTTTTTCTGCCCTCCCCCCCCCCCCCCCCCCCCCCCAGTCACGCAACTCTGGCACTGGACCTGTAACGTTTCGTTAGTTCGAATCAACTAGCTTCATCAGAGCACTGCTATCAGTAGTGATAGCAAAACGCCATCAACTTCTGATTGCAAAAACAAAAAAATGCTATCACTACTAATAGCAGTGCTCTGATGAAGCCAGGTAATTCTGATTACAAAAACGTTAGCAATTAAGTTAGTCTTTTGAGTAGTACCCGAGTGATTTTTTAAAGCTAGCCTAGAACACCAGAACTTTAGAAATTTCTCATTTGAAATGTCTGGTGTACAACTACATTATAATATATTTTGCTTTACTTACAAAAATCACCAGATCTCGAGACCATTAAGCTACGAGACCGAGATGGTTCGTAGACCAAGACCGAGGCTACAAAATGTCTGTCTCGAGACCTACAACCGTGGGCAGTTTTGCATAAACTTGGATTCTTTTTTATTATGTTTAAGTAAAAACGACCCTAAGTTTTTATTATAGAAGGTGCAGCGACCATGCCTTCCCTCTAAGTATTATTATTGCATATATTTTTATTTTCTTGCATGTATTTTAACGTACATCGTTTTGATGCTGTATCGTTTTTCTTGTGAATTTTTATTTGAAACTGTTACTTTTTTTATGTTCCAAAAATTGCCAGAAATAAAACAATACTACTCGGACAAATATTAGCCCTCCCCTTAAATGTTTCAAAAGTGGCTTTAACCGTATTTTACTCAGGCTATTTGACCAACGCATTTCAACAATTCTACGGGATCTCCACTTAGTTTTGAAACTGCAACTTCCATCTTGAAGTTATCATGCAACGTCATCATTTCTTAAGCTTTCAGCTTAGTTTTAATACCGGTACCAAAAATGGACAAAATTTTTAGCTTCCCCGAGTTGCAGATTTCGAACAAAATTGAGGATTAAGAAAAAAAAAAGTCTTCAACTTCACTATTTTGTCTACAGGTAATTTTTCATGTATTGTATTTAACTTATTGTTCAGAAACAAGCAAACAAAGTATGAATGAAAGAAGGCAAGATTTATTGAAAAATGGCAGTGATTACTCAAGCTTGACACGTTTAACTGGAGGTTGCCCAAATTTAATGTATGGCGCGCGTTTTCTGGGCACGGTTGAGTGGAGCACTCCATCCGCTCTCCGCAAAAAAGGCACCAGCGAAGAAAGCAAGGTTGGCCACGTGAACAACGAGTTGAACCGGGATCGGAAGATTTTGTACTTATACGATCCCTGAAACAATAACTTATTTCAAAAATACTAATTACAAACGAAACGTAGTAGTTGGGTAGACCGTATGGACAGCGATAAAAAGGTTGCTTGGTTCCAGGTTTGATTCCAGAACTGGCAATGGATCGGAGGGGGGGCGATGTCTGCTGGACATGATGGCCCAGCCATGCCTCAGGCTCCGAGAGAAAGAGCCGACGGAGGCAAAATTTTTACTTTAATTTTTATTGGCAACTCTGACGTTGATAGACTTAGTGTCGTTAGCGACGCCATCACAGTTCTAACCTAATGCAACGTCGCATTTAGACTACTGCATTGAGTCATTTAACTGTGCACGAATCAGCTTGATCTTGCCGGCAGAACAGATCCGAGCTGGTGAAAAGAGTAGACTATGCGGTAGCCTAGGTAACAAACGTCTACGAAAAAGCGAAAGTAAGGCCAGTAGTTATTAGAGTAGTAGGCCATTGTTTGCAACTTAAAAGGAAACTTTACAGTATTGTAGGGTCACAAAATACTGCAAGCAAATACAATAACCCTGCCTAAGTACTGGTAGTCATATTATCAGGTATGAGTTTGTACTTGGTCACCTAGAGTAAAAGCCTTATTGCTAGGCTAAACTACGATTTAGACTGAAATGTATCTTACAGTTTGATTTTTACTGAGATCGCTTGGCTACCAAACAGTCTACTCTTTTTATTTACTCGGTTCTATTCTGCTGACAAGATCAAGCTGATTAGTGCACATCAAAACGACTCAATGAAGTTGCCTAACCGTTGCTTTAGGTTAGAATGGCGATGGTGTCGCTAACGACGCTAAGGCTTATTAACGTCAGGGTTGCCATAAAAATTACTAAAATTTATAACATTAGAGGCCCCAACGTCGTGTTTGAAGTAGAACATCTCTGGAACGGCTAGACAGCGGGTATAGAAGGAGAGAGCCAACGCCAATCTACTCTAATACAATTCGCCTAACTTCAAATCCCCCCCATTGATTTTGCCTTTAGTCTCTGTAGGAGTAGGGCCCAAATGGAAATGGTGTGGCACAGTTTCCTTCCCACTACAAACGTTATTTACTGGATATGGCTGCAAAATTGTGGCATGGGCTAAAAAAATCCGAAATCGGCACTACTCCTACCCTCCAACTGATTAAAATGATGCTAAAATAACAGGTAGAAAACGCCTTTTCCATGTGTGTGCTCCATTTTAATCTAAGCAAGCCAATTTTAACGTTTTGTGCATTGTGCCGACCCCAAATGGGAGGCACAATGGCCCCCCTGTCTGCGCTATTGTTCACACGCGTGAGTAAAGGAGACAAACGTTACCAGGCGTCATCATTCAAAGATTCGAATTTTGACGAAAGTTAGGACAAAATTCGACGGGAAAACGCTCCAAAATAATGGCTGTTGTAACGAGGACACTACGATGGGGTTTCCAAAGTTAGGCCAATATTATTGTATTACAGAAGGCTAAATTAGCGTTGATTTCATTCTTCTTGACTCCGCCTTGCGGAGAGATTCTACTAACGCAATCCCAGTTTTACCATAAAGACAACGCCTAGTGACTTAATATTCACAAAAAATGCCACTTTGCAAACTTTCGTGTGGAATAAGGAACGTAATGTTCAATGAACGAACATCGTTGCTTAATTTGATAATAAACTGTAAAGCCTTATTTAAAACAGTAAAATTTCTACGCTTCAAACTTGGCTATGTCCATCATTTAAATCTGAAAATTCTCACCCGAAGTTGCGCGAGTAGCTCCTCCGGTTGGAATTTGTCCTCCTGCTGCTCTTCAAGCTGGAGGATGTCTTTCACCCGCGTCACCCGACGATCGTGGTCCTGGCAACAGAAACTGGTTTAATGATGTAGACTGGTAATCGATATCTAAAGTACATTAAATTTAACCGATCTGTGGATGCGATTTTAATCAGCAACTCCTTGTACTGGCGCTGTCCCCAAAACTATTTAGGCACAAACACAAACCAAAAAGAAAGACAAAAACAAACAAAAAACGAAAGAAAACGATTATTCTACAGCAATGAAATCATTAGGGAAGATTTAGTTACACCAAACAAAAAACGAAAGAAAACGATTATTCTACAGCAATGAAATCATTAGGGAAGATTTAGTTACACCAAGGTTTCAAAATGATACAGTACGCACTTTACAGTGATGCCGTAGCCTTGTTGCGCTTAAAGACATAAGCTTCTAGAAATTGATGAGTTTTAAGCAAAATTTTAAAGAAAAATTCATATCCACTATCAACCTGATAAAATGTTTGGCGAGTAGTTTCACAATTTATGAATAACAACACAACATTAGTCACCGATGTTCACAGGCCTTCATGCATATTGTACTTTCTTATTTAGCGAAGTTGTTTTGGCCAGAAAACTGCAAAGTTATTGCACTCTTAGATTGTATGCGATGAAAAGTAAACTTTGGTAGGGAATCGCATCGAACTGCGGCGGTTAAGACTAACATGGGATGATGAACTGCAGCATCTTTGACAACCACAATGAAGCTTGAATTGAAATTTGAAATACTTCAGCTCGAGTTTCAATAATGCATCTTAGTGCTTACCTTTGTGAGGGTTTGATAAGCTGCCACAGTTGCTCGGTTGGGCGCACACAGTGGGAGGTAGAGGTTTCGGGTGAAAGACTTGCTGGAGGAGGCTGCAACAATAACAGAATTCACCAAGCTAGTCACTGGCCAACTAGCGAAGCGAATCCGCGCGTTCAACAAGAGATCAACTTGGATCACCCATTAGTTGGTGATGGTGGGCCAGGCACTCCGCGTCTGTCGAACAACGACAATGCAGAGCGCGCTTCTTTGGGTTCTGTCTGCGAACAATCGTAGGCTGAGCCAACGCGATTAGTGGAGCAAATAGAAACAGGATTGAAAGCTATCGTCGTAATCCTTGCGATGAGTTGCACAATATCCCCTGGTTCATACAGACATAAAACTCGGATAACAATCACGTTACTTTCTCCGAATACGTGAGGCAAATTGCAGCAAAATTTCAACTACTTTTTGCCCACTGAGCAGATCCATTGCTAATGCAATAAAACCACAGCAGCGCCCGTTTTGTCAAAAACGGCTCCTCAGGTGGTCGAATTGTCAAAACTAATTGCAAACAATGTATGATATCTTAACTGCAATAACGGCAGATAGCAAAAGAAAAGTAAAACAAGCAGTGCAACAAATAGCATGGTAGTATTCGGCACTGTGTACCAACAACCGCGCGGCTACGCTGCGCTGTAGCTATCTGCGCAAGGTGAATTATTCAGGAGAAATCTTCAGTTTTCTTAGCTGAATACAAGTAGCAGCACCAACCTGATGAGGATTGTTCGTGGTCACCCGAAACGTTCTTGGGTGGTAAACCTGAAAAAAAGATCATGAACAAATTTACAAGCCACTGTTTACAATTAATTATCAGCAAACGATAACCAAACAGCAACCCACCTTTCTCCATTCGGCGCGACTTCCGTTTGATTGTTTCCAGCGTTCGCTCGGCGTTGATGTTGAGCGCTGAAAACAGGATAACGTCAGAGAACTGCGAACATTTGCTGGGTGGTCGATGCATCTGATTTGTTGGCCGCACAACGCTGAGCGGGCCGAGACTTATCGGTGCTGGTGACGTCATGTCGTAAGCTCATTGATTTCCAAACATTTTGAAAAAGATAAAGTCATTAATATTCTGGTTCAAGCTAAATTACTCCTGCTTCGATTTGAGTTCGCACAGCCCAATTTCTGTTTGTCCATGAAAGTTTTAGCATCGCAAATACCGACTCAGTCTTGACTTTTAAGAGCACGATAATTTTTTGCTCCAGACCGACTGACCGAGCGTGTCTGCGCTTTGGCACAAGCTGAATTTTTATGCGAAAATCTCGAATCTCGTCGGTTTGAATTTAATAGCAAAAACGTCGGTCGGTGTCAACATTTTGAGCTCGCGCTAATGCGTAAGAACGACAAACATACAAAAACCTTGCGCATGAGGCTGTAATGCAGTAGGGAAGGACGGATTACTATCAGTGGGGTAACCGGGATTGGGGGAAAGGGGGTAAAGAGACTGAGGAAAATTCAGCCAACTCCCTTAGAAAATTTAAACCAAAAATACGTTTTAAACGTGTTTTAGGCTTGACCTGTATGGGGGGGACTGAAGGGAAGGGGCTACACATTTAATTCTTCAATTGGCTTCCCAAAACTTAGTACTTTAGTTTTGTCAAATGGCTTCAAAACCGTGCGATTTTAATGACGTTAAAATAGCTTTTTCATGAAAAATCGCCCACAGAACCCGGTCTATGATACTCTTAAGTTGCACCAATCCGCTCAACACACAGCCCAATTGCACCATTTTTGAAACGAAAAAATTTTAACTCTTAGCAAAATCTCGATTGCGCGCCTGCTAATTACATTCATTTAAACAAAGATCCTGACAGTCCATAGCAACGGAACATTAATTTCTACGGCGCAAGCCACTTTTTATGGATTAGTGTTAGAGCGAACAAATTGATTGAAATTTTACAGCATTAAAAAGGCATTCAAATCGAAAAATTGTCTCAAAAAATTTTGACAGATCTGAAGACTAACTTCACCAAATTTGAGCTTTCTACGACCTTCCGTTTCCATGATATAATTTAGATTTCCCTTTGGTATGGATTTTTCCCCTTACGAAATTTTGCCGGGTTGCCAACTACAAAAAAGATTTCAAAAAGTTATTGCATGTTTGTAACTCTCAATAAGTGTTTTCGGCCGAGTTGTTGTCAAAACAAAGCTAAAGGGTCAGAATCGTAAAATAGCTGCTTTTTAAATAAATCCCAACCAACTTTCCAAAAGTTAATTTTCTGCTTCAATACTGACAAAATGGCAACACTGAAGAAGAACATTTAATTTTGAACTGCAATATCTTGACTACGGCAAGACGTAAAAAGTTCAACCTTGGCGAAAATGCATTTTCGCCTTCACCCAACACGTTGGTCAACAGTGACAAATGACTCGAATGTCCTTCCAAGCATATTAGCCAGCATAAGTGGGTTGCTACATAAATGCCAAAGGTCTCGACTGCTTTTGAACCTGTTTTTTTAGGTTTACATCACGTACTGTTCGAAAAAAGTGGGCAACAACCATTTCCACCCCAAAAAGCCATAAAATAAGTCTTGCCACGTCACAGATTCAGTTCCAGCCACATCCTAAAATGAGGATTCTATCACACAAAACAAACTGAGTAATAAGTACACGCTCATTCCACTTGCATAGAACGCAGATTATTGTCACAAAGGTTTAACCCAAGCAACCTTAAACTCTGTTCTGGTATTCACGCACGTATTTTTGCTTCAATAATTAATTCTGATTTTTTGTTGAATATATTACTGTATCAATTGTGAATTCACATGCTGCGGCCGATCTTGGGCAAAAAATGAAAAACAAGGAGTTTGCTGAATAAAAGACCAAAGTTAGAACACAATAACGTGATTTTTGCAATCAAGGTTCAGGACAACGAAAAACCTTTTTTGGTCTTAACGAGAACATTTAGCTAGTCTTAGTAACTGTTCATTGTTTAGGTACATAGGGTTATGAATTTTTCAACATTTGCAATCAATGAACTTTATTAATTAAAGATTTCTATACTAATATTTCATTCAGAAACAAAAAAAAGCTGGCGCACCTAATACTTCGAAACTGTCCAGATTTTTGGTATATTTTAATCATGTTTTTTCAAGCAGTTTCAACGCTTGATTTTTAAAGACTTTTATAATTACAAAAAGGACCGTAGCCATAAGGGTCTAGACGCAAAAAGTCACAACCAAGCTTTAAAAAATAGTGGAGACTAATAATATTGGCAATGGAGCTGACAAAAAAATTTTGTGAACGTATGAAAAACAAAAAACACAATATCTTCAAAAAAAGCCAACTTTTAGGTACACTCGCTCGAACTATAAATTTAGCTTTAACTGCCAAATGCTTAATGTATTATAGTGAGATTGGTCTTTCAGCATTGCATTTAGTAGAAAGTGATACAACGATAAAGTAAAGCTATAGTTGCGAACGAGATCCACATAATACGGCTGAATGTTAGCTTTTGCAATCTTTTTGTTTTAATAGTAAAGCATAATTTGCATATCAGATTTGTTCTTAGCATTAGCGCGGTAAAAAATTACGTAACTGCTGTATAACAAACTGTGGTAGATTAAAGTGGCAATTATACAAGGCACAAACTGTAACAGACGAAATACGGTAAACAGAAATTTCCTTGTGAAAGAGCATGCATTCAAAGATTTGTATAGAATGCCTACAAAAGCAGATCGCTGGCAGATATTGGAGTCTTGGGTTTATTTTTTCGTTCAAACTTTTAGGTGAAAATGGTCGATTTTGTGAATTTTGTTGCGTTATTTAAAAAATCTTGAGGTCATTTTCGCGATTGCAAGGGGACAATTTTTGGAATTTTATTCAAAAATAAGTAGAACTTTTTCAATTATTACAACTTTGGTTTTTTATCATTGCGACCAAAATGATTATTATTATTTTTTTCGTTAACATTTACTAAAAATTAAGGTCAATGACCGAAAACAAAAACAAACGAACTAAATTTAGATTTTTTGATGGAATGAAATAACAATGCCAAAAAAAATTCTTAAAAACCTACTAGTGCTGGCACTTGCAATGATTTAACCTGCGACAAAGCTCTAAGCAGTAAAGCATATTCGCTCATAGCTGTAGTCGTTAAAAGAGTTTTGGTGGCTAATTTTTATATTTTGGAGGGTGTCCCCTGACAAATTTTTGCTCGCAAGTGTTTTAAGTTTTTCAAACATCAGGTTTTTTCGAACCTACATTGCTGCCAGTGGGACAGCAACAGCACCCTAAGAAAAATTTTTTAGACAAAAGCGAAATTTTCCATATGTTTCAAAAAAACAACTAAGCACAAAACTATCCTCTAGAAACCGTAACTGTGTAGGCAGAAGCTTGATTTAGTTATCAGTATTACTGAACGGAGTAAAAATCGATATGCTAACCAAGGCATCCTTTAACTAATTATAACTCTTCATAGCATGCCCCAAAACACTGACATTCCGACTAAAAATATCGGTAACATGGAAAAAACTTTAAACGTGCGGCTTCTCTTCACTAATAAACTTTATTCATATGATTGGCGGTGTCTCTTAGGTTACTGATTCAGTTTATACATGCTGTACCCAGCTATTTTCGTTCTGTTTTAATAGGTGAAATATGAGTTTTTAGTGAATCATGAAATTTTTTCGGGACATGGGTGCGTCAGGTTTTCGTAATGTCAAGCAAAAAAAAAGTGATATACGTCATTAACATGCAAAAGTTCATCAATTCCAACATCAGGTATTTGAAAATAAAAAAAATCATAACCCTATTTTGAACACATGGCAGAGCTAAAACCCACAATTACTGCAAGGTACATTGAATCAAAACCCGTGAAATTTTTGCAAGAAACTGAGAGTGGACAGTCCGAATTCTTAACATTCTCGTTCATAAGCTTCTACCTTTGATAAAATGAATAAATATCTCCTTGGCACCAACTTCTTTCAACAAATTCGAGTCCCTCCTGGCTCGGTAAAGGGGAGTCCCTTCGGTACGCGCTTCAACACACTTTGGCTGGAAGATGATCCCTGCAACGGTAGGTGGTTGGTAGGTCGTAACTACGTCATTCTTCGTCAAGTTGGCCATAAGACAGCAATGAGACCTTTCAGCTCCTGGTCTACTACGAGCGGTGGGGCTTCCAAGTAGGGAAGCTGTGAATACCACTGTTCCACTTTTTGACTTTCCAGAAGTTGAAGCAAAATCGAGCGCTTCAATAACTGGCGCTCTACCCACAATCCAGACTAGAATATTATGTTGTTTTGGTGGAAAATCTGCCAATCAGTAAAACCAAAACCTTTTTGAAAATAATTTTTTTTAATGTGAAATCGATTTCGGCTAAGTAGCCATCTTCAGAAACTACATCAAAAACATTCTGTATCATATTCCAATAGACTCTATTAGAATATGATCAGTGAACACAGTATGTTTTCACTTTAGTTACTAACGATGGCCACCAAGCCAAAATCGGTTTTACATTATTTTCAAATAGGTTTTGGTTTTACTAATTGGCAGATCCTCCATCAAAGCGACAATGTAGATTATTCAGATGAAGAATCGCAGACACTTTTATCTTGGTTCTAGTAATTTATCAAATTGCAGCTGTGCGTGAGATTCAACCCCCAATATTACACCAAATACCCACAACCCACATGCATCAACACATCCGGCATCAAATCCATGGCGTTGTGCTTAAAGAGTGCGACAAACCACACGGCCACCGGAGACATTATTCGTACTTGTGAACGTAACTAAAATCTGCGGGCAAGTAGGCAAATAAAAGTTTCCCATACCACTCAATTAAGCAAATGTGGAAGACCCACCCGATATCCGGCGCAACTCGTCGTCCACCGCCAGCTCCTCAGCGCTCTTCTGCCGCCGCGGCCGCCTTCCAGTGTCCAGGCGCGCCCTGGAGCTGGCCAGGTCGTCGTAAACCTTCATCACTGCGCTGCTGCCCTGCAAACACAAGCTGCGTGCGATGCGGCTGCATTGCCATAAACTATGGATGGATTCTCGTCCTCAGATCATTTACTCGCCATATTATTAACTTTGGACAATACTCACCATGAAATTGGTGCTATTTACTGAGTAAGAAAGTACTAAATTGCGAAAAAAAAATGCGGTCATTCAAAACTTTATAAGTTACCACTAACATCACCAAGAACCAGACCCAAAAAATGGGCATGCAAAAACATTACTAGCTGGTTTCTTATTCCATTGAGCCAGCATTAATCACGAGATCGGCGATAAACGCAGACGGCCACTTACGTCGTTACTCTGCTCCTCGTCGATCGCGTCCAACTGCTGCACACCTGAACAACGCAATTCATGAACTGGTGGGGAAGGTACTATGCATTGCTCACTAACTAGTTTGCAAGGTGATCGAGTGATTTAGGTTCAATTCTCGAAAGGGCCAAATCGATCAACTGTTGCCACAAGCTCACCAAAACCGCGACATTGCTTTAAAAAACGCCGCACAATGTGAAGCCCACATATACGCTTGTGTATGATGACAAGTAAATGGGAGCTTGCTTAGCAAGTAAGCCTGGTGAACGACCGTTACATTTTGAATAATGAGATTTTCAAAAAAGCTTTTCCATTCCCCGTTAAGAGATCAAAAACAAAAAAAATCATTCGCAGCCCCAAGGAGGTCGAAATCCCAAATAGCACCATATTATATTTATCAACCACATAGTGACTGAACCTAATAAAAACATATTTCTAGCTTAAGCCATTTTAAAACTCAATTGTTGGGAGACACATTAGAGAGTTGTTTCTAAAATATATATTAATATCAGAAAACAATTTCCCACTGGGCCAAGCACTTTGGCCGTCGCGGGGTCCCAACCCGAAGAGACTTGCAAACACGGCTGCTTGGCATTTTACATCTCCACTTTCAGGCCGGTTCCCGCCGAACGAACTCTTCACCTGGCAGGATTCTTCTGTTTCTAGCATGACCCAGTATTAACCAGGCACCGGAGCCAAGAAGCGGGCTGAAAACGGGTCGTTAAGTGTTGGTGCACTAGACATACAGTGATGCTGCTGAATACGCTCAAATGAAAGAGCAACCAATCTGAACACGACGCACCTGGCTCGGCTTCGATCGCTTCTTTCAGGTTCTGACGGACGAGGGAGATGTCGCGAAACTTGGACGAACCCTTCCGATAGTGCACAGTGCTGCCGCTCGACACGTAGCTGAAAAGCACCCGGCATCATGCAACTAATCGGTTGTTCAAGTAACAGTTAACATTATGTGTGGATTGCGCAACAATGACGGATCGATGGGAAGAGCAGCAAACCTGCAGTGCAAGGCTTTCGTAATCAATTCTGTGCTACCAGTCTCTTGACATTGCGAGTAACCGACCACACCATAACTCGCAATGCATGCGCTTCGCAGCTACAGTGGCTGAGAGAAGTACTGAGCCGAGGTTGAAATGAGCTTTTTTAACAACGGGATACCACTTAGGCATCAACATTTATTTCTAGAGGAACCATGTAAGATTTCAAGACAAACATGCGAATGTGATGTCATTACCTCTTGAGAGCGTTCCACCGGCGCAAACACTGGCAGTCAGCGCGGTCCTTCATCTCGGCCGCGATCTCTGTCCAGTTCCCCTCCCCATGCTTTTCGACCATCCTGATGAGATGAAGATCCTCCTCACGGTTCCAACTGCTCCTCAGCGTCTTGCCCAACACATTATGGTACCTGCAACCCCAATTGTGACGTCACTAAGCGACCATCGAATAGAAGGCCACTGTTCTACTGCGTTTTCCAACGCGCTGTTACATGACGATGAAGTGGTACTTTGTTGTACCACGTGCTCTCACCGACAGGCCACTTAAATACTTCATCATTTCCACAAAACTGAAATTTATCAAACCTCAGAGTTACAAAGAATCTAATAGTTTAAATTAACAAGTTTATTTGTTTAATGACGTCACAGAATAACAAGTACAGGTGAAGAGAATAAAAATTATAACACTAAAAAAGTAGCGCCAGAGTGATCACAAGGAACCGTAAGCCCATCTTGATGATCGATATCAATACTCATCGTGAGGTCCAACATTGAAGTCGAAACATCAGTGAAACAAGTCACACAGCCGGAAGAGTTTATATCCGATTGCAAAAACACTGCATGCGGCATCGCGCCTGCGCATTTGCAAAGCGGCCGCAAACATTTGTGTGGTTAAACGACGCAAGACTAAAGAAAGCAACAGCCTCTAGCTAAGTTTCTACAGTTCATGAAAAGCTGATGACAAAACATCGACACAGAACTGCGAAGTAATTATTGCTATTAAAAACAAAACTATACTACGTGGGAAAGGATTGGGCAGTAGGCATGGAGTTAAAAATTTTGCAACAAAAAAGGTGGCAAGTGGCAAAGTTAAATGCAATCAACTTCTTGAAATATTCTACGTGCTGGTACCTTAAAACCTGAAAACTTTAGAAAACATAGAAAATCGTGGAAACTATTGGAACACGGTTTTTGAAACTTTTTGGTCGAAGTCTACCGCTTCCTAGGCTCGTCAGCATCTAACGAACCCTAAGCTCTTCAGTATCCAGCAAACCCACCTTTGCAAGAGGCAAAGTTAAATGCAATCAACTTCTTGAAATATTCTACGTGCTGGTACCTTAAAACCTGAAAACTTTAGAAAACATAGAAAATTGTGGAAACTATTGGAACACGGTTTTTGAAACTTTTTGGTCGAAGTCTACCGCTTCCTAGGCTCGTCAGCATCTAACGAACCCTAAGCTCTTCAGTATCCAGCAAACCCACCTGCCTAAGGCTTACCTTTCTCTCAGCTGGGAATCGCTGCGACCAGGCAACAAGCAGAGATCCCGAATCCGTGACCACTTTGGTCCGTGCAGCTTGACAGCACGCAGCAGGGCGGCATCTTCCTGCGGGGTAAACCTGAAATGTATCGATGAACATAATTACATCGTCACCATATTTCACCGCGTCTAACGTTATTGTGGGCCAAATCAACTTCCTACTTAACATTACACATAATTTGTTTATTTTATGCATACGAAAAAATTTAAAATACACAAACAACAAACAAAACAAATACGAGTACAGCCTATGAAACGGCCTACTGCCGGCTGCTTTAGAATTTTTCTGTACTTCGATGCAAGGGAAGACTGCTATGGGACTAATTTGGTATTCGGGTCAAGCAGCCACCTTCCTAATTAAAATTGATGTAATAGAGCGATGCTTTAGAATATAAACAATAATTCGAAACAGCAGCTGCTGCAGTTGAAAACTAATTAAGAACCAATTATATAAAAAAGCTTGATTGCTAGCTTGATCACGAGACATAGTTTTGAATTAATTGTTTTTTATAAGTTGCTTTAATTTGGAATACGGGTAATGTTCTAACTCTTAGGGGATATTATTCCAGATTTTTTCTCTATTTCTTTAAATAATTTTTGGCATTTCACTGTGGAGAATCCAGGAATTTGTATTGCATTAGCTTGACGGGTGGAATAGAAGTGTACAGTCGAAACTTTTTGAAAACTCAGTTGCTGATTTAGATAGGAGGCACGCGACCCTAGTTACTTAGATACACCAGTTTTGCACATTCGTAGTGCATCAAGTCATCTATTTTTAAAATGTTAAACGAGAACTGTAGGCAAAATCAATGGGTGTATCTAAAATTAGGCGAATCGTATTTAAACTGGATTGGCGTTGACTTCATCCTTTTCGACCAAGCCGTTCCAGACATATTCTACTTCAAACACGACGTCGGGGTCTCTATTGTTGTAAGTTTTAATAATTTTTATTGGCAACTTTGATGTTGATAGCCGTAGCGTCGTTAGCGACGCCTTTCCAGTTCTAACCTAAAACAACGCCACTATTAGGCAACTGCATTGAGTCGTTTCGATGTGCACTAGTCAATTAGATCTTGTCAGCAGAACAGATCCCAGCTGGAAAAAGAGTAGATCGTTTGGTAACCTATAGCGATCTCAGCAAAAATCAAGCTGTCAGATACATTTCAGTCTAAATCATAGCCCAACCTAGCAATAACGTTTCTATTTCTAGGCTACAAAGAACAAACCTATACCTGATAATAAGAATACCGGTATTCGAGCAGGTCCATTGTATTTGATTAGTGTTTTGTGATCCTAGAATAAACTTTTGAAGTTGCAAACAATGGTGCACCACTCTAATAACTCTACTAGCCTTACTTTCGCTTGCTCTTAAGCGTTTGTTACCTAGGCTACCGTTTAGTCTACCCTTTTTCCCAGCTCGGAACTTTTCTGCTGACAAGATCGAACTGATTAGTGCGCAAAGAAACGACTCAATGCAGTAGCCTAATAGCGGTGTTGTTTTAGGTCGGAACTGGGGTGGCATCGTTAACGACGCAAAGGCTGTCAACGTCAGGGTTGCCAATAAAAATTACTAAAATTTATAACATATTAGAGGCCCCGACCTTATTTTGAAAAAGAATATCTCTGGAACACGGCGGGGTCAAGAAGGATGGAGTCAACGCTAATCTAGTCTTAAGCAATTGGCCTAACTTTAGATACCCCCATTGATAAATTCACCCCAAACACAACCGTATTAGGCGAAACAACGCTCATTGGGATTACAGATTTTTCAGGTTTCTTTAATGGCTCATATTGTTATGGTTTGTGATATAGCATTTTTGAAAATAACCTCTCGCTTGAAGAATCAGGAGCGAGCACGTTATGAAGCGTGGAAATTCCATCGTTAAGGTGCAGTGATGGTGGTGTACTTTGAAGGGCAAGTACGCAGCATTACGTCCGGAGACACTAAGAAGTTGTCATGCAAAATTGATGACCAAAGGATCTGTAAATGACAAATGAAGGAGGGGATGCCCATCCACAAGTCCAACGTCCGATAAGGTGGCAAAAGTGCAAGAAATGTTTGATCAGAACCCGCAAAAATCAACTCGTCAAGCAGCTTATGAAAGTGGACTGACTGCACAATTACACAAAAGAGAAAGTGTACAAGACTAAACCTCGCTCATCAAAAGATTTAGAGATAAGAATTCAACACGTTTTGAATGCGCTCCATAAAGACACAGTTTTACTCTTTTAAAAGTTATTCGTTTTATACCTGGTAGTTTACTGAAGCTAATTGAAGCCAATAGTGCATCCGTTGAAATTTTTTTTATCGTATTTGTAAACCTTACGTAATTCAATTGAGTAATTCAACTTTCCCTTATAATACGCAATATGCTTCGTTATATTTTAATAATCTTACTGTCAAATTTCGAATATTACAAATTTTTAATGCCTAGTTACTTTTCAACCACCCTGCAATTTACTCCCATAACTTAGCTTTAGGTCTCCACAATGTGAGTGTGTGAATAGCGAGCTAGCCAACAATTTTTGAACCTGCTTCGTTTTATGGAGGGGTCGAGCGACTTCGTCCAGCGATGAACAATCTGCGTAGCGCTTCGATTCTTCATGTACAGCGCGATCTGAAATGAAAAATCAAGTCAGTCGTAATCAATAAAAAATGGAAGGTTAAGAAAAAAAAACAACTTAGATTGAGAAAAAGAAAAAATGAAGAGCCAAAATTGCTCTTCTAATTGTTGACATGCAAGGTGTTCAAAGGGACAATTTGCAGCGGCAGCCTCACTGATCATTGCCGTCACAAAATAAGTTTCCTTTACGTTCGATTAGGCATGTATAAAGACGCAAGCGTTTGTGAAAGCAGAGAAAAAGATAATTTCTTTCTTTCATTCTCTACTTGTTTTCCAGGTTTGTTTCAGTCGTCCTCTTCTTCAGCTACCCCTCACTTCAAATTTCCAAGCTTTTACTATCACATTTTCACCTTCTTCCCTCAAAACATGACTGGACCACAGCATACTACTTGCTTTAGCCATACTATTCAAAGACTCCTCTATACGCAACATGTCCATCAATTCTTCGGAGTTTCTTTGATCTATTAGCTACACAGTATACACCACACACCGTTCGAATCATCACTCTCTGTTCTTCTTAAAATTGCCATCTATTTTTCTTTTAAGTACCACGTTTCAATTCCATACAACACGACTGATCTTACACAACTTTTGTAAAACTTTTCTATCATCTTCAATCAAAACCTTTTGCCTTTGAGATTTCACCACATTTCCTGAACTTATTCAACCGATTCTTCTTCTAGCTGTTACCGATGTTTCACATCCACCAGTTGCATTCAATCAGTCACCCAAGTAAGAAAACTTAACAAGAGTTTCCACATCATCTCACAGCATTGCGACTGGTTCCTTCCAGACTGGTTCATTCAAATTCTCTACCATATCTCCACACTTCTAGCAAACAAACCTGTAGCCAAGTAAATTGTAACCTTCTTCTTATCCGTGCATTTAGTGTGAGCCCTCTTTTCACAGACCAATTATCACGGCTCGCCCAGGGTGTCACCATTTTATGATACCAATTGAAAAAAAACAAGAAAAGAACAATATGTTTGATATCATTGGAAATGTTCAACACACTGAAATGGACCCAAAAATAATTAAAAGCATTTCTGGAACATTTATTCAGAAGAGGGGCGCTAATTTGTCAGAAATATAACTGACAAGGCAGTAAAAAAAACTTTGAAAAATCGCTCAAACTAACAATCAAGTTTGATCGCTAGTTGAAACATGCTGAAAATATGTTTTATGATAAAAAAAGCTAAGGAATAAGAAAGGGGTGGCTATTCAGCATTAGTTAATCAGCAATCACTTCGACTGAAATATCGTTCCATTAGTCTTCTCCAACCAATAATTTTCTCTATTCAATATAGACAAAATAGATTATTCCTAGTGAGTTTCATTGAACGATAAGATTTTATGATTTACGGTACCAGCTTGTAAACAAGAGAACTGAAATATTAAATACGAAAACTGAAATCTCGAAAAAATATGTAAGTCTTCTCAAACATCTAAAAACTACACATACATATAAAAAAAAAAATAACAAAAAGAAAACAAGTTGAAAAAACATCTTCCAAAAAAAAAACAAACAAACCGCTTTTTACCACCACTAATCGTGAGTGGTCGACGTATGAGCATTGAGTAGGCGACTCAGAGACTTCTTGACTTGAAGACCGCAAGGTTCCTTCGCTATTTCTCGGCCAAAGCAACTTGGTGAATACAATCGGTCGGCAGCGTGGCCAAGAGGGTAAAGGAGCCGTTTTTACGACGATCCTGATTGCATGATCATAGGTTCAACACGGATCCTGGTCAGGTGGTTGCGTCCTTGGATGAGACCAGAGCTCGACCGATATGACTTTTTCAGGTCGATTCCCCTCCAAAGAACGACTATTGCAAACACAAGTCACACTCCAGTATTATTCAATAAAAAAAAAAAAAAAAAAACAACGATTTGGCAATCAATGGTCAAGAGCGGTCGTGCTTGCTCTCAAAAATAAACAGTATAAGGTAATTGTGCTAAGCCGATATTTTAGCGGTGGTAGATAGCCGATACGATATCTCGGCTGGCCACTGATATCGGCCCATATATATCGGGTGATCGATATATCGGTCGAGCTCTAGATAAGACGCTTTACGATGATTATCTCTGCTTAGTGGCTTTGAACAAGCAGCAAATTTATGTGGGAAAAAGTCAAAGGTCAACCGGAAAACTTGGAAAATGATGAACTCCTAAGCGGGTGCGGATTCGTCCAAAGGATAGCGCCACCGTCGCTTTCTTGTGAAAAAAGGATAAAGATGCATCAATCAATCAATCAGATGCAATTTCAGTCATTTGTACTGAAACAAGCAACGTACCTGCGTATACGGGACGACATTGCCGACGCGGAGCTTCTCCACCAGTTCTAAAAGTTTAGCGTCTTCTTCCGGGGTCCACGGTCTGCTCCTATCAAATATTTTGTATGTGACTACCGCGTCAGACGGCAGGCACAAGGTCGCAGCGAAGTACATTGTGATTCATAAAGCAAATCACATTGCATTTTTTTAGGGGATAAACATCCAACCATCTTGCGTTTTATTTTTCACACACCGTTCCGGCTTGTTCTGAGCCACCATTTTTGAGTGAAACATGGCATAGATATTGGAAGCAGCCTTCATTGTTGGCAATTGGAAGCAAAGTCTGCGCTGCAAAGGCATAGCGGATTCCTTTTAGTGTGTCAAAGTTTCAAATCACAATAGTCAGTCAATAGTAAAAGTAGCAATATACATGCAAAAAGCACCCCTTATCACCAGCATGCAAACAATAGAGCGTCTGTAGCGATTTGAAAATTCAAACTCCAACATTAGCTAATTTGCGCTATTGAAATATTGTAGTGGCGAGGCCAGTTTGAATGAGGGATGGGGAAGCGGAAAAATTTTGAAAGAAGAAACTGAAAGCGAGCTCGGGAGCATATGAATTTTGGAGGAGTTGGATGTGGAAGCAATAAAAATATGAGAGCTTTCGTCCTGATCTGAGCAAAACAACTGAGATTAGACTCGATCAAAAAGTTGGTTCACAAGATCGTCGCTTATCCCTACTTGAAGGATGTGTTGAGGTGGAGTTGGTATCTCCGCACGATGTCGAACACCGACCGGTTGGTGCCGAGCTGCTGGGACACCTCCCGCCAGTCGTATTGCTTCTTCTTGTGCAAAATGGACAGTAGCTTCTGCAAAGTATCACCCAGCTCAGCACATTTTCAGCCTTCTTGATGCCAACTTCACACGATTCCAGTACCTGTTTATTGCTGGGCCATGCCACAAAAGTGCCACAATACGAAAGAACGGTGCCAATCAAGGAATTGATATACGACTCAGCCTTTCAAGGAATTGATATACGAAAGAACGGTGCCAATCAAGGAATTGATATACGACTCAGCCTTTCAGCCAACCAGTATACATCCTGTTCGCAGCTAATGAAGGATAAACCTCGAAACGACAGGTCGTACAGCAATTGAGAATATATATCAACAAAAAACATCGCTAACATATGAACTCTTTGGTCTGTTGTTGTAGAGCATATTTATCCTCCATCACTGGACAGCGAAAGTCGTTAACTATAGGAAGATTCGCTCGCTTTTCATTGCAATAACCAGTCACAGTGTTTTGAGGAAAGACTGCAAGATTCTTTCGAAATCTGGCACTTTTTGTGGCTTGAGCCGCATGACACAGCAAAACGCTGGCACTGGAACCAAAAAGCAGGCCAGAAAAGAAAACTTGTTTCTTTTGTTTAACATGTAGCAATATAGTATATGTATACCGACAATACTGTTTGACTAAATTTTAATTACGAAGACTTGATCGTTTAGACATTCATACATCATCTTAAGACCTTAAGTTATAGAACCATTTACAATACAACATCCATGATAACCCACATTGTAATTGTTTTTTGTTGAGACCCATTTGAACCTTACAGCTAAACCTCGTGGTTTGTTGCAAGAAACCAAACTCAATAAAGTTTGCTCGCGTAAAACAGCAGTTCAACAGCAATTGAACTTAACTGTGAGTTAGACGAACATTGTTGCTTCATTATGACGCTATTGCTGCGTCGATGGCCCTACGCCACAAGAATATTTTTGGACATCTAAAAGGAACTTTCAATCCTACATAATCAAAATTACGTCAAAAAAGTACTGTTTTAGATAAATAAGCGGTGAAAAATTATTACAAGTAAAAAAAATTTAACTCATCTCCATCAAATTTTACGCTTTTAAAGCTCCGTGATTTTGATGACTTTCCCGACCAAAAAGAAAAACTTTTCTTTCTTCAGTACTGCCATATTAGGGCCAGTCTACACTGTGCGCACAAAATGTTCAACGCCCAGCGCACGAGCATCAAAGGTGTCTACGCTATACAAAACAGCGCTTACGAGCGTAACGGCGTAACAGCGCGTTCTGTGGGTTGCCATAATGTTGTGCAGAATTGGATCACGGAAATTGCAGAATTATTATCATTTTTGTGGTATCCACTAAATTGGGGCCAAATGCATCACAAAAAGTGGCTTTGTGTTTGAAAATTTAAACTAGAAAATTTCCTCTATCTTCCACACAAACCCGTAGCGTTTGGCCGATCAGGTGGCTATTGGTTAGCAAATTATTTTCGGATGTAAAAAAAGCAATAATTAAAGGCCACTGATGGGCACTAGAGGCTGGTTTCAAACGTCCGACCCTTCCTCTGGTGAATTCCTTTTTAGCGAAGGGTGACTTGTCAAAGATCTTGTCGCTATTTTTCGTCAGATACCACATTTTGTTTTCAGCTTTCAACCGTTTTTCAGTTGGATATTCAACTATCACATGCCGATTCATTTCAACTTTTAAACTCTATCCAGCCCTACCCCTAAGACGCAATAGACGGTGTATAATACCTAACATGTAGGCATACGTTATCCTCTCAAATTGCTAAACGATGTGACTGCGTATAATGCACAAATAAGTCATGCAATATCATATTAAACTAAAATCTTTTCCGCATTTGATTCCTTTCTACGAAAGCAACACGGTGTGACTGTGCACTGATGGGCACAGCGGAGCTATTCACCAGCGGCGCTACTAGCGCCGCTACTTTTTCAGTAGCGGTAGCGCCGCTGCTTTTTTTCGTCACCAGCGAAAAGCGGCAGCGCCGCTGTTTTTTCAATCCAAAAAGCGGCAGCGCTTTAGCGCTGTTTTTTAAGCAAATTTTCTGCCGCTACAGCTAATAAACTTCTTCCAAGACTTTTTTCGATTTAAATTTTTACGCGTTACCGTTTTGAGTGTTCACAATTTTTTTTCACTCAGCTCTTGCTACTACATTATTTTAGTTTAGTAGAACAAACAATGCTACCTTTGTGACGTTTTGTGGTTGTTTAATAAAGGCGAATTTTATCGTACGTGGTCCTATTTTTTCTGAACCAAAATTCAGCAAATAATGTGGTCAGGTAGCGGGCCAAATTAAACTCTGTGTGTAAATTAACATAGAAATCAATGCGTTGGTAAAGTTTATCAGTTGTCATCGTTTTGAGAAAATTACAAGCAACAGAAACTCCACATAGAACACAGAGGTAGAGTCCTTGGCCTCGAGGACACATTTTGAAGTCCTTGGCCTAGAAGTCTCAAGTTCTCGAAAGTTGCCCAGTCCTCGGCTCGAAAATTGCCCTGTCCTGGTTTGTACTGGTACGATGAATAAAAGGTGCTAGATGTTAACGATAAAAACCTTAACGGAAGTTAACAGAACTTAACGGAAGTTAATTTAGTCCGTTAACATGAAAAAACTTTTTGATTAATTAACAAGGTAATGAAACTTAGCTTTGTTATTAACGGACTTGTACCCACCTATGACTAGTACTATTGACAACCCTGCTTTTCGCAATTTTGTAAAATTACAATAGGCGTACTGTACTGCAGATCAGTACCGGTAGCCTAGGACTACAGGTTCCAGTGACAATAGCCAAGTTTTCAGATTTGGTGATAATTAGGCTACTCACTGCTATTAGTTAATAATCGCGTTTCTTAGTTTGCAAGAATTTTTGCAAAATTGTGCCTTTTATAATGTCACAAAATTGCGAATGCAGGGTTGACAATGGTCCGGAGTCAAACAGATTAAATTGGATTTTCGCAAATAAAGGAAATTGTGGAAAAAGGTTTGGGGCACCTCTTTGTTACCTTAAATAGTTCTCATTTCTTCAATAAAACCGATTTCGGGCAGTATCTCTTTAACGAAAATGGTATAGTTGCAGTTCGATAAATTGCTCTAAACTTGCAGCAGGCCCGACGCCACGGGGGGCATTCTGGGGCCGTCCCCCCCCAAATCACTGCTTGTTCCCCCCAAGCGAGGATTGTGCACCAAAGAAAGTAACAGGCTCGGTGCCACTGAAGAGCAGTTCGAGGTCTGAGACTCCCAAGATACTGGTTATCACCCCAAAATTCGTGAGCAAGAACTGTTTTTTTGCAGATTTTGTAATGAAGACCCTTTATTTTAGTGGTTTCAGCCCGGAGTTCGTGAAAATTCGGGCATTTTTTGAGATAAAGAGCTTTTTTTTTCTTTACCCCAGAATTCGTGAAACTTCTCGCATAGTTTTAGATGAAGACCTTTTTTTTTGTTCACACTCTCGGATTCGAAATATTAAACTTTTGTGCCCCCCCTCTCCCAAAATTTGTTTTTTTTTGTGCCGCCCCTCCCCCAAAAGCTTGAATTGTAACTTTCGCAAATAAAGTTGAAATTTCACTATTGGGTACCGTATTTGAATGCCATTATTCTTTTTGCTAGATATTTTTCTAAAGTAGCGGCAGCGGCGCAACCTTTTTATTTAAGTAGCGACAAGCGGCAGCGCCGCTGCTTTTTTTGCCAAATAGCGGCAGCGCCGCTACTTTTCAAGAAGCGGGTGCCCAGCTCTGTGACTGTGCATAACTAAATCACTACTAGTTCTCTCATTACTATTATAACCTCCCCCCAAGCGGTTTGTGTTTACTCCTTGTAATCAGCTTCACTTGCATTAGAACCTCTAACTGCTTTCATAAAATTTTGTTGTATGCTGATTGCAGAATTCATCTTTTTTTTCACAAAACCTTCTACCCAAAGCTTATTTTTTCTTCCACATAGATAGCTTAGTATCACGGCAACGCAAAAAAAATTGATAAGTTTTGGATTCAATCCCACACCCGCTCTACCTGGACATAGTCGGAAAATTGCTTAATCTAGGTTTTGTAGAAGATTGAGATAAATCTCACGGATGCAGCTAATTGAACTTTCATAAAATTATAAATACGGATAACTGTAATTATGCAGTACAAGGTATTGATAAAAGCAAAATTAAAAGCCGTATCAGCTTGACCAGACAGCATATTAAAAACAACTATATTTCACCCAAACAACTATATTTCACCCAATGGGCACCATGTGCTGAAAAATAACAACAGTGCGTAACAACCAGTAAAATATTATAGGTGAAAACTCAACTATAAATAAGAACTGCAAGCAAAAAAATACGTTTAATGGTAAGTAACTTTGCTTGTTACCTAAGCCGTACAATTACAGTTAGCCATTAACAAAAACTGAGCTGCAAAGCGCACTTGCCTGGTCCTCCTCCTTTTAACAAAAAAAAGCGCACTTGCCTGGTCCTCCTCCTTTCCCCACGCCTTGTGGTTAATGGATGGGTGCAACACATTTTTCCAACGTAACGCGCAGTTCCAAGGGTCCTGCTGCCCGTCCAGGCACATACTCGACAACGACTCCCAATCCCAGTTCTTATCGCGGTTATCCAACAGCTCTTCTCGCTACGCAAAGCATTTCGATGTTAATCCAGTTTTAACCTCATTAAGTTTCCAGCAGTATTTTAGGAAATTATTCCTTCAGACCAAGATCTTTTCTAGTATTGGTCTTAACAAGAGCAATTGCCTCAACAAACAATAACAACAAATCTCAACAAACAATCTTCAACTTTAGCGTGCAGTTTTTTTGCTTGTGCGTAACAATCAAGAAGCATCAAAGACCAATTTTTTAAGATATTGCTGTAACTGTAAGTGTATAAACTCAAAGCTTTGTCGCTATGTAACTGCGCAAAATTAAGAAGCAAATCCTCACCGGCATCTTCTTCACTTGATCGATCTTTTCCTTCGCCTCTTCAATCTTAGAGTGTAACCTGAAACACTCTGCGTTTTATCATATACATTGTCCCGGACAAATTAGCTTTTTGATGGAAAAAACAATATAAAAGTATTCGTTCATATATCGCCTTGGGATTTTAATTAAACGGCCGTCAGCTCACGATGGCGGCTACTGAAGTAAAAATAACAAGAAAAAGTTGCAGAAGTGCAACTCCCTTAAAGAGGCTTTGCACCTTAATTTTTTGAGTTTAAACTTTAAACAAAAACTTGATTATCAATGCTTTTCTCCAGTTTTTTATTGTTAGCCATTAAATAATTTTAAAGCAAGATTGGGATAAAATTTGGCTGCGGCAACACCGCAGCATCAAATTCACATACTTGGTTTCAAACAGACTTAGGCCCCGAAGTTAGCATTTGTTTTTTAAGTTTCTGCTGTAGCCTTGAAGAAAAAGATGTGTTTTTAACGGTAAAATTAGGCTTACTAGTTTGAATTTTCTTATTTTAGCACAAACATATTCGATCTTGTGCACTTAGAAAGAAACTTAAAAAACAGGCCTAGGCTGATCAAAAAACATATTGATAATTCTGACCAATGTCATATAGACCTACATTAGCTACATAGTTGTTCTTTTTAGCTATTTGAGGAAAGTCCGGTACGAAAACGCAGAGGCAAAATTAGACTTTACAGTTTTTTAAAATCAATGGGTAGGCACGTAGGGTACTAAACTAACGGTAAGCTAGTAGGCTTCGTGGCAGGCCTATTGCAGATTGGTTGTGACAGCCTATTTCACCAATTAAAAAGAACAAAACAAAGATAAACAGTATTTATTCGCGCATTTTTCATTATTTACTTTTTTGAGGGTTTAGATTAGGTCTATGCTTGGGATAATTTATGTGCTCTTATAATCAGAGTAATTATGCTTTTTTAACATTTATCACTGCGTCCACATGAGCGACACCTAACGGTTGATTAAAATATTATTTAAAAATGACTGGATTGCTACAAATAGCGGAAAAAAGAAATGCAAATACCTTTTGATGTAGAAGGTGAAGAATTCTAAAATCAGCCTTAAACATTTTTAAAAAATAAAATTTTGTTTTATGTGGCAATAAATGAGTAACAATTAGACCTCAATGTCTCTTTAAGCAAGTATTTTCAATCTGCCAGCAAAACAGAGCCTGATGATGTCATGACGGTACTAGCAATGAACATAAACTGGTGACGTCATCTATACCCTTGCCAACAACAGTAACTGATGACGTCATACATGAGTTCTCTGTCACCTTAAACTGATTAAATTTGATACTCAATGATTTGACTGCGAAAGTCAGTAAACTGCTAGGCCTAGTACACAATAGCAAATACCGATAAGTAGTATCTTTTTCAAAATACGTAAAATAACACTTTGTCAGTTAGGGTTGAACTAGGAACAACGGCAATGATTTGTTCACTGACCCAACGATCAACTACACTACCAATGAATGGTGTGCACTCACTTATTGGTCTCCTCCTCGGAGCTCGACAGGGCAACTTTCTGCTGCAGATATTCCAGCTGGACCAACAGCGGCTCCATCAGCATCCTCTGCGCCTCGCCTTCGATACCGGCAATCAAACCTGCAAACAGTGCAGCTCTACTGTTATGTGCTTTGCTGTAAGTAGTTTCAAAGCTACAGCAGATGCTAATGAAAAATATCGTTTTAGCTTCAGCTTCCTATCAGACATGGCTCGACATAGCAGAATTCCGAACAGAAATTGAATGTTTCCACCAAAACGGCGTCATAAAGTAAAATAATCGGTAGTAATTATCACAATGCTCTTGACATTTGTGGTCAAAGTTTTAATGTTTAACCATTTGTGTGCTTTCTTGCCCAAAGGCTAGCAGAACGGAAGCCAAGGAAAGAACTACTTTTTTGCGTTGTTTTTCGTAGTCAACTTTCTGGTGGCTATTCCCTAGTCTTCTGCGCTGGTAGCTTGTTTTATAGGCCAGAAAACAGGGATGTCCAATTTAGAATAATAAGGTATTGTACATCAATTCCAAATCTTTTCACTGAATCCAAAATATACCATCCTTAAACAAGGACTGAAGGCAAAATCAATGAGGGTTTCTCAAGTTCGGGCATTCGTATTATATTAGATTGGCATTAACGCCATCATTCTTGACCCGGCCGTTCCAAAAATATTCTACTTAAAACGTGATATAGTGCCTCCCTAATTTAATTTTTATTGGCAACCTGAGGTTAATAACATAACGATACCATCCCAGATTTATCTTACATGCAACGCCGCAAATAGGCGAGTGTACTCAGTCGTTTTGCTGCACACAAATCAGTTTAATCTTGTCAGCAGAAAAGCACAACAGATCCAAGTTGAAGAGTATATTGCACATAAGCCATGCTATCTCAGTAAAAAAAATCACGTCGTCAGATACGTTTTAGTCCAGATCATAACCAAGCAGTAAGGCTACTTGTTAGTAGGCTTTACCTGAGATAAGACCACCAGTACTGGAGTGATCCTCTACCGTAATTGCTTATTTTGTTACGCTGGAATAAACTTTTCCAACCAAGTTGCAAACAATGGTCTACCAGCCATACTTTTCCTTGTTCTTACATGCTTATTACACACCTTGAAAGCTTAATTTTCAATGAGATCGCTCGACTATTGTAGAGTCTACTCTTTTTTCCCACTCGGACCTGTTCTGCTGACAAGATCAAACTGATCAGTATGGAGCGAAACGGCTCAATGCAGTGGTCTATTTGCGGCGTGCTTTTAGAATAGAAATGGGATGGCAGCGCCATTGTTACCGACACCAAGGTTGCCAATAAAAATAAAAATCAAGGAGGCCCCTACGTCGTGTTTGAAGTAAAATATTTTTGGAACAGCCAAGTCAAGAAAAAAGGAGTCAAAGCAAATGTACTATAATGCGATTGTCTCAACTTTAAAAATCACATTGATTTTGCCTTTAGTCCTCGTTCATCCGAATCTCTAATTTCCGAAATAACAATCAAAACTTTTTGGTTTAAATTTTAACACTAACTACTCAGAACGACAAATTTTACAATCGTGACGTTTCAATCTATTTGTAGCCAGGTTAACGAAATAAAGCACCACAATGATCAAAACCTATAACTCAAACCCGTATTGCATACCCTGCAATGCTCAACCCTTTGAGCAAGTGCTTTAATTGCAAGCGCAATGCACAAACTCGTCGATGAACAATGTTTAAAAAGTTTGCAAGATTTGGTATGCCTAATTTCGGTCAACATTACGAGTCTACAATCCAACCAAATACCAAAACATCGAACCGGTTCCTTAGAATTGAGTATTCTAAAATGAACATGCTTACATAATAGTCGACTTTTTTCTTATGCTAAATCTACAAAGCTTCAACTACTACAATCAAAATGGCAATATTAAATCATCTTTTTATCCAACACTCACACTCATCAGTTTGCTTCTTCCATTTCGGAGGCGGGACAAAGTTAGGGAGAAAACCTGGGCCAACCTCTGACTCAATTCGTTCTAGGTCAGGGTTACTTGGTCCCATGCCACGATCGTCCTAAACAAAACAACAATTCATGCAATGTTCTGCAGGATTTAGACAAAGATATATGATGATTTTTTCCACCACCCGCACCGAAAGCTTCTTTCAACAGAAATATGCCTTGCACTGGTTAGAGAATTCAAACTTCGTATTGATCCGCTGCTGTGAATTCTTTAGATTAAAATGTTCATGTCTTCAAAACAGCTTTTTGTCTGATGCTTGTCACGAAGAATCGTCTGAATGGAGAGCGCAAGACAAAAAAACGATATTTATAGGAAGAAGCCGAGCCGTGTTTGGCTGGATAAAGACCAATTAGAGAGCGTTATCAGTGCACAATCTTTAAGCTGTACACAAATTCTTGTTGTCGGCAGAAGACAGGGTTAGAAGTTTCAATAAAAGTGGCTTAAAGGAGCAGATAGATAGAAAGGAGAGTAGCCTTGGGCAAGAATAGAAAATCTACTGTCATCATAATGATGAGCACAGGCAGGATTTTGTAGAAGATGAAGCCCAATGGCTGAATCAGATGCAAGAGACCGGGTATTAGGCTGGGTGGAAGATTTGTACTGACGAGCAGAAAGTAAGTTATGCATTTTTGGAAGGAAGAGCAAGAGCGGATAGATTTGGAAACGTGTCGTTTGATTTTGTCCTGCATCCTTTAGGAGGTACGGTCTACATACCGACTGTTGCAGTTGCATGGGAATTGATAAATCACGTTGCTTTTCGGTAAAGCAGGCAGTACATCCTTGTTGGTAGCGTAGAGAAGCTCGTTGGTAGAGTAAACAACACGTGGTTCCACAGCGGAAAAGCACTGCTTGCCAGCAGATTGTACTTGCTTTTCAAACCGGGTAGAAACTGGAGAGAAACCAAGCCTTGGGAGACGTAGATAGACGGGGCATCCTTCTGCTCCGAATTTAGGCATTGCATGAAATTGCTTCATCTTCTTAGCGATGAACGACTTAATGACGTGCTCCAGGTATCGATTAGTCTGTGGAATGAACTTGATTTTGTCTAGTTCACATGGCAATCGTTCAGGAGAACAGATGGCAAGAGCTTATAGCTTATTTTTAAGAATAAACTATGGTCAATAGCTCGATAGTTGAAATAATATTATATCGTTGTTGTTTTAGTTCTAACTGAGTTATCCCATTAGAGGACCTCCCCTACTACCTAGATACTTATGCCATAGTGCAGGGGTTCTTAAACCTTTTTTGTCTCGTTTACCCCTTGGCAAAGTATAGAAGAGTAATTTACTCCCATCTGTTAGGTGGTCCACGAAAATTTACCCCCATACTTCGTCGTCACCTGCGGTGATCTCCAAAACAAAACGGTTTTTAGTCCGCAAAGCAGCATAATTGCCCATATTTTACGATTATCTCCTAAAAAAAGCTCCTCGTTTCGGGAAACGCCGACTTTTCCGTGTCTTGGACTAATCTCCCAATTTACAGCAAGACATACGTGGGTTATGCACAATCGTAAATAGAAGTGTGCTTCAGCTTGCCAGTTGGTAAATTTACCCCCTGGGTAGGTGAAATTTACCCCCAGTTAAGAACACTTGTCCTAGTGACTACATATTTCCTCCCCAGATTTTTGAATTTTATGGACGAGAGTGGGGAGCGGACGTTAAATTTGAAAATCGTTAAAGTTCTGGCGAAAATGCAAGGTCAAATGTCAGCAAATTGCAATGATGAAAATAGCAATACAGAATTTTATGATCAAAAAAAAATGTCATGCTCAGAAGAAAATCTAGCAAACATTGACATATACAGCACATACTGAATAACATTAGTTGGAGTTGATTGCTTCATTTGGTGAAGATTTTATTGTTCTTAATTTCATGCAGAAAAATGAGAATATCAATCTGAGCGCTAAAATCGTTAAAATTAGCGACCATATTAAACTTAAAATGAACAATAATGATAAAATTCCACTTATCACAGGGTTAGAAATTGATGATTCACTTGTAGAAACACGTTTTTTAACATAGCATCAGAAGAGTTAAACAAAACCTTCGGGTCAGCAATTGATAGTTCGTTAGCATCATCGATACAGTTTAAAAAGATGACAATTGATTTCTTATTATGTTACTCTCGCTGACTATTTCCAATAACAAATTTAAGTCCTCAAAACCCATATCGATTGTAGGGAAAAGACGAGTTAACGGTTGAAAATTTATCGCATCAAAATTAGCAGTCATGGGGCAAGGATAGGGAAAATGCATTTATTTCACTGTTGGCATGAGTCAAGGTGTAATTTTGAAAAGTGTAGTAGGTGTTGTTTATGTTAAGTTCTACTAGGAATAAATTTTTCAAGAAATCTGACTTCTCGGTAGACATTGCCGTCCCTTTGAATTTGTCCAATTATTGCTTCCCCAGAAGAGTCTAAAAATTCTACAAGTGGATGAAAAGAAAAATATTTTCCATGATGTAGACTGGGGAGAATTGTGTTTGTAGGTTCACAAGCTAGTTCAGTTATTATATCGCCCACGATGACTGCCGCAGTGCGACAGTGCTGTAACGATGATAGTATCTGGCCAGGGTAATGTCGTCCTAAAAACTGAATACAAGGTAGTGAACAAATTTTGTATCTGACAATCCAAAAAATGAATATCAACGTTTAATTGTTTCTTCCACGATGACAGCATTTTCTGTTACGTAGCGGACGTGTGTATAAACTCATTCTGAATGAGTTATCTTTGAATGACTCACGGTTTTTAATTTTTGTAATTTGCTGCAATTTTTAGGCAATAACAATTCCTGCAGGATCACAAACTGAAGTTTTTGAAAGACACGTTGAGACCGATTTAGGGCATTGGATTTGATTGTTTATGCTGATCCCTAATTGGTTAATTTCCGCTCTGAAAGGGTTTTTGTTTTCATCTAAATGCAAAATTACGTTGCGTACTTTTTCGACTTTTTTTACATTAGGGCAATCAATTCAATTTGGTACACTCCAGACGTGAATTCGATTGCCAGTTACGCAAGATCCTTTTTGGATGTTGCAGTTTGACATACCATTGAGAGGTGACGTTAACTTTTTATGCAAGTAATTGTAAACAGCAGTGCTTTTGATCACTACAGCAATTAGGACTGTTTCCTTATGTGACGTACGCCAAACATTCACAGAAACGCAAAACTAACTTTATCCTGACCTTAACTCATCGGGCTCTTGCCATCTGTTCTCCTGAACGATTGCCATGTGAACTAGACAAAATCAAGTTCATTCCACAGACTAATCGATACCTGGAGCACGTCATTAAGTCGTTCATCGCTAAGAAGATGAAGCAATTTCATGCAATGCCTAAATTCGGAGCAGAAGGATACCCCGTCTATCTACGTCTCCCAAGGCTTGGTTTCTCTCCAGTTTCTACCCGGTTTGAAAAGCAACTACAATCTGCTGGCAAGCAGTGCTTTTCCGCTGTGGAACCACGTGTTGTTTACTCTACCAACGAGCTTCTCTACGCTACCAACAAGGATGTACTGCCTGCTTTACCGAAAAGCAACGTGATTTATCAATTCCCATGCAACTGCAACAGTCGGTATGTAGACCGTACCTCCTAAAGGATGCAGGACAAAATCAAACAACACGTTTCCAAATCTATCCGCTCTTGCTCTTCCTTCCAAAAATGCATAACTTACTTTCTGCTCGTCAGTACAAATCTTCCACCCAGCCTAATACCCGGTCTCTTGCATCTGATTCAGCCATTGGGCTTCATCTTCTACAAAATCCTGCGTGTGCTCATCATTATGATGACAGTAGATTTTCTATTCTTGCCCAAGGCTACTCTCCTTTCCGTCTATCTGCTCCTTGAGCCACTTTCATTGAAACTTCTAACCTGGCCTTTTGCCGACAACAAGAATTTGTGTACAGCCTAAAGATAGTGCACAGATGACGCTCTCTAATTGGTCTTTATCCAGCCAAACACGGCTCGGCTTCTTCCTATAAATAGTCGCTCCTTTTCCGGCACTCTCCATTCAGACGATTCTTCTTGACTAGTGTCAGACAAAAACCTGCTTCAAAGACACAAACATTTTAATCAAAGCAATTCTCAAGTTCTGTTCCACCAACCAATTTTTCAAATGCTATGAATTCGCTGAATTAGTTGGTTCCAAATCCAAGGCTTCAAATTCAAATGTAAATACCGGAATTCAAGTTTTAGGAACTAACAGCATTTGAAAGTTTTATGCGGCATTACAGAATAAATGCAATTAAAGTAGCAATCAAGCTTCAAAAAAATTATGTACTGTACCAGCTTTGAGAAATTCATGATAAGTTTAGAATTAGGCAGTTATCCAAGAGTCTGTCGATATCATTAAGCTATGAAGAGAAAACTTGCTCGAGTCTGTCCCTGAATAATTAGCAATAAACTTAGAGGGTTCTCATCACTTCCATTAAACAAAAACGTTTCAGACAATCGACTGCAGTCATTTCATGAGTTGCATGAACTGTTTCAGTCTGTTTGCATTCTACTGCAAGTATCAGATCAGATCTTTCATTATACTTACTGTATTACGCTAAAGCGTGTAACAAGTTGGCGGGGCCCAACTGCGCATCATTGCACCCGAGCAACAAAGCTTCTTTCGAAGAAACGTCGCAGCGATGGCGAGCCATTGACAACACTGTGTCCGATTTGACCGGCTGAAGATTTGAACCTAGAACCTCGCACTCCAGAGAAGAATGTGTTACCGCTCGACCAACTGGCAGGTATTACTCAAATATATTATATATTATTAAGTATAAGTATATTCTAAGTATAAAACTATTACACAAATTTACAAGCCAATTGTAAACCAGCAAACTTACAAGATATTGCTTTGCTTAATCATTTACCAGTTAAGTGGTCTGCATACAGCAGCTACAAAAAACACAGAATGTTTAACCTACATATGCAACAAAACACGAAAGAATTTGCTCACCTTGAATAAGAGCTTATTGAAGAGACCAGCTTCTAGTCTGGGAGGCTTCTCTGTATGCGGACGTGTCCGTCCAAGACCTTCGATCAACACCGACTAAAAAAAGTATATTAAGTATTTACTTAACAATTTATTATTTCCTAAATATTTAAGTATATTAAGTATTCATTATTACTTAATAAAGAAAATATTAAGTATTTAAAAAGTTTGTGAGGATAGTGTTCAATATTGTAAAATGACATTCTCGAGTTAAGTAGTAGGCAATTTCTAAAGATTGACAAGCCCTCACTCTGGTAGGGATAATCATTTCTTTATTGACTTCCTTCCCTGAAGACAGCTATTTTTTCCATTCTTAGATCAGGTACGATTTCAAATAAAGTGCTGTAGCTTCAAAAATTACCACCAAAAACAAACTGAAATTAGCATTACTTTCTCCAAAAACATAGGACTCCAAAAATTTGCGATTTCAGTAATGTAAACAAATAACTTTGCCAATTCCCCACAATTTACAATTTAGTAAAAATAAAAAAGTTTCAAAATTGGATTTCTGTGACTTTGGCCCTGGATTTTTATTCTGCTGTTGAATTCCAACTTACTGTAAATTATCCGGTACTACATTAGTGCTCTTCCAATGTTTGCTCACTTTTTTGCAATGATTTTCCTTCAACAATCGATCAATCATGGCAATTTGTTGTTCAATCACTTCCTGATAGGCAAAGTTCAATTTCAGCAAATTGAGAGGAGTAGGTGAAAAGTCCGAGGAAAGATCAATGAGCTCCTGCAAATTTGCTAACACACTTGTAGCCATACTGATTGCAATCACAAAAATCGATGTTGGTTACTTACTCGTTACAATATAAGCCAAAGTATGTAATGAGTTTGTGAGCTCATCTATAGGATATTTTAAGTTCTTTTTTTCTCCCAAACTCTTGGTCAGAAGGCTGGATTTAGAAAAACTTTTAAAATTTGTTTTGCACAATTGCCGGTACAATATCACGTTTGTACTTCGTACGCAAAAGAATACAGAACTGTTTCATTTTTTTCGCATGTTTACATTGAAATGGTTTAACTTCCGAATATTTACAATGGGTATTTATAGCTTGAATTCAACTGCCTCAGAAAGTGATCGATAAGTGACTAGAGAAGTGGTTTTTAAAGCATGAGTCGCAAACCAAACTCAAAAAATGGGTCGCACCAAGGTGATTCCAAATCTGTCAAAACAATTTTTTCTTTTCATTTTTCAAGTTCTTTCAATTTCTGCAAGGGTAAGGATACTCCCAATTACCCAACAGCAGTTGGTGATGGTTCACCTGTGACATTACCTCGAAACGAATACTCTGCACTGCATTCATTTGCTCTCCTAAGGTGTAGCGAGCAGATTATTGGAGCTCTTACTAAAGCTGGCTGGTGGAGATTGTCGCTTATTTTTCAAAAGAGTTTTTCTGTCCTTAGACTTAAATGCCATATGGGTTTTGCTTAATTATGACCTGCAAGTCTGGAAGCTGCTTGTTTATCTGAAAATTTCATTTAGGCGGACAAAGAAATAAGCATATACCAGTACAGTTTTAATGAGCAAAGAAACAAATCTTGCTTTCCAATCCAAAGCAGCTTCAACAGACAACACGCATAGGCATTACTGCATAAAGTGAAACTACGCAAGTTGAATGAATTGTTCCATAATGTGGTTGTTGAGCTTCTCAACCCTTTCTGATCAATTGCAGGGCTGAAAAACTCTGTGGAGATCCAACAATCGAGCCACACCCCCAGACCTGGACTAAAATTCAACGATTGAGAGAAGAGAACCAAAAATAGTGATTTGTTGGGCTTGGATGACTAGGCTTCATTGGGCCAGGCAACAAACCTTAATCTCAAAATTTTTTAATTAATCAAAGAAATCGACAATTGCAAACTAGCTGTAATTTTAATGCATCAAAAAAATTTTAAATGATTGCAAAAAATTGCATCCATTGTTCTACTATGCATCACATCGCAGAAAGTCATTGAGATTGCCATCCCAGATTTTTTTCTGTCACGTTTGTAATATGGGATTGCAGATTTGAACCTTTTTCCAATGACAATTCTGCAAGCAATTCTGCAAGCAAACAAATTTGAACCTCTTTCCAATGACAATTCTGCAAGCAAGCTAGAAACAATTTTGACCAGAAATATGCTGCTCTTGAAAATATTGATACAAGTATTTTCCATTATTGTATATAATTTGATTTAGCTACAAATCAAATGCTTGGGTTTCCTTGCAATTATGAAAAGTGTTTAAAATTTTATCACATAGACAAATGACCACACCAACAACTTAACATTATGTACAAATACAAAGAAAATCTATTGTAAAGCTGGCAAAAAAAAAAACAACTTACCTCATCCCCAGATACATATTCCTCCTGGGAATCATAGGCTGGTGAAAGAGGTGTCTGCACCACACTATCTGAAAATGTGACATCATAATTGATTGAAATTTATGTCACTAAACAAAAATGATGACAAATCTGTGATAATTACGTAACTGTGTAGCACGCAATTTTCTAATGCAGGTTGTCAGGTGCTGTGCTATGTTCATACGCAAATGAGTTCTTGCTTTACTCTAAACTTATCTGTTTTAGTTTGCACAAAGCGTTTGCAAAGAGTTTTAGTAACCTATATACTGTATTCTAGCTTTATTGTTTTAGTTTATGGAATTATGGAATTTATAGAGTTCATGGAATTTATGGAGTTCATAACAATTTATTTAACCAACATTTATATGGATAAGTAGTTGAGATCAGCAAAGCTAGAAGTCGACCCACGTGCACACAAGGCAGGATTCATTTTTAAGCACTGGTTTCAGACATTTTAAAGGTTTCGTAAAGCAGCAAGGGATGCTGAACTTGAAGCAGCCAAAAAAGGGTTTGATTTGTATGGATTGTTAGTCAACTATCTGGCACCAAAAGGTTTTCCGTTGATTGAAGAAACTGAATATTATGGTACAGTCATAAACACATTGAAGACAGCTTTTGTAAAGCAGAAGAATGTCATTTTTGCAAGGCATGTCACAAGCTCAAAAAGCAGAAGAGAGTCTCTCAGAATTTCTGCAACCACTTCGAGAACTTGTGAAGAATAGTAAACTTAAAGTTGTAACTGGAGAGCAGTATCGAAAGGAAATAATCTGGGACTTGTTTATGAATGGTCTCTGCTCTGCAAACATTCAGCAAAGTCTGCTTGAAAACAAAGAATTGACTCTTGACAGAGCATTTGATCTCGCCTTTTTCCTAGATTGTGCACCGGAGCAATCAACAGTCTTGCAATTAGCAGAAGAGGTTAACACAGAAACAGCAACAAACACAGCTGCTAGAGAAACCGCAAGTAAGAAGTGCTTTTTTTGTGGAAGGAAGGTAGATACTCATTTACAGTGTATCGCCAGAATTGCTGTTAGTTAGGTTAATAACTTTAGTCAAGAGTATAGAGTTCATAACAAAATCCTTCCCCACTGTTCACAAATGCTTACTTGATTTGTTTGTTTTTCACTCCCACTTTTATGCAACAATAATTTTTCAAGATTTTGGTGCTTCTGTTATTCTCAATTCTATCTTGCACTCTATATTGTGATGTGAAGCTTTCTTTTCTTTGAACAATTAACTATGTTTTTGGTTTCTGATTTTAAAATTCACTGTTTGTTTACAAGTCTAGTTGTAGTGGCGATTTGTTAATTTGTTTATTTCAAGATTCGAACCAGGTTTCATTTATCCGCACATTTACATAAAGATCAAGACTTAATTTATTGGAATTCGAACAGCATTTTAAGTGCACACTTTTTTGATTTGCTGCAGATTACATCCTTTTAAATCCGATTCTTTGTCCAAAAGCTGTTTAATTATTTCTTTGTGACGTAGAGCTCATTTACATTTTAGATTGCCGTTTTGTGAGAAAAAACTGTGCATTAAATTTATACGCAAAATTTTGTAATTCTAGCAAGCTTGAACTTGCTATGGCAAATCAGTCTGGATTAGTTTCGACAGAGTGGAGAGGCCCATTTCAAAAGGACCAAGTCAGCAAGCAAATTTTCTATAGTTGGAGCCAGTAAAAACGTGGCATTTATCAAAGTCGTTGAGACTTCTTATTTTAGGACTGAAAAATTGTCCATTTTGAGAGCTTTAGAGCTCAACTTAGCTTTTAGAGCTATTGTTTGTTGGTGTGCATTGGCACATACCCCCCCCGCTTAGCTGACTCTCCCTCCATTTCTCTCTCTCTTTTTTGGATTAGTCACCAGCTTTAGACTGATTTGTTATTTCAAGTTTGAATTATTCAGTCAAATTGTGGAAGTCATTGCATCTGCGTTCGAAAATCCATTGGTGAGTGTATTTATTTTCACTTTATTTACTCCAAAATAATCTAATTACAGTATTGTTTGCTGTTTATAACACCGAGGATATTTAAATACTTTAAAGACTTTGAAAACAGAAACATTAAATCATCATTCACCCTATAAATCATGTGTTTGTGCACACCTTCTTCCATTATAAATTTATTATGTTTACATGAGAGTTTCTCACACATGTTTTACGTTTTCAGAAACAGTTTTTTGGTATTTCATTTTTTGGTCAACATTTGTGAATTGTGTTATCAAATTGGAATTACAACTAAATTATATCGAACATGTTATTGATTGAAGAAGCAGACGTAATAATCAAAAAACAATCAAGAATAATCAAAATAATCAACAATCAAAATAATCAAGAAACCGATAAAAGCTAGAATAACAGCTTTCTATTAGCAATGCAGTAGTAATTACAAGAATCATAGTTGCATATTTATGCTTGAGTTCAACAATAACCTATTCTATTGCTTGAATAGCATGAGTTTGGTGCATTCATCTATCACACTTTTATTACAATACGTCATCTCTCATTTTGATGTCCCCATGAATTATTAGTAATTTTGCAATAACTGACTGAGGTTGATATATACTGGTATTGGAAATTGTACCAGTACTAATGACATATTGCCAAACAATACAAAACAAAGCAAGAAGATTTTTTTTTTTCACTCCAATTGCCCACTTTAAATTCCATAAAACATAAATAAGCATTATAAACTTTATTAATTTTATTTCTATCCAATCTGTAGTTACGACATTTTTATTTTTTAGTATGCTTAGAGTCAGAACAATTCAAATGTTGTCTTGCATTTTCTTTACATGGTGACTGTGAGTTTTGTGTATACACTGTACAAAGTGAACATATCCTTGCAACACTTTGTTTTAATTTTGCGTAAAATTTTTTATCATAGAAAGTAGCAGACTGAGAAAATCTAGAAGCTGTTTTTTTTTTTTTTAACCTTAACTTGGTGAGGTGGCAGTAGACATAGATGACCTTTCGGTCCTTCGCTGTCTCCTCACCAAGTGACTAAATATCGCTTTGACTCTGCAAGTTTGTGTGTTTGGTTTTAAAGGAATTGCATATTTCGATGCTTTGGTGATAGACCTAGAGGAAGTTGCAGTTTGTTTCTTGTGATATGACGTCATTTGGTAAATAAATAAATATGATGATGATGACGATGATGATAAAATCCAATCAGTAGCACTAGTACTTAATTTTTTTTCCTTAGTTACTCTAAACTTGTCTGCCAATCAGGCAGACAAAACGTGAGCAAACTAAAACCACAATATGTTGAAAAAAAACAACCCAAATCTGTTTATGGTTTGGCAGAGCAAATGTAACTCAAAAAATAAAAATAGGAACAACAATGCGTATTTTAACCAATTTAAAAAAAGTTATCTATTTGGCTACAGCATATTGTATATCATGATTTTAAATATCAATATTACTAATTGCTATTCTGAATAATTATCACTAGAAAATTGATTTGGCTTGTTATTAGCAACTGGCCTTCTGTTTCTCTTATCTGTTTTCTTTTTTCTTGTGATTGCTGTTTTTTCTTCCGTCTATTATTTTTGCATGCTATGTTAGCTTTTTGTTTTCCTCATTGTATAATCCTTGCTGAAATATATTTTTATTTGTACACTACTTTGAGTTTCTTTACCATACTCTAACGCTTCTTTGAGTTTTCGTTCATTGAAGGTATTTTTTTTCTCGAAAGCTGTATGTACAACATATTTACTAACAACATATTAATCTAAATTTTTCTGTCACTAACTTTGCTGCTGTGATAATGGAAAATCCTACTACAACACATTTTTTGATAATGAATTGGCAATTACGGTTTGGAATAATGTTTCTGAGTGCAGTGTGTCCTGTATTAAATAGAAATGCATTGTTTCTGCATCCTTGAGAGACTTTATTAACCTGCACTAGCTGGTGCTAAAACAATGAATATCGAGTTACACTTATAGCTACATGAAGTGGTGCAACCAGGGGTGGGATAAGGGGGCTTTAGTCCTCTCTTAACCAAGATACTTACATTTAGCTCCAAAATGCAAGCGTTTAAATATGTTTTGAACTTGACCAGTAAGTAAAGAAAAACTGAAGGGACTTTAAATTTATTCAACCGGTTTTCAAATTTTAGCCATTGGGCTGTTCCAAATGGCTCTAAAAATGTGCAAAACGTGATCAAACATTGTTAAAATGGCTATTTTTTCCAAAAAGTTACAAGATTTGACTAGTGGCTGGGGGCTCTGCTCCCAGACCCCTGCTTGTGATATGCTTAAGTTGTGTCAGTTTCCTCAACACCAAACTTTGAGATATTTCTTGAACAAAAAAAATAATTTAACTTCAGATTAAGACACAATTTTGTCAAATTCTGGTTGCTCACCTAAGCCACACTAGAATATCTGCTGTTGGCAAAATGAAACTGGTGATTGCTTCCCCCCCCACTTTTAAATATGGTTCTGCCATTGGTCAATTGACTTTGATGACTGTACAGTCTCTTTGTTGCCTCCCAACTTTTTGTAATTATCTGTGGTTGTTTAAAAAAAATTGGTGGAAGCAAATACATCAAAATCGTAATACAGAATTATGACAATATAAAATATTTCACACCATAACATGAAGGTATTCAATTGTGTTTCACACCATACCAGTACTGGTATAACTATTAGAAGAAACACTGCAAAAGAAAAATTACTCCAGTACAAAATATTTATTTGAAGCTTGAGCATACCATCTTCACTCTCATCATCGAATTCCTCTTCATCTTGATTCCAATTCAAGTTGAGCGGTATGGAATGGATTTGAAGTTTCAACACATCCTGTTCTAGCTCTGCATCATCATTGTGATCACTCATTCCAATACAGTTCAAAAAACTCGTTACAGATTTTACATTAAATCTAACGAAGACAAGCACATGTTAAAAGATTAAACTATCAACTCCATAATGGAGACAATAAGCTATTACGTGCAATGACAAAACACATACCAGCACCATTGCCACCCACTGGTGATTGCTAATAGTGGGATAAAAAAACAATAACATTGCAACTAAACACCTTTGTTTAACAAACTGCCTTGGCTAGGAGGCAGTGCAGAGACCTTTCAATCTTTGAGTCAAGCTGCCACATGCTACACCAATCACTTTAAACAAAAAATCACCCTAAAAGTGAAAAACCGAGCCCCAAAAGTGATTTGAAGTCAAATTCAGGCTTGAGAAAGCCCAAAAACTGATTAGTTTTAGAAAATGTATTTGGTTATTGCTCGTACATGATTAAAATTAGAGCTTGACCGATATGACCTTTTTAAGGCCGATATCGATATTTTGGAAATTTTTAGGCCGATACTAACTACCGATATATTAACTTATTAACAACGAAAATTTTGTCACTATTTTTTAATTAACTTAATGCTAAAAGCTTCTCTAATCCTCGTCCAAAGAAAGACTATAGCAAACACAAGTCACAGTCCAGTATTATTCGCAAAAAACAAAGCAAAAACATTAAATTTTGGCAATCAATTGCCAAGAGCACTGAAGGCTTGGTCTAAAAAATAAACAGTTTAAGGCAGTGTTTCTCCACCATTTTCTTCTGCAACCCAAATTCATTTAAAAACCCTCTCTGCATGAACAGTTGCGACCCAACTAAATAATTACAAAAAAAAAAAAGAATACAACCAGCAAAACTTTTATTATACATTTAATCATTTATCACCATTTTGCTACAACAAGTTTTTGAAATCGCGGCTCAAGATAAAATGCAAGGGATGCTTCTGCATCAGTACCGCCACCAGATAAACGAAGTGAGAAGGCACTAGCCGAAAGTGGGGGGCACCAAAATAGACTAAACTTTTGCTTATATAAAAATGATCTTCAGATCTTGAATGGCTACAAATTAAGCGCAATTTTAAAAATTCTGTATTTATGTCTATAACAAAGAGACCTATAAGGCAGGCAGGGTTTCTTAGCTTGTTTTGTCCGCAGCCCATAATTGCTTGAAAACTCTTATCTGCAGCAGTGAATGCTACCAGACACGCAACCATGATTTTACTATGAGGGTTGAACCAAAAATAAATTTGCTTTGCACAAAAATTATCTTAATATAATCCCTAATTTAGACAAAGTAATGCAACTCAAGCATGTAAAAAACGAGGGACCTGGGGGCAAAGGTGGAGCCGAGGACACAAGGCTCAAGGCCTAGGACACAAAAAAATCGGAGGCCAAGGACAGCCCTTCCGAGGACAGACCTTCTTTGGGCCAAGGACCAAAGACAACGGCGCAAGCGTTCTCAAAAAAATGTCTTCAAAATTTTTTTCAGGCTATCTCAAAAAAAAGGTCTTAAAATTTTTCAGACGATCTACATAATTTCGAACAATTCAAAAAATACTGCTGTCCTTGAGCCGAGGACAGGGCAATTTTTGAGGACTTGAGGCCTCAAAGCCAAGGCCAAGGACTTCAAATGTGTCCTCGAGAACTCCACCTCTGCCTGGCGGCAAAGTCCCCAACTGCTAGGCGATTTTTGTGATTTTGCAGCAAAAAAATAGCGATTTTAAAGCCATTTAAATCACATCACATTTCACACTTTTTGAAGCAATATAAATAACTAAACTGCTAAAATTCAGAAGTTATATGAAAGAAATAAATTGCTTAGCCCCTTTAGCCCCCCTTACTTCAGGTCAAGTTTAAAATATATTCAAACGCTTGTATTTTGAGGTTAAATTTTTAAAGTGAATTGGTTAAGAGGGCTTAAGCCCCTTCACCCTGGTTGCGCCACTGACTGCGACCTAAAAATCTTGAGCGTGCTCTGAAAATCAAAAACAGCTGATCTTTGAAAAAAATGTTTTTACGCATTATTTCATGTCATTATCACCAACGAAGTACCGGTAACGATTCTATAGGCTTACATCTCCCTTCCACAACAGATCTGTAAAGGCATTTAATAAGACAAAGTATTGCATCACATTTGCATTCAGAAGTTCGTGGCCAGCAATTTTGCAAAGCATCCAGAAAACATCAAACGAGAATTATGTTTGAGTGTTATTTGTCCTTTTTCCATCATTGTCGATTGCCTTGTAGCTACATGATGTTCCAAAAATAGTATTTTGAGTAAACCAAAATTGGGGGGGCACCAGCAGCCATTAGGGGGCATGGCTCCCTGCCCCCCCCATAGCAACGGCACTGCTCTGCATCCAGACAGTTTTTACGTTTGCCTTTCATAAATGCCAGGGCAGAAAATCCCATTTCACATAAATATGAACTAAGAAAATGGATAATAATTTTTAAGACTTCTTTATACAATATTGGATATTCGTTTGCAACTTAACACCAAACTTGAGTAATAAAAGTTCCATGCCAACATTTTTTTTTTGGATCTCAGGCGCAAGCAATTATTTTCTCTTGGAAAAAAAGAATACAAAAATTTGAAAACCAATGCCAAAACCATAAATTAAAGATAAACAAAGTACCAAGGACTCTACTTGCATCAGTGACCCATTCATAAAGTCTTGGTGACCCACATTTGGGTCGCAACCCATGGTTTGAGAAACGCTGATCGAGTCCCTCTAGTATACAAAAGTTTGACAAAAATGGTACTCCGCTCCTAAGCCATCCGTAGGACAACTCAAAACTAATTCAAGAATAAAAAGAAAACGACAAATATTGGCAAAATTTTAATGTACATCCTTCCTTGAAAAACTACTGTGTAGCTACAAGTAAACAACAAACTTTTCATGCCATTGAGGTTTAAAAAAAAACTGTTTCAAGCCAAGGAAATCTATCACAATCATCCATGGAAACTGCTAGCATACTAGTATCTTACTTATGGCCATTGCAAGAAGAATGTTATCATAATAGCTGCATAACCAAACTGTTACCAGAACAAGATCTTGCTATTACAACTGGTGAAGTTTGTGAGGTGTTGAAAACTATGAATACAAACAAATCCTCAGGCCCTGATGGAACACCCTCTAAATTACCAAAAGGACTACTTGGTATCAATTTCTTTATTGCAATTTTTTTCACTTTCTGCCTAAACAGTGAACAAATTCCATCCACATAGAAAACTGCTTATGTTATTCCGATACACAAGAGTGGCTCCTTGCATTGTGCTCAAAATTATCGGCCAACATCTTTGACATGCATTTTACCCAAACTGTATAAAAAGATGATCTAGAAAGCATATTTTGTGTCAAATTCTTGATGAAGTTTCTGTGCATCAACATGGTTTTTGTTTTAGTTCATCTTGTACTTCAAATCTTTTGGAATCATTAGGTACAATTAACTCGATTTCTAGCACTGAAGGTGAATGTGATGCAATATATTTATACTTACTTCAGCAAGGCTTTTGGTAGTGTGCCCCATCAACGTCTTCTGATCAAAATGCCAAATATGGGTATCAGTGATAAGTATGTCAACATTGTTAGTGATTTTTTAAGTAACCAACAAATTTGCGTCAAAATTGGCAATGTCCTATCTGAACCAAAAGAGGTGTTGTCAGTTGCACCCCAGGGCTCTGTATTTGAGCCTTTACTGTTTCTAATTTATGCAAATGGCATCCCACCTACACTGATGTCAGTTTCAAAAATCAAAGCAGATGACATAAAATAGTCAATCCCAACTAATCTACTCATATTGAGCAGGATTTGCATTAACTTGAATTTTGGCAAGAAACATGGTTGCTAAGATTCAATACGTCAAAATGAAGACACTGCAATTTCGAAAGTACAAACCTACCTCAATTTAGTCAAAATGACAACTGCCTTTTTGAACAGCTTCATCAAAAACTTGAAGCATACAAGGACCTTGGGGTAGTGTTTGATTCAAAAACAAATTTTCATAACCATATCAACTGAGTTGTTTGTAAAGGCAAAGAAAACTCTTTTGTGGCTTCTAAGAGCACTGACCTCAAAAGAAAAATCTGATATACTGAAGGTCTACACCTGTGTTCCCTTTAACTTAATGGCTAATCGGCGAGTGCTCAAATTTTCTTTAAACAATTGGGCCCAAAGCTTTAAAAAGACGTTTATGTGCCCTAAATTTTGCATCAATCTAGTATTAAAGTATAATATAGTATAATACCCAAAGTCATATTTCCACAAAATTGTCAAATTTTCTAAAGTTATGTTTATTATATTGCCAAAAATTATTTGCCCTTGCTCCAAAAAATCGCCGATTCGTTGAAAAAAATCGGCTTAGTTGGAACACTGGTCTACACTACACTTGTTAAACCACATTTAGAGTATTGCACTCAGGAGTGGGCACCTTTGCCAGAGCATGGCAACTGGGAAGCAATTCTCAACCTTGAGTCGATTCAAAGACTTACTACAAAAAGTATTCGTGGTTTTAATGATTTATCCTACAACTTCCGGTTAAATGAGTTTCAATTTACTACATTGTTGGAGCCAAGAATGCGTGTTGACCTGATAGAGGCCTTTAAAATTGTCGATGGGTTTCCTGATTATGGCCGAGACAGGTTCACATTATTTCTCGCACTAATCACCTAATACTTAAAAGCCAATCGAGTTGTGATATACGACAACAAGTTGCCCCTACATTATAGACCTGTTCATATTTTACCTTTTTTTGATTTTGATATGGCTTCGCAGTGTTTTTGAAGCAGATTTTCATACTGATCCCGAAACTAAAAAAATTTTTTTGATTGGTTGAACGGTTTCCGTGTTACGCGATGATTTCTGACCCCCACTTTTGAAAAAAATGAGTTTTTTTACACTAGAGGGCGCTGTTTGTAAAATATGCTTATAACAGCAATTCAACTAACTGCCCCTCTGCATACTACATCTTAAAAAAAACTAAGCGAATTGGAGTTCTGGTTCAGTAGTTATGACCATTTTAGTGATATCATTTGCAAAACTCCCTCTAGTGGCCAAAATGTAATTTCTTTATTTTTTAATAATTTTTTTGAAAATTTGTGTCTATTTAGTGAAAGAGCCTTCAATTTTGAAGTTGAACTTTTGCTGCAGTGCCACTAGGGGGCGTAATTTGCTATTAATTTCAAAATTGTGTATTGATTACAGTTATATACGCCTCTTAAGTTAACGCCACCGCAAAATTTGAATAAATTATGACAGGGTGCAATTTTTTATAGTTTTTTTTTTAATATCTACCTAGATCATGTGACAAAGCTAACAATTAATGCAAAAATGCAGAAACAACACATACTGTTTGCAGCATTAATTTGACTTAATTTACAATGACCGCTCCAGCAATTTCAATAAAGTTGAAAAGCTCCTTTGATGAACAAAGAATACAATTCAAAGCAATATTTGCATATTATTATATTAGAACAAAACAGAGTTACCAAACTTTAGCAAATTTCAAAAGTTTCTAAGCTAATTAAAAGCAAAAAAAATCAGATATTTTTTGAAAAGGTTTGTTGTGTTAGTAAAAGTCCTGCGTGTTTGTTATACAACCTGAAGTATGCTTTGTCGTTGTTGTTAAAATTTCGTTACAGTCACAGTCAAATTGAAGTAAACGTTCCGCTGCATCATTGATAACTTTCAATCCTGAAACAATTTGGCTGATTTGTTGAAAAGAAGAATGTTCTTTCCAGTATACTACTGAACCCATACTTAAAGAAATAACTGCTCGAAATTGGTTTTATTGAAGAAATAAGAACTACTTGAGGTAATAAAGAAGTGCCAAAACCTTTTTTAATGATTTCCCTTATTCCCAAAAAATGCTTTAATCTGTTTGACTCAGTACTATCGGCAACCCCAAATTTTGCAATTTTGTGGCATCACAAAAGACATTCTGCAGAGAAGTACTGGTAGCCTAGGTCCACATGTTTTAGGAATAGTAGCCAAGTTTTCCGATTTGATTATAGGCTACTCACTGCTACCAGTTGGCAATCGCGTTTCTTAATTTTTCCAAAATTATGCCTGTTGTAATGTTACAAAACTGCAAAATGCAGGGTTACCAATGGTGCGAAGTCAAATGGACTAAATTGTATTTCCGTAAATAAAGAAAATTTTGAAAAAAGTTTGGGCACCTATTTATTAGCTCAAGAAGTTCTCAATTCTTCTATAAAACCGATTTCGAGCAGTATCCATTTAAGGTTGGTACGATTTCAATCAAATCAAAAAATTATTATGATTCATTATTGATGAACCCATGCACAGTACTGTCTTTATATACTTTTGGTAGTTCTGGCTTATTTACATCTGTTTTTGGATATTTCAACAAGGTAGTAGCAATGGCTTTCTTGATTTCATCATTAATTAAATTTGAAGATAGTGCAAGTGGTATGTGCTTTGGTGCTTGATGCATGACATTGGTTTGCCTCACCACTTGCTGCACATGCTCCTTGTTTGACATTAATGTTTTGGAAAGTTGTAGATGAGTGGTCGGTGAGAGATAAAGCTCTATTTCAGCTTGCAACTGTAAAATCGACTTACATACTTGGAATCTGCCGCCAAGGTACATACCACTAGCAGTATTTGCAAATTTAGTTGATAATGAAACCAAAAAAGCCACCACTACTACCATGGTGAAATATCCCAAAGCAGATTTCCGAATAAGTAAGCCAAAACTACAAAAGTATATAAAGACAGCACTCTGCAAAGACTCATCAATACTAAATCGTGGCTATTTTTTAATCAACCAGCAAGTGCAATTGAAGTAATGTTTTCAAGAATGGATTCCGTAATATACTGGAAAGAACATTCTTCTTTTCAACAAATCAGCCAAATTGTTTCAGGATTGAAAGTTATCAATGATGCAGCGGAACGTTTACTTCAATTTGACAGTGACTGTAACGAAATTTTAACAACAACGACAAAGCATACTTCAGGTTGTATAACAAACACGCAGGACTTTTACTAACACAACAAACCTTTTCAAAAAATATCTGATTTTTTTTGCTTTTAATTAGCTTAGAAACTTTTGAAATTTGCTAAAGTTTGGTAACTCTGTTTCGTTCTAATATAATAATATGCAAATATTGCTTTGAATTGTATTCTTTGTTCATCAAAGGAGCTTTTCAACTTTATTGAAATTGCTGGAGCGGTCATTGTAAATTAAGTCAAATTAATGCTGCAAACAGTATGTGTTGTTTCTGCATTTTTGCATTAATTGTTAGCTTTGTCACATGATCTAGGTAGATATTAAAAAAAAAACTATAAAAAATTGCACCCTGTCATAATTTATTCAAATTTTGCGGTGGCGTTAACTTAAGAGGCGTATATAACTGTAATCAATACACAATTTTGAAATTAATAGCAAATTACGCCCCCTAGTGGCACTGCAGCAAAAGTTCAACTTCAAAATTGAAGGCTCTTTCACTAAATAGACACAAATTTTCAAAAAAATTATTAAAAAATACAGAAATTACATTTTGGCCACTAGAGGGAGTTTTGCAAATGATATCACTAAAATGGTCATAACTACTGAACCAGAACTCCAATTCGCTTAGTTTTTTTTAAGATGTAGTATGCAGAGGGGCAGTTAGTTGAATTGCTGTTATAAGCATATTTTACAAACAGCGCCCTCTAGTGTAAAAAAACTCATTTTTTTCAAAAGTGGGGGTCAGAAATCATCGCGTAACACGGAAACCGTTCAACCAATCAAAAAAATTTTTTTAGTTTCGGGATCAGTATGAAAATCTGCTTCAAAAACACTGCGAAGCCATATCAAAATCAAAAAAAAGGTAAAATATGAACAGGTCTACCCTACAAGTTAGAAATGCTTTCAGTGTTGTTACTTTCAAAAAACATTTAAACAAGTTTCACAAAGATAAATTTGATAAAATAAGTCATGGTCAGTACTGGGAACTCTCATACAGAATTTTTTAGTGCATTTAAATACAATTCACCTCTCTTTTTTATTTTAATTATTTATTTTGTGGTCTTGAAGTTGCTACAGTACTTGCCATTTCATTGGTTATAATACTCAAGGATCCGGCCTTATGTGGCCAAAATGTGTGTCACACATCTCAGTTTGATGAGATGTGTGTGTTGTCTTTCTGTTTAGGGAGTGATCTGATATGAGTATAATTTACGAAGTTTGTGTTTTATTGTACTTTGGTACTTATACTGCTACTTTTGCGATTTTCTTACCAATCTCTTTTCCTTACTGCATATGGTTACCATCTCAAATAAGAGTCCTTTCTCATTATTGTATATAATTACTATTTCAAATAAATGTTCTATCTAATATACCTTATATTAATCCAGTGTAATTTAAGACCAGATGTGCTACATCTAAGTACAAATATTGCGAATTGCTAGAGTCAAACAGTGTTCTCTCTAACTTTTTAGCTAATCAACCAGTGCCCAAATTTTCTTGGAACAACTGTGCCCAAAGCACTAACAGAATGTTTATGTGCCTTAAATATTGTACCAAATCGATATTCAAGTATGCCAAATGTCATATTTCCACAAATTTGTCGAATTTTCTAAAGCTACGTTTACCATATTGCCCAACATTATTTGCCCTTGTTTCAACAAATCACTGATTCGCTGAAAAAAACTGGTTTAGTGGGAATACTGATGTCAAATACTGCCTTTACCGTCAAGTGTTTAGTTTACTTTTCTTTCTTTTTTTAAAACCATTAGTGAATTGATAATTCATTCATAATGTGAGATGCTCATAGAGGCATAGAACTTATATTATTAGTCTAGGCTGCTTAAAGAAAGCAGGAGAGTTTCTTTTTTAGATGGATCAAAGTCAGGGCCGTAGCCACGGGGGGGGGGGGGGGGGCACAGGGGAGGCTGAGCCCCCCCTGTAAAACTTTGAGCCCCCCCTGTAATTTTGTAAATAATCTGCCAATCCTTCTCTGAAAAAATTTTAAAATTATTTTTAAAATCATACCAAAAACGCGCAGAGGAAAAATGGAACTATAAATTTTGAGTTATGTTTGCTTTAATCCTGAGCACAGATCCCAGACAGTGAGTCAAAGAAGCGTGATGTGCTCTATGATGTAACAATAACTGTCAAGTGTGAAACGACGTGCAGCAGTATAGTGCGTTTTAAGAGTAGTGCAGTACAGTAATCCATTATTAAGTTTATCGCGTCACTGGAAAAATGTTTTGAACTTGACCAGTTAAACTTGTCAAATATGGACAGATTTGTAACAAGATTAAATACTTTCGTTCAGTGTGGCACGCAAGCAGAAGTCCACGCCGAAACCTCAAGATCACCTCAACTACCATCCACCGTATCTCCAGAAAATATTGCTGAAAGCAATTGTTCTGAAGCTGCAAATTTGCATCAAGATGAAAATAACGAAACTGCCTTAGATTTGAATATGGAAAAGCCCTCACAGCCAACATTAAATTTTCCGAAAAGTAAAACAGGTAGACTGTTTCGCTCGTTTCAGAAGAGTTGGTATATTGGTAGAAGTTGGTTAGAATATTCAGTTATTCGTGACAAGGCTTTTTGCTTCGCATGCCGCAAATTTGGTCTAACAAGCAACGCAGGAGGAATGGGTTCTGAAATGGCATTTATTGAAGGGGGCTTCAATAGATGGAAAGTTGCATTGGAAAAAGATAGAGGCCTGCTCAAACACGAAGCCAGTAAGACTCACATAAACTCTATGAAATCGTGGTTAGAAGCACAAAAGCGCCAACAATCAGGTATGAGATACTATAGCTGTCAGTGGTGTAAAGTAACAAAATACTTTTACTTGAGTAGATTACTCAAGTAGTTTTTTTCAGTATCGACTACTTAAGTAGTTTTTGTGTTTACTTTTACTCGATTACTTTTTGCGCGAAGTTACACTACTTAAGTAGTATTTTGATTCAAAAAGTAGAAAGTACTGTAGCTATTAATTTGAACCACCAATTCTTCAGTACTGTTGACTTTACCGACAGTTGTTCAATCGTTCGATTCACCACGGCTACATGCATGGTGGCCTGACCTCTGTGACTCGAGTTGCCAGCCAAAAAAGGAGCAATAGTTGATCGATTTCTAGGTAAAGTTCACAAACTTTTTGCAAGTTCGAGTTCGGCTTTTTATTATTTTCAAGATTGAGTTTGGCAAAATAGTAACTGAGTTTTTTCGAGTTGAAGTCGATTTCGCAGCTCTGGGTTAGACCTAGCGTTGCAGTGATTGAAGGTGGTCGAACAATTGTCATTATGTTGATTGACTAGTTTGTTTATTTTGCTTGCATACTTTCAGAAATACTTCTACTTGATTACTTTTAAAACAACTACTTTTTTACTTTTACTCAAGTACTTTTAAGGTCAATACTTTGTACTTTACTTCAAGTAGCTTTTTCGTCAGTAACGAAACTTTTACTTGATTACAGTTTTCGAGTAGCCTACTTTTTACACCACTGGTAGCTGTAACGTGACTGTATCGTATTTTTCCAAAACTGTGATATCCATATTCTTTTGTAAGTACACATTAGCCATTCGGCAATCGTACAGTCCTAGAAAACTCCCAAGCTTGTGCATAAGCGTAATTTTTGTGAAAAGCGATTTTTCAATGTGCGTTGGTAGAGTTATAATAGATAACGAAAATTTAGAGATTTAATCAAGAAAGGTAAATACCCGTAAATAGCTTCAATGTGGTAAAATAATTAGCCGCTCTTATGTGTCAATATCTCTTGCTTGCTTAAGAATGCAGCTCTATCATGATACATTTTTTTATAATTAGCCCCACAAATTATGTTACCGGTATACGTTTATATTTATTTTAGATACGACGATTGCACAACTCTTAACAACAGCCGTATTGGAAAGAAACCGATACTATTTGAAAAGTTTAGCTAAAATTATGCAATTTCTTGTTGTCAATGAATTAGGACTTAGAGGGAGAAACGAACAGTTTATGGGTGAAAAAGATTTTGATCTTTGTTTTAATAGCAGTGCTGGAAATTTTGTAAATATGATAAAATTTACTGCTGGTCAAGATCCTCAATTTCATGAAGCCTTAAAGTTGGTACCTCAAAATGCTAAATACACTTCGGCATCTATTCAAAACGAAATCATATTTATTTTTAAAGACATGATGCTCTGCACAATATCAAAGGAAATAAACACACAATGTGATCTGCCATTTTACAGTTTGAAATGCGATGGTACGAGAGATGCAGTTAATGCTGAAATTTTATCTGTTGTAGTTCGTTACTCCATTGACGCCACTGTTCACGAGCGTTTAATTGCACTGCCGGAATTAGACGGTCTTTCTGCTGCTCACATAATGAAGCAAATTCTAAAAGATTTAGAATTAGTTGGTCTGGACCCCCAAAATATGTTATGCACTTGCTTCGACGGGGCGAGTGTAATGAGTGGGTCGAAAGGAGGTGTACATGCGTTATTACAAAGAGAACTTAACAAAGAAATTCCTTACACTCACTGCTTGAACTACCAGCTACATTTGGTTATCAGTCACGTATGAGCGAAAATTGATGAAGTAGCTGATATGTTTGCGACTTGCAATGGCTAGTATAAATTTTTTTGTAAGTTTGCAGTAAGTCAGTTATACAAAGGTCAACATCTGCAAAGGCTACTGGAGATAAGATGGACCGGTCATTTAGCAGTTTGTAAAGTCATTTTGAAAAACTATTCTGAGATCACCGAAGTTCTTCTAGCCTTATCAAAAAATCATGGTGAATTATCAGTGGAAGCGAAAGGATACTTGGTTTCGGTCTCGAACTCTGATTTCATTTTCCTTTGTGAGATCATGCTTAGTGTTTTGGAAATATTTGCCCCAGCAAACAAGCTTATTCAAAAAGAAGTTACAAATCTTAAGCTTGGGATAGATCTCATAAACGCATCATCAAAAGTTTTGGAAGCCAAAAAGAATTCATTCGACGAATTTACCTCAACACTTGGCGAAACATATCTGCAAATATTTGGAATTGAAAGCAGAGAATGTTCTAGTGAGAAACGACGCAGGATAGTACCACGCCATTTTGACAACTCTGTTGTGACGGAGCGAATACCAAGTGCATCATCCACTTCCCAGCCTGAAGATCAAAAAGTAAAGTGGAGGAGTCTGTATCAGGCAATCATTAATGAGACAGAAACGAAGATCAGCAGACGATTTTCTGAAAAAAACTCAGCATTGTACCAAAGCTTAGATGCAGTTTACTCTGTCAATTCGCCCGCATTTATAAAAATGCCTCATCTGTCAGAATTAATAAAACTAATGCATCTTCTGCTAGAAAAATTGAATGGAGAGCTAGAAGTTTTTCGCTGCATGTTGGCCTCGAAAGATTGTGATGACTTTCAAAAGATCTTAAAAGTTGCGTTTGATTACAAAGCAGCGTTTCCTGAAGTGTACAAACTATTTTGCGGAGTTCAACTTTTTGGGGCTTCCACTGCTGCAAGTGAAAATTCCTTTTCATGCTTGCAAAGAGTGCTAAGCAAGCAACGTCTAAGCATGACTCAAAAAAGAAAAAGTGGTTTGATATATCTTGCATACGAAAGTGACATTACTAATAACATTAATCTTGATGATTTTGTAGATATTTTTAAAACTACACACCCACGATGCATGAGTTTATAACTTATTGCGGAGTATAGACTCCAAAAGTGCTCATTCGTGAACATTCATTTTATTCGGTTTAAATATTGGGATCAGATATACTTACCGTCCTGTCTACCAAGCATACTAACTGAAAAACAAAAGACTCTCAGGCCAGATATGTAACAAAACTAGCAAATTAATTGCTTAGCATTGTGATTAAACTGTTGTTTGCTTATTAACCGGGTGCATAGTGGCCATATTTCGTTCTTGTTTGATGCCATCTTTTCTATTCATTGTGGTTAAAGGGTATAGTGTCACTAGTGTGTAGATACGAGTACTTGTAAAGTCGTGATATTGGTGGGGGTGGCAGTTAGTTTAAGAGACCGTACAAACATCATGATAAAGCTTTTTGAGACAATTTTTGACCCTCTTCCCCATATGACAGTATTTTGACGTCAAAGCCTACCTTTTAGTATGGGATACAACGCTTTGTGCAACCCCCCCCTCCCCAATTGAAGACGTGCTTAATATATGAACGGCCCCTTTGTTAGTTAGCTAATTGAGCTTATACGCCTATAATTGCTAAATTCGAGCATTATGATCTCTTTGATTGGTTAATGATCAGTGTAGGCATGTCCTCCCATTCACTCATTCCGTATTTACTTGTTAGGCTACGCATGCAAAAAAGAATTGAAACAAATTTATTTACAAAACTTTTGTTGCTTAGCTGGCATATTTATTTATTTGCCACATTATCTCGAATAGGAGACTTTGAAATGACTTCTCGATCTTCAAGTTAAGCTGCTCCCTGTGTATCTCTAAGAGATCCTGTGGGCTTACCGTCTCACGTAGCATCAAGGAAAACTGTATAAAGCCAATAAGTCGACACGCATGCTAAATGCGCGAATAAGTGCAATATTTAACGTCATATAAGTAACAAAAAATTGAGCCCCGACGAGCCCCCCCTGAGAAAAATTCCTAGCGACGGCCCTGAGAGTCAAACAGTGTTCTCTCTAACTTTTTAGCTAATCAACCAGTGCCCAAATTTTCTTGGAACAACTGTGCCCAAAGCACTAACAGAATTCAAGTATGCCAAATGTCATATTTCCACAAATTTGTCGAATTTTCTAAAGCTACGTTTACCATATTGCCCAACATTATTTGCCCTTGTTTCAACAAATCACTGATTCGCTGAAAAAAATTGGTTTAGTGGGAACACTGGTGTCAAATACTGCCTTTACCGCCAGGTGTTTAGTTTACTTTTCTTTCTTTTTTTGTAACTATGAGTGAATTGATAATTCATTCATAATGTGAGATGCTCATAGAGGCATAGAATTTATATTATTAGTCTAGGCTGCTTAAAGAAAGCAGGAGAGTTTCGTTTTTAGACGGATCAAAGTTGCAAAGAGTGTTAGGCTGTAGGTTGACTATTCTCAGCTGTGATCTGCTGGCTGTAACCTAAACTAGGTGAGCACAAATACAGGTCTACCAAGTTTCTTGATATAACATACATTCTATTTGAATTAGTATACGTCTACTACTGTCCTTTATGCTTACCGGAATCTGTGATCTCTAACCATCAGTATGCAAGCGACAGATGATAGATGCATAGCCTTAAATATTTGAATAAAAGTGTAGGCTGCTTTTAAGCTTATTCTGAATTAATAAGAGTATGTATAAATAAGTCTATACCATGTAAATAGTACGACATACCCAAACTGAAATTTGTTAAACTGTTTAAGAAATGCCATACGTTAAATTGTGATGGTTAGACTAACAATGCTTTGAAAACTTCCTTATTGAATCTGTTGTGCTGATGGTCAGTACTGACAATAGGTCTATCCTATTTTTAGACCTTACCAAACTGTATTTTTTGTTTCAGATAATGCATTAACTTTTAAACTTTTTTGAATCAGCTTTTAAATCGTCTGAATTGCATACTGTAATTGTTTGTGTCCGACAAAATGCCTCTGGCCAGAATAAAATATTCGTAGCAAGTTTGTTTGAAGACATTCATGATAACAATTCAAAGGGTCCATGAGTCAAGTGCAAGTTTTGTGCTAAAATGATAGCAAAAAATGGCTATCGAATGAAAAGTCATGTAAAGTGCAAAAACAGTCCATTTGTCCAAAATCAGTAAAAGAAAAGTAAGATACTCCAATTACACCAATTGAACAAAACAACACCAACGAATCTAACACTGATTGGTAGATAGATTTGTCTCTGAGCAACATACATTAAAAAAAATCTTAAAAAGGAGCTTCTCCAAAACAAACTTCTCTAGCTCAATTTGCTGACACAATGTCATCTAACGAGCAGCATAAGTTAGACTTGCTTTTTCACGAGCAGTTGCACTGCCAGAACCACCCGCGTTTAGCATAGTAGAAAATATAGACCTTATGCTGTACCAAGCAGGTTCACGTTATCGGGTCCTCTGCTTGATTTGGAGTACAACAGAGTTGATGCAGAAGCAATGAAAAAAATTGCTGGTGCAGATTGCGTAGCCATAATGTGTGATGGCTGGAGCAATATATGAGGCTATCATATAGTTTATTGTCTGCATGTGCAACCAGTGTTTTGGAAATCATTTCATTTAGCACTAGAAAGTCACACTGGAGAATACATTTCTTGCAAAATGAAGAAAGTTATTGAAGAAATAAAAGCACAATGTGGCAATGTTGTCATTGGGTTGGTAACCGACAATGCTAGTAACATGAAAACAGCATTGAGCCTGTTGAGAGGAATATCTAGAGATTACATGTTATGATTGTGCAGCACATAGCTTAAATTTGATGTTTGGTGACCTTACAAAATTAAGTACTCTGGCACAAGTAGTTGGAAATGCCAAGAGCATTGTGAAAGAATTGAAGTCCAAGCACATGCTTGTTAATTTGCTTCTCCAAGTGAAAAAGGAAGAAGACATTCATGTCAGTTTGAAAGTGCCCATAACGACAAAATGAGGTTCTACATTAATTTGCATGGACAGCATGCAAAAGAACAAGCATGTTTTGAAAAAACTGGCAGTTTGTGAAATGTCAGAAAGCATTAATTTGTCAAGAGATGTGAAAAGAGTCATTCTGGATAATGCCTTTTGGGAGGCAAATGCAACGATGGAAATTGCAGCTATTAAACTATTATACTGTACAAGTGATTAAACTATCCACTGTTTGTAGCTGTTACCACTCTGGAATTTGATGTACCAAACCTTGTTGATGCCCTTAACATTTACCATGATGTTGAAACTAAAGGAAGGCCTTTGTTCGAGTCCCTTCACCACAATAGAACAACAACAGGTTCAAGACATTTTTGCAACGTGTAAAGATTTTTGCATTCAAACACTTCACAAAGCAGCTTATATATTAGACCCACGCTATGATGGGGTGTTATTTAATCATTACAACAGAATAACTACCAGTGTTTTTTATACGCAAGTTGGTTAAAAATTTAGCTTTTCGGGGAGTGGATATGAATGAAGTAAAATCCAAGAAACTCTTGCTGTTCACTGTGCAAAGGAAGAGTTTTATAGTAAATCCTTTCTATGCAAAAATGTGTTAAGATTTGCCGAACTGCATGGTGAAAAGGATTTTGCTCCAATCAGGAATCGCGCAAAAATCGCATTTATGATTTTAAACTTACCTTAAATCACTGCAGCTGTTGAACGATCACTCAGTACTTATGCAAACATTCACACCACTAAGCAGAACAGGCTCAGCAATAACAAAGCGTGAAAGCTTGAGTTTATATCGCAAAACATCAAGTCTGCAGCTGCAGTAGAACCCCCAAAGCGAGCACTTCCAATGCCAGTGCTTAACACTGAAGATGATCATACAGACCAAAACAGAAGTGGGTATATCATCATATCGTACATATATAGCCCAACTCCAAAGATTTGCGGCATGTTAATTTCGAGTCTTGTGAGTTTCAGACTACTTTTTATGTGGAAATGAAAAAAAAATTACGGTCCACCTACAATATTTTGCAATTTATGCGACCTGCAGTTCTAAACAGGCTCCCCAGATCCCATCTCTGCTGTTAAAGGTGTAAGATTTTTTAATGTTTTGTAAGAACATGGTACTAAAACAAGCCAATGCAACCCAATTAATCACATTTGATTATTTTAAGTTTTATATACAAAAAATAGTTTGTTGATCCAACTGCTGTTGAATCTTGTATAAATGGTTGTAAACTGAAATCATTGAACGTCAAAGATGAACATTTACTTTCAAATGTATGTCGCGGTGAGGAATTCCTTCCTTTAAATCGCATTCGCAACTACTATTGTTATTCTAACTCATTTGGACCGGTTGTGCCAGATACGTAACCACACTCTTCAAAGGGATAAGATTGAGTGCGATGAATGTTTGGAATGGTTCCATATAACATGTGTCGGCTTTAAACAAATTCCTTCGGTAAAGCTATGGTATTGCAGAGGCTGCTTTGCCTGTGCTGAGTAAACAATAGTCTACTATGACAAAAAATGGTATCGCTCCAAGCCCTGCATCGTTAATTCTTGGGAAAGACTTTGATGCACATTAGCCAATGGGGCAAAGGGGTCTACTCATTGTGAATGTGGTATCCAATCTTATTAATTAAAAAAGACTAGCAAATCAAGAGGTTGCCCTGTGTTGGCACAATCGACAACTATACTTACGAATACGATTTTCCTGAGCTATGATGGTGTTTATGTTCATTCTGTACAAGGCTCCCACGAGTGGGAATTTGCCCCCAGATCTCCCACGATGCTTGTCTTGGGTTTTGCATTTTTCAGTTGAAGAACTGGGACTTTCAGGGTAAAACTAGATTATATAAGAAACCTGCATTTTTCCCAGGTCTAAAATAACTAAAAAGTAATTTAAAACTTAGATTTTATTTTAAAACACATGCAAGTTGCAATTAGTTCGAGTGATGAAAGCACCAATACCATCGAAATTTAGGCTTTTCCAAACAAAAAAAATTAAGTGGTACACACAACAATTTAATTTTGCGATGGTTAAAAGATCCATATCTTAAGGATTGGTTGCAGCAAGACAGTGACAACAAGGATTTTAGTTATTGCAAGTGCTGTAAGATTACCTTAAAAAATGCTAACAAATCTATGTTAATTTGACATAAAGATTTAGATCGGTGCAAGAAAAATTATCAAAGTGCGAAGTCAGCTACCAATACTTCTCAGTATTTTGCCAAGAAAACTTCAAAGGATGAAGAACAGGAAGCAAGAAGTGAGTTGCTTTTAGCAGGCTACTTTACTGAACACCATATTCCCTTTGCTCATGCTGATCATTTGCTGACATTGTGCAAAAGAGCATTTCCTGACAATTTAATTGCAACAAAGCTATCAATGAAATAAACTAAAATATCTTATGTCATGCAGGATGGTATTGCTTTTCATCAAAAACAGGAAGTGACTAACATATGTAAAGAAAACAAATTTTCCATTTTAATTGACGAAAGCATATACATCTCCGTTACCCGGATATTACAAGTGGTTGTATGGTATTTTGATCCGAATAAATATGATGTACAGGATGCTTTGCTTGATACAGTTGCAGTTGAAGATGGAACACCTAAAGGACTTTATCAAGCAGTCAAATTTCTTCTGGAAAAGTGTGGTATCGTGGGATTTGATAGTGATAATTGTTCTTTGACGATCGGTGAAAAAACTGGCTTTAAAAGACTGTTAAAAGATGATGTGCCTTCCATTTTTGTCTTGGGTTGTATTTGCCACTCAATGGCTCTTTGTGCTAGTCATGCTGTGAATGTTTTGCCATCTCATCTTGAAGCATTTTTAAAAGATGTAACTTCGTATTTCAGCAGTAGTAGTAAACAGAGAAGAGATTTTATGGCTATTCAGGAAGCAGTTGGAGTTGCACAACATAAACTGGTCAAACTCACACAGACAAAATGGCTTTCTCTAGAAAAAGTTATCACCAAAATTATTAAACAGTATAATGCTTTGGTTTGCTACTTCCAGGAAGAATGTAAAACTGACAAGATTGATGGTACTAGAAAAATATTCGACACTTTAACCAACTGTGATACAAAACACATGCTTTTGTTTCTGCAATATATTCTGCAAAAAGTGAATGCGCTTAACATTGAATTTTAGTCTGAGCAATTTCGATTGCATCAACTTGATGCGATGATCACATTGGAATATAAGAGTATTCTAGCTTGCTTCATCAAAGAAGTTTTACACTCAAACAAGTTCTCAGAAATTGATCCACAAGATACAAGGAACCAAAAGTCCATCAGTGATGTACATCTTGGAGGTAATGCTTTTGCTCATTAAATCACCAATCCATTTCAGAATGAAAGTTTTTGTAACAGATTTAAAACTCACTGCTTTAGGTTTCTTGTAGAATTGTCTGGTCAGAAAAAGAAAACATTGTCTATGGATAAAAATGGAATTATTGCAAAGATGTAAAATGGAATTATTGCAAATACTGGATACAAAAATCGCATTAGATCCTAGCCATTCACCTGTCTGTATCCATTGTCCCAGTGGCTGTTCAGTTCTCGCATGTTATTCCTCATATTCAGCTGAATGAGCTAGATTATCAATGGAGAACTTTACGAGCATTCGCAAAAGACTTGGTTGTATCTGCTGTGTTTCAGATTTTTGGTATACCTTAGGTTCTGTAAATGATGGTCTAGGTAACACCAAATTTCCACTGTTATCATATTTCATGACAAACATGACAGTCTTACCTCATTCTTTTGCAAGAGTAGAGAGAATATTTTCTCAAATAAACTGTTTGAAAACAAAATTAACTAGCTCATTACAAGCAGAAACAGTTGAAAATAGAGTACTTACCAAGCAAGCAATCAATTAAAAGAAACTTACACGTTGCAGCTGGGAGCCCAGTCAAAAACTGATCAAAGAAGTTGAAAATGGAACTGTAAGAAAACGATACATGGAAAAACCACAAACCATTGCCACATTAGCCAGGAAGGTGTTAGCAATACGCAATATGCATTGTACGACTAAATAGTTGAACTATCTTGAGATTGAGATGCAACTTTTTGTGTTATTTACAGGATGATCAATACATGGGATTGAAACACGAAAATCTATAGTTTTAGATTGACAATCATTGAACGAAATTTTAATGATTCTAACATGAGATTGAGATTATGAATGTGATCAATTTTAAGGTATCAGTATATTTCATGTTTTAAAAACATTTTTTCGCCACTTTTTTTTTGCAAAAAGTTTTACTTGTTTCTGCAGTATTCATTGCAGTTGCAATTGTGTTTGGTACAAATATTGGATTTCTTATGTATGAATGTAGACAATTTTATGCTACAGGTATATTTCATGTTTTAAAAACATTTTCTTTGGTTATTTTCTATATGGGGTTTTATATTCTTCTCTGGGGTTTTTCTTAGAGCATATCTGGGGTTTTCAAAAAAATCTCAGTGGGAGCACTGGTGTTATGAACAAGATAACGTCAAAGGGTGAATACATTCTGCAAATTAAAGTGTTGAAATGCATTATTCTATTGGCTATTGTGTATGTAATGAATCCCATGATTCAAAAAAATGTCCAAGCTGTCGACGCTTTTAGATTTGTGATGGCATTTGCTGAAGATTCTCTTTCCGACTTCGCATTTTTTTCAAATGCTCTCTTTGTAGGTGTATTATTTGTGTCTGCACAGTGCACACTGTATTTTTGAGGCATAACCTACAGCCATTATCGAGAGTGCTGAATGCTGATTAATTGAACAGTACAGAGTTGAGAGCTTAGGCTGTTAACAGTAGCCTGCCTAAGTTTTGCCATTTCAAGGCATTACTTTGTCATCTTTGCTGCCACTTTTGCCTTCATTTCTACAGCGTTTGTACTGTACTGTTTTTTATGTTTTTCGCTAAACCTGTCTAAAGATCAATAAACAATTTGTTATGAAGAACAGGTCAAATTATAATATTAATTAATGTAGCCTAATAGCAAAAGCAATTGCTGCGGCCACCTAATGATAAAAAATGACTTAATACGCTTGCTGGATAACAGGCTAATGGTGCCAGACCAGGGAGTCGATGCCCCATGTAATTTGCAATGTCAATGGCTGAATACATAGAGATAACGCAGATATCAGTATGAGGGTAGCACAAAACATGGTAAAGGTTTTTGTTACAAAAAAAGGACTGTTTTTGGTGATTTTTTTTATCAGTAAATTTTTATTTTCGCCTGCCTTGAAGCTCATTCAGTGCCTCTACCCAATCTTATTTTTGGGTGCAGCTGGCAAGTTATACAAACATCGATAGGCTCTGTTGATGGTAATCCAAATATAAGATGTACTCTTAACTCAGCTAACACTTGCATGTTACGAGTAACTAGGTGCGAGAGACTAAACGAATTTAACCGCTTAAATAATAAAAATCAGCTTCTGTGTGAAAAAGGCTATCACCCCAAAGCTCGACACATAGCCTTTTTGTGTGGGCAGGGGGAGGACTGAATGGGATAACAATTTGGACGTCATAACTAGCCCTAAAGCTTCTCTTTTGCAGACAAAAGGCAAACAGTCCTTATTGATCTCACTACCCACTCAGCCCATCCACCTGGAACAGTTTTGTCCTGTTCGATATATACATATGCCTACTATCTAGATATAGCTACTTTTTTATTTACCCTGTCTAGTTTCTGGAGATATTATCAAGCTAGTTTTATAACAATTTCGTTTCTGCTTGGTTTCAGCTTAATTAATCTCCCTTGTTTGATAGAGAAGCTCCAACTTGAATAAAACTACCCTCTTATTAGCTTCGGCTGCGTCTACCGGCTGGCCATGCGACATCAGGTTTGTGTTACAGGCCTATTTGGCAACGTGCTGCGATTCGCAAAATCAGTAAATGATAAGAATTAAACAAACAAGAAGAGAAAAAAGTTTGTCGTAGCATGTCGGATGGCCGGTTAACGCAGCCTAAAGCTGTGGCATGGAAAGAATTATACCATGGTTAAAAACCGCAGCGATGGTCAAGTGGTTAGAGTGTCTGCCTGGCGCAAGGTAGACTTGTGTTCTATACCCGGTCGAGGCAAACCAATCACTTAAACACTGGTACTCACTAGTTTCCCTACCTGGCGTTCCATTTTTAAGAAAATAAAGTGAGGGGTTAAGTGTTGTATGTTTGTCCCATCATTTCAACAGTGATTTGGTGTATTGGGCCTACAATCATACAAAACTTAAATACCATGCTCTTTGGAGAATCACAGCCCACTACCTTTACATTATTGCTACACTTAGCACATGAGCTCTGGTTTATAGCCTTTTCATAGTGTTTCAGCAAAATTGCAATTACCCTGTCATTAATTAATCATTATTCTAACTCTGAACATGTAGGATATAGGTTACCTTCCAGGTTACCATTTTTTAAGATGATGAATTCTTTACAATTAGGGCGTCTCTTATTCTGACATTTCGAAAAGTTTCACCTCTGAACCTTTCAAAAGGTTTCATTTAATGAAAACATGATATGTTTGAAATTTTAAACTTTTAAAATGAAGTTTAGAGGTGGTGCAAAGTCTTATAAGTTTGAATGTGGATTTCTATGCAGGAATAGCACCACTATAAAGCCTCAGTATCATTGCTTCATTCTGATAATAGTATTTATTAAAGTTAACTTAGGAACTACAGTCACAAATCGGTTCCGACATACAGTAGTTATGTGCAGTTTTCAATGTTTGGATCATCAACCAGTTTTTCAAAAAAAGCAGCTTTACCTACTAAGATTAGCTAGTCTTCTCTGGTATCTTATAGTAGATTTAAATTTGGTTGGCCTGTGTGATCGTAACGTAGGTTTGATTACAGAATAATGGCCTGTGTGATCGTAACGTAGGTTTGATCACAGAATATACCATGGCAAAAATTTCAGAGAATATCAAAGAAGATGAACGCTGTCACAAGCTCTTTTGAATACGACAAATACAAAAAAAAACACCAAAACACTTGTTGAGTGTGTCACCAAAAACAGTAGAACAGTTCATAATTCTGAACAACCAATTAGAAATTCTCCACAGAGCTGCAGGCAAGGTCTTTAGTAGATGCCTCTTTTTCACCCCAATCCCATTGCTTCTAATTGGGACAAAACTTCTGTTGAAAATTACTTTGAAACACCAAGCACTTTTGTGCCTTGAACGAGCTCTGCACCTTCTCTCTGAATCATTTAACCTTGATGCCCTTGCCTCAAAATCAGTGATCAGCCTGTGAAAGAAACCCTCCTGGTGATATTGATTATCAATCGAAGACACCCTTCATCCTTGCACAATTCATTAATTTATGTCCCCAAATCCCCTTTGGACTCATCAACTTTACAGTATCATCTTCCATACTTAACTGCAGTGGCCCTAGCTCATCCCACCTTAAATACGCCCAGAATCGATTACTCTCTCTTCTTTACAAGCGTATGTATGGGCCGATGGATCTGTCACTTCCTTCATTAGATGGGCGGCACAGGAGTGTATGACTGTATGCCATATAATCCAAATTAAATACCTTCCACTCTTTTTCTCTGCTGACCCATTGCTTGGACTAGTCTGGTGTCACAACCAAAAAATGACTTGAAACTTTCAGCAAGTCCTTTTACGGCTCCCAGTCGGCTCTTTTCCTACTTTTAAAGGCCCCCTTCCATCTCTGGCCAAGACCCCTTAAAATGTCTGGTTTCATGTCTCCTCACTTTCCAACAGTGTCATTTTAACCTTCCGGTTGGTCCACTGGTCATGCTGGTACCTCAGGAAATAAGCATAATAAATCTCATCTCAAAGCTGGAGCCTCCCTGCCTACTGCGATGGTCCCTTGTCCCTCTCCCCAGCTATCGCCAAACCTGTTACACCCAGTATCACAAATAGAGACATCACTTTTCTACATTTTGCATCCCATCTCAACTGTCCCGTTCCTACAGTTTATTTGGGAGAATTGGTCCTTTCACGCCCCAAATGCTTTAAGCTTTCCGCCTTCACTTAATGGCCAAAGGTTTTTACTATTGTCATTAGTCAGTCGTAAGGAAAATTCTTCTTGCAGCGCCTGTGGACACCTTCTACAGGATCTTAAATATCTCTTTCTTGTCTTGCCTCTGAGCCTCTATGCAACTGGCAGCATGGTCGAATGGGTAAAGGCGTCATTTTAATGACGACCCTGATTGCATGATCTGGGTTTAACCCCCACCCTGGACACATTGTTGCGTCCTTAAATAAGACGCTCTATGATGATTATCTCTGCTTGGTGGCTTCGACCAAGCCACTAATTAATTTAGTGGGCATGAATTCAAAGAAATCCGCAGGAACATTGGGTCAATGGAAACTAACTTCCAAGCAGGTGCAGATTCCTCCAACCACAAAGTAGTTAATTCAATAAAAAGTGCACGCATTGTCCAACAGTTAGCATCTGACGCTGTCCAGTGACAGAAGGATAAATATGCGCACCAAATCTATTCTTGGCTCTGCAGTCTGCACCCTGGCATGTGGCTCAAATGTTGGGTCTCTGCAAAGTTCCTTTGCTTATCCATCCTTCAGAAGAGGTTGGGTAGCACCATCATGCAATCAAGTCACTTAAAAAATGAAAAACAATGCAGTATGCTTTACAGATTGTTGAAAATAACCACACAAATGTTCCAAATATGAATAAATCTACTTTTATGTAGCAATAATTTTTCTTTAAACATGAGTATTGTACTGATTAGAAAACTCCCTACATGCATATAATGGTGTTTGTTAAGCCAAATTTGAGATCACTGCACCACCTCTAAAAATCGGAATTTTGCTTCAAAACTTTGTATGAGGCAGTTTTTGGTACAATGGAAACTTTTGAGAGGGTCAGGCACACAAAAATGCGTTTTTTAAAATTTGACTCCAAATAAGGATCACCCTAATGTACATATATATATATATTGCTTAAACTCATTCAACTACTGCAACAGTGATACAGATTTATCATGTTTTTCGATCAGGGAAAATTTTTTCAGCCACTTTTTTAGAGAATTTAACTACTAGCCTAAATCGCAGTGCTGGTGACCTGCTCACAGAGTTGAAAAGTACATTTACCAAAGTATTAGGCCTAAGTCAACAGCCAGAACAGTGTTTAGAATGGCAAAATAACCACTGTCATTTTTAAGACCACAAGGCAAGCCTAAATTACTCAAATCTCTAAAAAATAGAATTTTTAAAAAATAGAATTGCATAAAGCTCCATGTGTAATGCTTTGTGATATTTTGTATTTTTTGACAATACTGGGCTATTATTCGGTAATAATTTGTGATTGATTATAAATTTAACATTATGCACACCAAATTTGCAACGTTAGCAGTAAGTAGGCCAAGCTTGTAGATTTCGATAACAGGTAGTTGATTTTACCAGTGGTAAATTTTGAAGGTTTCGAGTAGCGAGTTAGTAGCCTACTGGGTAATGGTGGTCAGTAAGTTGTAGGCGAAGAGTTTTGGAGTAGCCATATAGCACTGGAGGACATATAGCCTAGATATGGTACGGGGGTCTGATTCCAATTCAACTTTTTTTGGCTAATAAAACAAAATTGACCTTTGTCGCCTGAAGAGTCCCTTGAGCAAGGAACGAAACACATCACGATGGCTCAAATCCATTTATTGTCATACTGTTATTAAATCATTAATCAATTTGTGAAACAATGTCCCAAGTGCTCTTGTCCTGAAACCCCTTAATTGAATTTAATTTCATCGTTATATAGATCAGCTTTTTGATAGATTTCCTTCCATGTAGGTCAAATAGACTGTATAAACTGTTAAGAATGAAATTTGCTCTGTGGATGGCTTACAATCTTGTATGAAAGGTTACCAGGCAGTACATCACACATAAGTTCATGTTGCTGGTAGTGATACTGCTATGTGATTGCCATGACCAAAATTGCCCAAGCATTTGTTTTGAGAAAAAAAATAAGACATCAACTAACAAATTTTTTATCCACATCATCATACCCTACTCCGTATTACGAAGATAAAAAGTTCAATAGAGAAATGTTCATAAACTAAATTTGCAAATTTAAATATCCCAAACATAAAACAATACAATACCAATACATAAAACAAAAAGCATTACCGGGATTTAATTAAATACGTTACTTTTAAAATGATATGATAGAATGCCAACGAAGACCAAAAAACAAAAAAAACGCCTGTTTGCACGCATGCAATACAGAATAGGGCAAATGACTTTTCTTGTATTTCCCCAACAAATGATTTTGACCAATTTTTACAAAAAAAAGCTTGATTTTTAGGGGGTGCGCTACTTGATTTTAGTTTATGACATCATTATAAAAAAGTGAAAAAGTTTTTTCAAAAAACACTGGCAAGTGACATATTAACAGATGCAGAATGACCCTCTTAGTCGTAATTTGTTGATTGTTTTGGTTTATTAGCATTAGGTAAAAATTTATTTTAGAATTTTAAATAATGTCATCATTCTACGTGAAAAAAGCAGCTCAAGATATTACCGGATCCTGTGCAAAATCCTGAATGGACAAAATCCCACATGGACCAAATCCCAAATTCAACTAACTCCAGAATGGAAAAACTTCCGAATTGGCCAAAATCTTGAACGGACAAAATCCCGAATTGGCTGAAGCCAGACATAGTTTTGATTGCTTTGGTGGGAAGACAAAGATCAATTAACTGACTAACGCAGTAGCAAAACAGGAATGAAAAAACCAAAGACAGTAGGCTACCATTTATACATTATATTAGGATTCAAAATCAACGCTTGCCCGAGGGTGACTGCTTGACTCGAAGACCTAATTGGTCCCATCGCAGTCTCTCTTGCAGTGAAACTCTAAATCAGCAGGCAGAAGCCCGATATTTGAATTTGTTTTTTAAGACAGTACAGTGTACTCGTATTTATTTGGTTTGTTGTCTGTTTGTTTTTTCTCCTTGTTTTGCTTATACGCATAAAATAAGCTAATAATGTCTAATGTAAGCTGAAATCACCTTAAGCAAGTTAATTTTCGGCTGCACTTGCCTGACAAGTAAGTTAACAAAAGACCGAATATGAAGTTAAAAATATCAAAAAGATTATTTGGAAACATCAATCACCTCTTTTGATACGATAAATAAATCCAAGTAATAGCTTGTTTTATTTCAGTGCAATTAACAAGTGCTTAGTCACATGCACATAACTAATTGCAATCAACACTTGTTGATGTTCAGTACTAAGCCGTGCTTCACAACTTTTTTCAATCAAAATTTGACATTGTTTTGTGCAAAAAATTTTTCCATGCTTATATACAATGCTAACTGCTCTTTCACAATGCAACGTCGAAAATTTTAGAATGCTTTTTAGTTACGGTTTTAATGATCGGTTGCAACAAATTTGCCTATCTTTCGCAAAAAATTTCAGCTTTCTAGCTGATGCAGTTTCATACTCCAAGATATTTGCAGTTGAAAATATGTTTGCAGCAAAACAGCAGCGAGGATCATTGGCAAGTAATATAACAGTTTGAAATGATAATAATAAACTCAATTTTTGCATATTGCAAGATTGAAAAAGTTACATATTATTACATAACATTAAGTTAACCATCACTCACAAAACTTGATTTTCTTAAAACAAGATATATTTTGTTTTTCTATGCAGTATTATGAAAATTCAGTGCCTTTTTTGTTTTAAAGTATTTTTATGCATTTTTTTTCAAAATTAAACAATCTCAAAATTCACTGTGCCTATTTGTTTCACGCAAGCTATCGAAAAAGTTAATTCCAACCCCTGCATTGAACTGTAATGACTGTAAAAGTGAAGGACACCTAATACACTGTTCTAATACACATTCATTGCTCCTGTTGTTAGCTTATTTTCAGCTAAATTATATATTTTAAAGAAAAAACATTTTACTAAGAAATTTCATAGATATAAGCAAAAAGCATCATGATGCTATTAGCCTTCAGAGCAATTAATTGACAGGCAGTTAATGATTTGGGGTTTAGAGTAAGTATTTGAGTTAGGGTTATATTTCGACCTAAACTAAAAAATAGATAAAATTCTAGTGAAATTGCCTCTTCCTTTTAAAATTTTTGCGCTTTGCTTTTGGTAAAATGTTATTCATGCCCAGTCATACTCCTCTGACGATCAATGATCATTATGCAAAAATCTGGTAATGCACTGCAAAAGGTGCTACTACAACAAACAGAAGCATTAAGGATCACAAGGAATGCAAGAACCCTAACACTTGTGGTCTTTTCTGGTCGTGTTCCCATTAAGCCGATTTTTTTCAGCGAATCAGCGATTTGTAGGAACAAGGGTAAATAATTTTTGGCAATATGGTAACCATAGGTTTAGAAAATTCGACAAATTTGTGGAAATTTGACATTAGGTATACTTTAATAACAAATTGGTACAAGATTCAGGGCACATAAACATCCTTTAGAGCATTGGGCACAATTGTTTCAAAAAAATTTGGGCACACATCGATTAGCCTAAAAGTTAGAGGGAACACTGGTCGTGTATAATATATTTAAGAAGTACCAGTGAATACTCAAATTTTCTCAAAACAATTGTGCCCAAAGCTGTTAAAAGATGTTCATATCCCCTAACTTTTGCACCAACCCAGTATCAAAATATACTTAAGATCCTGTTTCAACAAATTTGTCAACTTTTCTAAAGTGATGTTAATTAATATCATAATCCCAAACTTTCTGACCTTGTTCCAACAAATCACTGATTTGCTGACAAAAGTTGGCTTACTGGGAATGCTAACTGGTACTGGCTACAAATCGTTTGCTTGTTTGTATTAACCAGGCACTCTGCGTTTGTCTAACCACACTAACACAGAGCGATCCTTTTTTGGATTCTTTTTGCAAGTGTTTCATCATGCTGGGCCACCACAACGAGTAGGCTGCTTGGCCCAAATGGGAAATAAGCAAACAGTGTCTTTTCCAAGGACACAACAATAAAGATTCATGAAGTGCTCATAACAAATAGGTCATGTTTGAAGTTTAATAAACCCTTTGATTCTTTATTAAAGCTATAACATTGACATTCAGGGTAACCTGTAAGTTCAAAGTTCCTCCAATGCACTGTAACCTTGCTAGTTCAGCTATGGCATGCTGGTGATAGATAAAACATAAGACAAGAAAATTAATGACATCTGATCAAAGACCATGATTGAAATTACAATTCAACAACAAAGTCTTTCATTTCATCTATTGGTCCACCAACTTAGCAACCCCAAGCCAGGTTCTGACACATGAGCTTTCAATGAATAGGGAATGCGATTTTCTTTATTTCCAGAATCATCAGTTTTAGATTGAGGAATCGTATCAACAAATATTTCATCAGCAATCCGAAATCTAATAGACTCATTTATGTCCATAAAAAGGTCATGAGTTCCTTCTGGTGTTTCATACTCCCAAACCCAAACCTGCTCTGAAGAATCAAACTTTGATGGCTGTTGGAGATATTCCGGTGGAATAAGTATGTCATCAAAAAAACCTAAAGAAACCACGATGCCTTCACGACTGCAACTTTTAATTTTTCCTATCAACACTTCATCAACAAATGGTCGAAACACGATAAAACGAAACTGCACCTTTGTATGTGATGAGCCATCTCCAGGAAATATGAAAGAATCTTCGTATTTCAAAACATCAAACAAAGAAATGCAAAGGCCAACATTATGAATGACTTTGTTTGCAAATCGTTTGTTCAATTCCACTTTCACAGCATCTGAAAGATCGTTGTTGAACAACCAAGGAGGAATTTTTACAGTATCAGTCATAGTGACCAAGTTGAACATATTGCTAATGTAATTGCAATTAAATTAGCATTAACTTAGAGCAAATCCTAAAATAATAGGTTACCAAAAGATTCAACACACATCCAGCATCAATGGGCTGAACAAAAATCCATGTGTTTTCAATCATAAATGTCGGTTGAGGGTTTGCTGATGTTGATTGGAAGATTTGTCACATACCGTACATCAGTTCCTCAATGGTTAAGGTTAGGGATATGGTAACAGCCCACCAATGTGTGGCAAATTTTCCATTTCAGATTTACATGCTGAATCTATTGGAGAAGGATGCAGTCACCCAAATTGTGGGGGATGGAATAGGACAGGTAATACCTTTTTAGGGTGCTTTATTGCTTAGTCATAGCATCCTAAATGTCCTGACAAACCAATATTTTTTTAGGACGCTAAAAAAAATCAATTAAAATCATAAATTTAATAATAATAATAAAAAGCAATTTATCAACCCCTTGAGATGAGATAGCAAGAAGCTAACATCTGACTAAGGGACACTTGTTAGTCTACTACAGCAGGTGAAAAAGCAGAAAATTAACAGTAACGAAATACAAAATAGGACTTGTTTACACATCATGAAGACAGTACAGTGGTAAGGGATCACGTCTTTTTGATGCGACCATTTCGGGGCCACCTATTTCGTTGCAGTACGTTTTCTGCACAGATCGTTTCGGCGCCAATTTGGTGCTCTTTGACAGTTCAGTTATTTAGGGTTAGGGTTAGTCAAAAAGCACCAAATATTGGCGCCGAAAAGTTGTGAACCCTAGTGGTAAAACATACTAATCAATATCAGGCACATTGATAGAGGCCATATTAACATAACAGGTTTTGAATTTAGTTTTGAACAATGAAATGCTGCTACTTTCCTGAATATCAAGAGGCAAATCAATCCAAACCGTAACTGAAGCATGTGAAAAAATTGATTCAGATTTGTTGTACTGTAGTTAAATGGACTAGTTCTTTCCAACAAAAGAACATCGCAGTTACCACAAAAATCATAAAGCGGCAAATGGCTTACGCAGGGCAAGTAACTGTTGAAAGTTACCAGGAGCAAAACGCTTTAAACACTTAAAAACTGGCAATGCAATTTTAAAGTTAATATGATACTTTATAGGTAAAAAATAAAGTTTCTTCAAAAATGATAACATATGATAGCGTCCTTAGAATACTCAAAGCTAAAAATAAAGCAAAAAGCAGCATACAACACTTCAGTAAGCCAGCGCAACACACAGTCTAGCAGTCGAGATGTATTACAGTAGTCCAGATGGTACAAAATCATAGAATGAATAAGTTGAATTTTGAGCTCTATCTATAGTTTGGATGCATTTTAACCAAATTTCTGAGATAACTGTAAAGGTGAATTTACACAGTATCCGTTTTCGTCCATTTTTGCCTCTCTTTGAAAAAGTATGCCCTTTTTTATCCGCATTTTTATACGTCCATATCTGCACTATGTAGACTGTTATATCTAGATAAAAATTTTGTTCGAAAATTTTGAGCATGAACAATAAGAGCAATATTTTAAAATAGAGCTGTACCGGTACCCCTTTACAAAAAATTTTTTTTGGAAAACTTTTGTCCAGTATGTGACTGTCTGGTTAGTGCGGATATGGACATATAAAAATGCAGATGAAAAATCGCATACTTTTTCACGGAGAAGCAAAAACGTGAAAAACAGATGAAAAATGGATACTGAGTAAACTCACCTTAACATATAGACACCACTTGATTGAAATGGTCTGATAAATTTAGCTTGTTATCAAAAAGCACACCTAAAGTTTTAATTAACATAGAAGGAGACAATGGCTCAGTTTCAAAAAACTTAATTGCTTATGACCCTAATCACATTTTGAGATGAGACAAACTCAACAAAATTGGTTTTCTGCTCATTTAGTAATAAAAAATTTGCATTTATCCAACTTTTCAGGTCAGAAACAAAACACTGTACTTTTTCAACAATAAGAGTCATAGGCATATCACCAGCGAATCCAAATACTGAAATAACACTGTATGTCATCTGCATATATGTGGATTTTAAAATTGTGCAGTTGTGCAACACGTGCAACGTTGCGGCTTGTACACATACATACTAAATAGCAGGGGCCCAAAAGAGACCTTTGACGAACACCTGATAAAATACTGATATCATGCAAAGAAGAATTATTGACTTTGACGTACTGGTAATACTTCCTAGATGACAAGTAAGATTCAAACCAAGCAAAAACAATATCAGTTAAATCATACTGACATCCAAGCTTTCCAAGTAAAATATTGAGGTTGACAGTGTAAAATACAGCTGACAGATCAAACACCAAATTTACAACATTTAGTTTAGAGTCAAGCATACTCACACTATCATTATGAATCGACATCAAAGCTGTTTTACAACTGTGATAAGGCCTATATGCTGATGGGAATTGATATCTATCTTGTTTGCTAATCTTCTTGCAATAATTGTCAGCTTCTCACAAATATTGCTAAACTTCTTACAATAGCATTGTCAGCGCCTTACCTCGAGAGCGTTGATTGCTTAACAGCTGATCGATTAACGGTGAACCAAGATTGGTTTCATGTGCAAAGACCTAGAACGTCTCGCACATTGTGTGATTTCTTTCAGATCTCGAATGATCTTTTTTTCCCACTTAGTATTCTTTCACTTATTTTCCAAATCAATGTCTACCAATTTTTTAACCAAGTAGGCTAATGGTCAGATGAAGTGCCAGTGTTATTGTTACTACCCACACAGTAACTTACAAAAAGAGCAATGGGAGAAAGATGAACACTGTCAGATATTTTTTTATTCTTTAGAGCTTTTAATTAAAAATAGTTGATTAAAATGTATGTTTAATTTAAAATTTAATCAGAATTCAATTAAAATCAACCAAGTTTTCAATGAAAAATTTGATGTGAATTTATGTGGTAACAATCACAGTGTAAAGAGAACATTGTGGGAATAATTAAGGTTGGATCCATTCATTGTTTTTAAATTTTAAATTCAAATTCATCAAATTTGCAAAAACTGAATTCAAATTCATTGACTTAGCAAAAATACTTTAATACAAATTAATCAATAATTCATCAGCCAATTCAAACTTAAAATCAATCCAAACCTAATCACAGATGCACAATAAACTAACAACTCAAGTTGCTTGAATTTTCAGCAACAATTCGTTGTCTTCTGATCTGATTCTTTTTGACCAATTTATTGATGGATTGCACGTGACATGATCGCGCTGCTTCTAACCAAACCTCTAAATGTCAAAATCACCGATCGGCACTACGGAAATGCAAGCAAAAACATTGGTAGAGAAGATTTAGAGCATATTTTCCAAGCCAAGTCAACTGACCGCGAAGCAATGATTTCGTTACATGTTTTCGTCACAGATTTTGTAGCAGTGATTTCGTCACAAAGTGAGGGTTTGGGCAAGATGGCTCTGGGGATAGTAAAAATATATTTCGGACCGCCCTTCTCAGCCAATCGACGTTGTTCGCGGTCAGTTTGTTCATGGTCAGTTTGTCGCGGTCAGTTGCCATGGACCCATATTTTCAGGTTCTAAATCAGTTGATTCTTTGTCATATCAAAGTTGAATGCAAGATGAAAACCTGTAAGAACTGAAAAAAATTTTAATTAGTAAGAATTCAGTTTTTTTGTTTGCTTTTTTCAGTGATATAAATTGGCTAGCTGTCAAGTAACCAGAACTTAAATTGTAGGAGGGACAAGAGAAGACGTGTCCCCCATCGAGAGTTAGCGTGCCTCTATTGAAATTTTGCGTCCCCCCATCATATTTTGCATCCCCTCATCGAGATTTAGCACCCTCTCCCACTAACAGAAAATGTCGATAAAAAAGGGGCTGAATAGGCAGATAGACCAAAACACTACCAAATTGCGATGAAGACCTTTTTTTGGTCTTCGCTCGAATTTGGTAGGCCTTGTAAAATCCAAGGGCTACCGGTATCACAAGAAGACAACCTTGAATTTTTCCTGAACTTGGGGCTAAATTTCCATCAAATTACTGTCGAAGGCATTTGGTCACGGCAGCGAAAGTGTCCTCCCCCATGCAATATTTTACAGTTTAAATTAAATGCTAGAAGTAACTCATGAGAATCGTGTAATACTAGTGGTAGCTAGCTTTCGTTATCAAACTCAAGGTATACTATTATTGAAGGTGCTGAAATAGAACAGTTGTATCGCCTTTATTTGTGACAAATTTTGTCCATTTTGAAACTTTTGTAACTTTATAATTCTATTTTAAAGGATCTATGGTGATTTTTGTATTTCATGTTGTCATTACTCGCTTCCCACCAGATCGCAATGGTTGCTAAGAGTTAAAACACATAGTAGTTGTTTTCATTGAATTATAGTTTAGCAGAGATATCACTTGGATTTTACACTCATGATTCAACTGATCTCAGTGTAATCTTGATCGAGTCTTACTCTACAGCATAATTTGCATCTATCTGTGCTTTTGGTGTTTGATCTGTCAGCTGCATTTGACACTGTCAACCACAACATTTGACACATTGAACCACAATATTTTACTTATCAACCACAATATAATCTTATTCACCATCTAGGAAGTATTTTGTCAAAGTCAATAATTCTTCTTTGCATGATGTCAGTGTTTCGTAAGGTGTTTCTCAAGGGTCTCTTTCGGGCCCCTACTATTTAGTTTGTATGTGCGCAAGCCGCAACATTGAATGTATTGCACAACTGCACAATTTTAAAATCCACATATATGCAGATGACATACAGTGTTATTTTGGATTTGCTAGCTATACGCCTATTTGGTATGACTCTCATTGTTAAAACAGTACAGTGTTTTGTTTCTGACCTGAAAAGTTGGATGAATGCAAATTTTTTATTACTTATATAATGAGCAGAAAACCAATTTTGTTGAGTTTACCCCATCTCGAAATGTGAATAGGATCATATCTGCAATTAACTTTTTTGAAACTGAGCCATTGCTGATTGTCACCTTGTGTGCCATTGAAAACTTTAGGCATGCTTTTTGATAACAAGCTAAATTTATCAGACGATTTCAATAAGGCAGTGTCTAGAGCATCAGCCCAGTTTCCAACATAACACAGAAGCTGCACTGGTCATTTCTTTTTGCACAATGATTTGCTATCTCTCAGGCTGGCATCACTACCCAAACCCTAACTCTAATGCAAGGTTCTGAAGGAAAAGAATAAAAGGACGTAGCTCGAATCAACTGAATCACGAGACTGGCCAGAGAATTCAGCGCGAATCAATCCCAAACGCTGAGATTCGGCAGGCGAGTGCCCCTACCACTACACCACCAAGCCTATGCATTTAATGTATCAAAATGCCATATTAAAGTCAAATCAATTAGAAAAAAGCAATATAACAAGCTGCAGCGCAATAGCTTTTTCATATCGAAAACCAGGTCAGTGCAGTAGGTACTTCCTTTCAATAACAGATAAAGTGGTGTATATGTTACAGTAATCTCAGAAATTTGGGTAAAATTGCATCCAAACTATCGGTAAAGCTCAAAATTCAACTTGTTCATTCTATGATTTTGTGCCATCTAAACTACTGTAACTGTAGTGCTTTGTTTTACAGACTGCCACCTGAATTTGTGTAGGCTACCAAAGTGTTGTATGCTGCTGTTCGCTTTATTTTTAGCTGTTAGTATTGTCAATGATACTATCATACGTAACCATTTTTGACAAAACTTTTTATATGCATAGCTGATTTTACTTTGAATATTATTCATAAATAGTGTGGTTCTTAATTTAAACATTAATCTACCACGAGTATTGCTGTGGGGTAGAATTTAAAGTATTTTAGGATATAGCCGAATCTATTGTATGAACTAAAGCTAAAAGCCGAGCAAAAGGGACAATTATCATGCACAATGAACAATGAGATTTCACAAAAGACATAACTTTCTAGACCCGCTGAGACACTGAGTTGGACAAGTTATTTAAATTGCTTATGGTAACTTTCAATAAGGCTAGGCTACAATTTCTTTAAATATGCCCACTGAAGGACATTGAGCTACGGTAACGTCAATTGCTTTGAAATGGTGTTTTGATGTATATGTTATATCATAGCATTAAATCCTGATTTGCTGTATTGCATTTTCGAATTTTTGATTTGTTTGCCTTCACGCAATAAGCGCGGTCTACAAGGCATTTTTGCCACTGTTGTTAATTTAGCTCGAAACTTGTTACAAATCACTGGAATTTGTGCGTGTTTAAATTTGCATATAATCAAGCTTGTTTCTTCATTATGCATAACACATAATAAGGTAAGCTTTGAGATTCTTGTCTGTAACGGCAAGCGTTCTTCAAATCATTCTTCATTTTCATGACCTGATGGTCAGACATGTTAAAATGACGTTACTTGTGTTGAGTACTACATTTTGTTAACGTTCATTTTTTGGTGAAGCCAGCGGGGCTTAAGTTATTTTTTGCTCGCTGGTTTTCAAATTTATTTGAAGGAAGTGGCTAGTATTACGTTACATAACGCCCATAAAGAGAATAAGAGAGCAAAGAGTGAGTGCTTATTTACTCTTTTTTGCTTTTTAAATTATCGTTAGGGTTTGGGTTAGATTTTGAGTTTGGGTTAGGATTAACGTTAGGGTTATACCTAGGGTTAGAGTTTGCGTTAGGTTTAGGGTTGGGGTTAGGGCTAGAATAGCAATTTTTTTATTTTTACATAACGTAACAGCAGCCTTTGCCTTATTTGAAACCGTGCTGTGCATGGTGCAGTTATCCAGTCGTTTGATCTTTTGTTTCTAAATAAAGAAGAACTCAATTTATGGCAGCACGCGTCCTGTAACAACTCCAGGCAAGCTTAGTTGTTTTTGTTTAGTTTGTTTCTAGAAGTTTCAAATAAATTTCTTTTCATTGGCTAGAAGTTCCAAGTAAATTTCTTTCCATTGGCTGGAGGAAGTTTCTCAACATTAAACTGGAAGTTCAGTGTGTTCACTCTCATTGGCTGGAACAAAGTTTGATTTGGCTTCTTTTGGCTCCACATTTAGGAAGTCTCTGGTTTTCTGATTTCATGAGCGATTCTGCTGACTGCAACGCTGAGTTCTTGCGCTGTCTCTTTTAAGTAACCAACGGCAAATTCTATCTGCACTTGATCGATCAAGTACAAGCAGCAATCTACTCAACATTCATAACTCGTTGTTGTTCAAGCTAGATTTTGCAAGAAAAGAACAACTTGGTTAGTTCAAATTTGTAGTATTTTTTAGTGACTTTAAGATCATCTGCGATTGTTATTTTTGTTAGCGTTCAATTTAAAATTTTTGTTTCCAAACGGGAAAATTATTCTTCAACGAGTTTGCAGGAGGTTCAAGCATTAAACTATCTACTGTATATCAATTATTGCTCTTTGCTTATATTAATTAACTTTTTGAGTGTGCTAGATTTGTTGGAATTGTTTGGCCACTAACCATGTTACAGTCAGAAACACCTGAATCCTGTCTTGATAAGCAGGGGCTAGATCAAGAAATTGAGAAATTACATTCTGTTCTTGATGCAAATTACTTGGCCGCTGAAAAAATCATGAGCTTGCACAATCCAAATTTTGAACAATTGGAAAAGGTTATGCGCAAAGTCAATGACAATAGTTCTAAACTAATTGAAATAGTTTAAAATGCTGATAGCGAATCTGCAACCATTACCATAAAACGACTATACTTCGGACACCAGTTCTAACTTTGGACAGTGCCCCTAGTGGCTGGTTTTAAGTATTTCAATTTTTCTTCTTTTATGAAAGGGTTCAGCTAGTTTCCAACAACCCCTTCAAAAAAACATAAATACCGGTAGGGGGGAGCTGTCCGAATTTAGACTGTGTTAACCAAAGTTTAGTCGTGTTACGGTACTCCGTTTGCATTAACACAAAGTAAGCACAAGTTTAACGATCGTGTTAAACAATGGCTTTGTGATGTTCCTTTAACTTCTACTGTTCTAGGGTAGATAACAAAGCTATAACTGTTGTGCCCAAGGAAAGTGGGATAGGTGACGAAACAAAAACTGTCCCTTATGACGATAATTAAGCTACTAATGCGCATATTGAAAATGAGTTTTATAAAGATGTTCACGGTAACTCGTCAACTAAGGCACCACCAGGTAATAAGGCCCACCTAACACTCTTTTTGATGTCTGCAGAAACCTACCGGTACTCGCTCGTTTTGGATGAAACTTTGCATGGTAGTAGCTTAGGTCCGTAGTAATCTTTCATAATTAGACAAAGCCATGATATTACACTTTAGCGTGATCTCACTTTGAAAAATTTCTTTGGGCCTATTACCTCTGACCTGCATATGCTGGTAATAAGGCCCACCACTACAAAGCTATAATAAAGCAACAGCTAATGCATACCGGCATAACTTGTGTTGTGTCAAGTAAGTTGAAAAAATAATAACGAAGTCCAAAAAGTTCCATACAAATCTCCGTCAAGCCTTTTAACCTACAGTTAAAATGAGTATTTTGTCGCTAAATAACAGGATGGCAACAAAGACCTCCTAAACTGCTAAAAATCAGTAACCTAAAGCTGAAATCACTACACTAAGCTCAAATTTTGTGACCCAGATGATGTCAATTATACAGTTTGAAAGCAATTGATACCAAACACTCGTGCGTTAATGAAGCAAACATTTTTTATTTATCACAGTGTGACAAAAATCGCTAGACAATCCCGCTTGAGCCTCATTAGCCGCAAAGCCTACCATCACGTTACTCAAATCATAAAACTACCATTAAGTTTTTTACTAGCATCTAAATTTGCTTCAACGAAATAGAAAAAAATATTTTACTGACTCATCCAAAAAAAAAACTGTCAACTGACAAGCTTAATTCCTCAATTTTTGAACATGGGTAAGTCACAACTTTTACATCAGCATGTCAAAAATTGACTTAGAAATTTCAATTCGCTCTAGCGATCTCGTTTTTGCACAGATTATCTCAATTTTTGCGGTTTGGGTTTGTTGGAACGACCAACGACCGACGCTCGCGTCGCGTGTTTCTTTGTTTATACTTGGCCATTTTCCAACTAACGAGTGCGAAATTTCAGACTTTTGCTTATAACTCGAGAACGGTTTCGTCTTGCTGAATGAAATTTTGACAGCAGTTTGAGATTAATGAGTTGCATGTTTGTACCAAATTCCGAGGCAATAGGTCACGTGACTTTGGTTTTAGAACCCGAAAACCGCCCCGCAATTTGGCGTAAAAAGCGGTCTCAGTCAAAAATGGCTTAGGTACGGCAAAAAATATTTCATATGGTTGTATGTCTTAAGTCACTCCTTCATCCCAATCAACCCACTTTTGGCCGCGATAAGGTTCGTTTCTTTTTTTTTTCGTTTTTTTTCCTTTAGTTTCTTCCTAAATTTTGTACGCTCTTCTTCTCCTAAACCACATGACATCGAAATCTAGTTTTTGTGTTAAGTTGTTGAGCTGCAAACGCAATTTTTTCTCCCAAAATTTTTTGGGGCAACTCCGCCGGGAACCCCCCCAAATAGGGCCCCAAAAAATCAAATTTTTTGAACGGCTCAAGCTAGAGTGCTAGTTTTATTTGATATCAGTAGATATTTAACAGACAAATATTTTGACATAGTTTAAGAGAGCCACCCCTCCGGGGATCCCCCAAATAAACCCCCAAAATCAATTTTTTGAACGGCTCAAGCTAGGGTGCCAGTTTGTTTTGATATCAGCAGATATTTAATTGACAAATATTGCGACATAGTTTGGGGGTGCCACCCCCCGGGACCAACCTAAATGGACCCCTCAAAAATCAATTTTTTGAACTGCTTAACTTAGAGTGCCAGTGTTTTATGATATCAGGAGATGTTTAACAGACACATGTTTTGACATAGTTTGGGGATGCCACCCCCCCCCCCCCCGAGACCCCTAAATGGACCCCCCAAAAATCAATTTTTTTCTGCAGCTTAACTCAAGGTGTCAGTGTTTTATGATACAAGCAGATATTAAACTGACAAATATTTTGGCATAGTTTGGGGGGCCACCTTTTCAGGGACCTCCAAATGGACCCCCAAAAATCAAATTTTTGAATTGGTCAAGCTAGGGTGCCCATGTTTTACGTTATCAGGAGATATGCGGTGGTAGGCGATAGGATTTTATGATAGGCGGTGAATCATCCAGCCAATTCCGATGGTTTACAATAGCTAAAATTGAACTATAATTGGAACGACGGACGCTCGCGTCGCATGTTTTTAACTCCGCCATTTTCCAACTAACGAGAGCGAAATTTCAGACTTTTGCTTATAACTTGAGAACAGTTTGATCTAGCTTCATGAAATTTTGACAGCAGTTTGACATTAATGAGTTATATGTTTGCACCAAACTTCGAGGCAATAGGTCACGTGACTTTGGTTTTAGAACCCGAAAACCGCCCCGCAAGTTTGGCGTAAAAAGCAGTCTCAGTCAAAAACGGTGTAGGAATTTGGGTTTGGTGAACCCATTCCTAGTGTAAGCTTCGGTAATATTTGAGTTCGTTCTTTTCGTCAAATTAAAACCACAACTTAAAAACTTCCTCGTTATTTTATGGCAGTAAAAAATAAAAACTTCTTAAAATCACAGCGGTCCTTATAGGACAACAGCAAATTCAGAAAGAGAATTCCTATTACAATTTACCTGACACACTGCATGAGAACCGGCTCACGTGACTGCGCAACGTTTTTCTAACAATGGCATGATAATCGCTAGATCGCAAATTTTTAATCAAATCAGCGTTCAGTGCGCGTTTTAAAAACTATTGTTGCGCATTGAAACGGACTCTTGAGCAAAACACAAATGACTGTAGTTCGATACAGCGCAGAGTCACTACATGGCTCCCCCCCAAGATTCACGAATGAAAAGAGTGAATATGACATAAAGTATTCATAACAAGGTGGGTGACGAATTAAAATTAACGCAAACAATTCACAAGTGAGAAGTGCAAAAATATTATCAACGATATAGCACCATTATACTAAATGATTCATATTATACAGTGCAACACTAATTCTTAACAACGCTAGGTGAAGAATGATTCTCTGATAAACAACAACATTCTGCGGTTCAGCGAAAATAATGCAATGCAGTAGCGGCTTTTCATGTGAAAAAGAAATGACGTCATTACAAACATCAAACAAAATAGTAATTCATTCAAGACAATACCCTAACGAAATTTGTAAGGTGGACGGATTATTCGGCCGTGCTTGGTCCGCAGCATTTCTGCCTTTTGTTCATCAGCGGGCTTTTGTGATGAGTAAGGTAACTCCCCGGTAGCAAAAAGATTCTCTAATCCTATCCCATCACCCGATCTATTATCATAGGAAATGCTGCTGGTAAACTCTTGCGAATTTATTTCAGGTTGTATCTGATCATTATTTTCAAATTTGCAAAACAAATTCTCTGCTTTCAAACGATCATTTGACACCACATCATTCCTAGTGCCGAAATCAACTGTGAAGTATTTTTCTTGCTTGTCCAACACTCGGTAAGGGCCAGTGTATGCTCTTTCTTAAGACGATTTTGGGGCATTGTTTTTTATGAACACGTGGGTGCACAGTTCTAACTTTCTATTTACATAAGCTCGTTGATTCGTGCATTCTCGAGAAGGTGTGGGGCGCAAAGTTGCCATGAACTCCTTGAGCTGTTTGCGGTATTCTGTTTGGGAAGGGCCCTCCTCCTCGACAAAAAAATTGTCCAGGCAATCGCAATTGAGTCCCTAAAGTCATTTCTGCCGAAGAACACCCCAGATCTTCTTTCACGGCAGCTCTCATTCCTAGCAAAACCAATCCTAAATTTCTGTACCAGTTTGTCAGGTTGCTTTGACATCGTAGGGCCACTTTGAGTGTTCTGTGCACTCTTTCAATCATACCGTTCGAAGCAGGATGATACGCCGTCGTAAAACATATTTTAGTCCCCAAAAATTCCGTCAACTCTTTCCATAGATTTGACGTCCACTGTTGCCCTCGGTCAACGGTTATGGTTTCAGGGATCCCAAAGCGTGAAACCCAGTGCAGAAGAAAGCAATCGGCGCAACTTTGAGCAGTTATGTCTTTCAATGGTATGCATTCTACGTGTCGAGAAAAACGACAAATCATAGTCATTAAATATGAGTGACCCTCTGAAGGTGGTAAGGGTCCAACCAAATCCAAATGCACTGCTTGAAATCGTTTATCAGGTAGTTTAAAATCTTGCAACGGTGCTCGATTATGCCGATGATTCTTGGTTTGTTGACACGCGATGCAATTGTTCACAAACCCTTTAACATCCAGGCGCATGCCTGGCCACACAAACCGTTGTGAGATTAATTTTTGTGAAACTTTTATTCCAAAATGGGACAAAAAATGAAGTGTTTCAAACACTTTTTTCGTAAAGCCTGCGGGACCAGAGGTCTGAACTGTCCCTGCGATGTGTCTCCCAACAATTGTTTTTCTGTGCCTGGGATTGTTACTTATTTTAAATCAAGGGAGCGATCATCTGAACATGCCAAATCATCTGAACATTCCGCGTCCACTTTTTGAGCTTCGCTCATTGCTTCAAAATCAAGGGGATCCATCCTCTTTTAAAGGAGATTCAGATCATTCGATCGGCTCAAGCAGTCTGCTACCACATTGTTTTTCCCTTCAATGTAGTGCACATCTGTGGTCAATTCTGAAATGTAATTTATTTGACGCAGTTGCCTTGAATTAGCGTCTTTCAACGGTGACGTGAAAACGTAAGTGAGGAGTTCGTGGTCTGTCAATATTTTGAAGGGTCTCCCCTCCAAAAAATATTGAAAGTGCCTCACTGACAAATAAATAACGAGCAGTTCTCTGTCAAAGGCAGAGCACCGTAGTTTCGTCGGGCCTTGTTTAGTGATTTTGAGAAAAACCCTAACGGCTTTGCCTCGCCATCGATCTCTTGCTGCAAAACCCCTGCCACAGCTGTCCCAAATGCGTCGGTCACCAAATTAGTTTGGGCTCCCATGACAGAAAATGTCAGCCAGGCCACATCTGCCAATTTCTCTTTGATATCAGTGAAAGCTTTGCTTGTGTTCTCGTCCCAATTTATCCCTTTTCGGCTGTTTTTGTGGGGCGAAAGCAATTGCTCAGTGGTGTAAAAAGTACTCGAAAATCGTAATCAAGTAAAAGTTTCGTTACTGACGAAAAAACTACTTGAAGTAAAGTACAAAGTACTGACCAAAAAAAGTACTTGAGTAAAAGTAGAAAGTATTCGGTTTAAAACTACTCAAGTAAAAGTATTTTTAAAAGTATTCAAGCAAAATAAACAAAATAGTCCTCGCTTGGGGGGGCACAATTTTCGTTTGGGGGGGCACAAGCAGTCATTTGGGGGGGCACGGCGCCGGGCCTGGCCAGACTGGATCTGATACGTACGCGCACACGTTGAAAAAAGGCATTGATGCAGTTGCTGTGACGGTCTGACAGAGTCTATAGTCTGACCTGTGACGCAAGAGTTGCCAGCCGAAAAAGGAGCCAAAGACAAATAACTTAACTAAATTGAACAATTACTGGTGGAAAAGTCAACCATTCTGATGAATTTGTTGTTCAAATTTAAAATTATATTAACTTTCTACTTTCTGAATCAAAATACTACTTAAGTAGCGTTACTCCACTCTAAAAGTACTCAAGTAAAAGTAAAAGTAGCCACAAAAAAAACTACTCAAAAAGTACTCGTTACTGGAAAAAACTACTTGAGTAATCTACTCAAGTAAAAGTATTTTGTTACTTTACACCACTGCAATTGCTCTAGCGGTTGCAAAGTTCTAGCAGCATTTGGTACAAAGCGCCGATAAAAATTTATCATTCCAAGAAAACGGCGCAGCTGTTTTGTGGTTTTAGGTTGAGGAAAACTGCGAATAGCTTCCACTTTTCCTTGAAGAGGCCGCACCCCTTCTTTGCTTACCTCATGTCCCAAAAATTCAATCTTCGATGAACAAAATACGCATTTATCTTTGTTCAGAATAATGCCATACTGTCTCAAACGTTCAAACAAAAGTGCCAAGTGGGTGAAATTAGGGGCGTATTTAGGGGGGAGGCCATTGGGCCATGGCCCCCCCTTTGGATCGCCAGGATTGCAAAATTGCATAGAAAAGTGAGCAAAATTGAGGCATGGCCCCCCCTTTGCAAGTTGGGCATCAGGCTCTGAGCTCGAAATCACTTGATATTTGGGTGAAGAACGAAATAATAGGGCGAAAATGGGACGAAAGTTGAGTGAAGACCTTTTTCTTTTTTTTTTTGCTCTTCACCTGATTTTGGGCAAAAAATGGGACAAAATTGTCAATTTCAAATTCTGATATAAGTTTCTTTTAAATTTTCTGAAGTTTCTGGCCCCCCCCTTTTCAAAATCCTGCGTACACCACTGGGTGAAATGTTCCTTTTCATTTTTTGAAAAGACTAAAATGTCGTCTATGTAAACATAAACAAAAGTCAAACCATACGTGACTTCATTCATGAAGCGCTGGAATGTGTTTCCTGCTGAGGTTAAACCCATGGGCATTTTTTTTTTGAAAGCAAAGCTTCTTTGAGGGGTCAGGGTCGCGGTTTTATGCACGTCTTCCTCGGCGACTTCAATCTGGTGGTAAGACTTAAATAAGTCTAAACTGGAAAAAATTGTCGACCCCGCCATGAGATCTACAAAATCCGTCAGTTGAGGAATCGCATATTTGTCTGGGATAGTTTGGCGATTCAGCATTCGGAAGTCTCCGGTCACCCTGTAAGAACCGGGCTCTTTTTTGGGCACCAAATGCACAGGGCTTCCGTATTCCCCATCCGAGGAAATGATGATCCCTAAGTCTATCAATTTCCCGAGTTCTCGTCTCAAAATCTCCAACTTCTCGGGTGATAATTTTCGTACCTGACCGCAAACAGGTGGACCTTTAGTTCTAATGTGGTGCTTAGTGTGGTGCCGGGGAAGCTGTTTAAAACACTCCAAATCGAAAAGTTCAGAGTTGCGATGAAGCAACCTTTCCAGTGACCGGTCGGGATTAATCTCCTGACCAAACACTGCATTCAAAAATTCATTGGTGTTGTTTTCCACGGCAGGAGCGTCTGCTCCATTGTTCGAGCCCGAGTGGGTCATTTCTGCCTCACAGTTTAATGTGCCATTGCGAGTATTGATGATCACTCAGTAATGTTTCAAAAAATCTATGCCTAAAATGGGAAATTGCAATCGTGCTTTGCAAAATTTCCCCGCAAATATTCGATTCATGTTTAAAGAAAGTTCCAAATCAACGCATTCATATTCCAAATCAACGCATTCATAATCCAAATCAGTCTCATAATCTCAAGGTTGTGAGTTCGATCATCACACGGGGCACCAATGTAGGAATTTGGGTTTGGTGAACCCAATCCTAGCGTAAGCTTCGGTAATATTTGAGTTCGTTCTTTTCGTCAAATTAAAACCACAACTTAAAAACTTCCTCGTTATTTTATGGCAGTAAAAAATAAAAACTTCTTAAAATCACAGCGGTCCTTATAGGACAACGGCAAATTCAGAAAGAGAATTCCTATTACAATTTACCTGACACACTGCATGAGAACCGGCTCACGTGACTGCGCAACGTTTTTCTAACAATGGCATGATAATCGCTAGATCGCAAATTTTTAATCAAATCAGCGTTCAGTGCGCGTTTTAAAAACTATTGTTGCGCATTGAAACGGACTCTTGAGCAAAACACAAATGACTGTAGTTCGATACAGCGCAGAGTCACTACAACGGCTTAAGTACGGCAAAAAATATTTCATAGAGTTGTATGTCTCAAGATACCCTTTCATCCCAACCAACCCACTTTTGGCCGCGATGAGATTTATTTCTTTTTTTTTTTCCTTTTTTTTCCTTTTTTTCCTTTTTTTTCCTTTTTTTCCTTTTTTTTTCCTTATTTTTTTTCCTAATTTTTGTACGCTCTTCTTCTCCTAAACCACAAAACATGGAAATTTGAATTTAATTTTTGTGTAAAGTTGTTGAGCTGCAAACGCAATTTTTTTTTCCGAAATTTTTTGGGGCCACTCCACTAGGAACCCCCCCGAAAATGGGTTCCCAAAAAATCAATTTTTTAATGGCTCAAACTACGGCGCTAGTTCTTTTTGATATCAGCAGATACTTAACAGACAAATATTTTGACATAGTTTGGGGGTGCCACCCTCCCCCGGGGACCCCCTAAATGGACCCCCAAAAATCAATTTTTTGAACGGCTCAAGCTAGAGTGCTACTTTTTTTTGATATCAGCAGATATTTAACAGACAAATATTTTGACATAGTTTGGGAGTGCCACGCCCCCGGGGACCCCCCCAAATGGACCCCTCAAGAATCAATTTCTTATTCAGCTCAACTTGGGTGCCAGTCTGTTTTGATATCAGCAGATATTTAACAGACAAATATTTTGACATAGCTTGGGGGTGCCACCCCCCCAGGGACCCCCCTAAATAGACCCCCAAAAATCAAATTTTTGAACGGCTCAAGCTAGGGTGCCCGTGTTTTATGATATCAGGAGATATTTAACTGACAAATATTTTGACTCTACTTTTCTGGAGGTTCCATAATCAGATATTTTTGAACAATTGCTGATTTTACGGTAGACAAAAAGTACTTTTGAGCATCACAGCATTAGCTTTGCGTCGGTCGTTCACTGGGTTTGCTGGCAAACTCCCATCTAGTTTTTGATATTTTTTGTTTTGATTTTGGGGCTGCGGTTGCAAAGATATTCAACAAATACAAAAAGATGTCCCCCGAAAAAAGTTTTTGGAAACTCTGAGTGTTGATCTTCCCGCCAAAGCCACAGTTCTCTAAACTATTAGGCCTACTGTAATCTTATTAAACTATTAGGCCTAACTATCCCTAAACTATTAGGCACAATAGTCTAGAGACAGTTAATTAGGCCTAGTTAGGCCTAAACTATTTAGAAATAAACTATCTCTAAACTATTAGGCCTACCACAGTTCTCTAAACCATCAGGCCTACTGTAGTTTTGGCGGGAAGATCAAAAGTCAGAGTTTCCAAAAACTTTTTTCAGGGAAGCATCTTTTTGTATTTGTTGAATATCTTTGCAACCGCAGTCCCAAAATTAAAACAAAAAATATCAAAAATTATAGTTCAATTTTAGCTATTGTAATCCACTGGCATTGGCTGGATGATTCACCGCCTTTAACTGACAAATATTTTGACTCTACTTTTCTGGAGGTTCCATAATCAGATATTTTTGAATAATTGCTGATTTTACGGTAGACAAAAAATACTTTTGAGCGTCACAGCATTAGCTACACGTCGGTCGTTCACTGGGTTTGCTGGCAAACTTCCATCTAGTTTGCATTTATTTCAACTTGAGGTAGTGATGTTAAATACTCGTATTATTTATAAATAGAGCTTAAACTAAACATTAATCGGCCACGTGTTGCTGCTGTGACATAGAATTTTAAGTATTTTAGGGTGTGGCCGAATTTTCGATTTGAACCAAAGCTAAAAACCAGTCAAAGTGGACAATAGCAGGTAATGGACGATGAGAATTTACAAAAAGTGTAACTTTTCAGATCCGCTGAGCTGTGTAAGCTGCTTAAATTGCTCCTGGTAATTACCAATTAAAGCCAGGCTATCTACAAAAGTGTTACTTTACAATCAAAGTCTTTAAATATGCCCACTGAAGGAATTATACGTTGATTTACGGTAACGTTCAATGCTTTGTAATGGCATTTTGACGTCCAATCGTTTTGGCGGGAAAAAGCTATGACGTAGCTTTTTCCGGCATTTTCGCACTGAAATTTTGCGAATTCCAGCGTTTTTTCTCCCGCCAAAAACCGGCGTGTATGTTTCCCACCAAAAACCGTAGACAGCTGCGGTTCACGGCGCCTCGCTCTGGTATGTCGCACAAATCGCGGAGAAAACTTGTAGAACTCAAACGAAGGACCTTTTTTGATTTGGAGAACAACATAAAATCGGAGAAAAAGTTGCCTCCTTCAGCGCGATGACCTTTTTTTTTGTGTGTTTTTGGAGATCACATTGAAACCGGACAGAAAGGATGAGAAAATTTTCGGCATTTTCACATTGCGTTTAGAACGTTCGCACTATTTCCGGCATTTTTGCAGGAGGTGAAAACAGAGGGAACACTGGACTCCACCTCTGCTCTGCTGAGTAGCACTGTAACAGTAAAACTTCATCATTGAGCCTAATAAACTGATGAAATGTTTAGTTTCTCTGTTCTTGAGAACAGTGTCTTGCAGTTTGAGAGCCTGGGGTTGAACTAATAAATACTGTAAGCTATGCCGACAAGATGGTGTAGCCTAGTGGTTAGAGCATCTGCATATCAAGCTGAAAATTTGGGTTCAAATCTGGTCCAGTCATTGAGTCAAGCCAAAGGCTTAAAAATATATACCGGTAGGCGGTAGCGGTAGCCTACTGCAAACTGTATTCCTATCTTCCTGCTTGATATTCTCTTCTGCATTAAAGGTGATAATGTGCTGCTCAGTGCTTACACTTTTGCATGGTAGAGAGGTGGCAGCTTGCCTCAACGACCCTAATATCACTTTGCGGTTTCCTGGTCGAGGCAACACGGTGAATAAATCAGTAAAACTAAAAACGAACATGATGGAATTCAAGAATTGCATGATAAACTTTGTCTAGGCAGGTTTTCTTAAGTGCAGAAAGTAAATTGAATTAAAATTAAATTAAGCTACAGTGTAACCTACTAATGCTGTGACAGGGCACTGGCCAGATTGGAAAGAAGGTAGGTTGCGCGGAGGATAATTTTTCTACTCTTTTTGTTGCGCGGATTAACGACTCCTCTGGGCAATCTGCTGCGCGGAATGGAGCAAATAGTAGTTGTTCCAGTTTGGGCGATTGATCATCAGTTGGGTAATAAGCTTCAATTTAAGCAGTGAACTTGAAATACTTTAGGACTTTCAGAACATTGACTCTTCATTACGTAAACTAGAAACAGACGTGTGGAAAAAGAAGAGAAGAGGATTGAAGAAAAAACGTTTGTTCTTGTTGCAAAGGTTTTCTGCGGTCGCGCGTATTCGACTGATTTGGTTGGACATATTCGTAAAACGAGTGAACCATGAAGAAAAATGTCACGCTGATTGGACAAATCGGCATATTCTAGAACAAATGCACTGTGAAGAAAATAGACAAAACAGTCAGTTTCCAGTCTACCAATAAAAGTCTACGGTCAGAGCAATTTCAAGTTGCTTAGCACCAGTACTTAAACTGTAAAATTTTGCAAAGGGGGACGCTTTTGCAGCCTCGACCAAACGCATTTGGAATGCGAAAGCACTTTAGTGCAAAATATGTCTTTCCGTCCTCAAAATTTAGTGACGACCAAAAAAAGTCTTCTCCGAAAATTGAAGAGTTTTTGTCCCCGAAATCAAGTGAAGACCAAAAAAAAAAAGAAAGTTCACCACAATTTGGGACTAAATTTGGCAGGAATTTGTTGGATTTATTCGGGTTGACAGGCCCTTTTTCGTCTGATCAACCAGCGCTCATATCTCGATGAGGGGACGCTGAATCTCGATGGGGGACGCTATATTTTGATGGGAGGATGCTAATTATCGATGGGGGTGCGCTTCCCCCGCCTCCCCCTTACAATTAAAGTACTGCTTAAAACTCCAAAGCTAATTGTAGTGCACTATATTTTGTAGCCGGGGGTTCGGAGCGAAGTCGTCAGCCACCAGGGGCTTTCAGACTCAGTCCCCAGCCGCCGCTGACAAAATACTGAGGTTATAAAGCTAAAAATTGTCAATTTTATAGGTACTCATTTTTGTTAAAAAATACGCTGATCAACTGTATCCGTACATAAATGTTTTCCGCAAATCTTAGTCTACATTAACGAGATGGCTTGTGTCGTGCGAAGTTCAATACTCCGTCGAGTCACATCAAAGATTCAAAAAAATGCTTACCTTCGCATTTCGTCAAAGCATGACGTCAAACAAACCAACTCGAGAAGTAATTCGAAAAAACAGCTTTATTTTATCAAACAATACTTCTTCATAGAAAAGTCTGCCTCGGAGATCCACCTGCGAGTACTTTTACACAAAGCGTTCTTTCCACCTTTGCGCTACAACACAATTTCTTAGCCTACAAGACATAAGCGTAGCCAGGATTTTTGATTGGGGGGGGGGGGCCCAAAGCACAAATTACATGTAATGACCTCATCAAAAATTTTCATTAGAGAAACTTTTTCTGGGGCAAAGATATAGTAGAATGGAAGATAAAGCCGCGGCCTGTGTTTAGCAATTAAGCAGGATTTTGCTGAAGAAAAATGCCTTAAACTAAAGTTAAAAAGTGCAAATGTTAAAGTTTGGGAGACGTGTTGTGTAAACAAGTGTAACTCAAATGCATCACAGACGGGAGTCTGAAGGCGGAGCCCACAGCGCTCAAAGATTTAGTACTTTTTTGCAAAAATAACTTAATAGGAACGACCGACGCTTGCGTCGCGTGTTCCTTTGTTTTTACTCGGCCATTTTCCAACCAACGAGTGCGAAATTTCAGACTTTTGCTTATAACTCAAGAACAGTTTAATCTAGCCTCATGAAATTTTGACAGCAGTTTGAGATTATAAAGTTGTATGTTTAAGAAGCAGTAGTTTGAGATTAATGAGTTATATGTTTGTACCGAATTTCGAGGCAATAGGTCACGTGACTTCGGTTTTAGAACTCAAAAACCGGCCCGCAAGTTTGGTATAAAAAGCGGTCTCAGTCAAAAACGACTTAAGTACGGCAAAAAATATTTCATATGGTTGTATGTCTTAAGACACCCCTTCATCCCAACCAACCCACTTTTGGCCGCGATGAGGTTTATTTCTTTTTTTTTTCCTTTTTTTTTCTTTATTTTTTTTCTAATTTTTGTACGCTCTTCTTCTAAACCACAAGACATCGAAATCTAGTTTTTGTGTTAAGTTGTTGAGCTGCAAACGCAATTTTTTCTCCCAAAATTTTTTGGGGCAACTCCGCCGGGAACCCCCCCCCGAATGGGGCCCCAAAAAATCAAATTTTTTGAACGGCTCAAGCTAGAGTGCTAGTTTTATTTGATATCAGTAGATATTTAACAGACAAAAAGTTTGACATAGTTTGGGGGTGCCACCCCTCCGGGGAAGCCCCCAAATAAACCCCCAAAATCAATTTTTTGAACGGCTCAACTTAGAGTGCCAGTGTTTTATGATATCAGTAGATATTTAATTGACAAATATTGCGACATAGTTTGGGGGTGCTACCCCACCGGGGACCCCCCAAATGGACCCCTCAAAAATCAATTTTTTGAACTGCTTAACTTAGAGTGCCAGTTTGTTTTGATATCAGGAGATGTTTAACAGACACATATTTTGACATAGTTTGGGGGTGCCACCCTCCCCCAGGGACCCCCCAAATAAACCCCCAAAAATCAATTTTTTGAACGGCTCAACTTAGAGTTCCAGTGTTTTATGATATCAGCAGATATTTAACAGACAAATATTTTGACATAGTTTGGGAATGCCACCCCCCGGGGACCCCCCAAATGGATCCCTCAAGAATCAATTTTTTTGAATGGCTCAACTTAGGGTGCCAGTTTGTTTTGATATCAGCAGATATTTAACTGACAATTATTTTGACATAGTTTGAGGGTGCCACCCCCCCCCCCCGGGGACTCCCCAAATGGACCCTCAAAAATCAAATTTTTGAACGGCTCAACTTAGGGTGCCCGTGTTTTATGATATCAGGAGATATTTAACTGACAATTATTTTGACTCTACTTTTCTGGAGGTTCCATAATCAGATATTTTTGAACAATTGCTGATTTTACGATAGATAAAAAGTACTTTTGAGCGTCACAGCATTAGCTATGCGTCGGTCGTTCACTGGGTTTGCTGGCAAACTCCCATCTAGTTTTACACATGTTTTACCTTAAAAAAAAAGAGAAAAAGTCCGGTTAACTTCGGAGATCTGGGCGGTGGGCCTTATTACCTGCTGGGCCTTATTACCTTCAGGTACCTTATTTCTAGTGTAACCAGTAAATCGAGGACAAGTTCGACGTCTTCTAAAATCAGCGTAAAACGCATGCAAGCCCAAGAACGGCTAAAAATCGCACAGCTTCAAGTAAGTCAGCTCCATGAGCTGGCAGAAGAAGAAAATGCGCAACTTAAATAGGAGTTTGAATTAATTCGCCGTAAAATGAATTAAAACTAGAGGAAGAGCGCCGTAAAAATGAATCAAAACTTGAAGAAGAGCGTCTCAGTAACGAACTAAAACAACAAATTAAAAAACACGAGGCACTGCGTAAACTACAATTGGCCTCTATCCAGTGTGAGGTACGGAGCGAAAGCAGGTCGGTAAAATCCTTTAAGCGCGACACTGCATCTAGACCTAAAATTGAGATCCCTTTCGCCATTCGCACTGCCAAGAATAATACTGAATCGACATGCCTTGTCAAACAAAAGCCTCGTAATGTTTTTAAATCGGATATTCAAAGTTATACTGCTGGCCCTCAAACTGCGGTACCAAAAACCGATGCAGTAGAACTGAATAACCTTTCTCAGATAAATAAATCAACAACCATTATTAAGAAGGCCCCTTCTAGTTTACAAATCGCGACAGCCCCTGAGTTTTGGCCAGGAACATCTACTGTTTTACCAAAAACTAGAGTGAGCCTCTCTACTGAACCGGAAAGTGGTGTAGAGCCAGAAATTAACTCGTTTATAAACTACAATCGTGAAAGTTTTCCTGCCACTACATTTCCCTTTCCGTGGCAAACAAATCTTAGCTCTAAGAGCCTGTTTTTGCCCCGGCCTGAGGTTGCTAAATTTTCAGGTGATCCACTCGAGTTTAAAAGTTTTTTAAGTAATTTTGAAACCCACGTTGAGTCACGAGTCACAGACCAAAATGCTTTATTTTGTCTTGTTGTTCAACATTGTGCTGACCCTATTAAGGATAAAATTAAGCACTTTTCTGAGAAGGAAGAGCTTTTCTATCAGTCTGCGAAGCAAACGCTTATAAAGGAATATGGTTTTCCTTGGGTGGTCTCGGACGTGTGTGAGCAAACGCTTAAAAATTTTCCTCCGATAAAACACAGAGATGCTGAAGAATTAAAACGATTTGCTGGATAAGACTTTTGTTATTTTACAAAGTATAAAGTATTTAAATAGCCTTAACCCTTTAGATACCCTTACACAGTTAGTACAGAAATTCTCCAATGCGCTAGCTGGGAATCACTGGTCGTAAACAAAGTATTTCTCTGCAAACCCTTGCCACACCCAGTCAGTCTTATGAAGGTCTTTCGTTGACTTAAATATATCGGATTTAAAGGGTAAAGAAAGATTGAATTAACCTAAAGTGCTATCGATAGACGAGATACCAATCCAACCGAATGCAATTCCACTTAACAAAGACTTGTCTAAGTTGAGCTACTTAAACGATGTGACTTTTGACACCTTACCCGGTGGCACTGTCGGCCTTCTTCTCGGAGCAGACAACCCTGAGTTGTTTCTTCCGAGCAGTTTTCGTAAAGGGCCTCGTGGTCTTCCTTCACCTATTCTTACACTTTTGAGTTGGTCTCTTTTGGGTCCATCCTTGTCACCTTCTTTAACAGTTAATTGCTCCGTAAACTTCACTTGCTGGAATGAGCCATCTGAAGTTGCGCTGGCCAAGCAAATATAGGAAACCGATTTTCAAGATGGGACAAGCGTGCTTGACACTCCAAACTCAAAAGGAGGATCGGGCTTACCTTTAGCTCTTAACAAATTCAGTTGAAGTACATAATGGTCACTACCAACTACCATTATTATGAAAACCATGCGATGTCGAACTTCCTAACAATCTTGTTGTGGCCAAGCAGCGTCTTGCCAGCTTAAAGCGAAGGTTTACCAAACATGACGACTTTCGAGGTAAGTATACTAAAGTTATTTCTTTCCTACTCACAACAGGGTTTTGCTCAACAAGTTCCGCATGAACACTTAAATGATCACAAAGGCCCTACATGGTACCGTACTTGCCTCATCATGCTGTTACTAACCCGCATAAACCGGATAAAGTAATAAGGGTCGTGTTAGATTGCGCCGCTAAATATAAAGGTACTTCACTGAACGACAACTTAATACGTGGTCCGGATTTAATGAGTAGTCTTATCGGGGTTTTAATGCGTTTTTGTTAAGAAAGGGTGGCACTAGTGGCAAACGTGGAAGCCATGTTTCATCAGGTGTTCGTGAAACCCAGCCACGTCGACGCGCTGCGTTTTTTGTGGTGGTCAAATGGGGGAAATAGACCAAGAACCCTTTGTCCACAGAATCAGGCGCATAGCCAGAAATTCACAATGGGGGGGCTGTTTTGGGGGTCGGGGGACGGAGTTCCCAGCTGCCGGAGGCCAAGGGGATTGGGGGCGCCGGAGGCACGGGGGTCTGGGGGCAGAGCTCCCAGCGCTCAAAAATTTTGCATTTTTTTGCAAAAATAACTTCATTTTCGGGGTATTTTGATTAAAAAATAATGCTTTTAAAACGTGGCTTAGAAATTGGCAGTGCAAACAAGATTAAACTGGTGGCATAAATGGGCTATTTGGGAAGTGGCTAATAGTAAAATGTTAATTCTCTTGTTTAGATGCTGGTAAATTATAAAATCCAATAAAGCTTAGTTCAATAAACCTCACGCGGAGTAATCTATTTCGTTTACAGTTTACAGTGATAAATAATTGGGGGGGGGGGGGCTAATGAAAAGATATTTGTGAGAAATGATTGGTAATTAACTAATACTGAATAGCCCCCCTCCCCCTATTCCGTAGTTTATAGTATATTTGCTGATGATACCTATGTTTAGCATTTTTACACTTGCGATCAAATTTGATTGCTTATTTCTTACTATTTTTCAAAGTTTTCATTTATTTGTTAGTTTTTTTTTTTGACAAATTAGCTCCCCCCCCTGAACATATGTTTCAAAGGATGTTTTAAATCACTATTGAGTCCACCCTAGTGCATAAAAAAGTCTCAAAAGTGCTAGAAACGTAGTATTTTTCCCGTGCTGCATTTTGGTCGACATGCCAATGGGAGGGCTATAGCCCCCCCCCTGGCTACGCTACTGCACAGAATGTTGGTTCATGTTTTTGGAGCCAAGGCCTCACCCAAGTGTGCTAATTTTGCACTGAAACAAACGGCTACTGAATTCGAGCAATTGTTCGAACCGAACATGTTGGAGATTGTAAATAAACTTTTTTATGTTGACGACTGCCTCGTGTCACTCCCTTCCTTTGCAGAAGCTGTGACAGCTCAGACACAGCTCTGTGACTTGTTTTCAAAGCGGAGTTTTCGTTCAAGAAAGTGGCTGCCGAACAACAGTGAATTCCTAGATCAAATTCCCGGACGGAGCACTCTTATGTGTTGCAGAGCTACTCTTTTCCTGAAAATGTTTCTGAACGTGTTCTCGGTGTTCACTGAGATGTTGAAAAGCACATTTTTACATTTAACGTGAATTTGCTCGTATTTTCTAACACTAAAAGAGGTGTTTTGTCCACCACAGCTAGTCTTCATGATCCACTTGGTTTTGTTTGTCCAATAGAGTTAGAGCCAAAGCTTCTGTTTCAACAACTTTGTAGGCAAAAGTTTGGCTGGGATGTGGGTATTTTTGGTCACGAGTTACAAAAATGGCAGCGCTGGCTGAATCGCCTCCAAGAGCTAAGCCACGTTCAAATTCCGGGTTGTTTTAAGCCGAAGAAACTAAAGGCATTAAAATCGATTGAAACACACAATTTCGCCGACGTGTCTTCCTGTGCTTATGCAGCTTGTTCGTATTTGCGTTTAGTGGACGCAGACGATAATATTTTCTGCTCATTCGTCATCGCTAAATCACGCTTAGAGCCCATTTCGCGCTTAGAACTGATCGCAGCAGTTCTGGCTGTGCGACTAAACACTTTAGTAAAACAAGAATTAAATTTTGATGTTTGTCAATCTTATTTTTGGATTGACTCTACTACTGTTTCATTGAGCATATTGAACAGATCTAAGAGATTTCCGATGTTTGTGGCAAATGGACTCGCTCTCATAAAACAATCCAGCAACCCCAGCGGGTGGCATTTTTTACCTTCTAAATTAAACGCTGCTGATCTACCAAGTTGTGGATTAATGGATAAGCCTATTGATCGTTTAAATTTTTGGTTAAAGGGTCCACAATCTTTGTGGGAGTCAAAGGCACTTTAACCTCAGTTTCCCGTTAAAGTCGATGCACAAATTCCAAACGAATTCTCCCCTTAAAAACATCAGACCGTTTTTTCCAACATTGTGACTGGGGATGATTCTTCTATCTCACGTTTGATTGCACGTTGTTCGAGCCTTTATAAGCTTAAAAGGTTAATGGCTTGGTTGTTGCGTTGCCAAATCAAGTTTTCCCGTCATACAAAGAAATCAAAATTACAGCCACTTGACTTCTCACTTTCGGTTGATGAGTTGCGCAACACCGAGACAGAACTCATTGGAACGACCGACGCTTGCGTCGGGTGTTCCTCTGTTTTTACTCGGCCGTTTTCCAACCAACGAGTGCGAAATTTCAGACTTTTGCTTATAACTCAAGAACGGTTTGATCTAGCTTCATAAAATTTTGACAGCAGTTTGAGATTATTAAGTTGTATGTTTGTACCAAACTTCGAGACAATAGTTCACGTGACTTTGGTTTTAGAACCCGAAAACCGCCCCGCAAGTTTGGCGTAAAAAGCGGTCTCTCTCAAAAACGGCTTAAGTACGGCAAAAAATGTTTCATAGTGTTCTATGTCTCAAAATACCCTTTCATCCCAACCAAACCACTTTTGGCTGCGATGAGATTCATTTCTTTTATTTTCCTTTTTTTTCCTTTTTTCTCCTTTTTTTCTTTTTTTCTCCTTTTTTTCTTTTTTTCTCCTTTTCTTTTTTTTCTCCTTTTTTTCCTTTTCTTTCCTGTTTTTTTCCTTATTTTTTTTCCTAATTTTTGTACGCTCTTCTTCTCCTAAACCACAAGACATCGAAATCTAATTTTTGTGTAAAGTTGTTGAGCTGCAAATGCAATTTTTTCTTCCGAAATTTTTTGGAACAAATCAACGGGAAACTCCCTAAAATGGGGCCCCAAAAAATCCATTTTTTGAACGGCTCAAGCTAGGGTGCTAGTTTTATTTGATATCAGTAGATATTCAACAGACACATATTTTGACATAGTTTGGGGGTGCCACCCTCCCCCGGGAACCCCCCAAATGGACCCCAAAAAATCAATTTTTTGAACAGCTTAACTTAGAGTGCCAGTGTTTTATGATATCAGCAGATATTTAACAGACACATATTTTGACATAGTTTGGGGTGCCACATCCTCCGGGGACCCCCAAATGGACCCCCCAAAAATCAATTTTTTGAACGGCTCAAGGTAGAGTTCTACTTTTTTTTGATATCAGCAGATATTTAACAGACAAATATTTTGACATAGCTTGGGGGTGCCACATCCTCCGGGAACCCCCCCAAATGGACCCCAAAAAATCAATTTTTTGAACAGCTTAACTTAGAGTGCCAGTGTTTTATGATATCAGCAGACATTTAACTGACAAATATTTTGACATAGTTTGGGGGTGCCACCCCCCAGGGAACCCCCCAAATGAATCCCCCAAAAATCAACTTTTTGAACGGCTCAACTTAGAGTGCTAGTGTTTTATAATATCAGGAGATATTTAATTGACAAATATTTTGACTCTACTTTTCTGGAGGTTCCATTATCAGATATTTTTGAATAATTGCTGATTTTACGGTAGACAAAAAATACTTTTGAGCGTCACAGCATTAGCTACACGTCGGTCGTTCACTGGGTTTGCCGGCAAACTCCCATCTAGCTAAATTTTTACAACAAGCTCATTGGAACGACCGACGCTTGCGTCGCGTGTTCCTCTGTTTTTACTCGGTCATTTTCCAACTATTGAGTGCGAAATTTCAGACTTTTGCTTATAACTCAAGAACGGTTTGATCTAGCTTCATAAAATTTTGACAGCAGTTTGAGATTATAAAGTTGTATGTTTGTACCAAATTTCGAGGCAATAGGTCACGTGACTTTGGTTTTAGAACCCAAAAACCGCCCCGCAAGTTTGGCGTAAAAAGCGGTCTCTCTCAAAAACGGCTTAAGTACGGCAAAAAATATTTCATATGGTTGTATGTCTTAAGATACCGTTTTATCCCAACCAAACTACTTTTGGCTGCGATGAGGTTTATTTCTTTTTTTTTTCCTTTTTTTTTTCCTTTATTTTCTTCCTAATTTTTGTACGCTCTTCTTCTCCTAAACCACAAAACATCGAAATCTAGTTTTTGTGTTAAGTTGTTGAGCTGCAAACGCAATTATTTCTCCCAAAACTTTTTGGGGCAACTCCACCGGGAACCCCCTTCAAAATGGGACCCCAAAAATCAAATTTTTTTAACGGCTCAAGCTAGAGTGCTACTTTTTTAAATATCAGTAGATATTTAACAGACAAAAAGTTTGACATAGTTTAGAGGTGCCACCCCCCGAAATGGACCTTTCAAAAATCAATTTTTTGAACGACTTAACTTGGAGTGCCAGTGTTTTATGATATCAGCAGATATTTAACTGAGAAATATTTTGACATAATTTGGGGGTGCCACCCCCCCCTCCGAGGGACACCCCAAATGGACCCCCCATAAACCAAATTTTTTTACCGCTCAAGCTCGATTGCCAGTTTGTTTTGATATCAGCAGATAATTAACAGACACATATTTTGACATAGTTTGGTGGTGCCACCCCCCCTTGGGACCCCCCCAAATGGACCTTCCAAAAATCAAATTTCTGAACGACTTAACTTAGAGTTCCAGTGTTTTATGATATCAGTAGATATTTAACAGACATATATTTTGACATAGTTTGGGGGTGCCACCCCCCCCGGAGATCTCCCAAATGGACCCCCCATAAATCAAATTTTTTTACCGCTCAAGCTAGATTGCCAGTTTGTGTTGATGTCAGCAGATATTTGACAGACACATATTTTGACATAGTTTAGGGGTGCCACCCCTTCTGGGATCCCCCAAAATGGCCCCCCCATAAACCAAATTTTTTTACCGCTCAAGCTAGAGTGCCAGTTTGTTTTGATATTAGCGGGTATTTAACTGACAAATATTTTGACATAGTTTGGGGGTGCCACCCCCCCTGGGGACCCCCCTAAATGGAACCCCAAAAATCAATTTTTTGAATGGCTCAAGCTAGGGTGCCAGTGTTTTATGATATCAGCAGATATTCAACAGACAAATATTTTGACATAGTTTGGGGGTGCCATCCCCCCGGGACCACCCCAAATGGACCCCCCAAAAATGAATTTTTTGAACGGCTTGACTTAAGGTGCCAGTTTGTTTTGATATCAGCAAATATTTAACTGACAAATATTTTGACATAGTTTGGGGCTGCCACCCTCCCCCGGGAACCCCTCTCAAACAGACCCCCAAAAATCAATTTTTTGAACAGCATAAGCTAGGGTACCAGTTTGTTTTGATATCGGCAGGTATTTAACAGACAAATATTTTGGCGTAGTTTAGGGGTGCCACCCCCCTGGGGATTCCCCCCAAAATGAATTTTTTGATCGGCTTGACTTAGGGTGCCAGTGTTTTATGATATCAGCAGATATTTAATTGACAAATACTTTGACATAGTTTGGGGGTACCTCTCCAAGAACTTCCCTCCCCCAAATAAACCCCTCGAAATTTAATTTTTCGAATGGCTAAAGCTGGGAAGCTAACTGTTTTTAATAATATTAAACAAATTATTTGACATAGTTTAAGGGTGCCACTCCCTCGGGAAACCAAAAATTGGACCACTCCTAAATCAATTTCTTTGAATCACTTGTTAGAGAGCTAATTGTTTTTAATATTAAGTCTGTAAAAAATAAGTATTTTGGCATGGTTAAGAGGTGACACCCCTGCCCGGGAGCCCCCCAAATACATAGATTCCCCAAATCTTTACTTTTCATTTAAACTAAAACAGTTTTTTAGTAGATATTTGTAAGACAAAGAATTAAAAATACAAATCGTCGTCTGTTCGAGACAATTCTTTAATCCTTAGTTTAAATTCATCAATTCTTTCTTTTGGTTTTCCTGAGTTGCTCGCAGAGTGTTTTATTTTCAAAAGATTCTCAAATTCAACTAACAACTTTTCAACAGCTTCTGTCATTTTTTGTTTGGAAAGAGTAGGTACACCAGCTTTTTGAAAAAATGGAATCACGAAGTTACAGTTTTTTTGTTTTTTTTGAAGCATCACGTTTAGAAATTGTGGTTGAGCACTGACGATGAGCTATGTAGCAAAACAGAACTTGGTGTTCGGTTGGAAGTTTGGATCCTTTAATTTCTTTGTCATTATCAGTTGGAACGGTGTTTATCAAAAATTTCCTGAAGTTTGAATCACTCACTGCGCAGTACAGTATACAAATATCACGAATTGTAGTCAAAGTAAAACTGATTTATGTTTTCTGTATCAAAAACAACAGCCCAAGTAAATTTATGAGTTTATCTACAATCTTTATGCTGTGAATTGTTTCAAAGTTTCAAAAGTATGGTAAAGAACTGCTTTAACTACTATCACCTCACTTTTCCCTCTATTGGTTTTTCTGAACTTTCAAAGGAGGTAAAGTTATCTAAAAAATTGATATGGTAAATCAATGAGTGCTGTTTAGCCCTAGCTCATTGATGCTTCTAAAAAGTTTAAATTTTTCTAAAAACTAGACGGGAGTTTGCCAGCAAACCCAGTGAACGACCGACGCAAAGCTAATGCTGTGACGCTCAAAAGTACTTTTTGTCTACCGTAAAATCAGCAATTGTTCAAAAATATCTGATTATGGAACCTCCAGAAAAGTAGAGTCAAAATAATTGTCAATTAAATATCTCCTGATATCATAAAACACGGGCACCCTAGCTTGAGCCATTCAAAAATTGATTTTTGGGGGTCTATTTGGGGGGACCCCGGGGGGGGGTGGCACCCCCAAACTATGTCAAAATATTTGTCTGTTAAATATCTGCTGATATCATAAAACACTGGCACTCTAAGTTGAGCTAATCAAAAAATTGATTTTTGGGGGTCCATTTGGGGGGTTCCCGGGGGGGTGACAGCCCCAAACTATGTCAAAATATTTGTCTGTTAAATATCTGCTGATATCATAAAACACTGGCACTCTAAGTTAAGCTGTTCAAAAAATTGATTTTTGGGGGTCCATTTGGGGGGTTCCCGGGGGAGGGTGGCACCCCCAAACTATGTCAAAATATGTGTCTGTTGAATATCTACTGATATCAAATAAAACTAGCACCCTAGCTTGAGCCGTTCGAAAAATGGATTTTTTGGGGCCCCATTTTCGGGGGGGTTCTTGGTAGATTTGTCCCAAAAAATTTCGGGAGAAAAAATTGTTGGAAATGTTCTACAAATGATGGATAACGAAACAGACGAAGCATTTTTGCAATCCATGATGTCTGATCGAATAGCTTCAATGAGTGCAAAGACAATACTGCATTCAGTCAAGTAAAAAAAAAGCTGGCAAGATAAAACCAAGAATCCAAGCGAAAAAAGAAATGGGAAGATGAGTCAGCAAGCTGCAATACTGCCGTTATCAGCGACAGTACCACTACAGATTCCAGCACTGGTGACAAAATGAGTCTCTGCCCCACTACTTCTTCTGGTCAAGTTTCCAGAAGTCACAAAAGATCCGTGAAAACTGGAGTAGGCGTTCACATTCCTCATGACATCTTAAAAGCGCCGATTGTTGTTCAGGCATTAGTTCGGAACAAAATTTTTTCTTCAGCTATTTCTGCTGTAATGCATGAGATTGTGGCAACTTCAAAAGGAGTCTATCCAAATTATTTTTAAGTTACGCTTCTACAGAACGATATACTGTAGAATTGAAGCCATTCAAAATATATCTCAAAAAAATTGCTGAAAATTGGACACCTCCTGCAGTTGCCAACATACATTGGAATGGTAAGCTAATGGATGCATATCAGATTGCTAATGATGCGATTGCTAATGAATAATGTGATTGCTAATGAAGCATTACGACGTTTTGGAAACCACATGTGGTATCTTACTGAAGAGCTTGTACCACTGTGTTTTTTTAGCGGCAATGTAAAGGAGAGTACCAAACTAGCAATGGCAAAGAAATTGTTAAATTTTGAAAAAATGAATGCTTTTACAATAGATTTGGCTCTGGCTTTGGCAAACCCGAATTTCCAAAATTAAATGACGATTTTTCAAGAGATTTAGATTTCTACATGGGAAATGACTCTTGGATGTTTTTTAAAATTCTAAAACTCGATTCGTCGTTTCTTCCGCAACCAATTGATACATGGAAAAAAAATCCAGCCTTTGTCGATGCCAAAATAATCATCGATCATAATAAAGTAGTAAATGATGCAGCAGAGCGAGGTGTAAAGCTGGCACAAGATTTTCAAAGAGCTACTCCAAAAGAAAAACGCTATCAAAATGTACTGCAAGTAGTCGAAAACTCTCGAAAACTTATTCCAGACCAAAGAATTTCCAAAACGGGCCAGTTGTGGTACTTAATCAATTAAAAAAACTTAGCGGGCTTTCAATTTTAGTCATTGTTGCAGTGCTACTCCAATGTGCTACTGTGTAATATTATCTTTAAAATAGAAATGATTATATTTTTGAAACATTGAATTGTGCTTTGTCTGCAATATTTTTTGAAGTTTTCTTCTTGCAAAAGCTGAAAGTTGTGATTATTAAATCGCGCAAATTCGTACGCAAGCGTTTAAAATGTTTTTATGCCGTCTAGTGGCCAAAGTATAAAAAACAAACAACAAAATGAATTTGGCATCCTCAAATAAACAAGTTTGTACGTCAAATTTGGATTAAAAACTGCAAATTGTACTTTGGCTGCTAGTGGTGGTAGAGAGCTTGGATGCCATAGAATTGGTTATATCTCCCTATCCAGTGGCTCAATTGTAATAATTTTTTTTTTTTTGATTGAAAGATTAAAAATAGTGCTGTCTTTTGAAACATACAATTTAAGTGTGCCTCAAACACAGTTCCACCTAGCGGCAAAATTGTCTAAAAATTGCATCATGGGCCCAACTTTAGGGCCCAGGTGGGGGTCTAAACATAAACCAATCAGTGTAAAATTTTGCACAACTTATTTTTATAGCTAACCTAACATGCAAAAAAAAGTTAGATTCATTTCTCCAAGGTCGGGGCAAATGATGCAGTCTAACTGGCACCTAAGTTGAGCCGTTCAAAAAATTTAATTTTTGGGGGTCCATTTGGGGGGTCCTCGGGCGAGGGGTGGCACCCCCAAACTATGTCAAGATATTTGTCTGTTAAATATCTACTGATATTAAAACAGACTAGCACCCTAAGTTGAGCCATTCAAAAATTGATTTTTGGGGGTACCCAGGGGGGGTCCCAAGGGGGGGGTAGCACTCCCAAACTATGTCAAAATTTTTGTCTGGTAAACATCTGCTGATATCAAAACAATTTGGCACTCTAAGTTGAGCCGTAGAAAAAATTGATTTTTGGGGGGTCTGTTTGGGGGTCTTTGATGGGTGGCACCCCCAAACTATGTCAACTATTTGTCTGTAAAATATCTGCTAATATCAAAACAAACTGGCACCCTAAGTTGAGCCATTTAAAAAATTGATTTTTGGGGGGTCCATTTGGGGTGTCCCCCTGGGGGGGGGTGGCACCCCCAAATTATGTCAAAATATTTGATCGTTAACTGTCTGTGGATATGATAAGACACTGGAACTCTAAGTTGAGCCGTTCATAAAATTGATTATTTGGGGGAGTCCCAAGGGGGGGTGGCACCCCCAAACTATATCAAAATATTTGTCTGTTAAATATCTGCTGATATTAAAAAAAAAGTAGCACTCTAGCTTGAGCCGTTCAAAAAATTGAGTTTTGGGGTCCCATTTTGGGGGGGTTCCCGGTGGAGTTGTCCAAAAAATTTCGGGAGAAATAATTGCGCTTGCAGCTCAACAACTTCACACAAAAACTAGATTTCGATGTTTTGTGGTTTAGGAGAAGAAGAGCGTACAAAAATTAGGAAGAAAAATAAGGAAAAAAAAAGGAAAAAAAAAACCTCATCGTGGCCAAAAGTGGGTTGGTTGGGATAAAACGGTATCTTAAGAAATATAACCTTGTGAAATATTTTTTGCCGTACTTAAGCCGTTTTTGAGAGAGACCGCTTTTTACGCCAAACTTGCGGGGCGGTTTTCGGGTTCTAAAATCGAAGTCACGTGAACTATTGCCTCGAAATTTGGTACAAACATATAACTCATTAATTTCAAACTAAATCATCAGGTTTATCAAAAATCAGCTCCATATTTTAATGCAATCACAAACACGAAAAATTGGTTTATACTGGTACAAATTTATAGATTATACAGTTGCAAATGAGCTATTGCGACGCGTTTCGACCTTGCTCAAGGGTCTCATCAGGCAAAAAAAAAAACTATGAAAGTCTCCAAAAAGTCAGGTAAGCACAGCAATGGAAAAATTTTTTTACAAGCGCATAAGTAATTACATCAAAACCTGCAGTACAACTCCAAATACGGGCAAGTTTGCCAGAGTAAAGGGTTGGGCTAAAAAGCACAAATGCAGCATTGCATGTGACCACACAACAGGGCGACTTATAAAGACAAGGTCAAATAAAATTTCGTGAGAACTTGCCAAATTCTCAAAAGCTTCGGGGACCTACATAAAGGGGCCGCTCACAAAGCAGTCAACGATAAATCATCAGGTTTGTCAAAAATCAGCTCCATATTTTAATGCAATCACAAACACGAAAAATTGGTCTATACTTGTACAAATTTATAGATTATACAGTTGCAAATGAGCTATTGCGACGCGTTTCGACCTTGCTCAAGGGTCTCATCAGGCAAAAAAAAAAAAAAAAAAACAACTATGAAAGTCTGCAAAAAGTCAGGTAATTGCAAACTACTTCAAACTATTAATCTCAAACTGCTGTCAAAATTTCATGCAGCTAGATTAAACCGTTCTCGAGTTATAAGCAAAAGTCCGAAATTTTGCACTCTTTAGTTGGAAAATGGCCGAGTAAAAACAAAGGAACATGAGCCTAACGAGGCTAGTGGTTGGGTCTAATGCAGCAATAGGATGATGTAGTAACGTAACGTGGTAAAAAACAACTCTGAAATAGAAAGTTACACAGGTATATCAATTAGTGAATTACCGGTAGGTTGCCGGTATGTTACTAGTAACAGGCTACACTAGACAATAAAGAAGGTAATGTTATCAGCAAAATTTGCATTAATCTGGAAGACTAAACTGCTAGCTTACTACATTACACTTACAGTAGACAGTGGTTAGTCGCAGGTCAGTTTATTGCGTTAATTTCATGGAGGATTTTGGATTACATGCTGCACATTCCTGGATGTGTTTTGACAGCAATGTCATTAACAGAGGTGGAGTCGAGGACACAAGGCTTGAGGCCTTGGCCAAGGACACAATAAAAATCCGAGGCCAAGGCCAAGGAGAGGAATGCTTGAGGCCAAGGACAGGAATGCTCGAGGTCAAGGCCAAGGACTAAGGACACAAATGCAAGTGTTTTCCTAAGAAATAAGGTCTTAAAAAATTTTTTTCCATCAATCTCCAAAAAAAAAAAAAAAACGGTCTAAAAAAACAATTTTCAGCCGATGTACAAAATTTTAACCATTCAAAAAATAGTGCTGTCCTTGAGCCGAGGACAGGAAAATTTTTGAGGACTTGAGGCTTTGAGGCCAGGGCCAAGGTCTTGAACATGTGTCCTCGAGGCCAAGGACGTCCTCGAGAACTCCACCTCTGGTCATTAAAAACTTTATCACGACTGTGATTCTAAAGTATTGTGTAGAAATTCAGCACACAATCCAACAGTATGAATAAGCTTACTGATAATTAGGAAACCAAAGACATTAAAGAGAAATTGAATAGCAGAGAACTGTTTTTGCTCATCACATTGACAAATCCAATGTATGGAATGATAACTGCCAGTGGAAGTCGTAATGATTTCCCAGGAGTCGACCACGAAGGACGTCAAACTTGTCGGTTATGATTTCCGTGGTCACACAAGGGGAACCCTTGTAGTAGGGATAGGCTATGGCTATCCTTACTACAAGGGTTCAGCAATTTTTTCACTTGTTTTTTTTTAAGTACCACAAGTGAAAAATCGTTTATTCCCTAGAAAGTCTCTGCCGCTGTGCAAGCCCTTAAGGTTTGTCCAGTTCGGCCAAGAGTCTTGTCCAGCTGGGGAATAACTTTGTTAGAGAAGCTGAGGGCTGCCAATGAGAGCTAAAAGCTCGAAACAGCGCTGTCCAGCTCTGCATATCCTGAAAAGAAATTAAAATTTGTAGCATGCAAAAAGTGTCTTAAATGCTTCAAGTATGGGTCCCACAAAACTGGAACATTCCATTTAAGTTGACATTAGGATTTCCAATTTCCCAGGCCTTTTGTGGTAGCCTACCGGGAAAACAGGAAAAATTTAACACAAAACCGGGATCCCGGGAAATTCGCGGGATCATTACGTGTTATAATTTCGATATTTTTGTATGTTTTCAACTACTCCTGTAAGTGTAAGTACAATCAGTAAAGCAAAAATGCAAGAAATCATTTATTTTTCATGTAGTAACTGTGAACTGATGAAGGAAAGTCAGGGCATTAAGGGATTTGTCACTCAGATGGGAATGCAGTTTGGTAACAAACAATCCTGCGGCAGAAAAAGCACGTTCTGCTTCAACCGAAGTCGGTGGAATGCTAAGTAAAGCATTGAAAAGAAGCTCTAATTTAGTCGGTCGTTTTCTGGTAGCTTCAAACAAATCCATTTCTTGCTTGATGACTTTTTGAAGTTGATTTCTATCATCACTTTGTGTGTCCGACTGGTTGTCCATAAAATCCGTGGAATGCTCAATGTGTGTCTGTAGTCATTCAAAGAGGCTAATTTGTCGGCTGTTTGCTGCCGCTTCTTCATTTGCATCTTGTTGAGTCTGCTGACCATCAGCATTGTCATGTATACCATCACCAAACAAACTGCCGATCAAAGTGGTAGCTGTGTTTAAAAAGCTCTCTTTTGTAGTACTACTTAATGGTTTGTCATGGAAAATATCATTAGTATCATTTTGTGAGAATATATTAGGATTCTGTAGGTAACGCATCAGGTTAATGAGATCATTTTTTCTTCTTTGCTATATTCGGTTTTTGACGATGGAGAGCAATTTTTTGGCTAGAGTTGTCCTTTGCTTTTTTATTTCCCTAATTAGAAATAAGAAAATTCCTTCAGCAGTTAATAATGTCGCGTTTTGACGACACATAGCTTCAACAGCCAATTTTACTGGTTTAAGTGTGGCCATTATCTCATCAAGAAACAAAAATTCAGATTGTGTTATGTCATGTGCAGTTGATAAATCCAGTAAAGCTTTAAAAATGCACTTTTTAAGAAGAATAAATCTCTCGATCATCTGAAACATAGAACTCCCAACGAGTTTTGCAGTAAAGGATAAGCGACAACTCGTTTTCGTGAACCTGCATTACATAGTTTTGAAGAATCTCATTTTTCGCTAGGCTTTTTCAAAACACTTTAACTACTTTTCTCACCTTTTTGAGAACATCTTCTATTTTGGGACTGAAAGCAGGGCGTTCTTTTCTTGCCGGGATTGCTGTAGTAAGGCCGTCATCAAATAGCTCTTCGTCTTCTTGCTCACCTTCATCATTGTCAATGGGGGCATGGTCTTCTTGCTCGCCTTCATTATCGTCTTCTTGCTCACCTTCATCATCATCAACGGGGGCATGGGCAACATTTCCAAACTTGTACAGGACATCACACATAGCCAGATGAATGCCATGAACTTACAAAGTTGGTTATAAACTTGGGAAAGTTTAACCAATTTTTTCATCACTGACGCACCATCAGATATAATACTGACAATGGATGCCTGAATATGAGTTATTCCAAAATCAGCCAGGTGTTTCTCCAGCAGCTGTAACATTTTTGCAGCATCGCGGGATCCAAACATTCTTATTAGGCCGAGATTGATAAATTCATTTTCATATCAAATGTTGACGTTCGTCGTTCATGTATTTTCGGCTGTGGATCGAGGTGTACTCGTCTAAAGTGATACTAAAGTGGGTATTGCTCTGCAGTTTTGCTTCAATTTTGCCTTTTATTTCCTCTTGAATGGTCTTGTGCTCAAAATGAATTAGATTTACGATACTTGTTTCCACAAAAGGGAGACGAAAGCCTTTGGCACTAATTGATTCCTGAATGAATTTACTCTTGCATATAGCATGGATCGAAAAACCATACACAGCAGCGAGTTGCAAAACAATGGTTTGCAAACTTTCCTTTTTAATATTCACAAACGACGTGATGGATTTCTGCTGAATTTTCACCTTCTTTGGGGTAACAGGCCTTTCCTCGTCTTCAAGGCTAAGACTGTGCTTCAATTTTAAGTGCCGCCAAAGACCACTTGTTAATCCACCTTTGCAGGAAATATTTTTACGACAGTGTTTACAAGTACCTTCATTATTATCAGCATGATCGAAATGCTTCCAAACTTTAGACATTGATATTAAGTTCAGACTGATATTACCAACAAAGCCCAATCAAGCAATGAAACAATGATTACTGTACAACAATGCTGTAGTGTACATAGACTGGTCGCAACCGCTCGCAAGGCAGGCAACTTTTAAGTTTATTACAAATGATGTTGTGTCGTCACAGTGCCCAATAATATGCTACTCACAAGTTTTGTGCAAAACCAACCTAACGCTTGAGGAGACCAAACAAAAATCTTTTGCAATTTGCTTTGTGCGACTGTACTAAAAATACCAGGAATTTTTGTCAAAAAACCTGGGAAACAGGATGCAAAAAAATTCATTAAATCCCGGAAATTACCGGAACCGGGATCCCGGTTTTCAAACCCTAGTCGACATGTTGAACATTGCCCTGGCAAAACTCTCAGGTTTCTGGAATGCGACTTAAGTTGCCATTTAAAAATCTTGGTGTTGCTCGTCAGGTGAAATCTGATGCATTAGATGCTGCTGTTGCTGTAGTTGTAAAAGATTTAAGACCACTTTCTGTATTTGAAGGTGAGGGAATGAAAGAATTTGCTCAAACACGGATTGATATTGTGGCTAAGTATGGAAAAGTAACAGTTAAAGACGTGCTACCTAGTTGAAACACCATTGTAAAAAAAATTGATTCAACTGCACTTGCTCATAAAAGCGATCTTGCTTGAACACTTATTGGCTAAGATCCATGACAACTCTGGTTTTGGTGTTACCCATGATCTTTGGACAGATGACTATAAAAAACTTAACTTACCGGTTCTTGTTTGTCATGTACGGTACAGTACATTGGTTAGAAGATGGAAAAAGGAAAAACAGTGGAATTTTTTGTAAACTGTTTCAAGCTGAAAAAAAACAGGTGAGAACATACGTCGTGAACTTGCGGCCAACATGGCTGAAATTGGACTTGAAGAATCCATTCTAAAAAATATTACCGCCATGTTTGTGACTGGCAGAGGAGCAAACATAAAAAAAGCACTAGAATGCTTTTCATGGTTACCTTGTTGCTGTCATGTGTTGAATGTGATATTATATCAGACTTCCAAAATGCAACCTAAAAGTGAAGCTTCGGCTTTAATGATAGTCGACGCACATTTGGAAGTTGATGACGTTATTGTTAATGAGAACACTGAAATGACCAAAGTAAGAAAATTATTGGAAGCAGTTAAAGATCTTGTGGCTTACCTTAAAGGTAGCGGATTGGCATCCAAACTTTCCAGTGCAGTCATCCAAGACATCGAAACTCGTTGGAACTCAAAGTTAGCTATGTTAGTTAGTGTCAATGAAATTTTTGGAGAGATTGAAATCATGCTAATAGAAAGAAACCAAGATCACACATTGCAATTTATTGATGTTGCTGTAATGAAGGAGATAATTGAGTTATTGATGCCATTTAAGTCCATTAGCATTGCCATGGAAAGTGACAAGTATCCTACATTGCATGGTGTTCTGCTGTGGAAAAAAAAACTATTGGTTCATTGTCGAAAAATTTGCAGTGATTCGCCTGTAATTACTAGTAAGTGTTTAAAGTTCAGCTTAACTTCACTGATTGAACAAAAATGGGAGATTTTGATCTATACAAAAGTGTTTAAAGTTCAGCTTAACTTCACTGATTGAACAAAAATGGGAGATTTTGATCTATACAAAAGTGTTTAAAGTTCAGCTTAACTTCACTGATTGAACAAAAATGGGAGATTTTGATTTGTACAAAGTTGCATTATTCTGCTTTCCAAAATTCAAAAGTTTGTCTATTTTACCTATTGCCAGCATGCGAAATGATGTCTTAAAACGTGTGAAGAGTATGCTGTCTGACCCTAAGTTTGGTGATAGTGAAGTTGTGGCAACAATCAGTACCGATGATCATCACTATGAAAAAGCAAAATGCAGCAAGACTGATTATGCAATGGACTTTGGTGATTTTGCAGATGAACCAAATGATGAAGAAACCAGTGATGAAATAACTAAGTATCTTTACGCTGATTTTTCAGGAGAAGATTTTGGGGCTGAGGGACACATTAACAACTTTGATGTGCTGAAATTTTGGAAGGAGAAAATGTCTTCAAATCAAGTCTTTGATTATACTCACTGTAATACGCCAAAGCATGTAACGAGTTGGCCGGGCCCATCTCTGCGTCATTGCGCCCAGGCAACACAGCTCCTTTCGAAGAAGTATCGCGGCGGTGGCGAGCCATTGGCAACACTGTGTCCGATTTGAACCTCAGACCTCCTGTTCCAGAAACGAACGCTTTACCGCTTGACCAACTGTCCGGTTAGAAAATGTCTTAATATCCTAAACTTGCAAAGCTAGCTTGATATGTGCTCTCTATTCCATGCTTATCTGCAGCTTCAGAGCGAATATTTTCTTGTGCTAGCAGTGTCCATGCAGAACAAAGAACCAGGTTACTTCCACAACACATTGATTCAGTTGTTTTTTTGAACAGTTACTGGAAGTACCTTAATTAGTTTAACTTTTTATGCATTACAACCAGTAAACATTTTTAACAATCTACAGTATTTCTTTTTGGACTAACTTTTGACTGCAGTATTCCATAGATTATTTATCGTATTTTCCGGCTAAGAAGCTGATTTTCTGGACCTACTTTTTCGACCTAATTTTCTGGGGTCCGCTGTGGATATAGCTTTGGACCAAAAAAAAACAGCAGTCAAAATTGGTCACAAAAAACAACCAACTAATTGCATGAAGTCATTCACTGATAATAACTGCTAAAAAAACAACCAATTGCCAGTAATTATTGCTTATGCAAACAAACCTCTTTGTCTTCTGCATGTGCAGCAGTGCACCATTACAGTAAATGCACTGGCAGGTGAAAGAGGACAAAAGAGCAAGGAGAATTACTGCTACAGCAATTAAAAGAGCTAGTAGGATCATTTTCACGGTGATTATGAAGCACATGCTTTGGTGCGTAATAAATGTAACGTATATCTGACAAACTTTGTTGCAAAAAGAAAAAAGGTACCAGTAGTTAACGGAATTTTCTGATTCGGCTTATTAGGTGGTAATATGCAAAAATCCTCATTTTCAGAGCTAAAAACTGGCCTTTGCTTATTCGCTGGGTCGGCTTATTAGCCAGAATATATGGTATTACTGGACTGGAAATTGACAGTTTTGTCTTTTTTTTGTTTACAGTTCATTTTTCTAGAGTATATAAGTCAATTCGTCCAATCAGTGTGACTTTTTTCTTCTGGGTTCACTTGCACTTAGAATATGTCCAATCAAATCTGTCGAATACGTGTGACTGCAAAAAAAACTTTGCAACCAGAGCAAACTTTTTTGTTCAATGCTCTTCTCTTGTTTTCCGCGCATCTGTTTCCAGTCTGCTGAATAAAAAGTCTATGAGTAGACTATTACGCTGAGTATTACTTTACAGCTTGAGGTTATATTTTTTATGTTATTTGTATATACAACTAAATATTTGACTCTTGGTTCTCTGCCTATGCTTGCTTATTCATGCTTTGTGTACCTATTTGGCTTGTTCATGTTCTTTAGTTTGGATTGTATTTTATAGAGGCTTTTGGATTGGCTAGGCAAGTTTTATAAGTGTAGAATAGGTAGTGAGAACTGTGAAATCATGAAATCAATGAAGCTTTACTGCAGATAATGGCTGAAAGAAACCTGAATTTGGATATTGTGTCAGTATTTAAAAATTGACAGAGTTACCAAGACATTTCAAATGACAAAAAGTGTAAAGGAGGTAGTAACCGTTTCACAAAGCAAGAGCTAATTCAATAAACAGGTAAAAGTTTTAGGTCAAAAAAGGTGAGCTGTGAGATATTGTATGTTAATTTATAAATCACCAACTGTAGTCTACAGTTTTTTTTTTATTGTGCATTTTGTTAAGCAAATTTATCTTTCAGTTTAATCCTATTATCAGATTATGTTTCTTCACATAGCACAAAAACATTTTCTAATTGTTGTAACATTGTTTTGTTGTCATTTTAATAATAATGTTTTGTTGCCATGCAGTGCAGCGCGAGTGCAGTGCAGAGCTTGTAAATATTATGCAGTGTGTGGACAGAACTTTGGCAGTGCGGTGCTGGCACGGTACAGTAAAAATGTGCTTGCAACTTTTGTAGCATACAGTGGTACTGGGTATCGGTTTGTTGGACGTTTAGGATGCATCCTAAGCGTCCTAGTAAAGGTATTACTGAACCCCCAACTTGTCTTGGAATCTCGTTTACAAATAGGCTACTGTTTAGTGTTCCACTAAGCTCAGAGCTACTGTATAATCTGATATTTTAAGTACAATGGTGATACATGGTAACTACCCAGAGCTAGTTATTCCAAATGTAAATTTTTTCAAATTTACTACTGATTTAATAAAACAACAAGGCGACAGGATTGCCATAGTAAGTATCAATGAATAACTCTCAATTATTAACACTTTTACTTCAGTAAATTCTTCATACAGTGCACTAAAGGAATAAAAATTGGGATTTTATTGGTTCTTCTAGCTTCCTCACGTTTAAATGACTGATGGGCGAGTTTTTTTGTTAGGCCTATATATACTTACAGATCATGAAAAATTTGAGTGAGTGAGGAAAAATACCGATACTGTATTTTGACATTAAGATTAATCACTTTTTTTCAATTGAAAAACTTGAAAGTTATTTTTTTATGCTAGCCTTCTCAGAGTCAGTTATTTAGTCATTCCAAAAAAAATGGCTGCCAGTGATTTTGTCACAAAGGTACATGACCAACGGCATTTTCAAGACAAAAAATACAGAGTAGGCCTGTCTGTATACCAAAAAGACAGACTATACCTATCTGTATTCAGAACTGTACTATAAAGTATTGCGTTATTTATTTATCACATATGACGCAATGGGGGCCAGGTGGTCGAGCAGTAACGCGTTTGTCTTTGGAGCGGCAGGTCTGAGGTTCAAATCTTAGGCCGGTCAAATCTGAAATCAGACACAGTGTTGTCAACGACTTTCCACTGCCGCAAAATTTTGAAAAGAGCTGTATTGCCTGTAGGTGCAATGAGGCAAAGATAGGGATGTCGTTAAGTATGAGCCGTCATTTTTTTTTTCCGGAAGCTCTGCGGCTCATGTATGAGGGTGTGCGTGCTCTCAGTCTTTTCATGCGTGTACTCATTTGGGTTAGGGCTAGATTTGCGGAGTAGTTTAGATCGATGAGAAGGAGAGAGCAGACGTGTGTTCATACACAGGTTGCATAGCTTCTGAAACAAAGCAGACGGCTTATACTTAATGACACCCAAGATGGGCCCTGCAAACTCGTTACATGCTTGATCGTAATACAGTTTAGTTCATGTTAACTTTTTAAGTGTAATTTACATTTCTTTTCGTTCCCTCACTTCTAGGGCACGTAATGACACTGTTGAGCTGATTGTGAGGAAAAATTTATTGCTATGGTGGTCTTTTTGTGTTTTGAAAGTTACATTTTATGGTCTGATCTAATTTCAAGATTAAAAAAAGGTTCAAATGCACTGATGAAGCTGCGATCAGAAAATCTTTGAAAATTGCAAACAACGATAATTGATAGACCTATGAGGCTGCAGCTTGTTATTTGCCACAAAAACAAGCTCTTTTCTTTGCTTTTTCTATAAAACTCGTAGTAATATGCAACAAGTGTTGCCTGCGCAAACTGGTTTGTACCGGTACGATGAATGAATGGTGCAAAAAATTAGCAATATAAACCTTAGCAGAAGTTAGTTTAGTCCATTAACATAGAAAAACTTTTTAACAAATTAACCAGTTAATAAAAAAGTTAGCTTCGTTATTGACAGTTTAAAGGATTTGTGCCCATCTATGCAGTAGGCAAGTTTTAGACATTAATGAGTCAAATATTATGCAAATCAAATTTCCTAAGACATGTTTTGACAGCAGCTAATGTAGAAGACAAAACAATAGACTCTGCCAACAAATTCCAAACTAAAATGATCCGATAACTGAAAAAATAATAATAAGTATCGTATTTAGATCTGTGTTTGCATCTTAGAACTGAAACAAAACCATGTATTTGCATCTTGTAACTAGTTTTAGCACTTTATTAAAGCACTGACTGAAAACAGGAGTCATTGAACTATTATACTATTCCAAGAGCTATCTCTAGTCTTGCCCTGACGTTTTATTTGTGGTGAAATCAGTTTGTGACAAGATCACTGGTAACAATAAAAAAACAAGGCAGAGGCTGCTGTAATGTTACATAAGAATAAGAAAATCTCTATCCTAGGCCTAACCCCAACCCTAAACCTAACCCCAAAGTTAATCATAACCCAAACTCAAAGTCTATCCCCAAACCCTAACAATAATTTCAAAAATAAAAAAGAGTAAATGAGCGCTCACTCTTTTCTTTCTTATTCTCTTTATGGTTGTTACGTTATGTAACACTTGCCACTTACAAAAAGCAAAGTTAAGCCTAAAGGTTATTTAGTCATTTCAAAAGCTTCATTTGATTTGACAAAGTTAAGGTTAAGCTTACTCATTCAGTCACTCAAGGTTAGGCTTTTTGTGATTGCAAGTACAATTTTAATGCTTGTATGTGGGTCATTCCATGCCAAATGAGCAAATGGGTTACACCATATTATGTTTTGGATTTTAATGAAATTTGGCACAGTTGTAGATCTAAATGAAAAAACAAAAATGCAAAAAAATTTTTTCGAAAAGCTCCAACTATTTACGGAGTTATGATTATTTTAAAAAACGCTATTTTTGCTTGTTCTGCTTCATCGCACAGGCTTAAAACTTTATTAAATCTCTGATTTCTTTATCTGTGGTCATAGGAGACTGCTGAAAATTGCTAGATAGGGGTTTTAAGACCCAAAAAATCCAAAAATCTAGCTTAAAAAATGATAAAAGAATGATTTCATGGAGTAACTGAGCTTCCAATTTAATAATTACGTTTTTTGGATGCCCAACTTCAACAATCTGTTAAAAAAATGTGTATCAAATTTAAAAGCTGAAATTCACAAATTTATTTCTTGTCCCACTGCTCTTTCATCTCATATAACAAAATTCAATTAATTTTGATGCCTACTATAAAAAATTTTACTTTTAAGTGACATATGTTTTTTTCATAAAAAAACAGCATGGAATCAGTTTGAGATAAAAAGCAAGACAGCACAAAATCGTTATGAAACAGTTGGGGGAAAAGAACATACAACAAATAACCCCAACATGCTAAACAGAGTTTTTATCCTAGGGAAAATCCGCAACACAGATTACTGAGCAGTTGTTTTAAAGGCAGAGCATGAACACTCAAGTACGATGATATCTAACACAGGTTTGCTGCAAAAATGTGGCATTGGAAAAAAATTGAATGAGATGTGCCACAATTCTGAATTGTCCACAAAATCCACTTGGGTTTGAGCACGTTGAACTAATCTGTCGCAGAACCTCAGTGCTGAGAGGTGAGATTCAAAACATAAAAACTAGTCAAGACAGGTCTGAAAGTATTTCTCTTCTTAAAGCTAACAAATGGGCATTGGGTAGTGAAAAAATTTTTATATTAGGTCAGAATATTTGCCGAGCATTGCTAATGAGACTACCACCACCAGCACATCATCATCATCCACAGAGAGTAAGGTAAAAACTTTCACCCATCCAACTTATGAACTTAGCCCTTATGAACATGCTGCAGTTATGAACACATCATTTGAATTGTGCTCTATATCTGATATTATGGCCCTTATGGCGACATGGTAAAAACAAGCAAACACAAGTGGTTGAGGCTCGCTGCAAAATTCTGAAAACTGCTAATAAACTTTTGAGCAAAACTATTAAAGTTTAAAGTGAGAGGTATGATTTTGGTACTTCAGTTAGCTGATTATAACTTCTCACTAAAGGCTTGGCAAAATCGCTCTGAATGTTCAAACTTTTCTTAAACTTTTTTTGTGATAGTATCGTCTTGTTTGTCACAATTCTTTATTGATGTGGTTTCCTGGTTTGCTTTGCTTAGAAGTATATTAGCAGTTTTCAGAATTTCGCTGCGAGCTTCAACCACCTGTGTGTGCTTGCTTTTACGATGACGCTCTAAGGATCGCGATATAGAGCGCAATGCTAATGATGTGTTCATAACTTTAGAATCCATAGTTGAATAGGTGGAGCTTCTACCTCACTCTCTGTATGATGATGCGGTGGTGGTAGCATCATCAGCACTTAAGACTTGTAACATGCGCCAACATGCTTGGCAGATCTTCTGACCTAGTATAACAATTTTTTCACTGCCCAGGGCCAATTTCTTAGCTTGAAGCAGAGATATGCTTCCAGACCTGTCTTGACTGGTTTTTAAGCTGTGCATGTGATTCACAGCACTTTTTTCACTGCAAATGATATTTTGAGAGACATTCCATGAGATGACGCTTACAGAATCAGATACTTCTAATCTCTTCTCGCAGCAGTGACATTCTGTGACAGATTAGTTCAACATGTTCCAATCCAAGTACTTTAATTTAAGCAAAGTGGATTTTGTGGGCAATTGTGGCATGTCTCATTCAATTTTCTTTCAATACCACATTTTTGTAGCAAACTAATTGCATTCATCTTATTGTGAAACACTGCACAACTACTGATATAACATGAAACAATCTAAAATAAAAATCACTGTTAAGAAAGCTGTTGCCTATTACCCATTCAAACTGTGTTAAATTAAGCACATATGATTACAACAATATTAACATTGCAAAGCTAGGAAATGAAATTTTCCTGAAAGATATCTCTTATTTATTATTGAAATCAGCAATTTTTTAACATACGTTTTCGACTTTTCGAGTCAGTAGCATCAAAAATTTAATGATATATGCATTGATTGAACATGAATCAAATCCATCTCAAACTTTTGCAATTATGTGCTTTTCATCATTCTTGTCACACTACACAATGTGCATGAAAGAGCCCATGTAGTCCAAAAAACCAGACTGTCAAGCTTGAGCATGTGTTAGATATCATCGTACTTGAGTGTTCGGCAGGGTTCCCTCAATTGGAAAAAGTCGGGAATTTGGTAAAGGCATTTCCCGACCAGGAAAAAGTCGGGAAAAGTGCGTGCTAATATTGAACGAGCTTGAAAAACAATTTAGCAAAAATAGCGCACTGCACCATGTAGAAACTAACGCGATTGGAGCAGATGAGTATTAAATATCTCGTTTGTCTTTCTAATACTTCTGTTAAGGGTAATAACAGTAATAACACATCTGGCTGTGTTGTGTTAAAGCTTCAAAAACTGTGCTCCTGCCGATTTATTTCGTCACACTACAGATTCAACAAAACTTTAATTTAGGAGTATTATTATGCAGTAGTTAAAGAGTATTATTACATCAAAGGCAATTGACGCTAAAAGCCCGTACCAGTCATTTTTGACCGGTTTTGAAGTTTGATGTTTAATATTTTTCGCGCTGCTGTGATTTGCACACTCATACTCCTTGACTTTTCATAACTTTGGATGAACTTTTCGCAGCTGAAGGATTTTTTGTTTATCCCTTTTGTAGACGAAGTAATTTGTACACTTACCTAGAAGCCTGGACCGGTCAAAAATGACCGGTTCTTTACCTAGGAATTTATCTGTCTCGCAAGTACCAACGAAAGCGTGAGAAAAATAGTAACAATGGTCTCAAGCAACAATGCGACAGCAGTTGACCTGATTTACAATTTACTTCTGAGAAGTGCAAAGAGGTTTGATGCTGTTATTGCTGGATTTATTCTAACTCCATGGTCTCAAGCAACAATTTGTCAATAGTTGATCTGATTTACCACTGAGAAGTGCGAAGAGATTTGTTGCTGTTATTGTTTGATATAGTCTAACTCCAGACAGTTCCATTTTACTGGCTGTTCAGTAGTTTAAAGTTGCAAGGATTATCTTAGTAGCACAAAGCTTAGCAGTTGTAGATAATGCAGATAGTGAGTATTTTACTGTACTGCTCAGATATTTAGTATGTTCATTTAGCTGTACGAGACTGCTGTATCATTATATTCCTAGCCAATATATCTTTGTCTATACAGATATCTGTAGGTAGCTGAGTTTAGTAGCTAGTTTAGCTTTCATTTATTGCTCATTTGTTTTCAAACATTGTTATGGCTCATGGAAACAACTACTCTGTGCAACAAGTGCTACAACGGCTCCAAACAGATCAGCTTGCTGATTTGTGTGATGAAGAGGAAGAAAATGAACTGCAAGATGAAGATTCTATTCCCACTTATGTTGCTGCAGGTGAACTATCTGACAGTGATACAGACAGCGATGAAGACATCTCGGCTTCATCATTTACTGCTACATTAGACACCCCTTATGGAAGTAATAATTCTGGAAGTAATAATAACACCTCTGCTACTCCAGACATTCCTGGTCAGTTGAGAGCTTAAAATGGAACTCTTTAGAAAAATCTAACAGGTGCTACAGCTGTAGGAAGAGCTTGTGCAGCTAATGTGTTTTCATAGTGTCCTGGTCCAACATCATATTGCCACGGGTACATTGTGCATGGTAGCCCCCACAGTGCTTTTCACTTGTTTATTGACGAACACATCTTGAACTGTGTTCAAAAGCACACGATCAACCATGGAAAAAATAATGATAGCGATTCCAATTTGCACTTGGATAAACTGGAGAGTTTCATTGGTCTCCAACTTGCTCGAGTTGTGTTGGTTGGAAGAAAAACTCCAATCAAACAGCTTTGGAGCAAAGACTGGGGACAACAAATTTTCCGAAATATCATGAGTCGTGACAGATACGCAAAAATTAGGAAACATTTGAGGTTTGATGACTTCCTGAGAAGAAGACAAAGGAGAGAAACTGACAAGTTTTGCGTGATTTCTGAACTTTGGAATACTTTTATGGAAAACTGTAAGAAGTATTACAAACAACTTTTTCTTTGCAAAACTTTTTCTTTTTCTTTTCTTCTGCAAAACTTTTTCTTTTTCGAACAACTTTTTCTTTTGACAAACAACTTTTTCTTTGCAAAACTAGATGCCCCTTTATTCAATGCATGGCAAACAAGCCAGACAAATTTGGTGTAAAGTTTTGGCCATTGGCTGAAGTGCAGCCAAAATACTTAAGCAATGGAAAACCATATTTAGGAAAAGACCCCACTCGAAGCAGATGTACAAATCTCCCTGGAGATGTTTGCTTAATTCTATTGCAACCGTACTTTGGAAAAAGTTTGAACGTGACCACTGATAATTACTTCACAAGCCTAAAGTTAGCAGAGGAACTGATGACAAAGAAAACAACCATCTTAGGAACTATTAGAAAACAACGATGAGAGGTGCTGAACACGAAGTCCTTGATGAAAGACAAACTATTGCACGATTTTGAGGTCTTTTTTTCTCCATCTGATTGCAGCTTGACAGTGTACAAGGCTAAAAAAAGAAAATCGTTTGCATCTTCAGTTCAACGCACAAACACGTAAAAGTTAATGAAAGCCACAAAAAGAAGCTGCCAGAAACTGTGCAGTATTACAATAAATCTAAGGTAGGCATTGATGTGCTCTATCAAACGGCTAGATGTCACACAGGCAAGGGTTGAAGCAGGCGATGGCTTGTTGCAGTGTTTTTCAATATCCTTGATTGGGCGTGCATCGATTCATTCATCATTTACTCCCTTGTTACAAAAACAAATTTGACAAGGAAGCAGTTTCTGCTGGAGCTCGTAAAAGAGCTTTGCAAGTCAAAAGATGGCATGGATTTATCAGCTCCACGCTGAGTTTCAACTGAAACACCCAGTACTTCAAACCTTGTCGAGGTTCAAAGAAGCAGAAAAAGAAGAAAAAGTCAATTTACATCATGTGGCAACAAATCAGTATCAAGTAGCCAAGATTGTGGAAAAGTCTATTGCTGCAAACACACATTTGAAAAAGTGACAATCGTGATATGCAAAAATTGTAAAAATTAAAATTGAAGTGTTCTGTTGTGTTTCAATAAAATGATTTGATGCTGCCTAAAATTCAAAAAATATGCTAATTTGAGTTGTTTTATCATCACATAATGGAACCTCGTTATTCCGAATCACGCAAAACTAATTTCCTGGCAATCGGTGACTCAGGAACAACTTTGCTTTCTTATTTATGACAATTTTGGTGATAAAATTTTATTTTATTTTTAAAAAATTTTCTAAATACCTCCTTTAACCGGAATTTACCTTAATTTTTTGAAACCTCATTAAACCGACACTTTAAGCTACCTAACAATTGTCAAAATGAATGTGTATAATAAAGCATGTTGGAGAATTAATTTAAACAAAAAAAACTGCTTACAAACTGATTTACTGGCAACCGGTCAAAAATGACCGCTACCGTCCTTCTAGGTAGGGAGAAATTTCCGGGTTTCTAGCGAACGAAAGAGTTCAAGTGCCGGTAGCCTACTAGCACTAACTGACTAAAGGAGAAATATTGTGCTCTACGCAGACAGCAGGCAAAAGGTTAGCAGAAAACATAAGGCTATTTCAACAAATGCTGCATCTGAGTAAAGTTCAAAGATTTTTAACCTTCTACACATTAATAATGCCTTGATAGCCTTCAGTAGGCTGTCTGCCTAGGCCATATTTGGCTTTTGAGTTGAGAGGTTTACTAGCCTACGTGCTAATAAAATACGCGCTACAAGCAAGGATTGCAAAGTTACACAGACTCTTTAGCATGATTGTACTGCTATTCAGAAAATATTCGCAAGTTTTAATGGACATAATTGAATGCTTCGTGAATTAGTATAAATAATTGAAATGGTGCGATGTACTTCATTTTTTTATATATTTTTGTACAAAAACTGTTCAAGGTAACCTGCAGAAAAATGAGAGAGAGGTAGCTCTTGAGTTAACTGCAAAACACAGATTAAGAATAATATTTGGTAATTAGGAATATAACAAAATTAGTCAATTCTTAGTTCTCAATATAGGGGCTGCAGAGTTTACTAGTCTTAGGTATGGTTAAGAGCAGTATCGAATGGGAGATCATTGCAGAGGAAGTGCCTATATTGCAGAAAATTTACCATCAACGAAACAGCACAAGATACGGCGCGCTGCAGTTCTCTATTTTTCTCGCGTCATAGATTTTCTGGTAAAATAGTCACTCCTTATACAAAATGAATAGCGGATACACTTCTCAAGTTGTTGATGTGGTGATAGACATACAAGTTGATAGTTTCGCTGATTATTGATTTCTTACATAAGCTGACATACTGGTTAGTCAAAGTTGTGGTGAAATATTTTTGAGCTGACTTCTGTTAGATATGGAGGAGCATGAGCGCCAGAAGTTTTTTTTTTTGTAAGAGTTGCAAAATTTAAAAAAGGTGAAGTTTAGATGTTAAAAGGGCAGTTTTTGAATTTCAAAATTTATCATCAGAAGTTCACGTCTGATTTTTTTGCATTCATATTGTAGATATAGTGCCAATTTAGATGGGCGAAGACTTGCCCCCGTTTTCCCCTGATTGGAGAAACTAAAAGGCAAAGCAGAAATCGCACCCCCCTGCCATGCTTCCAGCTCAAATGTGTAGGTACTTTTTATTTTGTAAATTGCAGAATTACAAGCATTTCAGAATAGTTCATTCATTGTCCACAAAGTGTTTTTTGTGTTCAATCAAGTGCAACATGCACCCCTCCAACCCATGTAGCCTTCAACCCATGTAGTGCTGAGTAGCGTATACCTTGTACTTTCTTTTGACCACAACAAGTAAACTGCTTGACCGTAATTATGCCAAATCGAGAATTCTAGTCCTGTAGTAGTGGATATAGCAGTCGCTTATTGATTATGAGATACGATTATTGAGCCTGTAGTCTAAACACCATGCCGCATTGCCTCCATCTTGTATGAATCCAAACACCATGAACTATCACTTACTAGTTCAGAAATTCCATTACTTTAGACTATTTAGTCGTCTTCATCCATGTAGAGTTCTGTTAAGTTAGTTTTTGGATTGTGTTAAAAAAAGTGCAATTTTGTGTATTCCAAATGACTAGAGCTTAGCAAGGATGGCAGTATGGTACATAGGTAAAATACAGTATGCCTCAGTTTTTGCTAAGAAGTACGGTACCCTGGTACGGTACGCCTTTTTTATAATGGTATGGGTATTGTACGTTGGTACGCTGTTCGAATTAAAAATCCCAGACTTTTTGCGCATTGCGCCGAATTTTTGTACGCTGAGACAAGAGACAGTTGCAGCCGATGCTAAATGTGTGAATTGAGATCGCTGATTTCTAGACTAGTGATTTCAAAGTCAATTAAAGTTGCGAGTAGTTAAAAGCAAGAATGGCAGTACGGTACAGTATGCCTCAATTTTTGCTAAGAAGTACGGTATGCCTTTTTTGTAATGGTACTGGAAGGGTACATTGGTATGATACGCTTCAAAAATTGATCTGAAGTATGGTACGCTGGTAAGGTTCAAGATGCAAGGTACGTAGTACGCAAATTCTGAACGTACCATACCATACTGCCATCCTTGGAGGTTAGTTTGTTCTGAGCAAATTTTGGCATGGAAAAAGTAGGGAATTTTTTGTTGACAAATGTGTGTGAACCCTGGTTCATGCTCGGGATCACGTCTTTTCAGTGCGACCAGTTCGGCGCCACCTATTTTGTTGCCGTACGTTTTCTGCACAGATCGTTTTGGCACCAATTCGGTGCTCTTTGACAGTTCACTTATTTAAGGTTTGGGTTAGGGTTAGGGCTTTGGGTTAGTGTTTGTAAAAAGCACAGAATATTGGCGCCAAAAAGGCCCGTGCCAAAATGGTCGCGCCGAAAAGTCGTGGACCCTTCATGCTCTGCCTTTAAAACAACTGCTCAGTAATCTGTGTTGCGGATTTTCCCTAGGATAAAAACTCTGTTTAGCATGTTGGGGTTATTTGTTGTATGTTCTTTTTTCCCCCAACTGTTTCATAACGATTTTGTGCTGTCTTGCTTTTTATCTCAAACTGATTCCATGCTGTTTTTTTATGAAAAAAACATATGTCACTTAAAAGTAAAATTTTTTATAGTAGGCATCAAAATTAATTGAATTTTGTTATATGAGATGAAAGAGCAGTGGGACAAGAAATAAATTTGTGAATTTCAGCTTTTAAATTTGATACACATTTTTTTAACAGATTGTTGAAGTTGGGCATCCAAAAAACGTAATTATTAAATTGGAAGCTCAGTTACTCCATGAAATCATTCTTTTATCATTTTTTAAGCTAGATTTTTGGATTTTTTGGGTCTTAAAACCCCTATCTAGCAATTTTCAGCAGTCTCCTATGACCACAGATAAAGAAATCAGAGATTTAATAAAGTTTTAAGCCTGAGTGATGAAGCAGAACAAGCAAAAATAGCGTTTTTTAAAATAATCATAACTCCGTAAATAGTTGGAGCTTTTCGAAAAAATTTTTTTGCATTTTTGTTTTTTCATTTAGATCTACAACTGTGCCAAATTTCATCAAAATCCAAAGCATGTGCTGTAATTTTCGAAAAAAATTGGCTCATTTGGCATGGAATGACCCATTGCAAAAAAATGCAAAATGTTTTGATTTTTGTGATCAGTGCCACATCTAGGAAGGGATGGGTTGGGAGTTGAAACTTCCCTTTTGGAACTCAAAAACAACAGTGTAATTTTGTTAATATTTAGTGCAGTTTGTAAGGCCAGAATCACACGATCAATTTTTTTGCATCAATCGTGTGAAAGGTCGCACAAGTTTTGTTTCACTATTGCGAGCACCTGTCGACAATTTTTTTTTCACAGCCGTGTGAGAATAAAAATCAGAGTCCAGAAAGTCTTGCTGCGTTCTTGCAGGGAAATAGAATCGAGCTCTATTTTGCCAGCAAGTTTTTTAGAAGCCACTGTTCTCAACGATAAAAACTAAGGTTTAGCTGTATTTTAAAAAATATTTAGCTGCAGAATACAAAACAAAAATCGCGAAGTCAACGCAAAAAACGAATGCGTCACAATTATCAAGCAAAAACGTTGTAAGAAATTTTGCTGCCTTTAATTTAATCGACAATGACGTATTATAACTTTGTATCTGCTCTTTTCTCGTTTTTCTTCAAAGACTGAAATGCGTTGCCTGCTGTTTTGTTTACAATCACATATTACCCAATTCTTCCTATTCAAACTTGGGTTTGGTGTTTTTCAAATTCATTCTGAAAAGTTACAGTATTAATCAGAACTGCAGAATAGTTATCAACATGCCGTCGCGGTCAACTCATGAAATTGAACTTTTAATTAGAGAAATCGAAGAAAGGCAGTGCTTTTGGAATATGTTTACTCCCGAGTACAAGGATAGAATAAAATAATCAGGTGCTTGAAAGGAAGTTTTGGAAGTTTTAGATCGAGATCAAATGGAGATAAGCTTTTGCTCACTATTTAGTACCGTCGACAGGGGTTACTTTGGACAATTTTGAGATTGTTTTTGTAATCATTCAATACTGCCAACTACATAATTATATTTTTTTGTAACAAAGTGTCACCGGTGAACTCGGGTATGCATTCACCATAGTGTTTCCTAATCACTTGCTACTAAACCAGAATTAAAAAAAAATTTGTCGATGTCCAAAGTTGCTCTGTGCCTGCGGCAAGTTTGGACAGTTTGAAAAATCAATACTATTCCTAGCTTATGTGCTAAATTGTTTGAAATTACCCAGGTAGAGGAACAACATTGGACAACAAGTATTCAAAAAAAGCTAAAGAAACTCTTAAGCATGATGGTTTCATTGTTAAAAGTAAGCAATAACACCCTGGAAACATAACTTATCAAAATGCCACATTTAGTACAAGTAATTGAGATTAGCTAATTAGTGCTTTCTATGTTTTTCAGTACACGTAAAAAACACATTGTTTGTTTGTTTCTCAGTATTTATGCTTCTGTCGTGACTATGAAAATTCACACGTTTGGATAACCTGATTAAAGGTTTCCAATGCTTAAATTGTGCTATTGATTTTTTGAGATTTTGACATGTGCTTTCGGTGCTTGTTAGATTTCACCTACCAAAGGTAAATTATTGTATAGCATTTTGGTTTAGGCATTAGCAAAGGTAAATTACAGTAAAGCATTTGACTTTCGAATTCAGAGTGTTATGAACCATCAGTATTATACAAAAAGATAAAGTTTTTTGCTACAAAATCAAAGGCATTGGTTTTGGGCATTATCAATTTATGTGGTAAACAAAAGTTTAAAAAAGTCTCCAAACAAGTTGATTTTTTGGATTGGCTTCTGAAATGATAGGCTATGCTACTTTATCCATCCACATGCACAAGAGTCAAGTGAAAATGTTTGAAAACTAGAACAAAATAGCGTAACGAAACAACTTTCCAAAGTTTTCACCAACTGCTCATAACTTGTCTCAATGTCTAATGTAGAGTTTGTCACTTCACAATACACCAATCTTTAAGAAGTGGCTACTTTGCCACTGTTAGGGTTAAGGGTTAGGGTTTAGGTTGGGCTATTTTGGCACTGGAGACAAAATTGCAATTGGGCTACTTTTCCTCCAGTGCTAAAATGGCATGTGGTTATTTTGCCTCTAGAGGCAAATTATGTGTGTTTTGTATAATTTCTAGTACACATGTAAGTAACATGTAATCTAAAAATCTTAATAAGGGGAATGCCCAATGTAAGCTAAATTGTCCAAAGTAACCCCATCAAATATGCAATTATCATCAAAAAGTAAAAAGTGACATTATTTCCTACTTCTTGTCAAGACTCTATCTTAAGTTTAGACATACAGATAAACCAAGCTTCAGTGCTTACACCGTATGTACCTTCATATCTGGATCTACTTTTATACATGCACCAGCATCAAAATTTTGCACGCTACAAAATTGCACATTTTTTTTGTTTTAAGTAATGATGTCGAATTAGCCTGTGGTGATAACAAGTGATGCTGTAGTATATACACATCAAAGCATATATACTTCAACTACATATTCATAATGCAAAAGCTGAAGAATCTACAACTGGAAAAAAAATTTACATCAAAACACCTAAATATGAAAAATGTCCAAAGTTACCCATGGATTCCAAAGTAACCCCTGTTGACAGTAATAATTAAATTTTAATAGCTATTCAATGTGTGATGTGGTTGTAATCAAGATGTTGAAAATTTTCTTCTGGTCGGAAAAAAGTGTCCTGCCCAGTTTTTGCTAGTGCCGAATTTGTGATGCTTTTAATATTTTGTTAAAATTTGACATGTCCACTGACAAAGAGCCTTTTGCGTTTTTAAGCATGTAGAATAATTTTTAGTTATTTGACGCTGATTTTACAAGAAATCAAACAAAAATGCTTTTATTCTTATTTGAAACTAATAAAGTTTTTAGTTACCCTGACATCCAATCATTTGAGCCCTCTGAAACCGCAAGTAGACTACTGGAAAGAACATACCGTACCTGGTTTATTATTACTTGATCAATCATACAATGTTATGCAAATTTTATTCGTGATAGATAACATAGCATAAAAAAAGCTACGCAATACGCTAAAGAGTTTCACACAAGCAAAGGTTGTTGATATTTTCCATTTATCTATTTTATTTTATTGCAGGTTGAAAAAAAATTTCATAGTCTGCGTCTGCACACGCAATTTGCTGCAGAATTCAAATAGCTCTTAATTACTATAGCTACAGCTTTTCGCTTTTGAGAACGTGCTCGTGTCATTTTGGTAAACGAGAATAATGAATCGACAAAGCGCATAATATTACTATTGCTGCAGCAAATTTCAAAGAAATTTTTTAACACCTGCGTAAATGCTTTTACAGAGAAGAAATTATGTGTGATAGCTTCAGGAATTTTTTTGCTGTAAAACCCAGACGCTTCCATCTGGCAAGAAGCTGAGCAAAAAAATTGCGTCCAGGTGTGATAGCTCAAAAAAGATTAATGCAAGAAAATTGTCAAAAAAACTTGATCATGTGATTCCGGCCTAACACTTTGCTATGTTTGGTTTTTACCAAATAGCCACCTAAAATTTTTTTAATCACGTGAGATGTTGTTTTAGCAATGTAATTTGATCTCTTTTTCACAAGATGTTTGCTGAGCAATTTAGATTCGTGCATTTATTTTACCTACAA